>OZ024899.1:24205731-24805731 GCA_964017195.1 Siderastrea radians
CCACAAGCTTTACAGGGTTTTTCTACTATGAGACACATCTTGAATTTACCTGAACCAACCCGTTACTAGGGACGCATTGACCTTTAGACTCCTTCTTGTTGCTAGGGGCACACGTGATATCCATGAGCCTTTGCGAGCTCGATTTTTTCCACCAATCACAAGCCACCATTTTGGTCAGGTGACCGCTCTCGACCAATCACAAGCCTACCTCAAAACGAGGCTCATTTCCCTATCTGGGCGTACATTACTACTCCCATGCTAAATTTTCGAGCCTCAAAAATTTCCAGAAAGGATTAACCCACAAGTGACAAGCGAAAGATATCAAGAATTCACTACAGCAAAGGGGAATTCCAGTGAGGATAAAGCCAGGTGATAAACATGATGGATGAGAAATCAGTTGAATGAATTGAAGCCTTGTGAAATACACCCGGGACACATTGCGGACTACTGTACATCCTGTTTTATGAAACAGATGCAATGTAATGTGACACCATCGTTAAATATAATTAAAACAACCGCAAAACAAGTTTGGTTGTCAGTGACACAGTCACTACCACAATTCTTCAGATTGTTTTGAATACCCAAAAAATCTCTACTTAAATCAAGCCACCCAAAAGAATACTTGCCAAATCTTCCTACCCAATAACATCCCGGAATGGAAAATTTCAACCCCCACCCCCCCAAAAAAAAATCCTTCGGTTATCCCCGTCACTTGAAATCCGGAGTAACCCCCCCCCCGGGACCTGCTTGCCAGTGAAAAGCCACAACACTTAGAAACTAGGCCAGTTTATTAAATCTGGGTTTATGTTGTTGGTTGTCTTGAGTGTTGGCTTGTGAGAGGCTTAAACAGGGAGCGAGCCTATAAATAGCCCCCCCTCTAGCACTTAATTGGCTTCTTTTTCTTCAGCAATGGCGGCCGATGGCGGCCAAAGTAACCGTCGCACAACAGAAGCGGGCACCAGGAGAAATAGCGTTGTTTTATAAAACAACGTTTTCACTTATGTAGAATGAAAGATGGTAAATAATTAATATACAGTGTAAAACATACATATTCATTTCACGTTGTTGTTTTGCAGAGGACGGCAAAGAAATGTACCAAAATCTGTATCGCACGTGCAGAGTCATTGTTTTGCTAATTAAACGTTTTGTTTTGTGACGTCCTTTGGGATTTGTGATTGGCAGGCTGAACAGTTCAGCCTCCTTATATAGGCTCGCTCCGTGTTTAAGAAGGGCCTGCAGCCCCTGTGTGAAAGCGATAAAACTGAAATATTTTAGTGTGTGAAAAATATTACATTCAGAGCTCGAAATTTACGTTTGTTTATAATTATTGAAGCCTAATTTATGCGCCAAAAACCCGAGGTTATTGTTAATGCTTAGTAACTGCTATGACTTATAATTCTCAAATAAACTAATTATAACTGAAAGAGCTAACAACCATCAGAAGATACAAGCTAGTCATAGTTATATTGAACAAAATGCAAAATTCTTACCTCTAAATTTCTACGTTGTGCAAATGCTGAACGCGCAATTGGAATTCCCGTGTGAAGTTGCTCCGTTCTTGGGCGAACATGGATGGTTATACCGCTGTAATTTACCGCTCAAAACAACTTCCACAAGCTGGGAAAACCGGCAAAAACACAGCAAACACATAACAGGTAAGGTTCTTCAAACTTTATTTGGATTTTTAGGTATTTTCCATGGAAAACCGCCGATTATTTTCGATCGAATCGCTTTGGTTACCTGTGGTGTAAACTGGTCTGCACAGACACGTGAATCAGTGTTTTGTGGGTTGAAACGATCCTCCTTTCATTCTTTGAGCCATTCTTGAGGCAGTTCTGGATCTTCTGGAAACTTAAAATTACTTACTTTACTCTCATAGCAGCTCAAAACACCATGATTTTCCGCTCAAGTCCTCACACTTCGAATCCCCGCAATTTTCCAGCTCGCCAACAGTGACGTCACTAGTGTTATTTCCGACAATTTACCGACAACTTTCCCGACCACTCTACGATTATGAAGGCCAAAAAGTAGCACTTTTCACGTGCCATTATCTCTGCGATCATAAGTCCAATTGACTTGAAACTTCAGAATATGTTTATTTGATACCAAATCAACACATAAGAAGTAAATTGGATTGAAAGAAAAAATGTCGAAATTTTGGTTTATTTGTAAATGTCGAAATTTTGGTTTATTTGACCTTTAAGAATAGGATAGGTGTTCCCAAATTAGTATGGGGTTATCCCCAAGCTACATGGTTTGACACGTAAATAAAGTTTCTTTCTTGCTTACTTACTTACTTGCTTACTTACTTACTTACTTCGGCCATATAGAAAGAGACTACAAAGAAACTTTTGGTGGATGAAATTAACTAGAATAACTGAATATATGAAAAGATTTCTTAACAGAAATACCCTGCTATACACACCGTCTCCTGACGAACTCTGATTAATTCATTTTCATCTTGGACGTAACGCATGCACAGTAAAAAACTAACCAAAAAAATGAATCTAAACTAGACATTACCAATAGCCTTCAGACATCATAAGAATAATCTTTTAAAAACGAAAACTCTTTCATTTGTTCGTAAACTCTCTCTTTCTGTTCCTTGGACCATTCCACAAAATCACGTGTTATCGAAGGGACTGGGTCAACGGTGGCAGCGCAGTCTTGGATATATTCCTCAGAGCACGTGATTTCAAGAAACACACATATTTTTCTGAGAGTGTCTGCTGGATGTTTTACTATTTCCATGCTCGGAATGTCAATCACTTGGCCTGGAAAGGCCTTCCTGGCTTTGTTGCTTCCTTCTGCCCAGTAGAAGTACTGACGAATTTTGTCGTTGAGGATTTCGCGAGATAGTATCTGCTGATACAAATCAGAAAGGATAGGTTAGGATTTTAAATGCAAAAATGCCCTGTACCACACATACTCCTAGGGTAATATTAATAAGGGTCAAGTGTGGCACAAGATAAGATTGGTAAATGCTTCTACAAGCTTAAAACTCATCAACTGTAGGCATTTTTCTCAAGAAAATTCTGAGTCCCATAATCTTCCCCTCAGCGATCGAATTCTCTATCGACTACAGAGAGAATCGTGCAAAGCTATAGGAAGGCCATTTACTGGTGACGTCAGTGTTAACGTCTTGCATTTTATAACTAGAATGAGCATACAAAATTAAGTTGTATTTTGCCATTCAGTATTCAAGGAATAATTCTCACTGCTCATTGCTGGATTTGCTGGATTTCCTAACTGCCACAGTCGCTATCAATTTTTTTATCTATATATCTTTACTCCGTTAATTAACTGCTAATTTGGAGATTAAGATCGCCCCTTACTACGAGAATCAGTGTAAAACGTCACGTCAAGTGTAGTGAAAAAACTTCCGTTTGTCACAAGCACTGTGGTACAAGAAAAACATTTCGACGGCAATCAAATCCATGACCTACCTTGTTTAGGTTTGTCATAAGCGCGATAGAATCAGCCACTACAAGAATCAGTCATGTAGGGCACGCAATGCGTTCAGAAGGCATGATGTTTACGGGCGTTGAATTCTTTTCAATTTTGACTCGAGATGAGGCTAGTATAAAAGGTTTTAATTGAATAGCTAATTTTGGGATTTTCTCAAGCGCTCTTCGTCGTGTAGAATAGGCAAACACAAACTGCTGAGCCTTTCCTCCACAAAACAGAACATTCAAGATGGCAGATCGGTCGATCAGACGCTTGAAAGTAACACTAGTTTCCAATGTTTCTCGGAAAACGTGACGTAATTTCCTTGAGTAGGTCTCATTTTTTTTCTTGGACGTAATCTGAGCATCATGACAAGATTAGCCAATCGCAGCAAAGCGATGATATAACTTCTGCTCTCGTAATACCTTTGTTTCATGTTGTCCTCCCCGTGCTTTGATGTTTCTGTGCTGTAGCGTCGTCGTAGCGATGTTATCAAATGGATTTCTCACAACATGAACAAACTTCACTTTTGCCCCAGATGCCTTCTCTAAACGATGAACAGCGTCAATGGCGTCGGCTTTCATCATCGCCCCCGCTGTAAAGGCACCCGACTTGTCACCGATTACCTATTGAATTTAAGAAATAAGAGTTCGGAAAAAGTGCGCTGACTTGCATACTGATTTCAAAGGCAATCGTAGGACTAGAGAGGTTCGGGAGGGCTTTAAACATTCAGGAAGAGAGGTTTTGAGTCTAGACTTGCCGAGCTCCCTATCACGTTCAAAAAGAGTTCGAAAGTTGAAATGTAATCCCAAGTCCTCCAGGGGTCTTAGAACCTTCTTGGAAAATCCTCTTCTTTGTTCCACCACTGTCCATGGTTCTGGAGGAACAAATCAAATACTGTTTTTTAAACGCTTCTCGGCCAGTTTAAAGGTTACCCACAAAACGTGCGAACTGGCGCTCTGCCGTATACGCTCGCAAACCAGTTGTACGCGACGTAAGGAAAAATAGGGCGACAAAAATAAACACTAAACTTGTCCGCTCTTTAAATTTATTCGGTGCCAGAATAATTTGGAAGGTACTGAACAATATTTGGCCAGCTGACGTATCAAGCACCCGTGCAGAATATTCATAAAAGGAAGTGATGGTACGTATAGGGAATTGAATCTCTTTGCACGCATGCACAATAGGAAATTGACTGGTTTTATGCAGAGTTCTACCTTTCCACCCGCCAGACAAGGGCCTACTAACAAAAAAGCCTCCGCTTAAAGGGGAGAAAACTGTGTTAGTGTTTGTGCCGGTATAGTCCTGATCTCTGCATGTGTCGGTATAATGTGGATTTTTACAACTGAGTTTTGTACCGATACCGGAGTTTCAGTTTCAATTTCAGTTTATTTAGTGCTTAATGTAGCATAGTTAATCCTAGCACTGGCGGTCTAGCGGTGTATTAGTGAATAAGTCATGATTTTACAAGCGGAATGTTGACAAAAATACACAATATTTAACGTGTATAGACAGAATATGTCTTTGTTACATGCATGTAATAGGAGGTGTAGCCTGCTCTTTTAAACTCGATACATGTTGTACATTCACAACGCGGGCTGGCAAATGATTCCATACTAGAACAGTTCTAGTAACGAGTTTTTATATGCGTTTATTCTAGTTGGATTCGTGCATATTTTGCACCTGTATAAACTGGATCTCTATAAATTATGTCGGTAATATGTTTGGATGTGGGCAAGTTTTGTATTAGTACGGTTTGGATCTCTAAAATTTGTTTGCTGTTATACTTTGGATCTGTGGGCGTTTTGTGCCAGTTATGATAGTGCACGTTGATCGTGCAAAATTCGTACTCCGGTAACGTATGGAATTGGCTAAGTCTTGTGCAGGTGTAGTGTGAGATTGCGCAATTGGATCGTGTAAATGTGTCCTGGTATAGTTTGGATTTGTGCAAGTTTTGAACCGAAGCTGTTTGGATCTCTGTACATTTTAAGCCGGTATAGTTTGGATCTGCGAAAATTGAATCGGTACAGTTGGGATTTGCGCAATTTGTGTACCGGCAAGTTTTGTGCTGGTAAAGTTTGAGATTTGTGCAAAGATAACCAGTAAATCGTGGATCTGTGCAAGTTTTGTGATGGTATAGTTTCGATCTGCGCAAAGTTTGTACCGGTCAAGTCTGGATTTCTGCAACTTTTGTTACGTCATAGTTTGCAAGTTTGTGCTGTTATATTCGGGATTGTTGAAAGTTTTATTAAAGCCTTGGATATTTGCAAGTTTTGTGAAGGTACAAGCCTGAACTGTGCAAATTTTGTGCTGGAGCGTTTGTATCTCTGCAAGGTTTGTAGCAGTGGGACATTACCTACATGTTGCCTTACCTCAATGTACCTATCAAATCGACCTTGCCACTGGTTAGGAACAAAATATCCATAGGCAGACGACTTGTTCACAACTGTGTCATTAAACACGTGAGATCTTCTGCCATGTGTAACAGCACGCTCTGAAGCTCTAACCAGTGTGTCATAATATGCGTCTATTGAACCTTGTACCCATTTGTCTGTGTTTGACCTCCATCTGGAAAAGGCATTCGTTTCGTCTGAAACAACCATGCGCGGATGAGCATCCAAGAGGGAGCCAAGGAGGCTATGTCGACTTCGTGGATAACCAATGAAGAACAAGATCGTTTTCACGCGGCTATAAGCTGTGTGCATGTCGTTCTGTGGGGTTTCTTCATCTTCAAGAAAAAATCTAAGTCTTAACCCTCGGGCGTACAAAGGGGGTTGGATGCCACTTCACCCATAGGGTTTGTCTTGAATGTTTCGAAGACGAATCACCGTCTACACCTACCGTTTATTCATTTTTTTTTAGCTATGCTCATATCTCTTAGACACATTTTAATGAGGTTTTGCGAAAATCGGTTGCTATGGTTACGAGATATAACGTCATGAGTAGCGGGTGGTCAAGTCATTTTGAAGAAAAATGCATGTTTTTTGCTTTTCTCAGGTGAAAAAAAGCACAAAATGTTCCAGAAAGCAGCAGAATGGTTAATTACGTCATATTTTACATGTCCAGCATCAAAAATTTTCAATTTCCTCCGTTTTTTGATAATTTCTAAGTTTTGGTAAAATTCAAGATGCAACCTCCTTTCCAGGGTCCTCTCTCTTCCTCCCTCGAGAAAGTACCCTGGTTTCGGCTGGTCACGTGTCTCCCTTAAGCAAACAGCTCCCCGCCAGGGTGGACTCGCTTTACTTCAAGAAGCGAAGGGAAAAGCGAATGCAATTCTTTTCAAACTGGCACGAAGACAGAGGAATGGAAGTCATTAGCTCACTTTTTTTCAAAGACAAGGACGCTAAAAAAATCTACAGTCTACTATCTGCGGCGTTTCAGAAGCACAAATAATGCAGATTTCCCATCAACAAAATATTTTACGGTAGGCTCGATCTGTTTTGAATTTGCCGAAGGCGTTTGATAAGAAGCTGCTCGTATTGCCCGAACAAAATGTCACACACTCATTTGTTTGCTATATATTTTATTTATTGGCCTAATAATGCAAGTAAAATTCTGATAATAAAAGCCCACGCTGCACTTGTGTATTTTTATCTGCAAGCTTCAATGTAATGGTATAATCCTGCAGACCAGAGTACAACCTTCTTGTCAACAAAGCTCTTGATTCTCTTAATTATAAATGTTGTTTAGTTTAGCACATTTTTCATTTTGCCATGTCACTGTTTTGTTTTGCCATGTCACTGTTAGGTTTTTTTCGGTCAATCGGCGGTGTGAGAGCAATTTCGTCTACTCGACAGGAATAAAACAAATTACCTTCAAATTCTTACAAGAACGGTTGTTTCAGTCGCTTGGCACGGCGTATTTAACCTGATTTTACCATCGCGCCGTTTGTCTGTCTTGTGTATGGTTGCCGAAAATTCTGCTGCTCCTTGGGGGTGCCAAAAATAAATTAGTCCTTCCTAATCCTTGACACTCCATTTCATTTCGAGCTCCGTAAAGCATAAAGCCGACGGCTCTCCTTGTTGTAAATTTGTTATGTTGTGACTCGTGCCTGCTTCCGTTGACTATGGCGATGGTTAGCGACAGTGATTTGAAATTTAGAGACTTGTAAACGTGTTTTTCTGAGTCGAAAATAACATGGACCGCTTCGATGTCGAACGCTTGTATTTTATGAAGAAATACTTGTCTATAAAAGGAGTTGTTATCACCACAAATATTCCTGAAAAAGCTTTATACATCACCTCCGGTACTTTCCACCATTCTGACACTAGTGACAATCTTACACTCTGCTACCCCTCCCCTGTAGCACATTCTTGTTAGCACCCAGATTTTGGGTGCCACGTGACCAGCCGAAACCAGGGTACTTTCTCGAGGGAGGAAGAGAGAGGACCCTGGGAACGAGGTTGTCCAAGATGACGGCCATCTTGAATGACGTCACAGGCCCCCAGCAGCGCTGCAACGCATAAAATATAGCTCGTCTTGCTCATGTTGTCATGTTGTCATCACAGGCTTTCTACTACCCCCACGGTGGGGGTGTGACTTGCTTGTACGTCCGAGGGTTAACATTGATGCCATCTTTTTCAGAGTAATAAATACAAACTTAAACTAGGCATAATAAACCGTTGGAATAAAGTCAACTGGAATACATAATTGCATTATTTGTGTCGTCGTTACAGATGATCGTAGCCTGCACACAGAAGTTTCCCATTTCCTATCCGACGCAGAGAGGAAAATAATAAGATCTAGATGTCTCAACCTCCAAGCAGGCTACTAAAATCACTGTAGAAATTTTCGCTTTCCTTCAACTTTCATTCCTAGTTTAAATATACAGGATCATTTTGCTTATTTACTTTATAATTTAAGTTTCTTACCTTCTGGTATGCTTGGTTCACTTTCCGATTTCACCAGTTTTTCTTCTTCTATTTTATTCTCAGCAGGTGCATTCATAACAGCAGTGTCAACAGGACGACTGAATTTTCCTTTAAGTAAAAGAAAAATGGCACTTACAGTTGATTCTTGCTGTCATTGCAAAACGTAGGCTACAGGACCGAGATTAAAGCCAACCTGTAGGCTATAATAGCTGTAATTAAAGGGACGCTGTCACCAAGTTTTAGGTTAACTTTGAAAAGCTAAAAGACATTTAAAGCTCAACCAGTACCTTTAGACATTTAAAGACATTTAAAGACATTTAAAGCTCAACCAGTAGCTTTAGGTACTGGTTGAGCTTTAAATGTCTTTTAGCTTTTCAAAGTTAACCTAAAAATTGGTGACAGCGTCCCTTTAATTACAGCTATTATAGCCTCCAGGCTTCGTTTTAAACTACTCTACCAGTTCTCAGAGACTATAATTAAGTGTGTTTGGCTGCGGATCGCTGGGATGGAAACGGTTACAACTTGAAAACATCAGGCTGATGTTTCAAGTTTTCCCTTTGTTTCGTGGATAGATCGCCAGTAACTGACTATGGTTTGTGCTTCCGTTGAGAAAATCATTCGATTTCCTTGTCTTGGCGTTCTAGGCGGAGTAGTCTGTGTATGTGAAAAGGCATTTAATTTGAAATTCAACAAATTTTACACCCCAAAACGTAAAAATCCCCGTGATAGTTTCCCTTTAAGCCTAATATGCCGGCCGGCTTAGCGCTTGTACAACCAGGTTGAGCACACCCGGTTGTATTGGGCGCACTACTACCGCTCATTCTTTGTATTCGATCACCATTTGTAGTAGCTCGTCTCTATGAAATCCCCTGTCCTTTTCTAACTCTTATCTGAGCTCCGACTAAACGATTCATCATTGCTAGACAATATGTCCAACATTTGATGGATGGCAATGTTTGACGTGCAGCTAAACGTTATCGATCCAACATCTCACCAACATTCGAGTAACAAACAAATTTGGTCCAATATTATCCAACAATGGTGCTGAGCGTCCAACAATGTTGGATCAACAATTGTTGTACAGCACTGGATCGTTTAACCGTGGCTTTACTCTATACTTAATTAAGGCACGTCTAGTCAACATCTGTTTAGCTTTAGTTTGTCTTTTCATATTGACCGTTTCTTTTGCTACTGTCAACTCGTCAACGAAAAACTGGTCTAGCCTTATGAAAAGAGTACTTCTATAAATCGGGTAAAACTAATTTAAGTCGTCGTCAACCAATCAAGTGGTCCTTCATGCTGGTGCCAAAAGAAGAGGAAGTTGGGTGAGCTTACACCCCGTACATGTCTGCACTATTCCACACAAAATTCTTTTGAGTTTTTTTAGGTTATCCACAACCAACATGTAAAATTAATTACAGCATCGTGATTGGATCAGGACATCCTGATGGTAAAGTCGCACACGAGCCAAGGAGGCCCATACGGCCGGAGCTTATCTCAGTTTCTGAAGCATGAAGCAACCGAAAGTATTGCTACTCCCCCCTTGATGGGTTGCTAGTCCATTGCAGGGTTACCCCCAGCAGTAAAGTTTCTTGTCTAAGGAAACAACACGATGGCATCCTGATAAAGTAAGATTATATACCCGCCGCTGAGAATTTGAACGCTTAGTTTTCAGACAAGGAAGTTCACTAAATTTTGAATGCGGGTTTGCGGTCCAGTGGTCCAACCCTCTCCCTAACTCAGATCGAAATGAATGATTTTTCATACCTTATTTCACACCAGAGGTCAACCGTTTCCCCTATTATTGTAATGCCAAAACGGAAATACGAAATTATGCCCTGTTTCCTTCTAATTTTTCAAAAGATACTGTAACTCAGACTTAAATGGTCCCAATTTTTACCCTCAGACCAAAACGGAGTGGCACGTACCTATATAGCCTATATAAAAGAATAATCTCCCACCCCACGCCCCCCCCCCCCCCACACACACACACACACACAACGGGATGACCCTTACCATCGTCGTAGTTCATTTTGGACTGTTGTTTGATATACTGGCCATCTCTCCTCCATAAAAACGCGAGACTAGCTAGTGCCATTCCAATCAAAACTCCGACGAAGACTGAACGAAAAGACCTCATAGCGATTAAGTTCTGGTGAGAAAAACGTTAAGATATTTGGTAGTTTCAGTTAATAACAATCCCTACATGTTTTAACTTCGAAATGGGGCGTGCCTTCTAAATAAGCACGGGCTTTTTAGATAAGCACGGCCTATTTTGATTAACCTGCGTGCAGACGTCTCCTATTTCCTTGCTTCACACGGACACAAAGAAACTAGACACGCTTGCACGCAGGCTAATTTGTGTTAAAAATACAACAGAATAACTGCTCCGAAAAAAACGGGGCGGTACGCAGCTCTTACAAGGTCTTCTCTGATTTGCTGAGAAAACAATAGAACAAACAACAAAACAGTGGACCCTAGCCCTGAAAACAAAAGAGCTGCGTGATACTAAGGTCCAATCTACGAAAAACAACTTGCTAACTTAAATTGCAAATCTATAAGCATTTTTACAGTAACCGAACGAATTCTTGCGCGCTGATTGGCTAGTTTTCATCGTCAATAAGAGCACAGACGGATGAAAAATTGACGCAATCGACGCAGTCAGCAAAAGTTTCGTCAAACTTTTTAGCGCTGCATTCTTGGTGAGGGGAGAATTGTAGCACAATTCTAGTGATGGTAAATGAGGAAATCAACTAAAATTTACGGGTTAAAACTGAAGAAACCATTGCAAAAGCGAAAAGATGAGGATGTTTGTTGAGGATTCAGACCCAAAAATCTGCGGTGAGCGGGAATTTGTGCTGTCGATGATATTAAAGCTGAACCGTGTTTTTGCGGATTATTTTGTGAACAGTTTTCACTAGAATAAGGTTAGTTGAGCAATTCGAATTTTTCCTTGTATTTCTGGCCTATTCTTACTGAAGTTTTGACTTACTAGCCTGTGATTTTCCGAATTACAGCGATAAAATTCAGATTCTGCGGCAATTCGCATCTTCCATTGACTCTTGCATTTCTTTCCTTCGTTTGAAAATCAGTTTGGCTTTTTGTTATTGTAAAAAACAAATTGACGTCAGTTTTTTATGCGTCTGTCTTCTTATCGATGATAAATTTCGTCATAACATTGTCAAAGTTTGTTGTAGATCCACAAGCCGCAGGTGAGTGGATCTACAACACTTTGACAATGTTATAACGAAATTTATCATCAATAAGAGGACAGACGGATAAAAAACTGACGTCAATTTGTTAAATAAGTATAAGCAAAGAAAACAACAGAGAAATACACGTGATATTTCGGTTCTTATTGCAAGACCATTATCAACTCAACTTAATAGACCTTTTTCACGAGGCTTCTATTTAGCATAAAAACAAAACATTTTGCACGTCTAGCCTCGCAGTGAAAACTTGAGAACGAGTTTAGACATGCTGAAACAAAGCTTTTTATTCTCCGGGGACTCAACATGGCCGCCGCGTGACAAAGGTCTATTATGGCCAAAGCTGCCAAGGAACTTGTATTGTTTTTACTTTAAGTGCAATTTAGTTTAGCAGCTTACATTTTTGTTATACTTTTCTCTACATTTTTGTATATTTTTTGCATTCAGTTCTCGTTGTTCTCTGAGTACAAGAATAACGAACGTGGCGTGAATGACATTAAACGCGGCATTAAATGCTGGGCCCTCGTAAAGCCATCAGTTCAGATTTGCATTGAGTCTACCAGTTTGAAGGCATACTCAAGCAGACTTAAACATCAGATTTGCCCATGCGTATGAACTTTTGCTAGTAAAAAACCGTATCTCAAACAATAGAAAACGCTGTTAAAAGTTGTTTTAGTTACACTATTTCGTGCCTTGATAACGCAATTTTATTGGCACTACTAAACTGACATGCATGAGTGTTGCGTTTTTTTTGTTGGCTCCGGATTTTCTCAGGGAGTTTTTATCCGATTATCTACAATTCATGCGCTTTGCATCTCCAGGACGTCGAACCAAGATTTTTCCCGTCTGTCCCTTCCGACCTTCCTCTCTGTGAATAACGTACTGTTTTGCCCGAAGGTAGCGACTCCGAAAACGACCAAACAGGATTAGCGACTACTAAGGAAGATAATGACTCCATAAACGACTAGTGCCTCCTGAAAGTAAATGCTGTTGAGAAAAACCGAAAATAACCACCCTCTCAGGCGTACAGTGATGGGTGCTCATGCTAGTAGAGTTAATTTAGATGTTGCTGTTTGGACAACTCAAGTCCATCTACTCTTGAGCTCACTAGAATACCTAAACTGAATCCTCTCTATTTATCCCTTCATTCAGAGAAACTGGAAAAGTGCAAGTACCTTAGATGCAATATTCAGTATTCCACGAGGGTGAAGTAAGGAAAAAAGGGAAAAAAAACCTGTGTTTCGACGGGAATCGAAATCATGCATGATATTCCGTGCACCGTGGATTTGATTGCTCTCGAGGACTCGGACAACGGTGTCCCACGTTCGTGGCACACCGAATTTTACCTCTTCAGTTATTTCTTCGCAGAAGTTATAATTTACCATCTTTCTTTCTCTGTTAGCTTAGTATATTTTAAAGGCACGTACCAAACGATTGTTTCAGCGAATATCTACCGTGATCTGGCCTTAGCCTTAGTCACATGTCCAATATCGAACTTTCGTATTGTAGTACGGGAAAAAATAATTAATACCTTTTGCTCTCAAAGGGAAAAATCCAAGACTAAGGAAAAAATCCGAATCAAACTGAACAAACTGTGTTAGGTATTAACAAATATTATCCATTTGAAAATCCTAACAGCGATATGGGAAAACAAGCAAGGAATATTACTGCAGGCAACTTTTGCATAATTGTTCTTGTTAGGAACTAACTCTTGCAACTCCCTGGCTACAATGACTTACCCCTTTTATAAAGTCACTTGCGTTTGGTTCTATATCAGTCTGAGAAAATTTGTTTCCAGCAACATAAGCTGCTTAAGTGAAATCCAACTGCCTTTTAACCACCTTATGGTAATGAATTTTGCGTTGCACACTAAAACTCGACATCGTCAAGGAAACTTACCAAAAACCCAAAGACTTTCACGCCTGATAGCTTGAAGCGTTTTTAATGTAAATAAAAATCTGGTCAACACGTTTTTTATCAATATCTCGTGAACGTTTTTTTTTTTTCAAAAAATAGCTACCAGGCTTAGCTCCTTATTCTTAAAAAAAGAAAACTCCTTATTCTAGAAGAAAATTCTAACCAAAAAAGTTTTAGTGCCATTTATACCCTGCTGTTTCTTTTATTTTGACGAGGCTCAGTAGATTTCCAAAAGTCGTGCTGAGCCTTGTACGTACAATAATTGAGTAGACTACAAAGCTTCCAGTCCAAAAATATAATTTAATTGTTGATGAAGCAGTCGAATTCATTATCATCCAAAATTTCGGCAAGCAAGCGAGTAATAATGTTAATTCTTTACGTGGATTAATGATCGGAGATCAAGTCTTGAGAAAGTCCGCAAAAGTAACGAAAATAAAAACCAGACGAAAGTAAGCTACCATAGCGAGTGAGAACATTGAGGGCACTTTAACAACGGTCTAAACCCATTGAGTATTGTTCCGAATTAGAAAACGCTTTCCACGTCTTAATAAAGTTATATGGTACACGGGTAGATGCATAGTATGCTGGCAAATAAATATGGCAAGCACTTGTCCTCGGTTTGCCTTTCCACATCCGCCAGAGTTCTCCAAACCATTGACGCTTGTGGCCATAAAGACTGAGGAACGAGGAAAGAACGTTTTCTGTTTATTTTATTTAGTCAGCGCTCAAGCAAATTTTCACTGTTTCCATAGATTTATGATAAGCGATTGTCAACCAATCAGATCGCTCCTTGGGTGTAATTTACTGAACAACTATTCCACCAGCGCCCGTAGGATATGAAGTGATAAATCAATAACAATGACTTGCGTTGCAACGAGTTGTTTCATTCATCTATCTCCCAGCAAGGGCGAGTGGAACGATTCTTTCATGTAATATTTCAAAAACGAGTGCGAAAGTTTCATCGCAGTTTCCAAACACGAGAAAACTGAGGTCGAGTGCTTTCATTGTTTTCGAGTGTTTGGAAACCCCGATGAAACATGAAGCACGAGTTTTTTAAATAGCTTCTCAAACATGCATCATGAACCCAAAACAATGAAAAAATGTCTCACTGATTTGGCATCATAACGCCGAATATAAATTACTTTTTTTGGTATTGTTTTAGAGTAATTAGCATTTTAACAGTAGTGTCACAAGTCCCTGAAAAGTTCTATTGTTTTAAGAGGAACACATATTTATCCGCTTGATCTCAATTCGATAATTCTTAATCAGATATGGCGTTGTCACGTTTTCGTGAAGCCAAAACAGCCGAAGAGGAGGTAAATCTGGTTCGAAATGCGGTGCCCAAGTCGACTCAGTACAAGAATAAATGGGCATATGGAATATTTGAAGAGTGGCAAAGGCAGCGACTGGTTAAAGTACCAGTCGTCGAGGTCGCAGGTTTATTTAAGACCTACGACTTTCATCAAGTTGAGACGTTGGATACACCTTTGGTCGAGATGAGTGTGTTGTCCATTAATTATTGGCTCTGAAAAAAGGGGCCCACATTTCCCGACCGCTGGTCTCGTTTACACAATTTGACGTCACGGACAATTCAAAATGGCAGCGCGCAGCGTTGAATTTCGGCCCTCGTTGGAGAGGAATTTCAGTGGGATCGGATGCACTTTAGAAGCTAAAACCACGGTCAGTAACTCAACTTAGTGTTATATTTTTATCGGCGATTTCAAAAAATACACCGTTTCTGGAGTGACCTTCTCCTTTAACCGAGACTATTTAAACAAATGATATTGAACGAGTGGCGCTATTTTCAAGTGAACACTTCAGGCATAGCAACGGGCATAGCAAGGCACAGGGCTCACTTATCTTCTCCTTCAGTGATGGTTTGCCGTCGAAATATTTGTGGAGCTGTGTTGTACGAAAGAGAAGAACTCGAGCTTGAGGTGTTTAACTCCTCCTCCGAACTCCCCAACGAAATAAGCGGAGTATACGATGCTTTCCGTTGACTGTGTGAGTTGTACATCACTCGAGGACACATTACACAGAGGTTCTCGTAACAAAATTGCGAGATCAGATGGGAGTCGTTTGTCAATCGCGACGATTTTCTGTCTTCCATTCCCAAATACCACGAGAAAAAGGTTCTTTTACGCGGAATGCAAAAAACAGCGTTCATTAACTGAAGTACAACGATGATGATCGAAATATCGATGAGAACAATATTAACGATCCACGCCATCTTGAACAAGTCAACATCGGGGAAAGCGCACGTGACAAGAGATTGTCTGTGCACGTGGCAAATAAACAGCGCTTGTAAGTTAAAATAGTTCAGAATGGGATAGACCATATAAAAACAGACAGCAAAGATGAAAATTCCAAGGTTAAGCATCAATTTTGTGGTATAAACTCTGGCAAGAAACTTTCTGCTACCCCAAACGTCAATTTGACTGCCTAAATCCTCTGAGAGAATTTCATAACTTTGTTCCTTTTTGCGATCGCCGTGCGAAAACTCCACGGTTGAAGAAATTCCTTTTGACGCGTCTGCGATAAATCTAACAGAAGCGCGGAGAATTTCTGATGCCCAGGTTTTCCACAAGAGCGTGGGGATGCAACACAAGGCAGCTTGGATAATAAAAGCAAATGGTAGAAGTTTCTGATAAATGGCGCGCCCTTCGCCAGGCTTAATCCCCATTATAGTGACTCCTGGAATAGTGTTAGGTTCACTTCCGGTTGCAACAATTAGATTATCCCGGAAGTCTGTCATGGATATCGAGCAGTAAGCCTTGTCGTAGTCTGCTTCTGATTGGCTGTATGAAATGTTCACTCTAACGCCTCTGTTGATTGGTTGGCAGACGATAACGGAACCTGTGGAAAAAAAGAGAAGCACTCTAAGCTCTTTAAATGAAAGCTATATTGTTTTATGCAATGGACAAAGAAAAAAGCTCGTTTTGATTAGTACCGATATTAAAACAGTGTATGAAACAAATGGATTCCCTTTGGCCGTGCGTGTGTACTCTAATAACGCATAGAGGACTTCAAAACGTGGTAAGAACATCAGTCACGCTAACCGCCTACCGTTCGTAGCGTACTTCTTTGTTCTTACCACGTTTTGACGTCATCTATGCGTTATCGGAGTACACACATGGTCAAATGGAATCTATTTGTTTAGATATATTTTCTGATTTTCAAGTACTGATTGCCTTTGAGAATCAGCTTGCTGATGCCTGCTTAGGTACCCAATTTTCTCAAGAACGAACAGCATGTTATTTGAAAAGAGAGATAAATGCATTTAAGGGCGTAAAACCTGAAGAGCTGAATATAAACCATACGACAAAAATTTCTGTTTACTAACCATTTTAGGATTTGCTCACGCTATACAGACACATGCAATCAGTGTTTAAAGTCGTTTGAAAACCCTCCCTCTTACCGCTGTCCAGTGTTGGTTATTGTTGAAAGCACGTGTCCTTACCCATTTGATTAAAAATCCCAACAACATTAGCTGGTGGGAGAGGGAGGGAAACACAAAAACACTGAAGAAATTCAACAAATTGTCCGATAATCGCAGCTTTTGTGCGCGAAAGCCTCTTGTTTACATGAAACGCTGATTTCGGCACAACTTTTTGGCCGAAGCTCCGCTACGCACCGTTCCTCTTTTGAAAGTGTAACGCTTTATCCCGGCTAGATTTTAATTCGTCTGCTCAAAGCGTGAAGTGAACATGTGAAACCGAATAGGTACGCCGAGGTCGAAATCCATTCGGTAGGTGTGAACTGCTATGAGCGATTCTGCGCCATTTCGGTTCATAGTTAGTATTAGCGCCTTTGGACCGTTGGGAAAGGGCGCTTTAGAAATGTTATTATTATTATTATTATTATTATTATTATTGTTATTATTACTGGATAGTTTTATTGTGCTGGAACAAATACTTATCCGGAGAGAAAAAAGCCCCAGTCAGAGGTATTTTCTAGTGAGAAATACCAGAGTCATCACGTACGTAGCACGCTTTAGCGCGCACGTTTTATGGACGAATATAATAAGGAAAGAGCTAGTCACCAAGGAATAGTATATTATGAAAAATAACGCAAAGAAAAGTGCTTTAATTTATGGACTAATATTTGATTTTCGATTCAAATTCACACTTAAATTGATAGGAAAAGGCGGCATAGTTTTGACGGAGGCAATTGAAACACGACGAAGTCAAAATTAGCGTCTCAAAGAAATAATGTTAAAACAGCATGCATACTGTTCACGAAGTGTCATAGTACGCCCTGAACGCGCATTTTCACGGAAGCTGAACAAGACGCGGCAAAACGTAAACAAGCTATCTTAAACTTGCCTGATTAAATACGATTCTTACTTACCAATTAAGAAATCTTTTACAATGAGAAATAATCCAATTCCTGCCACCGCGTAAACAGTGAGTTGTCTCACAAGAGAGTCGAGGAAAGTCTCTGTCTTGATTGTTTCGCCTTTGCTGTGAATCCCTCTTGTTAAATCCATCGTAGATTTTCTTTAAAAGTAGAGAATGGTATTGTAGAAACCTTGTGTTCCATATAAATATTTTTGGTAATAGTTATAGTAATACATTTTGTAGCGTAATCTTCATCTCTGTCAACATCAAGATGCAGATTCACGGAGACAGACAAACTTGGAGAAACCTTTCTTCAGCTGGGTCATTAGACCCTACAAAATCACAGCACGCAGCCTGTTAATAAATCTCTGTCAACAGACTTGATCTCAGCCTTGCGTCTTTTATATCCCCAATAAGCGTTTTATGGTCAAAATTGTCCGCTAAACCAGTTAACTTTCCAAACTTTGAAACTTCCGGTGACCGCTCTTACAATCTCAGCGAACTGATTTGGAATCAAACGCCCCAAGACTTGGTAATTATCTAGCCGAGAAAGAATTTCCGTTCTTTCCCCAAACCAGTGAATCTATTTTAGTGGTGGATTTGGTTGAATGAACGCTGTTAATTCTCACACCAAAGATACCTTGTCGCACCGCCCTTTACGCGTAAAATCACAAATTCAATGAACTGTGGTGACTTGGACGATGAGATAACGTGAAAGATAACTCATTATTGGTGAAAGTACCACAAAACACTTGATACTTTATAAGAATTAATTATATGAGACTTTAAAAGTGTTGCAAAAGGCATTTTTGTTCTCTTTTCGGTTAACTTTCGTGTTTCTCTTTATCTGACCCTGATTCCTATCGTCATTTTCGACTTTGCACTTCTCTAGTAACAGCGTCCCGTTTCACTTAAGTAAACTGAAGTGAAATGGCCACCCCTCATATTGCCTACAGCCATAAATCATCAGTTACGTCAGGTTTACTTTGCAAGTGTAACAAATTCTCTTAAGTACTGCGTAAAGCTACAGCTGGTTTATATTGAGGTTGGAATGGGAAAACACGAACTCAAAATGAAATTTGCAGTAAGCGTGCTTGCCAGATATAAGTAGACGTCGAAATTTCCACAAGTTCCAGGAGAAGTTACCATAGCACCAATTCTGCTCTCTTAAAGTGAATATCTCAACCTGTGACAAGGTATTCGTCGAATAACTGAAATATGTTTCAAAACAAACTGTTCGGTGACCGCCGAAGCGCTAAGGAATATTTGATCATGAGGCTCCACAAGACTTTTTGTTTCCAGAGAAATTTGTTTCAATAAGTGCTACGTTATTTGCCGACCATATATTTTACCCGAAGCTTTAAGATTTGTCCAGTCGGACGATTTTTGTTTTAAATTTCAAACGCCTCACAACTTTAAATAATCAAGACTGGTCGAAATCAGATAGCGTTCATGCATGAAACGAAGTTGTCATTGAAACCTTCAAAATTGTAACTTCTAAAACTGTTAATAATACGAAGACACACAAGTGAATGGAATTTACAAAAAAACAATTGTGGATCTTTGCAAAATTATTAACTCCAAAGTAGCTTGTGTTACAAATCTAACCTGGAATTCTTGGTGGGAAAACATTCTTTTTTCTCCCATTTCTCCCATTATATTTCTAATTTATTCATCGTTTTTTCTCGCATGACATCGAGGCTTGCTCAGTTTACCAGCTTGTTACGTAGCAACTTTATTCAGAAACAAAATGGCGGACGAAATCTATGAGACCTAAAAAATGTAAGGTTTCTCGCGTATTATGTCCGTTTGCCACTATTTAGACAGTTTGGAAAGAGATCTATCCTCTAACTAATGGCATAAAAATCAAAGAAAAACCTTTCTGTTGGAGCAAGAAGCTATATTAGGGACCATTATGGCCCAAAACGGTGCAAGCACTTTGGCGAACGGCAACAGAAAACCGGCTAGCAACGGTAGAGCCGATGGGTTTTCTCTGCCAGGGATCGACGAAAATGAGCTTCGTGCACGTATTTTTGCAAAACCACAGTTGAAGCCAAATCCAAGGGCCCTCAGATTTAGCGGCCCGACTCCTGTGCAGCTAAAAAAGGTGAGAGATAACACACAACTTTGCATGCACTGTAGGTAAACTTTTGTATAAAACTCAGAAGTTAGGCTGAAACTTATTACAGCGTGCAAGTCGTCTTAGCACTTTGCAAGGAGCTGTGTTTGTAAACATCTGTGTCTTTTGTGTGTCTACTTTCAATTTAAATAGATAGTAACACTAGATAGATTCACGCAAGTATGGTGCATAAAAATTACGTTTATGGCTCCTCTTGATAAGTTACATTGAGGTAAATTAATTTACGGTGATCTTACTTTGCAAATGCTACATTTACATTCTGCGAAAACGTAAATCAGCTCAGATTATATGCAATATTAATATTTTGCTAGCAAGGCGTCTCAGCTCTTCTTTCCCAAGTGAAATTGATCATGTATGTTTCAACGAAAAACTAATTTAAGCCCGCCAAAATCGAATTTCGCAAGTAAATTATTAACCTTAAACTTATGTTCTCCCATATTTCCTTCATGAAGGACCAGAGTCGTCTATATTTGCAAATTTTGTGTTTTCCCAGCTGTAGGACTAGCTTTTATTTCAGATAATTTATTCTATTTAGCAAGAAAAGTTTAACACTATATCACCTCACACTGTACATATAAAGTCAGTTTGACTTTTATTTTGTCACTTTAAAATGATGTCGTGGCAACATTGAAACATTGTGTTAAACTTTGCTTGCTAATTTTTATCCTTGAATGTTTATCTTAATTTAATATGATTCAAATAATTTATTCTACTTGGCAAAAAACTTGGAGGAAATGTCTCTCTCTCTTTATTTACATTTTCAATCCTTTTGGGAGAGGTTTTGTTGGGCCAACATCAGAGCTGTCAAACGATACTGGTATTTTGTTGTGCACTAGAGCCTAATGTGTAACGGCCACCCTGAACACAGCTATGTTGTTATTTAGAGCACTATTATTGGCCAAACGAAAACTTGTGTAGTCATTTTGTCATCTACATGTAAGAGGCCTTGTCAAACTGATCACCCTTTATTTGTGTGACCTGTCCTTGGTTCTGTTATTACATCACAGGGTTCCCCTGTATGCTGTTGTTCCAGAAAATATCCACACATTTCCTTGGCAGGTTTTTTGGTTAATGAATGCCCACCCCTCTGGAAATTCCAGCTTAGCTTAACACTTTCATTTAAAAATTTTGGCTTTTGAACCCCCAAAGGCCTTCCTTAGCGGGTATGGATATTTTCTGGAAACACACTGTTAATAACTTGTTTCATTCCTGTTTCCTTTCCTTTCAGAATGTACCAACAGCGCCAAGACTAGAGCCCTTGGTAAGTTTGCATTTGGTCGCGTAATTGAAAGGCTGAGGGCATAAAGGGCCTTATAATATTAATATGCCAGATTTTTGGTCGGTGTTTTGGTTGTAGTCAGTTTTGCTTCAGTCTTGTCATGTGACCTAAAATCTTTCAATGCCCCCCCTAAACTCGATTTCCGCCGCTCTCTCTAGTCCAGTCTTTGTTCCTCCCCGAGAGACGGCTGGATGCGTGACCCGTTGACCTTGTCTATGACGTAAATCGAAAAAAATTAATTTATGCGTCTCCGATGTCACTGGAAGTGAAATCAGACGCCAAATTTCTTGTTTATTTGGCTCGAAAATGCATCACGCGCCCCTGCCTACCCAAAAAATTTCGAATTAGTTTCTTCGGTACATTTCTGTACATTGCAAAATTGCTATAAATTTCTTCGATGTTCGAATGGATGGCTTAAGTGCAAGCGATAACACTCCGAAAAAATTTAACTCTAATAGTGGATGCGACTTCTGTGGCTGCTAACAAACTGACTTTCGAAAGAGAACTAAATTAAATGGAAAAGTGTCTGATTTGCGAGACAATTTGTTGAGTGTAAACGTGGACAGTTATATCTGTAACGGACGCTGTTATCAAGATCAAAAGCGCCTTGAGAAGATCCGAGAAGATGCAAAAACTCTTCAACATTTATTGAAGGAAAAGTTTACAACAAATAATCGCCCGAAACATTGAGTTCCTACGGACTCTAGAATTTCACCGAGTGTTGCCGTGCCGTCGAAATCTCTTCGCCACGCAACAGATCAAGTAAGAGGAAAGGCCGATAAACTCAGTGCTGATTCCAACAGACTTCAGGTACCGCACTCGGTCTTGCATAAGAGAAGCCAGAGGAGAAATCACAAGAACGATTGATTTCGCATTTGACAACGGTCTTACTGCGTCGAACACAGTCGGGGCTGACGGAAAAATTTAATGACTTTCCCGATCCTGTTGGTTGAATAACGCACACATCTGAGCCGCTAACTAGCTTTTCAAGTGCCTCTTGCTGTAAATCTTTTAAATTCTCGATTTGAAACGTCTCCAAAACTCGCTCAAAAGCCGCATTCATCTTTTCCACTCTGATGACATATGATAATTTTTGCGATAATGTTGCCAGACGAAAATCTGCAGGCGGCAACCTGATTGGCTGAAACCAACAATAGAAATCAGACGCGTCCAGCCGCTCTTTCGGGGGGGTGAGTGCGGGCTCATTAATTTTTCCCGAACAGCGGCTGGTAATCGAGCCTAGATACATGTATTACACTGCAGCGCAACAATGTGAATTTCATTTTCGGCTGTCAAAAGCAATATTTTGCAAAGGAGCACAGGAGTGAGTAAAATATTGTTTTTTACTGCGTGAAATACAAGTCATATCTTCAAGCTGCTGTGTATTTTTCTTTTTATTATAAATTATAGACAAGAGTGTTTTTACACAAACAGCAGTATAAAAGTGGGCATGATGTCACTGTTGTTCTCAGTGGTGAGGATATGGAGAATATGTCACTCGAGTACCGGATGTAGTTTCGTATTAACTGGTCTATTTTCCACTACAACACTTTGTCTGTATGATACATGTAAATATGTATATACATGTAGCCCTTGTTGGATGTTGAAAATGTGTGACATACATTGCATGGCTCCATACAAATTTGTTCAGGATCTAAATTTGGCCACACTTAACTAGTATGTTTTGGTTCATAAATGCATGTATTGCACTAGTATTGGTTTGGATGCCTGCACATTTTATGCTAGTAAAAACCAGGTTGCATGGATCCAGACTGTTACCTTGGCAATCAGTTACAGCGTAAGAATAACTTGAGGTTAGCTCATGATTCAATGTGAACTGTATAATTATACATGTACATGTATGACTTTGTATATCACAACTGGCTAAGAACCACGTACACTGTAGGATTGTTGGTCTGTTCATTACATGTATGTCTTCAAAGGTTTTAGTCAGACCCCAAGCTGGACGTGAGATTATTCTGCATGTATTTCCAACTCTCTATATATTGTATGTAGTATATTACTAGTTTATCCTTACTGGTTTTACTGATTATTAAAATTATTCTTTCAGCCAAACCTTGCGAGGTATCAAGAAAAACAGAGAAGTCTTCCTTACACGTCACCTGTAGGGAAGACAAAATCCCCAACCCCTCCGCCTTCTTCTGAACCAGAAAAGAAAAAGACTCGCAGAAGAGATGTTGTGGAGCCTCTTGAGCGTACAACTTCTCCATTACCAAACTTGCCAGATGATTTGAAAAGCAAACAACAAAAAATTGACTCTGTGGCTCACGTGAACAGCATCAGCCAGCAGCGGCAGACTTCCCCAAAACAGAAAGTGTCGACCCCGTTTCAAGAACCTGTTGTGAATGGAAGTGCATCGCCAGGGAAGACAGATGTGATACCGGAGGGCTTAAGAGACCCTCTTCAGATTATCAGCTTGATAAGAGAGAACTCCAAACTTGGTTTTCTTTATATGACACCTGCTGTGGATAGGTCATCCATCTTGTACAACCCTTATAACCTCAAGTAAGTTGGGAAAAAACTCAGAGGTTACATGTCAGGGCTGTCATTAAGGGCCGTAACCTGTAACACCTTTATGGCTGAGTATGCTTAATGGGACCTTGGTGTTTAGGGTGAACTCACCTCTTGTTGGTACAATTTGCTCACAAAACAAGAAGTTTGTTATGGGTGTAAAGATCAAGGCAAAAGGTGATTCAAAACTTAATGACACCCCTGCATGTAAGAGTCCATGTGGGTCAGCCAAAACTTTGGAGAGTTACAAATACACTGTGGTTCCTTGGGGCACCTGTGCACTGTGCCACACTGTTTGGATAGGCTGTTCACCATGTTAGTTCATTGAGGAGCCTGTGCTAATGGGCTCCCCTTGTAATTGTAGTTAACTGGGTGATGATGTGTGATTTTGCTACCCAGAATAAGAGGCCCTGTTAGGCAGTGCACATGTAATTAGGCAGTGTAATTAACTGTACATGTCTCCCTTCTGAATTTCAAAACTGGTTTTGTTGTATTTTGTGAAGCTTAAGCTTGTCTCTGACCTCTGTTCCATAGCTGTTGCAATTTCATGGAGGTTGTCTTGTTGGTCATCATTTGCATTAATTTCTTTCGTGTTGCTGTTATTAAATACCATGTTGATTGTTCAGAATTTACCATACATGTATATTCAGAGCCTCTTACATTTGAACTTACAGGTGCTAGTTTAGTGGCAATGGTGGATCCAGGATTTTTGAAGGTGGGGTGGCTGACCTGACAGAACGATATCGCAACAATCCGAGACAAAGTCACCTCAGTGATAGTTTTGTGCCCTTTCTTCTTAATTTCAAGCTTAAAATGACCCCAAAGAGGGGGGTTCCGCTGCCACCCAATCCACCCCCCTGGATCCGCCCCTGAGTGGCTTGTGAAGTGTCTGATTTTACTAGCCAAAATAAATGTTCACCAGTTGTATTGTCATGGACATACCATAAAGGCCAAGTAAAAGTTTTGTTCTATGCTAAAAGATAAAGTTGCTACAGTTGCACCCCTGAAAGTGTTCTCAGTTCTTTTCTCGTTGGATAAATTAAGGCAGTCATGGCGTTTACTAGAAAATGCTGCACATGTATATGTGCTCTTTAATCTTTCATCTTTTTGTTCCTAGGATTGTCAAGCACTCGGAAATCAACCATTCTGATTACTACACAATAAGCAGTGAGGGAGTTACTCACATTCGGGACAATGAAGCTGAGTTTACTGCGCTTGAACGATGGGAGAAAGAGTACAGGGATTACAAACGGCTTGTCAAGATTCCAACGTTTGCTAACTTTAGGATGTGGAAGGCCTTTGTTGTGTGGAGAAAAAATGTTAAAACAAAGTAAGGCATAGCACTTTATATGCACATGTAGCTTACAGTTTTACTTGTTCTTTTTGCATTGCACAAATGCACTATAAATGGTTTAATCCCAGTATTATTTCATGACACAAATAATTTCTCTTCATAGTAAATACTACATTGTAAACTGTTTTCAATTTGTAACAAGCATGTCTCTTCTCTACTCAGTTATAGGGAGACTAACTCATTTACTAGTTTCTTGTGTGATGCACCATGTACGTCCAAGCAAATAACCCTGAGCACTCCAAGTCTCATGGTAGCGCAGTGGGTAGAGCATCTGGGCTCAGTTGTTCAAAGCAGGATTAAGCTCATCCAGGATTAACATCAATTTTTAATTCAGTCTTATTGCCAAGCGATCCGAAGATTCCTGTAAATCCTTTTTGCGCTATGTTTTGATGGTGCTTGTCTTCAAACAGCCACTTGAAATCAGCAGTGAAAACAAGAGAAACACTTGGAACATGGGTTAAAATTTAATCCTGGCAGGCATTTCAATAACATTTTTCATGAGAGGCTGCTGAAGGTAGAATAGGCGGCTGTGACCACGAAAACGTCCCTTCCCTCTCTTATAAATAATCTCTTAACAGACGGCAATAAGAGGCCTTATAAGTGGTGGTAAACCGCCGGTAACCACCTTTTATTGAAACCCCTGCCCGGGTTAATGACATTTTACCATCCTTCGAATGGCCGGCCCTGATGGCTGTACTGATGGTCATAAAAGTGAATGACCTGTCTGGGACTCTGATATTGTCTTTGTAGATATAGTCCCAAGCATGCTCATCAGACACACTCAGTACAGTTGACCCTTTATAATTATGTCTGGGTGAGCTTTAATTTACATCAGCTGGGTGAGCTCCGCAGTGAAGTGCACTTTCGAATAGACTAAACCATCTTTGCAACCATTTCCACTTCAAATCTGTGGCAGGCATATCTTGCTAGCACATTGCCCTGGTTCATGTTTGTCTTACACTGAGAAATTTTATTTTTTGTTTTGTTTTGAAATGCAGAAAAATTACGCAGTGTAAAAACCAGCTGCAGGAAAATCTCTTCATAGTCAATGCAGTAAGTATAATCTATGAGGGGTCTCTACTTTTGTTTTTGGATACAACTAGAGTGCAGCCCAGTTACATGTAATACCACCCCTAGCAGGCCATAAGCCCTAAAGAATGTGGTCATATCAAAAGGTTTTTGAAAAATTAATAAGGAAATGACTGCAATTGGCTTTTTGGGCTGCAAAGGTGGTTGAATGTATTAATGCTGGGTAGTTCATATAGTTACATGAAGTTGAATTAGGTGGGTTTTTCTTTAATGGAGAACTTTTTTTACTTGCTGATCTCGATACATTATTTCCAGATTAATCAATTTGCTCTGACTTTTTAACTTGAAATTATTTGGCAATCCACAAATGTCAGTGACATCCTAATGGCATTATTACATATTTGTTCATTTTTATCATATTGTTTAATATAGTTTTATTAATGGCAATTTTAAGCTGACATACACCCATTTTCTTCATAGTCCTTACGCCCTGCACTGTTGAATGTGCGGGAAATGTGTTACCGTATCAGTGACATGGGGCTGTGCCGGGTGGAGAAAGGACATACATACACATTGGATGAGTTCCGCAATGCTCAATTTGAACAGCTTGAAGAGGTATGTATGCTGATCTATCATACATGCAGAATAAGACAACCCTTAACAGTGTAAATACATGCATAATTTTCTTGAAAAACAGCTGCTTTCTCACAAAATCTTTCTAAGAGCACCACTGAGAAATATTCCTGTGCAGTGCAATTGCAATTTGCAATGATTTTGTCTCTGTCCATATAATTATATTATATATACCAGTAACAATCCACTTGAAATATATTTTAATTTGGACTGAATCATGTCAGCAGTAGTTGTGATGATCATTGTGTTATGATCAGCAGTATACAGTTTTAATCAGAGTACTTAACTTAATTAGAGTACCATTCATGATCAGTCAATAACTAGTATGGCATTATGAGTCGTCCGATATTTTCATATTTTGCATATAAATTTTTGTGGCTTGTTTTTCCTGCAAGCTCCAGTTAATAATCATTGTTCTCATAATTACTCAATCAGTGGTCATTATGTAACTTTTTCACTTGTAGGTTGCTGGGAGGTTGGCAGAGTTCCGTGATCTGGTAAAAGAAGTTGTGAGAAGCGCCTGTCGCACGGCGCTGCTGGAGGCTGGCTTCACCCCTGATGATTACTTCATGGATATGGACAGTCCTATGGGCATGTATGCAGGTAACACCAATATGATCTACATGCATCATACTCTTTAAGGACGGTGCCTCCTAATACAGATGTATTTTTGCAAAGGTTAAAAAAGTAGATCTTAGCAAGAAACAACAAATTAAAATTCTAAAAAAAGCATAGAAATACAAAGAATGTATGCCAATTTCTTTCCAAATTTAAGCTCAATTACCGGTATCTCTGCAAAATGCGTGGTTACCCCCAATTTTGTTTTTTGATTCTGACAGCCCTTGATAAGATCTGCCTTTTTCACATAGTCATAAACCGCACAAAAATGTTGTTGTATTAGGGGGCAAATTCCTTAAGAAACCCAAATATCCCAACAATTGCGCGGAATGTATGCGCAGTAACAAAAGGAGGCGCTGTCCTTAAGCTAATTATTAACATAGCAACTTCATAAATTTGCTGTCTGCAACTCCACCTTCGTGAAACATGATTCATCAACTATAATTTGCCTGCAATATCTGTTGTAGGTTAAAATGAATTTCAGGCCAAAATGATTTCAAACTAGTTTGATTTGTATTTTCCTTTGCTTCCGAGTTTAGGTAAATCATTTTGACCCGAAATTCATTTTAACCTACAACATATCCAAAGTTTAAAGTGCTTGTAAAATATCAAGTGCAAATCAGAGTGCTTTGTTTTGTTATATGCACACAAAAATGTCTTCCCACTGGCCCTAACACAAGTACAAGTAAACTTACCGCTTATTTCATTGCACTTTTGGTCGAACTGTACATATTCGGCGTATGAATCATGCTTGAAAAATCTGGTTCTGGCACATGTAAGTGAAGGTGGCTGTAAGAGAGAATTTTTGCGCCTTAAAATGTCTTACATGTATGCAAATATAGGCATCCATTATGGGCATCACTCTAGATGCACTCCTTAGTATGAGCTTGATTGTTTTTTATTTATATTTCCTATATCATACCCCCAATTGATACCGTTCATAAAGTTCAGTAAAATACACATACAAGCTCACAAGCTGATTGGTTATACTCTAGCTGGTCTGGAGAAAGCCATCTGGCCCTCCACATGCCATGTGTTTACATACAATTTGCACGGGCAGTTTAATATTCATCAAATGTTCACCAAGCATTCATACAATGCAATTTTGCAAGAAAGTCGTGAGTTAAGTTAGGCTGGATGTCCAGTAAAATGTTTTGCTGCTCTGAACACGTTCCACTCAGTCATCATGCAATGACCTCCATCTAAACATCTTTCCATTCTGCCATCCTGTGCTACCCAGTTTTTCAGAGGATGGATAATGCTATCCACTGGATAAAGCGCTATCCGGTGGATAAATATTCAAGGATCAAAGCACACTATCCACTGGATAGTGATTTATCTGGTGGATAGAGTTATCTGCTCTTTGAACAACCGGGACCTGCTTGGTAAAAAGTAAAAAGGAGCATAATTATTGAAAATGCAAACTAAGGTAATTTATTATTCAACAAATTGTCACTATGCCCATATATGGTAAGGAAGCCTTCAATATCTGTCATCCGTCCATGACAGATATCCTGCGATATACGTAAATGACCATATTTGGAAGTGCACTGCAGCTTTTCTTTCATTGCTTGTTTGGCGACCATTTTGAAAAGCGAGGCGGTTTTAGCAGTGATCTCCGGAAATTTTAACTACCTGGAAGAAACTTTCCACGATTAAATGCTCTCAAAAAGTAAACAAGTATTTGCTTCAGCTCAAAAAGATATCCAGAGGTTGACTTGGAATTTTCATAGTGAGAACTCAACCAAGAAAATGCTATTGCGAACGAAGCAGCACGCTTACGGAAAGTTGTAAAGACTAAAGTTGAAAAGATTTTAATTCACAGGAAGAGGACTTATTCTCGGTAAGGTAGCAATATTTTTTTTACTTTGTCTTGTCATTTCCAAACATGAGTTTGTAAATAAGTCTTTTTAAGTGAACGGTAGTAAACTTCGATTTCTTGAAGTTCTGTTTTGATTTTTATTAAGCTTATGTGTTGCTTAGTGAGCTTTTAGCGTTTTCATCAGAGAGCCGTAGTTTTTCTCGTTCTGAAAATGGTAGTCGTTGGGAATTTGTTGAATAATAAAACAATTATCCTGCTCAATCTTGCGGAATATCCCCT
This sequence comes from Siderastrea radians, assembly GCA_964017195.1. NCBI lineage: Eukaryota > Metazoa > Cnidaria > Anthozoa > Scleractinia > Rhizangiidae > Siderastrea > Siderastrea radians. Next base: position 24,235,202 of record OZ024899.1, read on the forward strand.
GATTTAGCCAACTCGGCCTACGGCCTCGTCGGCTAAGTGTCAGGTGATATTCCGCGCGATTTCGCAGGATAATTGTTAAATAATCTGCTTAAAAATAAGTTCATAAAAACCTGGCAGTCTCAAGTCAGGAAACTTGGAATTTCAAGAAAGTATAAACATTAAATAACGTGATCTGGAAATGTCAGGTACAAATTCCAGGAAAACCCTGGAAATTCATTGTGTGATGTTAACCATTGGTAATAATAAATTATTTAGTGAAAGTGCAGATAAGTTTAACATAGTTTCTCTGTAACTAAATTATGTTGATTGACAGATGAATATGGGGGTGTTGCACAGTCAATGTCTTCTTATTTAATGCCGAGTGGATATGAGATGGATATGTATGGTGATGCACCTGACAAGATGACGTATACTGAGCAGGCCAACAAAAGAACTCACTGCAAAAGGCTCACAAGGTGAACATTGTTATTGTGCACTTTATATTATTGTTTCAAAGCTGGGACACAGAATTGCAACACTGCCACTATTGGGTGCTGTAGAAGAATGAATAATAATAATAATATTATTTATTATTATTAGACTAATTATAAGTAGTAGTAATTCTGGTTTATTGCACCACGCTAAAAGCGATTTACTGCAGTTATTCCTTCATGGTAAATTTACTGTGGCTGATGGTGGTAATTTATTACCCTCAAGTGCATGATTGTAACCATAGTAAACTAACCTTATTTGCTGTGTTTTACTGCACAGCAGCTGGAGTCCAGAACGTAAAGTTAAAGTTTTAACCACCTGCTTGTTTCATCAGGAGCATAAAATGTATGGCCATTGAAAATTTGACATGTGATTTTGGAATAAGAATGTGCTGACATGTACTAGGATTAAAAAATTCAGGCTGGAACTGTGCTTATTGTGGTTGCCAAATACTCTGACTGGATAATAGCCACCAAAAACAATTAACACAAAACATGCAAATATTAATTGATAATAAGGAGACACTAATTACAGAGAAACAAGGGAATACTGTTTAAGAAAGTTGAAAAAATTTATCCAAGAAAAGAAAAGATCAAACACCTAAGAATCCTTCAGTTACACTTACACGCAAAGATTGTACATTGCCACACACTGAAATTACAAGCCTCATGGCAAAATTTGCTAATGTGCACATCTTAGATGACCAGATTGAGAATTTTCGTGAGCCACAGTTACAGAGTTTACCCTCACTATTGACCAGTCAATGCCCAAAGCATGAAGGTTTTTTGGATTCCCCAACTTGGCATTGAAGCCAGTAAATCTTTCATTTTTGCTGACAACTGTTCCATTTGCAGTTTCATCCGGCTTGCTGACTACCTGATTGTAAACACCATGCACGTCCTGGCGGCAAACTCTGTAGCAACTCTGCTGAACTATCTGGAAGAGCAATTACAGCACACACCCACCCCTGCACAGATCCAGGGAACAAGTGAAGAAGAGGAGGCAGAAGAGGAAAAACCTGAGGGGGAGGGAGTGGAACAAAAGGTATTGTTTGTCATTATATATGGTGTGCAATAAAAAATTATTTAAGCTGATAAATTTTATAATCCTACTTCTTTGAAGAAGACACAGAGAGCCATTCAGGGTTCTTGACCAGAGTGTCATATTTGCAATAAATAATTATTAAATTCAAATTCATTTTGCTGATAATAAGATCCCTATATGGCTAAAGTTTGATGGTGATAAGGTTTTCTGAATCAATGGGACAACAATCCTATTTAGAAGGCACAAGTCAATGAGACTATAAATTAATGTTCACCTCCAGTGTTAAATTACTGTGTATTATTGCTATGTAATATGCTACTGAATATGTATGTGTTTGCATTTTACTCTCTGAAGTGGAAAACTCTGCAAGTAAATTGCGTAGTTCCAGAAAAAATCTAAACCCACCCCATGGAAGGTGTTGTGAAATCCTAGGGGGAGGGAGGGTCGTAAAAGCCAAAATTTTAGAAGCAAAGTATGAAGCTTAACTGGAATTTCGTGGGGGAAAAAAACCTTCCATGGGGGGAGTATGGATATTTTGTGGAGGTACACATTGCCTCTCTCCATGACAGTGCCTCTCTGAGAAATACAAATGTAAAACTTCACAATTAGATTTACATGCCTATTATAATCAGTCTATGTTTATCTCTATGTAACAGGATGAACAAGGTGAACTTCATCCACTGTATACCACTGAGCTGCTCCTAGAGCCTCAAGCACTGCTGTTCTTCCCTACGTTAGATGACTTTCAGGAAGGACTTGGTGAAGTTATCAAGAAATTCCAAGATGCTGTTCTCAGTGTCCAAAACCTGGTGCCTGATCCCTACTTTGATGCCTTTACACAGTAAGTGTGAATTTGGTTCAGGACATGACTTGTTGGTTACAGTGTATGTGCTTTTTTGACTGAATGAGACAGTTGGACAGGAAGATGTTTGACTTGAGTATTTACGATACAGACCTGTAACCACAGCATGCCACCTTGGAGAAATTCAAAAGCTGAACATCAATGTTTTGTGTGTTGGCCTTTTATCAGAATGAATCGGCTGTGATGAAGAGCTTATAACGCTTGAAACGTCAGCTTTTTAGTTTATTTATGGAGGTCAATTTTATTTACCTCATCAAGTCAGCTAATAGATCCAAATTTTGATGTTTCACTTCCCCACCAATGCAGTGAAGTGGTCTGTGTGCCTAAGTAATAATATTTATACATGTATATTATATGAAAATGCAAGGAAATATGGATTATTAGATTAGTGTACTTACAGTTCATATAGTGATGCTGTTCCTTGTGTCCAAAATCTGGTGCCGGTATTCTTATTACCATCTCCTAGGCCGTTCATCAATGGGAAAGTTGAGGAGAAAACTGCTGGTGATGGTCCAAGTTTGGCCACAATGTTTGAAGATGACAGACATCTTCAGGGAATTATACAAAGCATTAAGGTTGGTACATGTGGCCTCTGGCTTGATATGGCAATGTTACACAATTGTATGTTATGCTTGGTGCAAAAGGGGCATGACTGACGATTTGTGCCTTAAAATCCAAATTGCTCCAATTTGCTTCTTCTTTGATATGAAGGCTGGTTATCATGCAAGAAATATTATAGTTCCATGTTTATTTCGTGAGCTAAGAGTTTAAATTTCAAGAATTACTTGAATTTTACTTTTCTGGAAAAAAGGAACTTACTAAAGTGAAGCATGAATGACTTTGTTTTAGTAATTCAAACAGAACAAAAGAACTTTTTGTGACATGCTTCACTTGAGTTAGTCACCCACCCTGTAAAAATCCCTCCTGATGTAGATACACCTTGGGGCCTCAGTGTCATGTGGCACAATGAGGCCTTAGTAAGTAAGTATTTTAAACCTGAAGGGTTAAGCTTACAGAAGACATTCCTGCTGTTTTTCTTAGGATGCCATTTCCTCCGCATTTGAGTCTGCCTGGCAGTATGCGAATACCTTTGAACCTTATCGCCAGTTTTACCAGGAAAATGAGAATTTGGATCTGGAGGCCATTCGACAGGAAGAGCATGGTATGTTACTATTATGCAGTTAAATTTTAATTTTGCAAAGTTCACTATGACAAGTTTGGCATCCACTGTATCGTGTAGTTTGGCCTAGGTATAGTCAACAGTTCCAAGGACACTACAGACTTCACAGTGCTCAGACATTTCAGCATGTTTGAGCGCTGTTTTTTTTTTTTTTTTGGAGCCACTACTCCTCTTCCCTTTCATTCTCCTCCAATGCTCTGTGTACCTGGAGTGGTGCTTCATTGCTGTACTTTGAAAGTTTGTAAGTTGTGAGAGCAGTATTCAATCTATTTGCCAGCTGAGAAGCCTCTGAATATCCAGACATCCAAAGTGAAACTCCACTTAGAGACAGAGATTTTTTTTTTAATGCTCACAGTTCCATCATGTTGTTGCTGTCTTGTGTATTGTGTTTAAAATGCTGATATCTCCCTTCACCAAAGCCAACCCTTTTCACAGTGGACCAAGCAAATGTACACCTGACAGGATTTCAAAATAAATTATCTGTCACCAGCATTTCTTTGCCAAGTCTTTTTTCACCCAGTCACACTAAGAAAACGCAGAATAGATACTTCCTGAGCTGAAACCATTTACACCTACTATGAGGCCCTGTACGTCCACTTGTATACATGTTCATTTTCGTTTGATAACGCATCAAAATTAATGTTTTTCCATCCACCTGACCATTTTTGAAACCCACTTCATTTTTGAAACCCACTTCACTTGTCATATTCACATCTAAAGCAGCAATGGTTTGAAAATGCTGCTGCCTGTCTATTGTACGTGCATAAGAGGCTAGTGCCAGTGAAATTCTGTCAGCAGTTAAGTTTCAGAGTTGCTAAAAAAGCATCCTGGGCCCAGTTGTTCAAAACATGATTAATCTAACCCAGTATTAGCGCAAACTTTGATTCCAGTTTGATTATTAATCAGTTAGAAAGACTTTTCTAAAATATTTTGCCCTTCAGTTTGGAATTAGAGTTTTCTTTACCTTTAGCTTAAAATTAGATTTTAGAAACACTTTCAACGAGCAAGATGAAAACCGCAGTTAACTTTTAATCCTGAATTAGCGTTTATCAGCTTTCAAACAACTGTGCCCTGGGTAGTAGTTGGAGAGGAGGACTTGACTGGGAACCACTGGATTACAAATTAGTCAAAACCACTAACTACTCCACCACACTCTCTCTACATGTACACTGTATGTTTTACGTTCCACCTATGTTAATTCATAACCATGTTCATGTTTTTGTTCTGTTTTTGTCCTTCAGATGTCAGCTTCTTTTCAGAATCACTGGAAAAATACAGCAACGAACATGAACAAGCAGTTGGAATCTTGGAGCGCAGACCTATTGGCATGATTCTTGTTGACTGCAAGAAGCTCAAAGAAGTTCTCATTCCATCTCCGCTTAAGTGCTTGGAAGTAAGAAACACTCATTGCTTGTGCATAGCTTAATTCCCATTAAATGTAGTGTATGTAGAAGTTGAAAAACATTTGATAGAATGGAGGCCATTCATTAATGTAATACTTGGTAACTTCGATAGCTCTCTTATTTGTGTTAATCTTAAACAAATTGTGATTGTTATGAAGATATGTAATTCCCCTTTTATTCACTTTTTAAAATCCTTGTACATAATTTTAAAGTAATTTTTAATTTTTAAATTTTTATCGTGTAGTCGTTTACGCAGGGCCCCTTTTGATACCAGCCAATGGCTGATAGGACTACCCTGCCTAAATAAAGTTGACTTGACTTGACTTGGCTTGGCCCTGCCATGGTGGGAGGGGGCTCTGCCAATTGTTTCCAGGTCAAAATGCCTTGTGTCACTATATAAGGATTGACACAAGGCAAAATCACCCACTCTAGTCATAACAGATGTTAGTTGTCACTGTCGGTATTTCCTTGATACAGGTTATATTTTATGGCAGTTTCATTTTAAGTGCCCTCACTACTTTTATACACACAAGCTAATGAAGTCCTTGTATGAAAGACTTCTCTCAAAAGTATAGTTGCTTCTTTTTTTTGATTTTACATGTACATGGCAATATCAAATAGAAGAGCTTTTTTCACTTTCCTACAGGTTATAAATGACATTTTGCCCAAGCTAGCCAAGAAGAGAACGGACACGCTGATGGAATTTTGTCAAGATGCCCAGTTTAAGCTTGAAGCTATTCCCAGCAGCACAGTGGAGTATGTTAAGAGCCTTACATTCCTGGACGACATTCAAGAGAAGGTAAAACACATCCTGTTTTTAGCTGTCCTTTAAGGTGTGTTTAAAAAACACATCACCTCTGAAGCAGAGAATTATGTCCTGAATCCTCCTGGGGGTAAATATGTTGCAAACAAGGTGGCCATCAACAATAGGCACGCAATGCGTGCAGAGCCAATGACGTTTTGTTCTGCAATATGGTGAAACTTATGAACACAACCAATGGGTTTCATGCCACTGCTGTGCGGTCCCCTCCGCCTTCCCCGACAACTTGCGGCTAATGTAACATGTCTTCACCAGAGCAAGGAATCAACATATTCAGTTATCATAAATCAGGGTGACGAGGAGCGTGACTACGTGACAGTTAATTATAGCGTGACATTAGAATTGCGTGCGAAGTGAATAAAACTCTTCCTTTCCCTTCTCTTCAAAGACATGTCTTTTAGGGGTCTCAACTTGCTCACAGTGTATTCAACTCCTGATAGGCGTGAAAAAAAACTTGCAAAATTCAGTAGGTCTCCATTAGAATGCTTTGTCTCTTGCGTTCGTTTCAGGAGGTGTTTTAAGCGATGCGTTGCATTCCGAAGGTTCAAATTACAAGCAGCTGTTGACTATACAAATTTGTTCAACATATGCTTTGAACTACAAATAATCCAAAGTAAAGTTTGGTATCTTGTAAAGATTTTACTCTAATTAATTGATCACCACTGCAACTTGGATTTTTGATACTACAGTAGAACCCCGATAACTCGAACTCTGAAGAGAAATGAAAAACAGTTCGAGTTAGCGGGGGTTCGAGTTATCGGGGTCGACTGAATATTTAATTTGCCATGTTATTGATAGTTAACTGATTTTTCAGCACCTCAGATCAGTATACAGTACAGTGCAAATTAAACTTATCTCATCAGAAACTGTAACACAATTATACAGTACTGTGAATGTTACTCATGAATTACACTCAAGATCATATGATCAGGAAATGGCTGTCAAATACCTGATCTGTTCGTTGCACTAATTGAAATCAAATTACTGTAGTGTTGGTTTTAGTGTTTAAATCCAATTACAGGACAAGAAGAGCTAATGGGATATTTCAATGGGCATCCGTAGTGACTTGCAATTCGAGTTATCGGGGTAAATTTTGATCAAGGGAAACGAAATCTAGTTCAAGTTAGCGGGTAATTTGGGTTATCCGAGTTCGAGTTAACCGAGTAAAAATGACTGAAAAGTGGGGTGAAATCCAAGGGAAATGGGACTTAGTTCGAGTTAGCGGGGGAGTTCGAGTTATCCGAGTTTGAGTTACCGGGTTTCTACTGTAGTTTCATTCAAGTTTTTCAGTTTTAGGTCTGGAATAGCTAGGAACAAGCCCCCCACAAATCCCGATTTAATTTTTTGTAATTTGCATAAGCAGGGTGAAATTTAATTTGTGCGGAAGATGCAGATTCTCACAGTTCATCTATTTTTAGAACCTGTTTTGGGTCTTGGCTTGTACTTGTAGTGTTTCTAGCCAGATATATCTGCTTTGCCTGCAAACAGCACCGAAATATTTATATCCAGGATAAATAAATTGTATTAACCATATGCAAAAACCGCTTGCTTCTCAGCTTGTGATTTTCATTATTTATCTATTTATCTTTCTCTTTATCTTTCTTTTGTAATTCCACTAGAAAGCGGAAAACAATTGTCGCCGTCAAGCTGGTCAGAAGTCAAAATGTTCCTCTACAAAAACTAATAATTCCGCTTGGAAATTTTAAATAAATTAAGGAAAACAGAACCAAACAACATCTGCGTGATTTCACGCGCTTAAGTGGGTCTCAAATTGACCTTGACGAGGCCGTCTTGTGTATAATTTCTGATGTGTTTGCCGCTGTGAAAATTTGTACTACGGCTAAGTAAACGCAGGAGTACAGCGAGAATAGAATCCTGCCAGACCTGAAGTATACAAAACAGCTACAGCGTATTCGAAGTAACATTAAATGGTTCCTGTTGATCGCAAAACACTTCAAAGCCGAGGGGTCGTACTCCCAAGGTACAAGCTGTGTGGGCATGTGCCACTGATAAGAAGGATTCTCACAGAATGCCCCCCCCCCTGGCTTCACAAACGAAGACAGATGCCGTGTATCGCACTGCGTATATCGTATATCGTATATCGTATATCGCCGTTCTTCTAGCCTTTGACATTAGCCATGACGTCACTGTCGTGACGTCATTGGCCAAAAAGGCATTGTAATTTGGTGGAGCAGATTAATTAGGGTTTTCAAAATTTGACAAACCGAAAAAATTATTTTCTTCCAAAGAGTCTTAGTTTTACACTGCAACTTTATTTTAACTGTAAGTATCACTTTTCCATATAAGCATTTTCCTACCTTTGGGCTTGGGTAAGTGATTCCAAAATTGCTTCCCATGTTATATTTTTTGGTATTGCTCTCAAATTTTTCTGATAAGTGTAAAAGACCACAAAAGGTAAAACAGATAAGACTGAAAAGAAAGCTAAAAATTTCTAAGAGCTGGCGGGAATGAATGCTGTTTAAACAGCGTCAGTGATTCAATATCACATTTTTGTGAACATAGACTATTCAATAAATGAGGGGAAACTGCTTGGAAAGATCTTGCAACATAATAGGCTTCAATGTCATCTCTGTGCTAGCATAGTAGGTGTTGAATACAAGTAACAATATCAATATATTTAAATAACTGACACTTAACTGTTAAGAGTTCATAACTCTTTACTGCTCTCCAGGTGGACGACATTGAAAGAGATGCTACTGTTGTCAAGGAGCTGTATGACTTGATTGAAGCATACAAAGTGCCGACCCCTCCTGAAGATCTGGCTGTGTACCAGGTATGAGCTTTTCCTTTGCCTCAACTTTCCCCTCCAGAGTGGTCTCTCTCCTGTGTATTTTTCCAAGCGCCAGTCCAGTAGGGACCTATGAGGGAATGAAGACATGTAGTCATTACACGTTTCTAGAAAACCCCCACCTACCCTCCCCTACAACATTTTGCTCTAAGTGATAATAAGTAAAAATGCTGGGTTAGGGGAGGGGTAGGTGGGGGTTCCCAGAAACATGGAATAATCCGACGTGCCCATCAGGCACACCTCTTGCAGAAGGAAAAAGGTTGGATTTAGCAGCAGCTGGTGTGTCCTTTGCTGTGTACTTAAAGAGGCTTTTTGTTATGGCAATTTGCTGTGCTTGGTTTAACCAGTGCTAAAATTGATGGCCCAGTTTTTTAAGTTTCCTTTTCCGTCCAGGAAATTTGAAGCCCAAACAGGTTTTTTACTTATTAGTTTCAGTGCACTAAATGAGTAGTTTTTTTTTTTTAACAAATCAGGGATTTTTTGGTTTCCACTAATGGAAAGTTGTCTTAAGTTTTTAAAGTTTTGCTAACAATAGCTTACAGATAGACCCTTTAATGGAGTTATGGTGGACACCCAACAAGTAAGGGGATTTGGCTGGGGACTTGTTATCTCCTTAAGCCCATGTTCTCCCCACTGTTTGCCATAATAATATATTGTTTTTCCTGTGATACCAGTTGGGAGAATTTGCTTACATATCAAAATGTTTCACCTTTTGCAACCATTTCCTTAGTTCTCATGACCTTTTTGTTTGATGAAGTAGTGACACAACATTTGAAGGGCCCGGTGGAAAAAGGGCGCAAGTGATGATTTGAGGTTAAAATCGAAATTGCTCCTATTTAGCTGAACATTGGCACACAGGCTGGTTTTCATGTGAGGAACGCTGTTGCACATTTATTTCTTGACCTGAGATCTAAAATTTGAAGAATTAGCGTATTACTTTTGCGTGAAAAGTTTTGTTGAACTGAACTCGCTCAAGTGATGCGTGAAAGATTTCTTTTGTTCTCTGCCTGAACTAAAACAAAGGAATTCAACCTAGAATCCGCGGTCCTGTTGTTTTCTTTGTGTCAGTTTTAAGCAAAAGTAATACGCTAATTCTTCAAATTGAAGCTCTCAGGTCAAGAAATAACTGCACAACAATGTTCCTTACAGGAAAACCAGCCTGTGTGCCAACGTTCAGCTAAATAGCAGCAATTAAGATTTTCAACCTGCAATCATCACTTACGCCCTTTTTCCACCAGGCCCTTTATTTGAGGGGCCACTCTGGACCTGCGTTCATTCTCCAGTTGACTCTGGTTTCCAGAGTAGAACAGTCTCTCTACCATCAGCTTCTTACATACAGTTAAGAATAAAAATAAGCGGTAATACACAAGGTTTCGATGTCGCCATAACATCATTTTCAAGTGAGAAAATAAAATTCAATTTGACTTAATATATGTTTAATGAAATTCATTCTGATTCGAATTCTTACATTATTTCCATGTAATTACAGACATTAAGACCGACTGTCACAGCTGTTCGCAATGTGATTGACAAGTCACTCGCTGAGAGGGATGCCAATATTGACAAGATGTGTACACACATTGACAAAGACATTGTTTCACTGAACAAGGAGGTCAAAGAAGTTAAACAGAAAGCACAGGTAAGATGGCCAATCCCTTTAACTGATAAATGGTTGTCTATACCACCTGTTGGGTGTTGCATGCAGAGTACTGGCTCAACATAAGTTTACACTATTGTGTCAGTCTTAGATTGCATATTTGAGTCTCACGCCTTCACTTTAAGCATTGACCGATCTGTTTTATTTCAATTTCTTATGCCATAGCCACAAATCTGGGCTAATGGATTGCAAATACCCCTTTCAAGAAGTATGAACAATCGGTACAATCTGGGAGTAAAATTGTAAATCACACTAGTTTTGTGAGGAGCTCTCCAGACAAATCAATCTTGTTATGAAATTGGCTTTCATGATGTGTTTGGCCATAACTTTGGAAACTGATCTTTGCATCTTCCTTGGTAATCTTCAGTCGTCTTTGGAAGGCTTAGCATCATATTCGGAAATCGTGGCAGATGTGGTACTCCACGCTTCATTACATAGTTTGACTTGCATACCTTAAGCAGTTTTTTGGCATTTGTGGACCAAATAATGGGAAGAATTTTCATTGAACTACTTTGAGAAAAGCAAGTTCTAAATGTTTTCACTGTCATTGTGATTGCTGCTGTTGTTGTAACAGTTGTTGTTTTCTTGTAATTTAAAAGAATTAAAGCAAACTTAAGACATTAATTTTTGTTTGTGCCTTAAACTGAAAGCCATGTGCAGGGTTCGTACGCGTCTTGAAAACCCTTGAAAACCCTTGAATTTCAGAAGTCCGATTTCAAGGACTTGAAAGTACTTGAAATTGATTTTGGTCCTTGAAAGTCCTTGATTTTTTATTGAAGAAGATCGAAAAATATTAATACTTTAAGGTTTTAAAGTAAATGAAAGCCAGTGAAAACAAATGTTCAGGTAAACAAAGTATAACATCCTCGAAATGCTCACAAAATGCGTAAAAACGCTTGTTTTCGTTCCCAATGCTCTCTCGTTACTCTCGCGCATGTACATTTTGCTTGGTTTGTGGTAAATTCTTACTAAAAAAAGTCCTTGAAATTTCAAAGTAGGGTCCTGGAAAGTCCTTGAAAAGTCCTTGAATTTTTGGCCTGAAAAAGTGTACGAACCCTGCATGTGATTCTCAAGTCACACGACTGTCGGTGCTGAGTTGGTTTAAGACTGACTTAAAAGGCTGACAGTATTTCGCTTTGCACATTCAAATGATTATTGAGGGTCAATGTTTGACATAACATTTCATGTTTTTCAGGAATTTGAAGAACAGAAATTATCCACCAATTTTGTTAGTTTGCTCCATTCATTATCATAATATTTGGGTTTGATTTCCACTAATCCTATTTACCCGTGGTGAACTAGCATCCCTTGCTGCTGTAGAAACCAAGTCAAGCTCTGGCACTTTACCTTTTTCCTTTTCTCAAAATGATGTTCTGTTCACTTGACTGTAATATGTACCTTCCACTCGGACTGACCATGCAAGGTTCAATCAGAAATACATCTTCTTAAAGGGCACTCTTGCCTACGTTATCACAGTAGACAACCTACATGTGGTGGGCTCTGGGCTCAATGTGTTTGATAAACTCCCACCAATATCATCACAAATACTCTTGGGCTCAAACCGATGACTAAACAATAGCTTTCTTACCCATATCCTATTGTGTATTGTATGGATTCTGAGCGAATTGTTTATATTTATTACAGGACCCCAAGATCTTGGACTCAAGCTCCCAGTCAGAGGACATTATCCAGTACCTTGGTGGTCTATTGGAGAAAATGGAAACTCTTAATAACTTGGCATCTACTTACAAGTCCCATCAGAAACACTTCAAGGTACTTTTACACTTGTTTTCCTGTACATCAGAGCAGTTTTCAATTGAGTGTTGAAAGTTATTTGCAATTCCTTTGGTTTAGCTTCACTATGCTCTGTGATTGGTTGAACCAGTTGGACCATATTTTCAACCAATCATGAGTCTCTCTGACGCGAAGTGTATGCATTGCTTTGAACTCTGATTGGTGCACTGTGTTCTTTGCATGTATTGTCATTTGTCAGGGTAATTACGTTGGTACGTTGGTACGTTTTGTGGCACTCATTTGAAAACTGCTTTAGTATCACTGTAAGTATTTCAATTGTGATCCACTTTTGCAGGCCTTAGGTCAAGTCTTAATTCTTAATTGGGCGTGTGTGAATTCTTTGCTTTTCTTCTCCTAACCTTTTACTCTCAGAGTCCAACTTTCATCGTGTGAAGGATTTTTGCCATGTAAATTCTGGGGGTTAAGTTACTCAATCTTAATCTTGAAAATTAGTACTATGTGTATAAACTTGCATCCTGCAAGTAAACTGAAGTGCACTGGAAAAGCTGAACACTTTCTATCAACAGAGCAAGTCTTTTTTATTAACTCAGCAGTGAAATCTAGCAAACATAAACTATTCCAAAGTAAAAGTCAGGTTTTGATGATTTGATAAACATTGATTCGATATTCCTTTTATATGAAATAATTAAACATGTGCCGAAACCCAAATGGCCTCAATCCTCAATAAATCAATAATTCAAGCATTAGTCTTTAGAAAACATACCTTGGAATCGGCTTCGATTATCTTTGAGACATCTTCAAAGTCACCAAATTTTGACAAATAGTGCTTCATCGAGTTTTCTGGAATAAACCGAAATTTTCTTGTTAAGCCAAACAATCTGTCTCTCTTTTCTGTCCTCGCTTGATTACTTAATCATCTTCAACTATAATGTTCAGTTGGTCTCAAAAAAGGCACAGGGAAACGAAAGCATTGAACGATACTGGCGTTGCTGTCATGAGCTCTCTGCGGCAACCATGAATTTGCAAATTACGCAACATCGTGCACACAAATTTGGTGTTACTAAAAATTAAATGTCTGACCATGTTCCACAGGTTGAGGTGGCCAAGTTTGAGGAACTTGAAGAGGTTTACTCCGAGCTGAAACTTAAGCAGTCATTATGGAACTCACTTGTGGAGTGGGATGTTATTAATGATGAATGGCTTGAGGTGAGTTGTACTTATAAATAAGGAATTTCTGGAGATTAAAGGCCTATGAATTAGCTGGAAATTAAGGAAGATTCCACTCAACATTCGAGCAATATGTGCAACCAATATTTACTAAAACACTACTCATAGAACGGTAACATTTTGAATACTATTTGAAACATCTCACTTCAATTCACTTCTCCAAGTGACCCTGCAATTAAATTCTCAAGCATTCTCGAGAAAAATAAAGTCAAATCTCGTAAAAATATGCTAAAAACAGGTGCCATTTTGTTTTGAACTGGCATGAAGCGTCTTTTGAATTAAAATATGGATAACTTCAAATTCAATTTTCTCCCGCGGGGTCAGCTTGGGAGCTTAAGTATTGATAGCTTCTCTGTTATTCAAAAAGTTACCATGCTATGAGTATTTTTTTTGGTAACTTTATTTTTGCACTTATTGCTTGAATCGTCTTAAATATTTCTGTGTCACTAGAGCAACAGGGCCTAGGACCTGGATGATGTTGCATCATGGGTTGGCTGACTACCCATGATGCAACAGGCATACAGTTGCAGTTGCCTTGTTGAGCGTGTTGGTTCTTATTCCAGGCTGATGCCACTTGAACTAAAAAAAAATGAGTGTGAAATGTTAGCCTCATGGGATTGGCCATCAAATTCTTGGAGCTTCCTGATTTCCTGTCGTGTTACCCCAACGGGTTTTTCATTGGGGTATTTCTAGCTTCCATCTAACTGTAGTGTTTACTGTGAGCAGTTAGCCAGCTCCTTTTCTGTGTTCTACTACACCTTTTACAATGATTTTGTATAAGGAATAGGTATTGCTACAGGTTTTTGCTCTGTATACGGTCCCATTACTCGGCTCAAACCTGCAAAATAAACCTAATGGTACAGTGTATATATACTGCCTGTTGTGTGGTGAAGCTTAATTTATTGTTAATTTCTAATGTTATATGTTATTTTCTCCTTTCTCTTATGCCTTCAACTCTTCCATGTAGTCAACACTTACTTCTTATTAACCGAGCGCGAGGGCCGTACTGGGAGAATATTGCCCTCAGTTTTTCTGGTATGGACCTCGCTTCGCTCAGTCCGTACAAGAAAGACTGAGGGCAATTTTCTGCCAGTACGGTCCCGAGCTAGCAAGAGTTAACAAGAAGTTTATTATATGGCTGTGCCTAACACTTTTATTACCTGAAAAGTGAGCTGTGGCGGATTGGGATGAATGAAAAAGTTACTGGAAAGCATTTAAAACTCAGCAGTTTTATTCCACAAAAAAATTTACATCGCACAAGAAAAGTAAAAACTTTCAAAGAAACTGTCTCTTTTCATTTAGCTTGAAATCGTTCCAGCTACATTGTATTTGAATCAAACGTGCTTTTCACATTTTTTTATATTTTCGCTTTACCGGCCAGGCATTAACATCGCTCATAATGCCCGTGAGCATTACGGGAAAATCCGCCCTGAGTGTTGGCCAATCGTGTTATATATTTACAAGCTCTAGCCATATAATAAAACACCTTAATTACTAAAGACAGTATGATTTGCAATTGTCACTTTGTTAATAATCCAAACTTTGTTTGACAATGGTTATCACAGTTTTTATGGCAATAGATGGAGATGGTTTACACGTATATCGTTTAATCTTTCAGACCAGCTTTGAGGAGCTTAATCCAGAGACCCTCAGCAATCAAGTGATGAAATATGCTAAGACAGTCATGCAGCTAGAGAAAGGTCTGCCACCCAACTCAGTTGTACCAATACTGAAAGAAAAGGTGGAAGGAATGAGACATAAGGTATTAGAATGTTATGGACTTACTGATAGGTGTAACTTGATACATCTTGTTCCTCCTTGACATTAAGGTGTCGAGATAGCAGTAATGCAAGCACACTTCTCCATTCTGACCTTTCCTTCACTAAGGACTCCAAATCCAACTCCTGGTCGATGTCCGCTGTAGCTTCATCCTGTGCGATGATATCACGCTATCTCTCGCATTATCTTCTGTTCCTTTGCTTCCTGCAAAGGTCTTCTTGGTGACATTCAAATAGTGCACCTTGTACCTTAGAGGGATTAAAATCTCAGAATCAGTTTTTAAAGCAAAAAGAGTTCTCTTTCTCGCTTACTGAGATTTACTGATGGAAAAAATCATGCAAAAATCGCATTAGGAAATTTCCTACCCAATCAGAAACTTGCAAACGTTTTTTTCACACTTGAGAAAAGCGTTTCGTCCAATCCGAAAGTTCCTGTCCAACATATCAGCATTTTCAAATGTGATTGCAGTGTCAATGGCGCCAGCCTGTTCTCTCACCACTCATATTTAAACTGTGTTTTCTTCTAAACTTAAACAAGCTATATCTGAAAATCCCAGCAGGTTTGTATCCCTCTGGATAAACCCATCGCAGATAGCATTCTTAAGCAAGAGAACAAAACCTCAACCGAAAACTCGAAGAGAAGTGAAACTGAAAGCATATCAAAAACATGTTTTTCCTTTGGTAATGTATTTTAAATGTTGTAACATTTAAATCACTTAACTCATGTTTGTTTTCAGTTGCCAGTCATAACAAACCTGCGAAACCCAGCACTGAAGCCACGTCACTGGGAACACATTCAACAGATCTTTGGCTACCACTTCACTGAGGAAGAACCTCTCACCCTGGGACTACTCAACAAGATTGATGCATTTGACCACACAGAAGCAATTGAAGAAGTCTCAGGGCAGGCATCGAGTGAGGCATCACTTGAAGGAATCCTGAAAAAGGTTTGCTTGCGTATATCTGTCACAATAATTCAGGACAGTGTTGCTTGCATATTTTTGGTTTTACCAAACATGCAGATAATTAACACACAAAATTAGAATGCAGAAATGTGTTGATGTATTAACTATGCTGCACTTGAGGTAGACGCTTTGACCTCTAATTCCTGCCCTCATGCTGTTTCCTTTGACGTGAAATTTTTACTCCACATTATTTATCACCACACCCATGTATCAGATCAGTGGAGCAGGGCAACCTCTCCCGCTCTACTCCTCTTACCTTTTTTCTTTTTTTTTTTTTTCACTTGTACTTACTTCTCTCAGCCAATTCCCCTCACCAAAATTCCCCGTGAGCCTCTGCAGAGAAGCGAGAGGGAAGCCTGTAATGGACTAGAATCCTGTCCATTGAAGATGGGGGGTTGGGGAGGTTGATAGTTCATAACGTAACGTAACGTAACATAACATAACAGTTTATTAACGTGAGTTTACACTTAGCTAAACAGCTATTTTACGGGAAAGCTCACAAATCCCGTTCTTCGGACTTTTTTTGCCCTGACACCCCATGGAAACGCTCGCTACGCAGGCTAAATTATCTTTGTTTAACGCGTGGTTACCTACATTTTTCTTTTTGGATTCCAATAACTTTTGCTAAGATCTACATTTTCCCCATAGTCATAACCGTTGCAAAAAATCATCTGTATTAGGAGGCACCGTCCTTAACTTTGAAATCAATAGCTTTCAAATTTAAGGACTCTACCTCTTAATCTGTTTGGTGTTGCTTCACGTTTCAGGTTGAAGATTCTTGGAAGCAGACAGAGTTCATTGTGTTACCCCATCGTGACTCCAAAGATGTTTTCATCCTGGGAGGAATTGATGATATTCAGGCATTATTGGATGACAGCATGGTGAAGATACTACTCATTTATTATGTAGAACATACTGGACACGGTCACAAACGAGTTATTTTGTTATTAAGTTATAATTGTAAAATTGGTTGTGTTTTAGTTAACCCATTGAAGAAAACTGCGAAAACATTCCCAACAGCAATCAAAGTTTGTGTTTCTATTTTATTTTCACTTAAATGGAGAGATTAGTGGTTGGAACTGTGATTTTCACTGTGGGTGATTTCAAAGAATACCAAAGGTCACTGACACCGGTCATTTTTGAGAGATTCAAAATGCAGTGTCTGAAAGAGCATTCAAGTGAGATGTCATGGTGGTCCCTTAGATAGAACTGTGCTAGATCTACATCTACACTTTATTAAGTCGGTAAAAATCGAGAGATATCACACCAACTGTAAACATCTGAACAAAACTAATACAATGGAGTATTGCTTACTCTAGGGTTGAAATGCATAGCCATAAGTGGTTCACACATATGAGTGGTTTGCTGCACAAGCTTTAGATAAGTCTCCAAAGTAAATCCTGCTTTCAAGGTACAGGTGTAGTATAGATGAAGAGTTCTTCTGTTGGCTTTATCACGTTTGGCCTCAATTACATTATTTTGATCTAGGTGTAAAAGTGTAAATGAAAGAGCCTTGCTGGCTTTTAAACGTTGTTTTTAAATGAAAAGTTTCGTGATCACACGCAGATCTGGCCTTGTTATAGTAGGATTTGATTGTGACTTTCCTGGAGCTCTTTAGTGTGACCTCAATCAATGTTAAAATACTTTTTGTCACCAGGAAAGGTAGATTTTGATCCCTGACTTACTACTTGTTTGTTTTATAGATCAATATTTCGACCATTGCTGGTTCCCGACATGTTGGCCCAATAAGACCAAGGGTTGAAGATTGGCAGAGACAACTGCATCTCTTCAGTGAAACACTGGTAAACTGTATTCCCACTAAATTCAAGCAAACTGACAATTATATCTAGTTATTTCACTGCCGTTTCGCAGCATGTCATTTGAAAGTGCCATGTTTAATTCTCAAAAGTCATTTCAGAGGTGTGATACTTACAGTCAATGTATTTGGCCACCTTATGTAATTCCCTTGCCGTATGATTCATGGCGCTTTGCAAACAACTGCAAGAATAAGATCAGTCATCAGCTTATGCAACCTCGTCCCCAGGGCCTTCTCCTCGTTCAAAATGGCGGATCGGAAAAACCCTGGGCAAGGCTACTGAAATACACCAAGAATTGTGGAGTATTTTGTCATTTGACACGTGATGAAATGGCTTTTTCTGAGGCTGTTTCCAGCGTCTGGTGGCCCTGTTTGTTTTCTTCCATTCTGAAACCGTTGTTCAAACAGAACGAAAACATTTCATCATGTTTTACGTGTCAAAATCCTCACGAATTTTTGCAGCCATTTTGGCAGCCTTAGCCAGGGGTTTCTCCGATCCGCCATTTTGAATGAGGAGAAGGCCCTGGAGACGAGGTTGCCACTTATGAAAATACCTCTAAAAACCACTATTAGTCAATTGTTGACCTCATGTCACCTACCCCACCCACGAACGAACTGTTGTCACTTAGCATGGCCACAGCCAGGATTTGTTACATCCGTTTTAGTTTTTTGACGATGCCAACGGCCTGGTTTACACGAAAGCCGAGATAAACATCAAAGCCAATGTAATTTCACTGTTGGATGACTTTCTTCAGAAGGCAAATTTATAGGTTTTGTTTACATGTGTGGTCTCATCCCAGGATAACTAAAAAAAAATTCCTCCTGGGAGGAAGTGATCACTCACAAATGTCTAGTATTTATTTGGGATTTTTTAAAATGGATTTTTCATTCTAGGGAGAAATTTCGTCCCTGTACGGTGGTCAGGGATGAAAAAGTCTCTGAATGAACTCATTTGACCCAGTTGTTATGTTAGCAGGGAGAGAAATATGACTAGGCATCGAGATGAAACTGGTCCTGGGATGAAATGGCTCATGTAAAGCCCACAAGAGACAGGACTGTTATTTTACATGATAGTTCAAACCACATGAAGGTTTAGTTACAGATGTTATGATAAAGAAGCACTGACCTCAAAAAAAAAAACACAAATAATCCAAACCTAAATTTTGGACTGTGCAGACTGATCCCTTACCAACTGCGACAAGCAGCTGGTCGTCAAAGGAGTTTATTTGAGTTACTTCGTCACTGTCTCTCCAGGATGAGTGGATGACCTGCCAGCGCAACTGGTTATACCTTGAGAGCATCTTTAGTGCCCCTGATATTCAGCGTCAGCTACCTGCTGAAGCTAAGATGTTTCTGACAGTGGACAAGTCTTGGAAGGAAGTGATGAGAAAGGTGCACAGGCTACCCAATGCTCTCAGGGCTGCTACACAACCTGGTGAGTCCTAATTAACACACTGTCACACTTCAGTCATGTTCTGTTATCTGAACTCAGTGTATTCTCTTGCTCCTTTGGGGATATATGGTCACAAGATCAAACCTTGAGTAAAAACTTTGCTGCCCTTTGCCTTTGCCTTACAATGCTATTTTGCACTGAAGGTGCATTTTGTGACATTACATCTCGACATCAGTATGGCTTATGTGTAAGTAACAGTATACCTTCTTGCTGTTTGTGACAGGTTTGCTGGAGATATTTCAAAACAACAATGCCCTCTTGGATCAGATTCAGAAGTGTCTGGAAGCTTATCTGGAGTCCAAATGTGTTATCTTTCCAAGGTACTTAAACTTGTTGAGAAATTTGCTAACCAAAACAGGACTATGGAATTGAGTCCCATAAAGACGATTACTTTTCTAGTAAAGTACTTTTAGCAGGTAACTCTTGCTGTCAAGCAGTAAACAGGGTTGGTCAGGGAGGGGGGTGGGGTGGGGAGATAATGGCGTTGTAATACCAGGATTTCCTGTTAGAATACCCACTAAACAAGATGCCTTATTGCCAGTGTTAAAAAAAACGAACAAACAAACAAAACAAAAAAATACAAAAGTACAAAACTCGTATGTTTGGAGCATAACTTTTCTTAGTTTTGGTTTCCTACCTGGTAGCTTTCATATTTATAACACTTTTGTTTATTGTTGTAGGTTCTACTTTCTGTCTAATGACGAGTTGTTGGAGATCCTTTCACAGACTCGGAATCCCCATGCAGTTCAACCTCATCTGCAGAAGTGCTTTGATGCTATTGCCAAGTAGGTTGCTTTCATTCTAACAAAGTGCAGAGGGAATTGTGTTTGATACACTGTGCTCAATCGAAAGCCACTGTAATGTAGATTACAGCGTACTTTTTAGGGTGGGTACACTTAGTCACAGTGACATCATGTCACAGCACCTCATAAATGGGGCAGTAACAGAGACAAAGTGGCATATGCGTACAGGTAAATGTAAATGTAAAAAAAATGTAAATGTAATTTGTTTACCCACGAAACACTTAGGAGCTCGGAAGCTCTTCAAGACGTGGCAGCAGTGTACCAGGGACTTGTCTTTGTAAGGAACATGTAGCAGTATCCATCTGCTTCTCTCAAACAAGTGATTCAAGGGTAGAAATTAGAGACAGTAGCTCGTTTGTTATAGTATCACTTGCAGGGTCTTCACTCTGACGCAATTAATCTTACTGATACCTGTGTTATTGTTTATCTTTAGACTTGAGTTTGGCACTGCGGCTCAACCACCTGCTACACCTCAGTCAGGAGCAGAAAAACCGGTGACACCAACTGGAGACAGACGTGAGTGCAACCAAACACCAGGCACCCCTTTAACATTACTTAGATTCCCACAATATCCTCTTCATTTTCCAACTTACAAAACGTTTGTTGTGGGGTATCCTTTAAAGCACAAGTGTATGAGTTGTCACACGATCCGTCAGTTTTGACATTAGAGTGTTGCTTCACAAGTCAGCGTAACGTCTGCTGAGGTCAACTTTTAAACGAAAACGTGATATCTTGCAACAACATAATTGTCGACTGCAGCTGTTGTGATAATATCCATACCAAACGTACGTGTACTGCCTTCAGTACTTGCCAGTACCAAATGGACACTGTCTTCAACAGCTGTAGTCTTCCTCAGTGTTTTGCAATGCAGTAGAATCTCAAGGGTACTCAACTCGCCCAGGGAAACAACTTAACTTAACTTTATCAATGGTTAAATTAGCGTAATAGAGCAAAATAGGGAAAACTGCATTGGCTCAAGTTAGTGAGAAGTTCGAATTCTAGTTCAAGTTATTTTTTGTGGCATCCTTTCACCAGCATTCGTTACTCTCTAGTTTCCTTATCTGATAACAAGAACTCTCTGTTAACGTAACTAATTTGTGTTGCTTTTTTCCACAGCCACGTCAGCCAGCAAGGCTGCTGAAACGAAGACCAATGACATCCTTGCAATGATCTCACCAGAAGGAGAGAGAGTTGGCCTTGCAAAGGCAAGAGATTGATATTTTAATGACTGTTTTTTTTTTGCTTGTTTTTTCAGCCTTGTCCCTGTGCTCTGTCATTTTTGAAAGTGGCGGTTGTTTTGTTCTAAATTCTACATCATGTGTTTTTGTTTAGTTAGAACACTACTTTAGGACAGGGAGTCTAGTCACATTAGACAGAGATTCTTTTTTTTCCAAGACATAACCCTATCCCTAACCCTAACCCAACTGTCCTTATAGGCTATCTTGTCAACGCATGACCACACTCTTAGGAGTATTACATGCCAGCAACTCTTTTCGTGTTTATCACATTCATCAACTCCTGCAGTGCTCTGTATCACTAAAACTTATTTCGTTTGTTGTAGGGCTTAAAGGCTCGTGGCAATGTGGAGGACTGGCTGGGTAAAGTTGAGGAGTCTATGGTGGCTTCACTCAGAAGACTCGCCAAAGCTTCCATTGCTGATTATGAGAGTAGAGCAAGAGAAGAATGGGTCACACTGCACCCCAGTCAGGTACCATGCTTGGGCTAAAAGGCAGTGACAGGCAGTTTACCTTTTTAGGAACGGAATCTTTCCAAGTGCTTTCCTCTTTGCTACTAAAAAATGCAACTTGCATTTGTCAAGTTGGATTCTTGTAAAGTAATGCTTTCATGACTTATGTTTCATGTGATGCCATCCTACGTCAAGGGTTTTTACAATCTTCCATTCAACACTTGAAGCCAAGCTTGTTTTCGTTTTTAAGGTGCAATTACTTCTTTTTCTGCAGATTGTCCTCACAGTTTCTCAGACCATGTGGTGTCGAGACATCACAGAATGTTTGATCTCAGAAGGAGACAGACTAGAAGCCATGAAGGGAGCTGAACAGATATGTGTTCAGGTAGTTGACCTGCTTTGTATTGGAGTTTCAATAATAATAATAATAATAATAATAATAATTGTAGTAATAGTAGTTGTAGTAGTAGTAATAATAACTTTATTAACGTGTCTAGTTATCTAGCTTACACAGTTGTAAAATTGTTGTAGGCTCGATATAAGTTTGAGTGGTCAGAAGGATAGAGGAAGGAGGGAGGGAGAAAAGAAGGAGGGAGGGAGGGAGGGGGCTGAAAGGAGACTCGAGATTGAGAGGAGGACGGGTGGATGAAGTAAGTAATGGTGAAAGGAAAGAAATGAATGAATGGATGGAACAAACTAAGGGGCAAATTAAAAAACAAACGAACAAACAAATGAAATAAAGGGGAAGGAGAAACTGAGGAATTAAGCAAGATAGGTGCAGAAGCAAGGAAGGTGTAGAAGAAGCAAAAAGAGGGAGATAGGAAAGGAGAAGGAAAGGGTGAAATTTAAAATCGTTCTGGTTTCTTGTTGTAATCTTTGTCTACGTAGAACCTAAACAAGCTTGCAGCTCTGGTCCGTGGAGAGCTTCCTAAACTAGCAAGAAACATCCTATGTGCGTTGATCACCATTGATGTACACGCCAGGGATATAGTCACTGGAATGGTGGAGCACCAGGTGAAAACATTGTTCATTAAAATGAGCTGCGATAATTCAGAGTATTAGTCATAGAAATGCTTTTGAAGTCTTATTTCAGATCCAGAGATTTTGAATCTCTCACACCCTTTTGAAAACCAGTGTAAGCCCAGGAGAGACCCGTTTGAAACCTAAAAGAAATTATTTGTAACACCATCAGAAACGTCCAAGTAACGCATCCTTTGGAAAAGAACCCTTAGAAAATCCTGATTGAAAAGCATTTAGACAGCCCTTTAGAAGCACCATTTGAAGGTATTTTAAACTTTTTGGGAAGGTTTTTTTAAAATTAACCTGTGGCACCCTTTTAAAGCCTGCTTTTAGTGGTTAAAACCCATTTGAAACCCGTAAGATAACTGTGTTTGACCAGTACTTGAAGTCGTTGGGTAAGCGTTCATGTCACACACTTGGCAGTTGTCGACTAGGGAACGAAAACAAAAAAAAATGAATTCACATGGTTTATTGAGCTACCAACCTGTCAATATTTCTCAAAACCAGTTGAGCTATTGCCATTTGGCTAAAGGTACGTCTGCTGTGTTTTAATATCCGAGTCTGGCAATGTCTTGACGAAAAACCTGTTTTGCGACACTTAGTGTTTTGCATTAACAATGGCCCCCTGTTACACCACCCTAAAATTCCACTATCACAAACATTTTTGTTTGGTGTTCACTTTTTTCAGGTTGATAATGTAAACAGTTTTGAGTGGGTGAAACAGCTGCGCTATTACTGGGACCCAGATCTGGACAACTGTGTTGTGCGCATGTCAAACTCATTGTACATATACGGTTATGAGTACCTGGGTGCTTCACCTCGTCTGGTTATCACTCCACTGACAGTAAGACATTTTTTTTTTCGAAATACGTTTTATCATTATGGTGGTGAACACTGGTTGATTTGCTTGGCGACTTAGTTTGGAGATCCAGTTTAGAAAGGAAAACCTAGCTTACCACTATTCACCCTCAAACTTACTCAGTGGCTAGAGCATCCGATTAGCTCAGGGAAGGTCATAGGCTTGACTCTGTCACCCTCCGTTTTTTTCTTTGATATCCCATAACTAACCGAATACAGTGAACTTGACCAAGATCCGCATCTATCATCTTGTAAAGGACAGCAGTATGCAGGACTTGTCACACATTAACCTAGTAAAAGTAAGCTAACTCGCCACAGGTCTCCTTGCAGCTCAGTGGTAGAGTATTGATAAGTCATTGTCATGGCTTCAGAGTATTTTGATTTGTGTTGGAGTTCTTACCTGGACATTTACTGAATAACGTTTACCAAAGAAAAATCTTTGTTCCTTTAGGATCGCTGTTACTTGTGTTTGATGGGTGCCTTACAGCTGGACCTGGGAGGAGCACCCGCAGGGCCTGCTGGGACAGGAAAAACCGAGACTACCAAGGTAAACCAATCACAGGAATGCACGGTATTTTTTCTCTGAAATAAACGTTGCAAGTGACTTTTCATGCAGTTATTTTAAACCAATTTGTAACTGCCTATAACTCTAAATTCCTGTTTTCCTATTGCTTTATTTGGTCTGACAATACTTTTCTCTCAAAGCAAATTGTAACCATGTTATATTTTCCCTTTTTGTAGGATCTAGCCAAGGCCCTTGCCAAACAGTGCGTCGTGTTTAACTGCTCTGAGGGACTGGACTTCAAGATGATGGGACGGTTCTTTTCTGGATTGGCGCAGTCAGGGGCTTGGTGTTGTTTTGATGAGTTCAACAGGATTGACATCGAAGTTTTGTCTGTTATCGCTCAGCAGCTTCTCACTATTAGAAATGCTAAAGTGGCAAAGGTAACAAACTAATCCTGTTTTCATGGGAACTGTTTGTTTTTATAGCATACCCGAGGGCTTGAAATTTTGCAGGAGTATCACTTTGTTAACTGCGGGTTTGTGGTTATGGAAAAACAACAACAAGAACAATATTTCCAAATTTAATACTTTAACCTCTATAGAAATTTCAACTGAATTCAACAGCATACTGTTTGTTTGTTTGTTTGTTTTTGGAAAAAATAAAGCCTTTGTTACGTGTTTACTCATTTAGCTTTTACACTGAGCGAAATGGGTACACGAAATAAAACTTAACATAAAGTACTCATTCTAAAAACAAAATATTACGTTTGTGTATTGCCAAAGTCTTGAGTTGTCTTTTAGTTTGCCCAAAGCTATCTTATGTGCATCATGAAACAAGATTCAACAAGCGAAACAAAACACACCTTTTGTTAAGAAGCCTTTTTAATTACTGGATGTATTCCTTATGCCCTTTGTGTAAAAGCCCTGCTTATAGGTAAAACATTAGATAGTGCATAAGTAGTAATCCAGTGCATTATCACCCTTCAAGGGGTATAAATTTTTGAATTGCTCAGCTAGCACATACCTGAGTCTTGTAAAATGTATTTATTTTTTGATTACCGTTTTCTAGTGGGCAGGAGTAGTGGGTAATTCTTTTCGATCAAAGTTGCGTTTAGATGTGCTTTAACTTGATTAACCGCATTTTGTTTTTGCAGGCATCTCGTTTCATGTTTGAAGGCCGTGAAATCAAACTCATCCCAAGTTGTGCAGCATTCATCACCATGAACCCTGGATATGCTGGACGTACAGAGCTGCCTGATAACTTGAAAGCCTTGTTCAGACCAATGGCCATGATGGTGCCAGATTATGGTAAGGAAATGACTTCTTCTCACAACGTTATTGACTGTCACTTCACACGTTGTCCTCACTACTGAGGGAGCGAATAACTAAAGAAAAATTTCTTTACGAAAATGAAATTCCATAAATGCTACTGAATTTGTTATTGAATTTAGGGAAATTTATTTTCTACGCTGGTTCTATTTAGCAACATGAGTTTTGTCCGCCTTTTTTCAGCCTTGATCGCTGAAGTGATTCTGTACTCAGAAGGCTTCGAGTCCTCTAAGAACCTTGCCCGTAAGATGGTGCAGATGTACCGGCTCTGCAGTGAACAGCTTTCCCAGCAGGATCATTATGATTTTGGTATGAGAGCTGTTAAGTCAGTGCTTGTTATGGCTGGAGCACTCAAGAGAGGAAATCCTAACCTAAATGAGGACATCGTGCTGATTAGAGCGCTCAGAGACAGTAACCTGCCCAAGTTTCTCAAACAAGATGCCGAGCTCTTCAGAGTAAGTCACTTAACAAATTTATTGCTTTGTGATAAATCTTGGTTGATCCCCTTTTGTTGAAAAATAACAATAAAGAGCATGGTTTTTGACTTTGTTCTAACTCAGATTTTAAGCTTCGTTCAAATTTTGAAAAGCTTGGTAAACTAAACTTGGGCCCACAAAAGCAGGCCTTCCTGATAAGCCTGGCTCCAAAAATGTAAACTTCCTTTGAGTACCAGAATAAAATTGTGACAAGATTCCTAAAAGTTCTTACTCGCGAAAATTGCAAAAAAAATGGCATTGTAGGAAATTACTACTTATTGACTTTCATTTGCAAGTTTACTCTCTATTGTGCAATAGTTGAATGGTCAGATATAGGATTTTATTCGTTGACTCCAGAGATAGAAGTAAGAGCCACCTTGTACTGCTCATTGGCTTTGGTTTGATGGTCACATTGTAGGGTTCCATCTACAGACTCAAAAGTTAGAACCACCTTGTACAGCATCATAAACAATACCATAGGAAACTACTGCTCAGTGGCTTTGATTTGATGGTCACGCTGTAGGGTTCCATCTACAGACTCAAAAGTTAGAACCACCTTGTACAGCATCATAAACAATACCATAGGAAACTACTGCTCAGTGGCTTTGATTTGATGGTCACGCTGTAGGGTTCCATTTACAGACTCACAAGTTAGAGCCGCCATGTACCACATAATAAACAGCACCACAGGAAAGAAGTGTCCCACAGCTTTCACATGAATGTTCACATTTGAAGACTTCATCCACAGACTCAACAGTTAGAACCACCTTTTACAGCGTAATAAACAGCACCTCAGGAAAGTACTGCTCAAAATTTTTCATTTCAGTAGGCACAGTTTAGGATTTCCTTTCAAGACGTAAAGGTTAGAACCACGCTGTACTGTATAATAAAAGAAACACAGGAGTGCGCAGCTATAATAACTTTCATTTGTGATGGCCAAAAACAGTCAAGAAATGTCCCTAGAATGAGTAACACTTCAGACGTGGCCTTTGAAGGTCGTACTTTGTTTTCAACAACTCACAGTATTGCTTAAATTTTGTTTAGGCCATCCTGTCAGATCTTTTCCCTGGTAAGGAGATTCCAGATCATGATTACGGGAAATTGCAAGCCACGATTGAAGACTGTTTGCTTAAGAGAGGTTTACAGGTATTGCGCCCATTTTACTTGCAATTATTTTTAAACTCCAGAGATATGCAGTCGGGTGAACTTTTAGAAAGCCCTCTCCTAAACTACTCTCTGGTTCGTTCACAGCTGTTTCTCACCACGTAGCATGTCTATTTTAATACTGACAAGCTGATATAATGTTTGCGCTGCTTGCGACTGCCATTTCTTATACAACTTTTTTTTACAAATTAGATACCGTTTTCAAACGGTAAAACGGCATTACTACGATTTTCAGTTGACTGAGGCACGAGAGAAGTTTGGTCACCAAGTTTAAACGTTCAAGTTACCATGTTGTCAAGAGCAACTTCCTCCGTTTTTAAGGGAGACTGCATGAATCGATCATGTCTGACAATTTCACGTGCACTTTATCGCTGAATGACGTAGTCTCCCTTGGAAACGGAGCAAGTTGCCCTTGACAACATAATAACGTAAGCGTCAAAACTTTGTCATCAAACTTCCCTTGTGCCTTACTCAACTGAAAATCGTAGTATATCGAGGGCTCTTTGGGAAAATGTATGAATATTTAGTTTTCTGTCGTTTTTCTATGGGTGTTAAAAGCTTGACATTAATTATTCGAAGAACAAAATGAAAGATCCAAATCTTGCCTTATTTAAACCTTTCAATTACGTGTCTTTTGAGACGTCAGTGACACATAAAATTGACTTCTTACAAAAGAACCCAAGAATTACGGTACCTGCTCTTTTCAGGTTGTTCCATCCATGGTGAAGAAGACAATCCAGTTGTACGAAACCATGATTGTAAGGCATGGTGTAATGACTGTAGGCCCGACAGGTGGTGGAAAAACCACAAGTTATGAGGCAAGCAAATCACCACTTTCAGTTTCTTTGGAATGTGGTATATTGTGTGTGCTTTGGTTTAGTGTATGAGAATACAGCATTGGTCCAAAGCGTAAAGTTCTGGCCCCAGTTGTTTAAAGGCCGGATAACGTATCCATTGGGTAAATTGCTATCCAGCGGATAAAATGTGTTCCAACTAATACATGTTATCGGCTGGATAGTGATTTAACCGTTGGGTAAAGTTATCTGGCCTTTGAACAACTGGGGCCTGAATGTAACGACCCTCCAAAATAACGAGAAAATCCGGAAGGTGTTAAGGGGACTATGTCACGGGGATTTTGCTGGCGTTTTATCAAAAGCTGTAGTAAAATTATAATAACTTTGCTTTCCTTGCGAAAATTCAATTGATATCTTCCTATTAGTGTACCAGGAGGATTTTGTGAAACTAACTTTAGAGCAAACCATATCCTTTTAATGATTTTTGCAAGACACATCCGCAGAACTTGTAAAAGGTGGCCCAAAAGTAGCGATCCTTAAAGGGTAATGATGGCAAAAACCTGCTAAATCTGAAAGTTCACAGTGCCGTTACTTTCAAAACTGTTGGGGTATTTTATTAGAGGTACTTACATTTATTGTACAGAAGGAATTTTAAAGTTCAGTTCAGTAATCAGTGAAGGTTCTTAAAAGGGCTTTAGCTCCTTTGGCATTATTTACCTTGTATTGAATGCCCATAGATACTTAAAGACACTCTGACAAGATTACACGAGGAAGGAGACGACAATCCTTACTATCAGAAAGTGCACACTTATGTACTGAATCCCAAGGTAGGTCGATACTTTCATGCAAGAACACTTTGCCGTGGAATGATAAACATTGATTTTAACTCGATTTTGAAAAGTTCCGGTCCCTACCAAGATTAATAAGAGACCCAACAATAACGGTTGATTCTGTACAACAGTGCCCGAGCTTTGGCAGAAACGTACATGGAAGGGAGACTGACCAGCAGTGGCGAAGATGTAAATGGATTGAAATATTGATCAACGTTATATTGTGTCGCATTGACCAAACGCTGGTTTTACACGTAATCGATGATAATCACTCACTTTTAGTAAATGTAACGATCGCTAGCAGTCAAACAGACTCCTGCCTTTACAGCTAATGCTTTCATTTTTTTTAACATGTGGTTTGATTTTCTTTGAAATTTTGAAGAATCATTCATCAAAGATGATTCATTCATTCTGTTTTGAGTTTATATGTTGGAATCTTTTGATTATTTTGAGGGGCGGGGTAATTTTGTCACATGCTTAGAATTCCTTTAAGGAACATTGCCTTCTCTATCCCTAAATTTCAAAGGACTTGTGAATCTTCTTCAGTTGCTTTATCTTTAGCTGCAGCACGATTTAAAAGCGTGACGTGACTTTTATCAATATTGAGCTACGAAACTGTTGTGAAAGGTCAATAGGTCAAATGCATTTTGTTATACGTGTTTGCTATCGCAGGCTATTAGTATGGGTGAGTTGTATGGAGAGATCAACAAGCTGACCATGGAGTGGAGAGATGGACTCATGGCTATCACAGTCAGAGTCTGTGTTCAGGTATGAAGTATTACACGAATTTAAACACACACACAGTATATGTGGTAAGGTTGATAAAGTAAAAATCGGAGAAATCTGCTAAATTTCGTTACAGGTAAAGGTATAGTTGTCTCGGAGCTTTTGCTACATTAATTTTGTCAAATTATGCCCGGTGACTACTCCTTAGACAGCACTGTTGTTCTAGGGTTGGGGCCTTTTCTTCCAGTTTGTTTCGTTATAGCCAGGCGCCAGTTTGTTTCGTTATAGCCGGGCTCTGCAAAACAAAAGAATCTACACCCCTACTAGAAAGCTTTCTAAAATAATTAAAGTCTGTTTGTATAGTACAGTCACAGTACTTGTAGAGGCTATAAAGTAGGTGATTTTCGTCCAAAGAAGTGGTCATTTCCAGATGGCATCACCGAAATTTTTCTCTGATGTAGCGTCACTTCCCGGTCACATTTCGTGACCTGCACTTATTGACATTTGAGCTTTCTTTACCTAACCTAGGCTAATCCTGGCGCGACTTTACTAATTATCGCAAAAAGGGTTTTATTTCTCCTCTTAGACTACTTGTTTGTTTCACGGTTGTCCCTTGTTCAAATTCTGTGCCACTATGCAAATAGCTGGAAGGTTAGCCTCTTACCAGCCGAGTCTTTCAAAAGGTGTTCAATGATGTTCAGTTATTGATGTTAGTTATGGGCACTACGTAAAATAGTGGATCTATATGACTATATGTGCTGTGCACTTTTTGTTCAAACAGGACACGACTGAAGACCACAAGTGGATTGTTTGTGACGGACCAGTGGACGCTCTGTGGATTGAGAACATGAACACTGTTCTGGATGACAACAAAATGCTGTGTTTAGCCAATAGTGAGAGGATCAAGCTTAATAACACCATGCACATGCTGTTTGAGGTGCAGGATCTGGCTGTAGCATCTCCGGCCACTGTCAGCAGGTATTGTGCTCAATCTTGAAATGAGCAAAAATTCGCAAAACGCCATTTGTAAAATATTGAAAATAAGTATGCAATTTCTGCATTTGTTAGTGGTCACAATGGACGTTTATCAGTGGACTCAAAAGCGTGAACCACATAACCTGATTCACGGTTCCAGTCTTGAGTAAAAGAAATTTTGACCTTTTACACAGGTCTTTGTTTTTTGTTTGTGTTTGCATGTGTTTTCTTGTTTGCTTTTCTTTTCCTTTTGTGATAAATTTGGATGCCATTTCAAGTCCAGTTTCCAATTTCCCACGTCGTTTCATTAGTGATTTCACGACGATTTGTCACAATAAAATCGCCACTGATCTGTGATTCCATGCAGTCGGTGAAAACCAAAGAGCTTCCTCTCAAGGGGCCTTTAAGGATGTATGATGATCACATGATGTACACTCTTCTTCCTGCTCCATTCCCGTATTACATCATCACCATTGCTTTATTAACTTGATTAACAGTTTGCGAACGCTTTTTATTCAACCAATTTATTCTTGTTTTTCACGTTGCCATGCTCCTACCAATAGCTTAGTTCCACCACTCTCCATATAAACCAAGTGCAACCCACAATTCCTTGATTCGCTCTGACGAAGGGCTAACGCTCGAAACGTCAGCTTTCAATCCCGTTACGGTGGCCAATTTACGTCATCAACTCAGCTGATAAATCCAAAATTTTGTGTTTAACGTCCCCACCGACGCAGCACCACAGTTTCTTTAGAAACTAACCCCCTTAAATGTGGTTGCCTTTAAGATGTGGTATGGTGTACATGGACCCAAGTGAGCTGGGCTGGAGGCCTTATGTCAAGTCATGGATGCAGAAAACGTGCACGAAGATGAAGGACGAAACACAGGTATAGAACTGAAAAAAGTTTGTTCCAACGTTAATTTCTGTAACACAATGTGCAGCCTTGGATGAAGCATGATTGTTAATCAAAAAATGTACCATACTGTTTTATGTTGTTCTTTTGTGGCGATACATGGAGTCAATATCGCTGGCCATTATCCTTTACGTTTCTAATCGCTCAGGTTTTCTGTTTCATTTTTGGCATCTTGGCGTCTGTTAGTTTCATTTTCATAGCTTTAAAGGAAGAAAAGTAGATATAAACTTTTCCATATGAATGACAAACGTTGTCATTTAACTGAGGCTTTTTTGTTTGTCCACAGGAATATCTGATGAACTTATTTGAGAACTATGTGGACAATGGACTCAACTTTGCAAGGAGGAAATGTGCTCAAGCCATGCAACAGGTAATGGAGATGTACGGTAACTATGACCTTACAGTAAATGGCTATCTAAAACAGCTGGCCTTGTTTTTGCCTGCTGTCAAACACCGCACGAAACTGGTCCGTTTGGTGGAGTTTCGTTGAAATCAAATTAAACTGTATCGCTCTCCCACCAACGCGTTATCATAGCTCTATAGAAACGTATTGCATAAACATATATGATTAACGTGTCAAAATGTATACACGTTGAATTGCAACTGGACTTGTACAAATAAACGAGCACAGTAGAGCGGTTTTCAAATGAGTATCGTAAAACCAAAACCATAATAATAACTCAAACCAATCACAACAGGAACAAAATACAGCTTCCATTGGAATGTTCACACTTTTGGATTTCATCCACTATCTCATACATGTAAGTTATAGCCTCTCACAGCAGGACCAAAATACAATGTGAACCAATCTCTAATCGGAGCTAATAGAAGTAATCAGTAAAAACCGCGGGAAAAGGCGGGCGAGCAAGTCACTGTGTTTTGGTTGTACGTCTGATTGGTGGAGAAAGTGGCGCGAGCTTTTTTAACCAATCAGAGAACGCAATAAAGCAAAACCAAAGTAAACACAACAGTACTTGCGACACTCAATTGAAAACTGCTCTAAAGAGATAAATAACAATTTATGGAGTGTGCTATTTAACTACACACAGAAACCATACCACTGAGAGAATAATCGTGCCTTACTTTGTTTTTCAGGTGGACATCAGTAAAGTGACAACAATGTGTTGTCTGCTGGAGAGCTTCTTCTTCCCTGAGAAAGGTGGACCAGACTGGAACATGGACACAAACAAGCTTCACTCTTTGATCTGTACCACATTCCTTTTCACATTCCTGTGGAGCATCGCTGGTAATCTGGTCGAGTCTTCCATGGACGCTTTTGATACATTCGCCAGAGACTTGTTCTCGGACACCCATGATGTTAAGGTGAGCCAACAGTGTCCCTGTCTTAATCTTAAGACGAGTTTCTGTCCGATACCAGTTTCACTGTTTTAAAGATTAATCTGACTTACTGTTGTCGATTTGTGTCATTTGTGATAATTGTAGGCAAAATATGACATACAGCGAGTTGTTAGGATAGTCTTGGTAACCTTCTAGTTGACTGGCAACCCATCTAGTGTAATAGTAAAGCTGTTATTTTATTCGTCTTTCTTCATCACAATACGAAAACCTTAGCTTCTACTCCTGCAATGCGCAAAGAAATCTTATTCTATTAAGCCTCTTCGATTCCTTTTAGGCTTTCTCGCCACATCAATTCCTCTCATTTTCTGTCGTTTGTTTCCTTATCTTCCTAATAACTGTGTGGTATGTCATTTAAAATAAAAATACAGTACAACTCGCTGCAATGCAGTCCAGTCTATTGCAATGCAATAAAATACACTTCAGTTTAGTACACAACAATGGAAGTGCAGTACAATGCAGTTCAATACAATATAATGCAATACCGAAGACATCCTGCTAATGTCAGTGTGGGAGACTTGCAGCCAGGACCTCCCGTGCCACCCCACCTACCTAACCACACCCTTCAAGACGTTACATGCATATAAGACGTATATGGGGGAATAACAAACCCCCCTCCCGGCACCAGCTGCCCGCCCCGGATGGTAACTAAAGCCTCTCAACGTTTCTTACAGATTCCTGGGTCAGGTGATTTGTTCAGCTACTTTGTTGACTTTGATACTCGCCGGCTTGAGCCGTGGGAAAAGATCATCCCGTCATTCAAGTACAGCGCTGATATCCCATACTTTGACCTGCTGGTTCCTACAGTGGATACAGTGAGGTATGGCTTCATGATGGAAAAACTGCTGACTGTCAACAGGTCTGTCATGTTCACTGGTACCACTGGTGTCGGCAAGGTGAGATTTAATACCTTTAATTACTTAGTACAGCCTATAAAACAGAACTGGAGGAATGTACGAGAGAGAACCACCTTGTACAAGATATACCCCTAGTTGCTCATGCTACAGAAGCGAGATTAGGCGCCCACAGTTTTGGGCCCCAGGACCCAAGACCTAAATTTCCTTAATTGATGATTATTTTTGTGTCGCATTTTCAGTCCGTGGTTGCTAAGGGACTCTTGAGTGATATCAGTGAGAAGGCAAACTATGTTCCCATCATGATGAACTTCTCAGCTCAAACCAGCAGCCAGCGAACACAGGAAATGATTGAAGTCAAACTGGAGAAGAAGCGAAAAAACATTTTAGGTTTGTGGTTGTTCTCTTTCTTTAGTCTTGCAGTACTTTTCACTCATGGGATTTTTTTGCATCACTCACGTGAGTGAAAGACCGCAGTTAAGCGGGGCTTCTGCATCCTGTGAGCCATGAGCGATTCGAGGCCAACTTCAACCCTCCTTGTTGGCTGTTCACTCAATGAAAACTCAAGTTCGTAGACTTCAAAGGAAAAAAATGAGGTGTTTTAGCCTAAGTCCAATAATTATAAGCAACATCTACGTGCAATTTGTTGCGCAACAAGCTTTCAGGTTGCAAGTTACAGTAGCATGTCGCAAAAAGTAGAGGCGACTTTTTCTTTCTGCAGCATGACAAATTGCTGTGCACGTGGGCGGCAATACGTGCAACATTACGTCGCAACGTACATAGCGACATTGTTGCCCAAAAACGTTGCACAAGAATGTGGCTTTTATTACTTGGCCTTTAATGTAATATGACTTGGTTTGAGTAGCTATGAATTACAGTTGTTTACGGTTGTTTTTGTTGTTGTTGTAGGTGCACCTGCTGGCAAACGAATGATTATCTTTGTTGATGATCTGAACATGCCAAAACTGGACACATATGGATCACAGCCTCCAATTGAACTTCTTAGACAGTACCAGGTATTGATTAAGCTTCCGATTGCTGTAAATTAAGATTGTCCAAAAATTCCTGACCATTTTCGGAGATAAACCAACTCCAACAAAGTTGTAACAAGACCAGGAAAAGAGTCGTAGTTTCGTTCAATCTTTGCATCATTGTTGCCACAATTAATAAATCGTATCTAAGCTTGGATATCCTTGACTTTTAATCAGAGTTTATGGACTGTCTTGCTCTTTTTCTGCAGGATTTCCGTGGGTTTTATGACAGGGAGAAGCTTTTCTGGAAGGAAATTCATGTAAGTAGTTTCTTCGGTATTTTTATGTATTCCTTGTATGAGTTCCTGTTGATTGTTTATTTTGATGTTATCAATTTTGTTTGTTTTCTAAAGGGCAAGGGAGTAGTCGTGCGAAATATTCTTGAAAAGTATTTAACGTCTTATTTTACGTCTTAATTAACGTCTCATGCAAAAAAGATCTCCTCGGAAAAGAAGTGAAAAAAAACTGTCGAGGCGGGTGTAATTAAACAAAGTGGACATACCCTTGGGTTCACTTTAGCATTTGTCAAGTTGTCGCACCTCACTGTACTTCATGCTTGTGTTGTTCATTTCGTGGTAATTTTCTTCCCTTAACAGGATATGACCATCTGTGCAGCATGTGCTCCCCCTGGGGGAGGTAGAAACCCAGTCACCCCGCGCTTCCTACGTCACTTCAGCATGTTCAGTATTCCGTCATCTGCCGAGCACACGCTGAAACATATCTTCAAGGTAAAGAATTCTTGTGATTTGTGTTCCTTTCCAAGGAAATCCTTGATAGTCATATCATATAAAGCAAAGCGTAGTATACTATTTCCTGGACCAGCGCTAGAGAAAGTAGACAACCACAACCAGGTTTTAAGTTAAGAAGCGTTCATCATGCTTAATCGACAGAATCTAGTCCTCAGTGAAGGAAAATCAAAACTTGTCGATCATTTGCCTTCATCAGTTGATTATTATAGGCTATCTTTGCCTCTTTCTTCACTCGCTTGTGCTGAGGTTGATCTCTGAAGCGTGGGAGCTGAGAATTTGGCGAAATATTCACTAACGCAATGATCTGTTTTGCTTATTTTTCTCTTCAGTCCATTGTCAGTGGCTTTTTAGTGGACTTCCCTCAGGATGTTAGGAATTGTGCGGATGCAATTGTGGGGGCGAGGTATGCTTTAATGACTCTTTTTTCCCCTTTTGTTATGTTATCATGCACCTTGTGAATTACAAGTCTCTCTCCTCCAGAACGTTATCACAATTAACACGAATGACGTTGCAGTTACCCTCCTGTAAAGGACTGGAGGTTTTGTGTTAATTTGTTTGCCTTTTTCTGTTTTCTTTTTCTTTTTTCTTTTTAAAGGGACACTGTCACCAATTTTTAGGTTAACTTTCAAAAGCTAAAAGACGTATTCTAATCAGAGGAAAGCCAAAAATACTGATTGAGTTTCGTTTAAGACTACTCTACCAGTCCTCTGAGACTATAATTAAATGTGTTTGCAGAGCTGCAAATAACTGTCGGTCATCGGACAATGTCAGACTAAATCGGCCCATGTCCGACGAAATCTTAACTTCGGTCGGACATTATGTCCGGACAAACTTTTTACCAAATAATAAGAACATAATGATAAGAAATAATTATTTCAAAAAGCCTTCCACTTAAAAATAATAATTAAAACAACAATACGTCCGACCACATTTCTGTTTTGACTGACCAAAATGGAGACTTGGTCGGACATACGTCCTTTCAAGAAAGAAAAATTATTTGCAGCCCTGTGTTTGGCTGCAGGTCGCAAGGATGGAATTGGTTGCAACTTGAAAACATCAGGCTGATGTTTTCAAGTTTTTCCTTTGTTTCGTGGGAAAATCGCCAGTAACTGACCATGGTTTGTTCTTCCTTTGAGAAAATCATTCGATTTCCTTTGACGTTCTAGGAGTATTCTGTGTACGTGAAAAGGCATATGATTCAATTTTCAGCACATTCTTCACCCCAGTAAAAATCCCCGTGAGAGTGCCCCTTTAAGCGTTTTTGCTTATTTTCTTTCTCTTTCTTTTTCCTAGTGTTGAAATCTATGTTCGTATGAGCACAGACCTCCTTCCTACTCCTGCTAAATCTCATTATGTGTTCAACTTGCGAGATTTATCCAAATGCATTCAAGGTAAGATTATTACTGAGTCATTCATTCTAATTTTTACCTCGAGAGCATTGTCTACACGACAGCAGGGATCCAACTGTTTACTCAATAGCTTTCGCTTAGATGGTCACACTCTAGATGGTAATTTATTTATTTATTTATTTATTTTCATTCGCAAAGTCAAAGGCTAGAGTCAAATTTTACGTCACAACGTTTAGCTTTTAGTACATTACAATACAATACTTAATTGACACTCCCCTGGTGGGGCTTTTCAGTGACAATACTCTTAAAGTGTTAAAACAAGTTTACAATCAAGAATGCAAACTAAAATACAACATTACAATTATATTGCAGTACGGAAGTGAGAAAAGTTGGTGTTTTCAATGAAAAATATATATATTATTTCTTTCCTGTGCCTGTAGGTGTACTACAAGCAGACTCAGGGGTCATCAGGGATTCTGGGCAGATATTCCGTTTGTTTTGTCATGAGGCTCAAAGAGTGTTCCATGATCGTCTGATCAACAAAGAAGACAAACGTTATTTTAACACCATCTTGTCCGAGATGGCACAGAAACACTTCTCACAGGTTTGGCTCGTAATCAGCTGTATAGAGATCCCTGGTATGGTGGTTCGGATCGATTTGCTTTTATTGGGATCAGCTCTTTATGTTAATTTATAGCACAACGCTAAATTTTGGCGTGCTCCCATTGGTCGAAATCGATCACGTGTCGCGATAGTGTCTCTCCTCAGCGGGCGCCTTTCAGCGCATAGTACCCGTTTGTGGCAATTTGCTTAAAATTTAGCATTGTACAATAAAAACAATAGAGTCCTTCTGTCTCAGGCCCTAGCGGTGATAGGTTCTCTCGGAAATTTGATGTTCAAATTCATTTTAGGCCTCGAACTATGTTCTCGGACTAATATTTGTTGTGAACATCAAATTTCCTCGGGCAACCTACTACACGATAGTGCCTTCGACAAAAGAACTCTATTGTTTAAACAGCAGAGCTCCACTATCTCAAGATCTGGTTTAACACCTCGAACTTGTGCCTGTTTCCCTTGGATTTGCTTCTTGTTTTTCAGTCATTTATCAGCGGTTTGTGCTTTGTGTCAAATGTTGTTCGAGTATGGCTTTGTTTTGCCTTACTATGCTCTGTCATCAAATTAATAATTGAAAAAAAAAAGACCGAAAAAATGTTCGCCTTTGTCGTGTGCGTTGTCTCCCACTGGGCGCTGGATACAGGTATTTGCTCCGAGTCCAGACAGATTAGTTCATGGTGTTGTTTGTAAATATTGTTTTGCTTTTAGAAGCAAAATGGAGACTGGAGACTTTTGCCACCCTTTTTTACCAGCTTCTTAACGTATTATTGAACACTCAAAGTTATAAACTAACACAACACCATTGCTTGTTATGTCCTTTTATAACCAGAATGTGGAATCTGAGAAGTTTGAAACCAACCCAATCCTGTTTGGAGATTTCATGAAGATGGGAGCTGAGCCAGCTGACAGGATTTATGAGGAGCTGGTTGATATCTCTAAAGTCAAGGCTCTTCTGGCTGATGTAAGATAACTTGCCCTTTTGTTTTTCGTTAGGAACTATCTTAATGGGTTCATACATAATTTGTAAGGTCTAGAAAATATGTGGAGATTTCTGAACCGTACACTTCCAGGCCTTCAAACAGTGTAAGAGGTTTTTTTTTTTGTCATCTGTCGATTAAGCAAAGGACGGTGCCTCCTAATACAGAGGTATTTTTGCAAAGGTTATGTCTATGGGGAAAAAACAGACCTTAGCAAGGATTAGTGGAAACCAAAAAGAAAAATGTGGGTAACCACGCATTTTCAGAGATAGTTAAGCAACCATAATTCTAGGAAAGCGTTAAAATACAAAGAATGTATGACAACTTCTTTCCAAATTTAAGCTCAATTATCTCTGAAAAAGGCGTAGTTACCCCCAATTTTCTTTTTGGATTCTAATATCCTTTGCTAAGAACTGCTTTTTCCACATAGTCAAAAACCCGCGCAAAAATATTGTTGTATTAGTGGGCAAATGCCTTAAGAAACCCGAATATCCTGAGATGCGCAGAACGTACGCGCAGTAAGAAAAGGAGGCACCGACAAAGAATTAATGTTGCGTACAACATTTTGTGCTAACCCTTTGACAAATTAGTGCTACTTGCGGGCTTTCTGGAAATCTTGAAAGCGTAAGATCCAAAACTGGCTCAAGAAGTTCCTAAAAGGAATCTGGCCTAGCAGTGGCCACTCACATTTTAACATTACCCCAAGAAGGGAGAATGGCTTTAAAAAAGGACATGTGTCTTTTTAAGGACCATTTTATTGCAAATTCTACATTGTATATCTCTGCAGGTGACATTCTGGTGTCACAAAATTTTGAAGCACGTTTGCAATACTAGACACTCGAGTAAACAACGTGCCAGGCTCAAAGATTGCTAAGTTTGAAGAAAATGTTATCCCTGTTAGGACAAAATTTCTCTTTTAAGGACAATAGTGAAACGTTTCCAACTAAACTTGCACTTGGGTAACCTAACACGACATACTCCTGTACCATACTCCTGTACCAGTTCACCTACCTATCTCTATTTTCAGTATCTGGATGACTACAACATGAACTCTTCAAAAGAAATGAAGCTCGTTTTCTTCATGGATGCAATAGAGCACGTATCCAGGTGAGCAAAAGATAAACTTGGTACTAATAATTAGGCATCATTCATTCTCTGCAGTTTGTACATCCTGCTTTTGCCAACCACGCCGCCTTAAACTTTACCATTCTTATCCAATTCAGTTTAGCTTATCTTCCAGTCTCATCTCTTCATCTTCTTCTTGGTGGTCCTTGTGAGTTTTCTTGACTCTAGGCTGTTGTTTTTGTCTGTTATTGTCCACCGGTTTTTCGCGTCATTCTTTGCGACATAGCCTACCATTTCCATTTCAACGGAGCAACAAATTCGAGTGAATGTTAATCAACCTCTCCCAACTGGTGCCATAAGAAATATACAAAAACTGATGAGGAGAATTTGTATGTTGATACTGGGGAATTGGATTTTGCTAATAGTTGTGTGTCTGTAGGATTGCTCGAATGGTTCGTCAACCTCGTGGAAATGCTTTGCTTGTTGGTGTTGGAGGAACAGGAAAGCAGAGCCTCACAAGGTAATACAGATTTCATGTTATTTCAGATATCGTAATACCATTTCCAGCCTACGTTAGCCGTTCTAAGTTTCTGATGGTTTCTTGTCATTTGTAGGATACCGTTCTATAATGTGAAAAGCATCTTGCTGGGTTTGCTGTCAACCAGAGATGTTTTAAGGACGGTGCCTCCTTTTGTTTCTGCGCATACGTTCTGCGCATCTCGGGATATTCGAGTTTCTTTAGGAACTTGCCCCCTAATACAACCTGCTTTTGCGCGGTTTATGACTATGTGGAAAAAGCAGACCTTAGCAAGGGCTATCAGAATCCAAAAAGAAAATTGGGGGTAACCACGCATTTTTCAGAGATAGTTGAGCTTAAATTTGGAAAGAAATTGCCACACATTCTTTAACGTATTTTAACGCCTTTTTAGAATTATGGTTGCTTAATTAACTTTGAAAAATGCGTGGTCACCCACATTTTTCTTTGTCCCCATAGTCATAACCTTTGCAAAAATATATCTGTATTAGGAGACACTGTCCTTAAAGTGCTACTATGATCAAAAAATCACTTTTATTTTTTCTTCGGATTTCGAAACTATGTTTATTAAACACTCCCCAAGCGAAATTATAAGCCTTAATTTTGAGAAGAAGACCGTTAATTTAAACTGCAATTTTCCGGTTTAATGGTCCGCCATTATTACACCAGAAAGGATACAATGACGTCATACACGCAAGAGCTGTAAAATGTAGTGTGTGAACGCGGCTTACAAATTATGCAAAACACGAGTTTGAGAGTGTGAAAGCTCAAAACTCCCGTGCTGCATACTAAATAAGGCACTTTCACACACACTGCATTCTAAAACTCGTGTGTGAATGATGTCATTGTATCCTTTCTGGTGTAATAATGGCGGACCATTAAACCGGAAAATTGCAGTTTAAATTAACGGTCTTCTTCTCAAAATTAGGGCTTATAATTTCGCTTGCGGAGTGTTTAATAAACATAGTTTCGAAATCCGAAGAAAAAATAAAAGTGATTTTTTGATCATAGTAGCACTTTAAGCTTCCCAAATTTATTCTTACTGGGTATTTGCTATCTCCAACCAATTTGGTTTGTACTTTCAGACTTGCATGTCACATGTCTGGCTACCTTTGCTTCCAAATCGAGCTAACTCGTGGGTACGACTATGCGGCTTTCCGAGAGGATCTTAAGAAACTCTACATGTCGGCTGGAGTGGAGGGAAAAAATACTGTCTTCTTATTCACTGACACCCAGGTAGATGGCCTACCTATATATTTCCTGTTTACTAACTGTCGTGTAGATAACTAGTTGACGTTTGTCGTATTTGTTAACACTGCTGTTTCCACTGATATCATTAGATATTATCCTTGAAAACGGTGTTTACAATGCTCGCCGAAACTGGCTTATCGGTTTTTCTTTTTACAGATCGTTGTTGAAGAATTTCTCGAAGACATCAATAACATCTTGAACTCTGGCGAGGTACTCTCTTGTCTATAACTTTATTGTTAAGTTCGGAAATTCTCGTCAACCGATTACTGACTAGAAAATTTGTCTTCATTGTTACTTAAAAAGTTTACATTTTTTATTAGTTTTACCATTTGAAACAATAATTGGTAGAAAAACTTTAATTTACGTCTTTTTTTTTCCTATTTTTTTCCTGTTATTTTCCTATCTCTACGTTTGATTGATAACAGTGAAACTGAATGCCCTATTCCCTTTACAAAATGCACCTAAAGGGAATAAAATAATTGCCCATTTTCGCTTTTTTATGTTAGCTTTCCCATCACTTGTTATCTTAAATTGCATGTGTGAATGTGAAATCTTTGATTGGCTAAAAAGAGGTGGATGTCATAATGTTGTCTAAAACCAATCAAATACTTTGTTCGGTAGCAGTATAGTACGAAGTTCTTTACTGTAATTTTATATCAGGTACCAAACTTGTTTGAAGCAGAAGAATATGAGCAAGTGTTGAACGGGACCCGACCACATGCCAAGGAAGCCGGCGTACCTGAAGGTGA
This sequence comes from Siderastrea radians, assembly GCA_964017195.1. Classification (NCBI taxonomy): domain Eukaryota; kingdom Metazoa; phylum Cnidaria; class Anthozoa; order Scleractinia; family Rhizangiidae; genus Siderastrea; species Siderastrea radians. The sequence goes on from OZ024899.1 coordinate 24,277,053, forward strand.
CAGGTAAGGTTTGAGTGACCCTCCCCCCCCCCCTCCCTCCTCCCAGGACTTGTTTTATTGATTTGTACTTTATCGATCTTCCGCAGGGATGCAGTGTTCAACCACTTTATCAGCCGAGTGCGGAACAACCTTCATGTAGTACTGTGCATGAGTCCCGTGGGCGATGCTTTCCGTACTCGCTGCCGTATGTTTCCTTCACTGGTCAATTGCTGTACAATTGACTGGTTCACCGAGTGGCCAAGGTCAGTTTGATGAACCCCTTCGTATGGGCGGGATTACATTTGATTGCCATGTTTTTTCAACATCTTAGACGTTTTTCTTCATTATCTTCTCGAGGTTTCGTGCAAACGAAAAATCCCATCATTAGCTTTGTAGTGCGAGGTCCCATAAATCTGTAAGAATTTTTTGCGATTTGTGTGTTCCGTCTTTTCTCTCTTTAATATATTTCTCTGTAATCCCAATAGTGAACAGTGTCTAGCCTATCCTTACGATTTTACGGCATGATCAGATATACAGGTGATGAGAATGAAGGAAATGATGTGGAAAGACAAAGGTCTTGATGTTCTTGAGAACAAATTCCCCTAACTCGTGCCACGAGAAATATGTGAAAGCCAGTGAGAAGAATTTGCAAGTTGATATTGGGACTTCTTTTTTATGCACCTCCCTCCCCCCCCCGGGCCCAGTTGTTTAAAGCAGGTTAAGTTTTCTGAGTTAGTTTTTTTTTCTAATAGCTTACTGATTTGGATTCTATTAATTGTTTTGGTCTTAAATTTTGTTTTGCATTGACTGCTGTCAATCTCTAACCCAAACAGTAGATTTTCCTTCAAACAAGGGAAACAGAACTTTGACAATTTTCAATCCTGAATTAGCGTTAATCAGTTAATGGGCACAAGTAAAGACGAATAGCATATGAGTTGTGAGTTGTTAAACCTTACATGCCACCTCCATTACAGAGAAGCGCTGTTGTCTGTGTCAAAGAACTTTTTTGAAGAAGTGGATTTGGGTGCCGGAGATGTTAAGGTGAGAACATGTAGCTAGTGAATATTGCTACTGCTGTTGCTATCTAGAGCTTTAGCCATTTTTGCAAAAAAGCACCTCGTCCGATCAGATATTAGATTTCGCTCTTGCGTACAGAAATTTGGTCGTACAATGTCTGATGACAGTCTGATATTTCCATTTATTACATTCTTAATCTCGGTTATTGAATTTCCAGCTTTCTGATTGGTTCACTCCACACAGGTTAAAAGCGAATAAACCCGCTTTTTTCCTTATAAGGAGAGTACCGCGCCGCTCAAAAACAAATCACCGCGAAGGAAAAGTATGGTCCAAAATTATGTCCAAAAAAATTTCGGTAACGATTACTGAAGTTGAAAATTTAATTATACGGTAAATTCTGATTCTCGTGCGCTTGCTGGATATGAGGTGGTTTCAACGCTCATGGAATACTTGTTGAGTAAGCAGTAAACCTTATGTCTCCATTGCAGGACCGAGTTGCTGAGATGTGTGTTGAAATACATACTAGTGTTAGTTCCATGGCAGACAGGTTTTATGCTGAGTTGCGCAGGCGATATTACACGACTCCTACCAGTTATCTGGAGCTAATTAACCTGTATTTGTCTATGCTGGACGATAAGAGAAGGTACTAACTCTTTATAACTCTCAATAACTCTGGTGTAATTAAATAACCATGGCAGTACGAATCTAACTTTATACCGCAGTTTTTTTACAACTTCGAGCTCAATGCTCGCAGTGCTGTTCGCCTTGTTGGTAGTTAAGATTTGTCAACTTTTTAACATCTTTTTGGCAATCGTGTATTAGCTTCCATTTCAAATGGCTAAATATGTTAGCCTGCGAATACAACCGCCTCCTGGCCAGAAACGATGAAAGGCGTCGGTTTTCGCAGGGTATAAATGTTTTTGCATTAATGTGTGTGTGTACGCCATCTTGGAAAATCAAAAACTTTTAAGGTTGGGAGAGCAGGGTTCGTACGGGTCATGGAAACCTGGAAAGTCATGGAATTTGAGAATTTCATTTTCCAGAAATGAAGTTCATTGTGTACAAAGTATATTCAGCAATTGTTTTTTTCGTGAACGAAAAAGCAAGAATAGTGGTTCTAGTTCACAGTTTTTGAAAACAAAAGGCCAAATTTAGGTCATGGGAAACGTCCTGAAAAATCCTGGAATTTTAAACCCTGGAGAAGAGTTGAAAAGGTTTTATTATTGTTATTTGTCCCAACTCTCCTCTGTTCTCCTATTCCAAGACGTCGGCTTCAAAAACCGAGGGCTAGGAAACATTGTTGCGGAAACATTGTTTCCAGACATGTTTCCTTGGGTGGCTAAACTGGGAAACATACGTTTCGGAAGCACAATTGCGTCTGTGAAGCAAAAATGTCTTTGAGTTGATTCAGAAACATTTCCTTACTTCCAACACGCAAAATTTGCGTCCGCAACATCTGTTTCTCGCGCGGCTAAACTGGGAAACATTTGCGTCTGCAGCAATGTTTCCGCAGCAATGTCTCCTAGTTCAGCCAGGCCCTCAGTTGTCGTTGTTTTCAGAAAATAAGTCAATTTCAGAATGCCATTATTTTACTACAGCTACCAGAATTCGCGTCCGACCACTATGTCAATCACTCATTTTGCAGGCAACTGATTGGCGCACGTGACCGAGTAAAAAATGGCTTGAAGAAGCTTCTAGAGACAAATGACCTGGTCGATAACATGCAGGTGGAGCTAGTGGCACTGGAGCCTCAGTTAAAACAGAAATCACTTGACGTGGAAAAACTCATGGACAAATTACAGACTGACCAGGATGAGGCTGATAAGGTCGGTATTCAAATGCGCATGAAACAGCCCTTGCGATCGGCTATTAGCACTCCAGTGTAGGAGGAAAACCTGTCCTAGGGCGCGTTCTTTTGGGACTATTCCGGTGTAGGAATACCCGGGACAGACGGTATTTGTGTTCTTTTGGGAGCTCTTCCGTTTTCGGAACGAACGGAATGTCATTCCGTTCATTTTGCTTCTGATAGCAGAACGAACAGAATTAAAGGAATACGGTCTACTCGGAATTTTTGGCGGGAAATCCTACGCGGCCGTCCGCGCCGGTCGCAGCTGACTTCCGGTATTCCGTTTTCAGAAGAAGCGTTCTTTTCGAAATTGAAATTCCGTGTTTTCTGTTATTCCTTTACCGGAATAAGAATAGCTAGAATAGTCCCAAAAGAATCTACCCTTAGCCTCAAGAATCACTTGGAAACTGCCTTTGAAATTTGTGCTTGTATGAAATGTTGTACGTTGAACTTCACAAATCAAAACTTTGTCATATTGCATCTACCAGCGAACGCGATTTGTAACTTTCATTATTTGTTACTTTTCTATGAACTATGTGTATTGTCTGTAGAGGAGCGAAGCATCTTATTTCGCGTACATTCTGTACTGAATTCTATCATGTGGCTAGGAGAGAAAAGATCTTCTGAGATAACCAGGCACATACGCCAAGTCATTGAATGCGTCAGTAAATTCTACTGCATTTATACACTTCTTGCATAGTAGGACATTTTTGAACCACTATAGTCGTTAAGTTGAACGCCGTCGAGGTAATTTAAACTCAACCAAAGGTCGTTTTCACGACGTTGAAGCGCGTCAATTGTTCCCTCCTTTTGTATGGCGGCGAACACAGCCCTGAACACAAATTCCGAGAAATAGTTTTCTGACGCCGTTCTAGCCTCAAACTTTATTCTTGTAGTATATGGTCTGTATTCATCTTTCGACTGTTTGTTATTCACACATTTTTATTGTTATTTTCTTTTTATTGTTATATTCTATGTTATTATTTTTTTTCTTCTACGCTGTTATTTATTTTCTCTTGTTTATCCATCTGTTCTTCCCTTCCAGGTCCGTAAAGTTGTGTCAGCGGAAGAAGAAGTGGCCAAAGGAAAGGCGGAAGAGACCCAGGCTATCGCGGCTGAAGCTCAAAAGGACCTGGACGAAGCTCTTCCTGCTCTAGATGCAGCTCAGAAGGTGTGTTATCGGACGGTGACAAAAAGTCAAACAAGAACTTTTTGTTTTTCGTGGAGAGAAAGAAGGCAAAAAACGTAGCTTAATCGTGCTTTGAACAACCCAGCTGACGGAGATTTGATAGGAGATGTTGGTAAAATTCAAGTACTTTCCAGTGCCAGTTAAGTTTTACTTGTACACTGGCAGGCAAAACGTAACGAATAAAAACGCCGTTTTGGTTTCTTCATGGCATCATTATCAGGTAAAATGTAAATATTCATTCGGAAAATTGTCAGAAATAACAAGTAGTCAAACGATTATTTCTGACACATTTTCTAAGATCACTGTACATTTTACTTGGTAATGGTCATGAAGACAAGTCGTTTATTATCGGTACTTTTACTTTCCTGTGCGCTCAGTGAAATAACCAACAAATCGTCTGTTAGGACTACACATACTGGGGACCTCGCTTTGGTACACGGCATTGAAACAATGACCTCACTATTTCGGCCACTTGTTTCTTGCCGCGAACTAAAGTTCACCCAGTCACTGTCATATTTCAAAATCCCTTATCACATATTTTTCCCATCGCTTGTTGTGTCAACGGATTCCACTGTATGTGTGATATTTGTTTGATGTTTAAGAAAAAAAGAAACAAGCTTATTTGAGATCAAAGTAACTGAAGGCTTTTCTCTTTCCCAGGCGCTGGACTCCTTGGACAAGTCCGACATTTCCGAGTTGCGTGTGTTCACCAGTCCTCCCGAGCTGGTTATGACTGTCATGGAGTCCATCTGTATTCTACTAAATGCAAAGTGAGTTACAGTCAGTGACCATTGGTCCATCCGTTGTGGCTAATTACTTATTTCTTTATTCCTTTTTTTTTTTCAACGAGGCCTGACTGGGCAACAGCAAAGAGCATTCTGGGAGATGCCAAATTTTTGTCTAGACTCATGGAATACAACAAGGTAAGTTCCAGAAATTTCCCAAAAAGAAGGACAGATCACCTAAAGCTAGACATATAAGTATTTAATAGGTTATACCGACATTTTCCGTTGCATAGTATATCACACTGGGCCATTTTATTTCGTGCATCGTTTTTTTTGTTTTGTTTTGTTTTGTTTTTTTGGCGTGCATTTTTTTTTTGTTGTTGGCCTTTTCTTTCGTGCATCATGAGTTGCGTTTTTGATACAAGACTAGTTCCATAAAAAAAAAACTAGCCCGTGTAACAACACCTCTACGTTACCGTCGAATTTCGCACCGACTGTGGTAACGAAAAGATTTGAAATTTGGCCTTTGCAGGGTATTACACTCTTGGCAACTGTTTTGTACGACCTAAATCCAAGTTTAATCACAAGAAAGTTGCGTAAATGATCGCCGCTACCTTCACGTTAGTTGCCGCGTAATTGTCAGAAGCAACATCACAGACATTTTTTATATCCATTAAGGAGAACTAAGAGTGCATTAAGCCTGTTCACACTGTCTTTCTTTCTTTGCTTTCCAGGATAATATTCCTGATTCAATGTTAAAGAAGTTGAAGAAATACATCGACAACCCAAAGTTTACACCGGAAAATGTGGAGAAAGTTTCTAAGGTGAGTGCTTGACAGTTCTTTTGTTGTTGTTGTTGTTGTTGTTTTTTTTTTTTCCAGTTCCTTACTAAAGAGATATTGTCGAGTTCCTTTACTATGGCATCGTTATCAAAGCGAGGCCTTGTGCGCAATCATTCTGATGCACGTGGAAGGAATTTTATTTGCATCTCAATTAACCTCATTTTCCTATGAAATGCTGTACACCGGGCCTCGTATCCAGAAAGAGGCTTAAGGTGATTCGAAATGCCTATAAAAACTAAGGTCTATTGAAAGAAAAAAAACTTTTCTGAACCAATAAGGTGCAATATTTATTAGCCCGTTTCTAGAATGCTTTTAACCTCTTTTTCAAGGTAAGGCTTGGACCGCAGCCTTTCGTATCGAAAATTATTTTTTTCTCAGCGCGTGAGCGGGCAAGATGAACCAAATCCTGCAATCTGATTGGTTCCGGGAGCGGGCGGAATTTTCCGATCTTGACCGCGGTCAACGGAACCTCAATAACAAAAAATTTGTAATGGGTTTTTAAAACCTTTAAAATCTTTAAAACGTTCTCCGAAACTTAGAATTCTGAAATTTTTTGTACATTGTCGTTAAAAACTTTCTTTCCAAAATTTCTTGTTAAAATACCGAAGGTTGTACAATGTAAATCGCCTCTTCCCTTTCGACAAACATTTGAGTAAATCGAGCAGGAGTTAGCTACATGTATCGAAATTTGGGAAAATAAAGGGGTTTCTTTTAGTTATATTGCTTCCTGTGATTTCTGAGTTTTAACAGAGTAAAAAAGCGTATTTTACTGCTCTGGTGTCACAAACGGCTTCGTTTCATGGTTCATTTTACGCGCGCTTGCAAAACGTTGCTTTCCGAAAACAACAAGACACGTTTAACTTTTGAAAAACAACAAGAAAAAAATAATATATATGTATTTTTACTCGCATGAAAGTAAAACTCATTTTCAGATGAAACGAAGTACACCTGACCTCGTTTTGATAGAGAGGCTGTGGTAATTAGTAAATGTTGTGAATGGGTTACGCGACGGGTACCGGTTACAAAGTTTTGCATCAACTTCTGACTGATTTATTGTGCCATTTTTTTAGTAGGCATTGACCTTGGTCAGAATGTGATTGGTTCTCCTGTTGTTTGCCATGTAACCATTATTCTAGAAAATCGACTCGAACACGCAGCGCGGAGGCGGCTGTGAGTCCATGTACCACGAGATTTAGTGGATTAGCTGTTTAATTAAATACACAGCCCCTGGATCATGGGAATCAAGTTTCCAAAACAAACTTTCTGTCCATATTAGCGGAGCACCATTGCGAAGCAAACTCGGTAACCTATCGATCCGAGAAATTTTGGTTGTGACGTCAGCGTACGTCCACCTGCCGGACCATACAGACTCTGGGGGAGGGGTAGGGGAGTCCCAAGACAACCCGACAGGGGGTGGAGAATACCGTTTACCATATACCATTGTTCATTGCAAATGTAAAACTCTGCACAGTTTACTAAGACGATTTCTGCTTAACGTTCGAGCAGTAAGTGCAAAATTTAAGTTACCAAAAAAATACTTGCAGCACTGTCACATTTTGAGAACAGATGAGAAGAACTTATCGTTACTTTTGCTCCCAAGCTGACCCCGCGAGAGAGAACTGGATTTGAAGTTATCAATATTTCAATTAAAAAGACACCATGTCAGTTCAAAACAAAATGGCGCCCGTTTTTAGCATACTTTTACGAGATTTGAAATTAATTTTCTTGAGAATGCTTGAGAATTTCATCGCGGGGTCACTTGGGCAAGTGAACTAGAGTGAGATGTTTCAAATAGCATTTAAAATGTTACCGTGCTATGAGTAGTTTTTTGGTAAATATTTTTTGCACTTATTGCTCGAACGTTGAGCGGAATCCGTCTTAAGCGTTCTTGTCTCTTTAGGCGTGCCGCTCCATGGTCATGTGGGTCCGCGCTATGGATTTGTACGCCAGAGTGTACCGTACTGTTGAACCCAAGAAAAAAAGGTAAATGTGATTTCTTGTTAAGAACGCATTCAAAATATACACTCACTTTCGGTAAGGAAAAAAATGCAGTGTAGATTTAATGAAACACGAGCGCATAAAATTGTCAGGGGAATGCAAAGTTGAGATGCAAAGCTTCCGAGGGTTAGCAAGTAGAACTAAACGTCAGCCGAATGCATCCGAAGATTTCCGAAGATCGTCCGAAATTTTCTGAAGTTCAACGTGAAGACTTCTGAAGTTCGCCCAGTGATTGTGAAAGACAATATAACCGGGCTTTGGATGTTGGATATTTCCAAAACTTTCAACCTCCTCAGAAGCCACTGAAGATCCTTCTCAGGTCCATAGTTATTTTTATTTTACCAAGCAATTTCGTATGGCGATAAGTAAATAGTAAGGAATGTTTTCTCTCCCCAGGCTTGCCGCTGCACAAGTCGAATTAGATGCAGTTATGGCTACTCTAAAAGAAAAGCAAGACAGTCTGGCCGCAGTGGAAGAAAAGGTTTTGCACAGTTTGATTTATTATTTGTCTGTTTGTCTTTTTCTTTGGTCGCTTATATATTTGTTTGTTCGAGACTACCATATTTTACCTAATAACTTTTACTAGATGTTGTATTCGTTCACTGGTTCCCTGTAATGATGATTTTCTTCCTTTGTGTGTAAAGATTGCAGAGCTCCAGGCAGCTTACGATCACAGTATCGCTGAGAAAGAGACGCTGACTAAGAACATCGCGCAGACCGCGGCTCGGCTGAAGAGAGCATCCAAACTGACCACAGCTCTGGGAGATGAACAGGGACGCTGGACAGAGAACGTGGCGGTAGGTGTATAGTACATAGATAGCCCTCTACATGTATTTTTTAGCAAATGTAGTGTGATGGATAGAGACAAGAAAAAGCTTACTTATAATCAGTGCGATTTCTAAGAAAACTAAGTTCTAAGAAAACTTGTTATGGCCTACTGAAGACTTTCACAGTAATTTTATCTGTTAAAATTTCCGACTTGATCGTAAGTATATTATGTAAGTTTATTCGTAATTTTAGTTTAAAAGCGATGTTGCAGATGCCAAAATAAAAAGCGTTTAATTGAACCGTTAAAAGACAAGTTTTTTTATGTTGGCAAAATTAAAACCCGTGCTATTCTTTTCCAGAAATGCTCCTGGGGTATTCACAATTCTGAACAGATTTATGTCAGACTTTGATATTTCCTGTTTTCGCTTTTTTAATTACCGTTTTATCTTTTCAATTGCCAGGCGTTCGAGTTGGAGATTGGTAATGTGGTTGGAAACGTGTTCGTAGCAGCGGCTTGTGTGGCGTATTTTGGTGCCTTCACAAGCCTGTATCGCCATGAACTAATCTCATCCTGGATTCAACGCTGTAAGGAGCTGGAGATACCTGTGTCAGATGATTTCAGTCTCATCAATGTGTTAGCAGATCCTTTTGAGATCAGACAGTGGAATGCCGACGGTCTGCCCAGAGATTCGGTAAGTATAACCTATCTCCGAGATAACGAACCTTTTCAAATCAACCATTTTCTCAATTACTATATTTCCAATATTTAGCCCTCTCCTTGTAATGTGCCTTCCCCTTCCCGTGTAATACATCTCCCTTTCAAATCATTTGAAAAGCCCCTTCCCCACCCTTGTCATCTAAACAGACTTGACACGTTATAAAGTAATCACTGTACCTTTGAACCATTGACTAGTATGTAAGAATTCCTGCATATAGACGGGAGGTTTAAGTCTGAAAAAAAATTGGTTTTTCGCTGGTTATGTTCGCAGACAATGTGTTGGTGTTAACATTTTCCCTGTTTTAACTTAAAGGATTTGGGAGAATTAATTGGATGTGTTCTTTGCAGGTGTCCATTGAGAATGCCATCCTAGTAACTCGTGGGCGTCGTTGGCCATTGATGATTGATCCTCAAGACCAGGTAAGTCTTCCAAAAAGCTAACCGCGTACAAACAGTCCAACAAACTCGACACTGAATGACCGAACGGGAAAAAAAAGACTGTTCACCAAGCAATACACATTCTGGCTGACAGACAGGCGAATCAGACAGGCAGTCCAACAAATTAGTTGCCGAATGAGTAAGACAGACAGAGAGTGAGTGAGACAGACGGTCATACAGTGCAATTAACTAGACACGGACTGACTGACTGACTGACTGACTGACTGACTGACTGACTGACTGACTGACTGACTGACTGACTGACTGACTGACTGACTGACTGACTGACTGACTGACTGACTGACTGACTGGCTGGCTGGCTGGCTGGCTGGCTGGCTGGCTGGCTGGCAGACAGACAGACAGACAGACAGACAGACAGACAGAGAAAAAGGTTTCGGTAACTTTTGTATTCTTTTAACATACCAAACGTCTTAATTTGGAATCCTTTTTCTGATTGTTCTCTGAATCCGTAGAAAATTTGTGCATGCACTTTATGTTTTGGCTAGCGTGTGAAAACCAAGCCTTAATAAGGGAAGCGGTAAATGGATTAATGATTCTCTTTCCGTAACAATGCACAGGCCAACCGTTGGATCCGAGCAAAAGAAGCCAAGAATGGACTGAAGGTGATCAAACTAACTGACCAGAACTTTCTGCGCACGCTTGAGAACTGCATTCGTATTGGTATGCCTGTGTTACTGGAGGAAGTTGGAGAGACCCTGGACCCGGCTCTGGAGCCAATCCTGTTGAAACAGACGTTTGTGCAGGTAAGGGGGAAATAGAATCTTACTCGTTACTTAGTGAAGGTGCTAAAGTACAGTCGAACCTCTGTTAATCTCTACACCCCTCGCCACCTCTTCACAACGGCAATGTTTTCTTGCCCCAGTCGCCAATTCATTCCCTTGTAGACTCTTCTTGAAAACTCCCCCGTGACGACCCGTTTCCACTTCTTATCCCAATCGCCCATTCATTCCCTTGTATACTCTTATTGAAGCTTCCCCTTAACGCAATGACATATTCCCCTTTTAGCAATGACATAGTTTTTTTGTCCCAACCGCACCCACCAACCGTCTTATCACTCATACGCTTTCCTTGTAGCTCCCGTAACAAATTTGTGCGGTCCGACCTCTCCACAACACCCACCCTGAGATCAAAATTAGGGGTCACTGCAGAGATGTTTGACTGTGAAAATTTTACCAGTGTTAAACTAAGTTGACTCCTGGACAAATTCGATAAGCTATGAGCACTGACGTGTGCATGTATGACTGTTACTTTTCTTTTCATCGTTTGGTCTTAAATTGAATGTTCAACAGTCTCTCTTCGGTGATAAAGAGCAAAGGTGGTTTATGGGGAGGTTCAACACACAAATGTAATTCACATATTCTTTTGCAGGGTGGTCGACTGTTAATTCGTCTTGGAGACAGTGATATTGACTATGACAAGAACTTCAAGTACGTAATTCTTTTGTTTTTGTTTATTTAATAAGTGCCGCCGGTTATGAAGCCCACCAAACTTCTTTGCTGCATGATTGTGTAATCGTTTTCTGCCTTGACTTTGCACAAACAACGATAAGTTTTGAACCGCGACTGTTTGAAGCAGCTCACCGCTGCAGAACCTGAGATTTTTTTGTTTGTTTGTTTGTTTGTTTGTTTGTTTGTTTCTAAGTAGCTCCTTTTCCTCACAGATTCTACATGACAACCAAGCTGGCCAACCCTCATTATCTGCCTGAAGTGTGTATCAAGGTCACCATCATTAACTTCACAGTCACCAAATCAGGGCTCGAGGATCAGCTGCTAAGGTATGGAGATATTGAATCATTGTTGTCAGCTCTTTTTTCCTTCAAAACGTGATCAAGTTGAAATACGTTTTTGTGAAAAAGCGTTGAATTTACATGTGAATGAAAATTTAGCTTAAATTTGGAAAGAAAATGCCATGCATTGTTGTCTGTTTTAAAGCTTCTTAGAATTATGGTACCTTAGTTAGCTCGGGGAAAAAAACATGGTTACCCACAATTTTCTTTTTGGGTCCCAATAGCCCTTGCTAAGATCCTCTGTGTTAGGAGGCACTGTCCTTAACTCAATTTCCTTACTTTATCTGTTTAGTGACGTTGTCCGTCTTGAGAGACCAGATCTTGAAGATCAGAGAAATCAGCTGATTGTACGCATCAACTCCGACAAAAACCAACTGAAAGCGATCGAGGACAGGATCCTTAAACTGCTTTTCACTTCAGAAGGAAACATACTGGATGATGAAGTACTTATTAACACTCTTAATGAATCCAAGGTAAGAGGGGCATTTATACCAATTGCCTTTCATTTTGGGTACCTTTGCTGGTTTGCTGAAATTAAACCGGCTAATTTAATCCTGAAATGAATGGAACGACCTTCGCAGTGTGTAAGCTATTTAAGCAAATTTTCAGCCTAAGAGAAGAACGGTTTTCAAGGCTACGACGAAAATTAAACCCATGCACTCCTCGATACCGGGGGTTTCTTTACCAAATGAGAAATAAATACTGAATTGTTTGTTTGAAGTTTGTTTGTGTTTTTTTTTTCCCGCTTTTTCTGTTTGTTTTTCGGACTGGGTGATTCTCAGTTTTGTCAACTGACTTTTGTACGTGACTCTACGAATTAGTATGACGAAAATCTACAACAAAGGTGTTTATATTCGATTCACAATCTAAATTTGCCCCAGGGCTCCTTACACCAGCCCTACGTGCTAGCCTGCGTAGCAAGCGTTTCCGTTCGTTTGGCCACACGAAAATTTTCGCGCAGCCAAAAAGCGAAAAATGCTTCAAACCTGCGGAAAGCTCCACGGAAACGCTTGCCTCGTAGGCTACCCTACGTGCTAGTTACGATTTCTGAGATATCTTGAGCATTTTTTTTTTCTTTTTGCCATCTTATTTTTGGATGAACAGTTTTAGTTTTGCTTTTCTGTGTTCAAAAGCCATAGCTGCATTCCGTTTCTCTCTCCGTTTCTCCCCAGGTCACTTCAGGAGTGATCAGTACTCGGTTGAAAGAGGCCGAGATGACTGAGGAGAAGATCACAGCCGCTCGTGAGAAATACCGTCCAGTGGCCACACGGGGCTCTGTTATGTACTTTGTTGTGGCTAGCATGGCTGAGGTGGACTCTATGTACCAGTACTCACTCAAGTACTTCAAGCAGGTAATCTTCAACTAGAAAGTGCTTCATAACAATTTTACCGCTAAGAATATCAAAGTTGTAATCTGATTAATTTTCTTATAATTTTTACTTGGAAAAATTGGATAAACTAACGTAACCACACCACTGTTAGCAACTCAATAGCTTTCCTTCTAACGTCGCCGTTGGATGTTTCCTTTACATATACCGCGGACCGAATTACCGTACGAAAATTCTCTTTTTTCTTCTTTTCCTCGGCAATTCGTGCCTCGATCGGAAAGCTTCACTTTCCGATGAAAATTCGTTGCCTTTCGATCAATGACGTGGTCAAAAAACAACCAACGGCGGCGTGAGAAGGGTTTTGTGGTTAAAAAAGGTTCGGTATTCGAAGCGAATATATTGTTACTTTATTGATCAAATACAAACACAACTCCTCTGGAGCCTGTGGAATCACATACTGTCGGATAACAAACAGCAGCACAGGAAAGAACTTAAATTGGTCCAACTTCAAGAATTCTTCCACAAAACTCAAACGTTAAACCCACTTTGCACTGAACAGTAAACAGCACTACAGGAAAATACTGCTTTGAGAATCCATCCACAGTCTACAAACACGGTGAAACAACTGACTAAAATTAGCTCCTGTTTGTGTTTATCAGTTATTCAACACGTGCATCGAGAACAGCGAGAAGACAGATGACTTGGACAAAAGGCTTCAGATCCTTCTCACCAACTGTACAAACAATGTGTACACGAACGTGGCTCGGTAAGGCGTGCTTCCTCTTTTCCGTATTGTGTTCATCTAGTACGTTAGATTAATATGGCTTCACAAGAAGCAAGGTTGTGACCTAAACGATTCAAGGACACGAAAGTTACTTAGCTGCGCACTCCCCCTGATTGTACTGTGTAAGCCGTACAAACGAATTGAGTTGATATGTTGCATGCGTCCTTTAAACTGCTAGTGTGGTGATGTCGCTCCTGTAGTCATTAAACTGTACTGTGCTTTTTGTTTTCAGGGGTTTGTTTGAAAAGGACAAGCTAGTGTTCTCGTTCATGTTGTGTGGCGAAATAATGCGGCAAAGAGGAGACATCTCTGACAATGAATGGAATTTCTTCCTCCGTGGAAGCGGTAGCTTGGATAAGGTAAGATTCACATCAGAGAAGCCCGAAGTTGACGGCGCGCGACGTAAACACGCATGAGGTAGACCAGAGGGAGAGCGCATGAAGGAAGCGCGTTTGATAGACGCGTGAGAGATATGAGAGAGGTACGTCAAAGACGCGGGAGATATACACTTGCAAAAGAAAGGTACGCAAGGGAGAAATATGCGAGAAGAATCACTTAGTGAGAGAGTATGAGGAAGTCACAAGAAAGAGGCGTGATATACTGGAAACTTGATAATTTCGAATCCTGTGGCGTTGCTTTCCTTCAAATACAATAATACTTTCTCGTTCACTACAGGAACGTCCACCAAAGCCAGACATTCCTTGGCTGACTGAACACACTTGGAATAGTTGCTGCGACTTGGAGGTGAGTCCGATCTTAAGTGTGATTATGCAAAGCTAAAAACTATTCCTCATTTTAATAAAGATGTAATATTCAGTTACGAGCGTGGGACAAGAAACAAGAAACACAGTCCATAACGAGAAACGAACCCATAACCTTTTCGTGCACTGACTCTTCGTATGTTATTACTGGGAGATTAGTTGCAAGCCAGGCCACATTTGCTTTTGTAGAACAGCACTCGTCGAATATCAGCACCTCACCAGGAAAGAACGAGGAATAAAGATGGCGAAGAGATGAAAATGGATTACAGTACAGACATGTTTTGCCCGGATTTCTTTCAAATTGTCTTAACGCCCTATTCCAGTGTAATTCCTTTAAGAAATTCTTTAAATGTTTACAAAGAAAAGCCATATCGCCACGCAAGTGATTTTCGTGCAGTTTATCTATATCCAAATGGAATTTGAATTTCGAAATGTTAACTCTTGTGTGGGGAGGAAAACCGGAGATACAGAACAGAATTGCACGAAAGGAGTTCCAACAACAACGTTCAACCCACTTCTGGCAAGTCTGGGATTCGAACCCGGAATGCACTGGTGAGAAATGTACCACTGTCCCATCCCTCCCCTCCTAAAGTAAATATTTTTAGCTTATTATAGACAATGCCGGGTATTTTCAAAATATTATCTGTCCTCAAAACGATGTATTAAAACTGAGGCAAACAGTAGTAACATTTTCCCTACCTCTGTACGCATGCGCTATAGCATTTCTCTGTAATTTTGAGTTGGTATTTGCTATATTTATTAATTTGACTTTCATTCGTGTAGGACTCCTTGCCGGCCTTCAGTGGCCTGAAGCAGGAAATTGTCACCAAACCTATCTTCGTCAAAATGGGATCGATTGAGGTAACGTCTTAATTAATACTGAAGTAGTAGACTGTCAGGTTGTAAAAGCGTTACATTTAATCTAAATACAAGGCAGACGCCATTTATAATCCCCAAGAAATGAACCATCATGACTGACTTTGTTGCTAGTGGGGAGACGTAGACACGCTTTTTTACGTTTGTAATTTTTTATGGGGGGGGGGGTTACCCTGTAAAGGTTGGAAAATATTTACTCAGTAAGTTAAAATTGGGGGAAAACGTTAACACGACGGGGCAAAACAAAGTGGCGGGAAAGCACGTAACAGCCACCACTGTAACGCGATGTGACGTGCTGCCACGGCTGGTAACGCAGAATGGCGAGCAAACATTAACTCGGCCGTGGCCCACACTGAAAGAGACACTAGAAAATCATTTGATTTCCCTCTCTTGACGTTCTAGGAGTATTCTGTGTACGTAAAACAATTAATTTACATTTCAGCACATTTTCCACCCCCAAACGTAAAAATACCCGCGAAAGTGTCCGTTAAAAAATTGCCTGCCCTTCGGAGTAGCACGGAATCGTTGATTTATTTTTCTGGTTTCAATACAGGTTTGCCCAAACGCGCCATTGCTTTCAGAGAGTAAAGATGACGGTAGATCAACAGTAACAAGTGAGAGCACAGAAGCGACAGAGGAAGGAGAAGAAGCACAAAGCAATTTTGGCGAGCGACTTACCAGTTTCCAGAGTTTGGTGTTTGTGAAAGCCTTCAGAGAGGAAAAGGTACTGCATTTGTAGCTAAAGCTGGAACTTCAGGTACAATGTTTCAGTTACACCGAAAACTACCGTTGCTGAGTCATAAACTAGTAACAACTGAATGCTTTTCTATCTACCTTCGTCACACTGGGACGTAAGCGGCGTGAGCTTCAAGGGAGGTCGGGGGGGGGAGTGTGGTACCGTCAAATAAGGTGTTTGAAATTTGAGGTTCTGTATTGATTTCTCCAGACTCGAGAAGAGATGCCAGGTCTGTCTTAATTCTCCTGAAAAAAAGTTAAATATCCTCGTCATGACCGTAAAAATAGAGAAGTTGGAAAAACTAACATGTGGTTCCTGAGTTCCACAGACGTAGGAGAGGTTTTTGTGTCCTCTTTATGCCACGTCTGCCCTCAATGACATTGGAATATACAGTTCAGTTCAAATCCTCGGTTCCGAAACTTTGCGTGTTCCGATATTCGTTACTTCGGTCAACTTCTTTCAGTTCAAGATTGCCGGGTTTTTTCTTTATTTTGCACTGCTTGTTATATCCAAGTTTTTTTTATAACCTAGGTTAAAACTATGAAAATTAGAGTTCAATTTATGTCCTGTTAACAGTTCAAAATTTCACTACTTTGACAACTAAAATACAGGTGTTTGTCTGTAGGTGGTTTTTGCCTCGGTGGATTTCGTGTGTGAAAACCTTGGCAAGACGTTCGTGGAGAGCCCACCTATAGACCTCAATATACTGTACGCTGATGTGGGACCCACCACGCCCCTCATCTTTATTCTGTCTACCGGGTCTGATCCTATGAACGCCTTCCTTAGGTTTGCTAGGGACATGAGCTACAGTGAAAGGTGAGGCGGAGTTACAGTTGAGTTAAGGACGGTGCCTCCTAATACAGATGTATTTTTGCAAAGGTTATGACTATGGGGAATAAATAGATCTTAGCAAGACCTACTGGAATCTAAAAAGAAAAATATAGGTAACCACGCATTTTTCAGAGATAATTAATCAACCATGGTTCTAAAAAAGCGTTAAAATAAAGGAATGTATGGCAATTTCTTTCCAAATTTAAGCTCAGTTATCTCCGAAAAATGCGTGGTTACCCCCAATTTTCTTTTTGGATTCTGATAGCCCTTGCTAGGAGCAACTTTTATCACATAGTCTTGAACCGCGCAAAAATAAAACGAAGTAGAGAAGTTTTCTTTTATTCCAATAGAGCGGTTTTCAATTGAGTGTCGAAAGTAATTCGCGTTTTGCTTTGGTTTTGCTTCATTCGCTCTGTGATTGGTTAAAAAATCTCGCGCCACTTTCTCGACCAATCAGAAGTAAAAAAACAACCAATGGCGACTTGCTCGCACGCGTTTGCCAGCGCTTGGCTCTGTTACATGCAGTTCCTTCGAGTTCTGATTGGTTCATTGGTAGGTAGGGTGGGTTGTGATTGGCAAGGGTAATTACTTTGGTTTTGGGTTTAAGACACATTTAAAAAGCGCTCCAAGTCCTGTAGCTTTTAATGTAATACTAAAAAAGGGTGGTATAGCCTCCTTCAATAAAAGCAACCATTTTAGATACGTGATGACAGCTTGCTTTCTTTGTAGAATCCAGGCCATCTCGTTAGGTCAAGGTCAAGGGCCAGTGGCCGAGAAAATGATCGCAAATGCAACTAAAACAGGAGACTGGATCTTCCTTCAGGTGAGTTTGTACAAGTTAATTCTAGCTCGTAGTTCATGAAATAGTATCCGGAGGATTGGAGCAAGTCATGATTAAACCCAGTGGCTTCCTATTATGTCGTAAAAACGGTAAGAGTACGAATAAAGGTCATTGTTGTTGTCGTCGTCGTCATCGTTGCTGTGGTTGTTGCTGTAAATGTTGGTACACATACTTGTTCTAAGTTTTGATTTGTTTATAAAGCTAGTTGCGTCTATCGTGATCAACTGCGGAATAGTCAGCTTTCAGTTGTGGAACATCCTCTAGAACCAACTAATCAAACAAACTTGAATTTTGATGTTGATAATGGTGCACGGCAAAAGCGTAGTTATAAATTATATTTCTAAAATTTTCCACCGTTTTGTTATGTTTACTTGTATTAATTTTGTTTGTAGAATTGCCACCTTGCCGCGTCCTGGATGTTGGCTATGGAAACCCTCATAAAGAACTTGTCTTCGCCGGAAGCGGAGGTACACGAAGACTTCCGGTTGTTTTTGAGCTCCATGCCAACCAAGAGTTTTCCTGTGACAGTGCTACAGAACAGTGTCAAGGTCACGAATGAGCCGCCCAAGGGACTCAGGGCCAATGCTAAGAGAGCGTTTGGAGAACTCAGTGCTGATTCCTTTGAGAATCACAGTAAGATTCTGCCTTATTCGAAGTTTGTACTTTTTCGTCACGCAATGCTTATTCCCGTGATACTACACGACGTCTTTGTTTAAAGTTTCAACTTTTCGTCACGCAGTGCTTATTCCCGTCACACTACACAAGCTTTTGTCACGCATTACTTTTTCTTCTCTTGCACCATACATAAACCTATTGAAACTTTCCCATTTTAGTGATACGTTGAGCTGCTTTGTTGCCTGAGTTTTGTTTTTTTCTACAGTTCTTGGCGTGACATGGCGCAAGCTGGTGTTTGGTATTTGTTTCTTCCACGCAATCATCCAAGAAAGAAAGAAATTTGGTCCACTAGGATGGAACATCAAGGTAATAGTTAAGCAAGTAAACTTCTTCAGTTGAAGGCATGATATTCACTTGACTTTGCCAAAACTTTGACAATGTGAACGAGCAAGAAATTTGCATGATCGAAAGGGCAATCGTAAACTCGTAAAATTGGTTGGAATTTTCTTTCAATCCTTCTGATTGGTTGGAATTTTCTTTGAACCAATCAGAAGCATTACCAAGATCTGGGTAGTGACACGTCATCAGTATGGATTTTCTGCGCTCTTTACCCAGACGTCGTTTTGCGAGGGCTCAAGTGGCGACCTCGTGAAACGTCGGCTGTTTTCTCAGGCTAAAAAAACCCGACTGTAAGGCGGTTTCCGCCTTTTTTCTTTAAACCTTTGCATGCAAACGAAATTTTATATCCTCTTTCTAGTTATTTTGTTTGTTGTTTTATCGGGAGAATTGTAAAAAGCGAGTGTGACGTCAGCAAAGAACTCCCTAGTACAACCTTATTGATACCCTAACCACAGTTTAAAGTTTCCTTACATATGGCCGAAACCTGATTTATATTGGCCTGATGTAAATCAAAGATTGATGTTTGACCGATGACCGTCCAACCTTCCCGGCTCTTTCGTAATTATCTTCAACCAGCATTTTTAGTCTGACCTTCAATTTGTACGCAAGGGGAGGAGAGGGGAGGGGTTAACAAAGAAGAAAGGTATTTAAAACTCTAACTTCAAAACAAGGGGGGGTGGGCAATAGTCTGAACAATCGACCAAAGTACTAATTTCTCGTTCTTTTGAATCACTTGTCAGTATGAGTTCAACGACTCTGATCGAGAATGTGCACTTGACAATTTAAAGATGTTCTTAGCAGAAGGACAGATTCCTTGGGACGCTCTCACCTTTATCACTGGCGAGGTAACGTACATGATCTTTCCCAAGACAACCTAAAATTTACGAACTCGAGTTGGAAAACTCCAAAAAGTCGGCAAACACATACTTTTCATGCTACATACTTCCAAAAACATAAAGTCGCTGTTTAAATCCCATTTGGTGAATTTTTCAATCAGCAATATGATTGTTTGCGTAATTGTCCAGTATGCTTTCAAAGAAACGCCTCAAATTCACGAGTTCTAGTGAACTTGTTCAACCAACAGAATAATGTTAGACGTTCTTCCTCAGGCCACAACATTTTGTGTAAGTCACTTTAATCTACGTTTAGAGTGTGGGTGATACGATACGATTGGGTGAATGTGAACATCGCATGCTGACAAACGTCAAATGCGAGTTCGCCAGTACGAAATAATTTGGCGTGAACAGAGGCAAGTTCTTTTTGTCATCAACATTCTGCAGTATGTTTCCCATCTGTTGTTGTGATGTAGCCAACGTGCGTTTGCCAGCCTAGAGTTTGCACAGTTAAGTTTGTCGTGTAAAAACGCCTTGACACACATTACAAGAATATTTACGGTAATAATTTTAGATGAGCCTTGCATGAGATCTTTTGTCCCACACCACCGGCATTTAGATGGTTCCATATTTTCACAATCTCTTGTTTATCACAGATCACGTATGGTGGACGAGTAACCGATGCCTGGGATCAGCGGTGTTTAACCACAATCCTTGGCAGGTTCTTTTCACCCACCATTCTGGAAGATGGCTACAAGTTTTCAAACTCAGGTAAAACAGAATTTTACTATTATTATTATTATTATTATTATTATTATTATTATTATTATTATTATTATTATTATTATTATTATTATTATTATTATTATTATTATTATTATTATTATTAGGGATTCATTGCAGAGTGGTTTATGTAGGATAAGCCAATCAGTCATCTGATATCAGCCATACTTGTAATACAACCTTAAAAAGAAAGAAGCATGGAAATTTGAGCTCGGTGAAGAAATAAGCGATTTTGCAGCGATTTTGATGCGCTCTGCTGCTAAACAACATCTCAAAATTGCAATTAATCTGCTGTTAAGTCGCTCTACAGTGGAAGCGAAAATCGCAGTCAGTCTCAGTGAAACAGGCGATTTGAAATCACATAAAATCGCCCACGTAAACGGCTCTCAAACAGTAGGTACGTTCAATTGCTGCGGCGATTTTTGGTGATTTGGCTGCGATTTGGGAGTGGTTTGCTAAGTTAATATGAGAGCGCATGTGCTTTAAACAGGAACTTTGAAATGGCCTGCGCAGCTGGCGGTATTGTTTTGCGCGAAGGCGAAGTTTGAGAACGAGTGGCGAAGCAGCTGACACTGCTCATTGCGGGAGCGCCACCAAAACATTCCCTTTGGGCTCGGACGATACCACCAGCTAAGCACGCTGACTTAAAAAGAAGCGGGGGTTCAGTTCCCATGGGGTGCCTGGAGGAAGCTTTCGTGTTGACATCGTAGAAGCTCTGCTCTTGTCGTGTTAAAACCGCGTTTATATCTCTTAAGCTTCTCGAAACTCTTTAAAAACTCTTTTTGGATATAGGGTAGAAATTTGTCAATTTTATTCTGTGCTGATGAATTAACCGTGCGTAAAGTTATCCAGTTCAATCCGATAGCAATATCCCTTTAACCCTTCATGTATGGTATCACCAGGTATCTACTTTCCTCCCGGTTTCGACGCGTTACCAGAATACAGAGATTACATTGACAGTCTGCCCATTGCTGACGAGCCGGAGATATTTGGAATGCACAACAATGCCAACATAGCTTTTCAGGTGAGACACTATGTACATATTTCGTCATGTGTAGTACATTGCTCAAGAAGTCCTCCTGGGGGAGGGGAGCGGGGGGGTTCTTGAGCGATGTATTACACCTGGGAGGACTCTTGACTTTTTGACACTGATGCGACATTTCTCACGTTGTCCGTCCTTGGTCGAGGGTTTGTCCACACCAGGGATGGCGTTTTGCAGATCTAGACTAATAATTTAAATTCTAAATGGCACTGCAGCAGCATTGCAGCGAATCGTGTAGGACTGCACTACGGCTTACTGTATTGCATTTCATTTTATTGCACGGGCTGCATTGCATTCTACTGTACTATTTGCAGACTCAAGAGACCAGTGCCCTGATAACCACCGTGTTGGAGGTGCAGCCTCGCTTGGCCAGTGGGGGAAGCGGTAAAACCAGCGATGAGATTGTTTATGAGCTTGCTGAAAGCATTCTCTCCAAGCTGCCTGTAGCACTGGACATGGAGAAAGCAGATAAATCTATGTTTGAGGTAAGAGTAACGCCTGTACAGCTCCGTTGATAGCGCGTTTGTTGTGGTTCTTGAGGACGCGCTCGTGACAAACCTTCAAATCTTAAACTTTTCTCTTTCCACTTTTTCTTTCACCCCTATCGGGTCATCAATGGATGGAATAAAATTTCGGCGAAATGAAAAAGTTAAAATGCTTAGACGGCTTAAAAACGAGACATTCAACCGTACTGCCTCCTTAAGTTGCTGTAATCGTGCAATGCGCACCCTAGAATGAGCTTTAACAATTTGTTCGATCTTTTTGTCTCTAACTTTGTCATTGTATTTTCAGACGGATGCCAAAGGCCGTGTGAACTCACTGACCACTGTACTTGGACAAGAGGTTGACCGATTTAACTCTCTTTTGAAAGTCATCAAGGTAATAGCTGTGTGATTTTGAATTGCCTTATCGTGAGGCATTGCGAGTCTAGTAGTCTGTACGTCATGTAGGACGATGGGACTCGAGAAAAAAAGTTTATCCGACCAATCAGTCTTGTACTGAATATGTCATGGAACGGTTTTTAATTGAGTTTCAAAAATTGGGTTGGAAAGGATTTTGCTATATTACGCTTTGTGAGTGGTCAGAAGAACTCCCACCACTTCATCAACTAATCAAAACTTTAAAGCCAAAACCAATCGTGACTTGCTCTCACGCGTTTTCCCGCGCTTAGCGCTTGATAGATGTGTTTGCTTCGAGTTGTGTCTGGTTCACTACGATGTTCGATGTTCCTTCTGTTCTGATTATATTTCACAGACTCCGTTCGAAATATATGAGACAACAAATGGTAGGAATTCCCCAGTTAGTGCTTCAAACCACTTTTTAACGCATAGAAGGGGTAGATCCCCCATAAAGTCAAAAGGGGCCTGGGTATACCCACAGGGCCCTGGGACCTATGTCTCGTGGTCCCGTGATGCTTTGGTGGCTTTTTTCCTTGTGCTTCAAACCATTCGGTAAGTATTCTGATTTTGTCCTGCCTGTTTGCTAATTTTTTAACCTTTTGCAGGCTATTCCTCTGTGTTTTTGCACAGTAGGTTTCTTTCTAGCGATATTTTCTCGCTCTTCAGCTATTTTCATTCGCTGAACATGTCCAGCAGAAAGCACAAGTCCCGAAAAAGGACTCGCTCGCGGTCGCCATCTTCGCGCCAAAACTCCATCTCGTCACACGACGCACAAAGTGAAAGTTCTCCGCCAAAACGGCGCAGGGACCTAGAAGAAGATACTCTTCAGAGGATTTTGCACTCGATTGAGAGTCTTTCTGGGCGATTAGACTCATTGGAATCCCGCTCAAATCAGCTAGAATCTGCTACGAACACGGACATTGATGCCTTGTCGCTAATGGCTGATGACACGCCAAGCTTGATGGAGATAAACGTTCCTTTGACGACCAATAAGTCTCTTGAGACTTCTTCATCGCCCATTAGGGCGCCAATAGAGCCTATTGAGGCACCAATAGAGCCTATTGAGGCACCCGTAGAGCCTGTTAAGGCACCAAAGGATTCAAGTAAGACTGCCGACGAAGCAGCGAGCCTTGATCATGGTCTGTTTGACCCTGTTGCTCAGTCAACCTCCTGGAAGCCATCATCTTCATTCTCCAAATTTTTGGAGTCTAATTTCCGGAGGAAATTAACGTATCAACAATCGCTCGTTATCCTGGAGGACTGGGCCACTCCTGAGGTGGATTCTTTATCCGCCCCAAAACTGGATCAACAGTTATTGAATCAAGTTCCCAGTAAACTGAAAAGGTATGTCCAGGAGAGAGACAAAGAAATGTTCACGCTTCAGCGTGCCCTCTTAAATTCCACTGCTCCACTTTGTGGTCTTCATGACTGCATCGAAAATGGTTCAGCACCATCTTATGAGGAAATCAAATTAGCCCTGGAACAAGCCCTTTGCCTTTTAGGCTCAGCAAATACCCATCTATCGATTTTGCGACGACAGAGAGTCCTTGCATCAATAAATAAGTCGAGGATAAACCTCGCAGAATTACCTCTACCAAATGCCAAGTCTTGGCTTTTTGGAGATGATTTTCCCTCATTAGCCTCAAAGCAGGCTGAATTGTCTAGAGGCCTCACAAAAAATTTGGCACAAAATACAACCAAGCCCTTTCCTAGGCGTGGTACTAGTTCCCAGTCTCAGACCAAGCATCGAGGAGACACCTTCTCCAAATATCAATCTTCTGGGTATTCAAACACCTCTAGATTTCAGTCAAATTACCAGGGAACCCGTTCAAAAAACGGCCCCTTTCGTCCCCATTCCCAGAAGGGACGTCAGCAAGACTCTCAGAGTGCCTAGCCACTTGGAGAACCCTAACATCGGACCCACAGATCCTTTCAATTGTCTCAGGGTACAAGATAACTTTTTTCAAAACTCCTTTCCAAAAGTTTCCTCGGTTTACCCAATCATCGGGTCAGGAGGCACTTCTAATTTCACAGGAAGTCAACGAGTTATTGCAGAAAGGGGCCATAGAGAGAACCCCCTTTTCAAGAGACGGCTTTTACAGCCACCTTTTTCTTGTACCCAAAAAGGATGGACCTATGCGTCCGGTGATAGATCTAAGTTATCTGAACAAGTTCATTTTAAACGAGCATTTCCAGATGGAAAATCTCAGTTGCCTAAAAACGTTGCTTTTGAAAGGAGATTTTATGACAAATATAGATTTAAAGGACGCTTACCTGTCAGTTCCCGTCCACCAGTCATCCCAAAAGTTTCTTCGGTTTATTTGGGAGGACACTTGTTACCAGTTCAAAGCCCTCCCATTCGGCCTGTGTTCAGCCCCCAGAATTTTTACAAAACTAATGAAGCCAATCGCAGCATTCCTGAGGAGAAAGTCAATACGAGTCCTTATTTACCTGGACGACTTCCTTCTCTTAGCTGCTACAAAGGAGGAAGCTGTGAAAAACACCCATCTGTTAATAACTCTCCTTCAGTCCCTAGGATTTATAATAAACTTCAAAAAGTCATCCCTGACTCCCTCTCAGGTTATCACCTTTCTGGGTTTCAAAATAGACTCAACGTCTATGATGCTGTCACTCCCAGCAGAAAAGATCAACAAAATCCTAGACTGTGCTCACCGTCTACTAGCTCCTCAAAGGATCACTCTACGAAACCTAGCAAGCTTAATTGGTTTACTCGAGGCCTCTCGGCCAGCCATTTGGCGAGCACCACTCCATTTCCGCCACCTGCAATGCGACCTCATATGGGGCCTACAAATGAACAGAGAGTCTTACGACGCCCTAATTACTCTGTCAACAAGTGCCAGAGGAGAACTCGCCTGGTGGTTGGAAAACACCCGCAGTACAAACGGCAGCCCTGTACACCTGCCTCCTCCAGATATGTTAATCACGACCGACGCCTCCATGAAAGGCTGGGGTGCGGTTCATCACTCCCTCGAGACCAATGGCAGATGGTCACAACAGGAGTCTCTCCAACACATCAATTACCTGGAGCTGAAAGCAGCCTTCCTGGCCTTAAAAACTTTTCTCAAAGACAGGTCTCACGTAACCGTATCTCTGCAAATAGACAACACAACCGCCATCGCCTATATCAACAACAAAGGGGGTACACATTCCCTCCAACTCCTGACCCTTGCCCTGGAATTGTGGGATTGGTGCCAGGCAAGAGACATCTTTGTGATAGCTTCTCACATCCCAGGAAGAGACAACGTCTCTGCAGACAAGGAGTCGAGAGAATTCAGGGACATGAGCGAGTGGAAGTTAGACCCATCCATCATCCAACCCTTTCTATCACATTGTCAGACCGACCTGTTCGCGAGTCGCCTAACAAACCAACTGAAGGATTACATCAGTTGGAGACCCGACCCAGGAGCCATCCACACAGACGCCTTCACGATAACTTGGGCTCCTCTGCAAGGCTACGCCTTTCCTCCATTCAACTTGATATCGAGAACTCTGGAGAAGGTAATGATAGAACAAACAGAGATAATTCTAGTCGCCCCAATCTGGCAAACCCAGCCTTGGTGGCCGGTTCTGTTGAGGCTTCTAATATCTCAGCCAGTACTGCTGCCAAACAGTCCAACCCTCCTAACAGACCCGTCCGATCTGAACAGAGTTCACCCGATGTATCCTCGCCTTCACTTGGCCGTGTTTCACATTTCTACCAACGTTTCCAAGCTGAGGGCATTCCGACAAACGTTGCCGATCTACTCATCGCAGCAACTCGTACCTCCACACACAAGACCTACGAGTCTAGTTGGAACCGTTGGTGCCGCTGGTGTTCTGGACGACAAATTGATCCTCTTTCGTCATCTATAAATGACATCCTGATTTTCCTAACAGAAGTCTTTAATGAAGGCTTAGCATACCGATCGATCAATGTCCTTCGATCAGCTATTTCCTCGACTCACCCTAAGATAGATGGCTATTCCGTTGGTCAACACCCGTACGTTACTAGACTCCTCCGGGGTGTTCTGAACAAACGCCCTCCAAAGCCCAGGTATTCACATACATGGAACGTTGATATTATGGTCAAATACATTATTTCATTGGGGAAAACAGTTCCCTATCGCTTAAGGTTCTGTCAATGAAATTAGTTACCCTGTTTGCGTTAACCTGTCCTGAACGGATTTCTACTTTGGCAAATTTGGATCTCAGACATTGCTATGTGCATCCAGAAGGGGTATCTTTCCAACTCACTATCCCAAGAAAAACTGGCAGTGCGGATAAACCAGCAGAAGCATTCTTTGCCCGTTTTAACCAAGACAAGAAGCTTTGTCCTGTGGAATGTTTTAGACATTATCTTAAATTGACAAGGAACATTCGACCAGTCATTCCATCTTCTCTCCCTGATAAATTGTTTATCTCATTTAAACGCCCTTTCAAACCGGTCACTACCACTACATTGGGGCGTTGGCTGCGAACCTTTATGAGCGCAGCAGGAATTGACTGTCAAATTTTCAAAGCTCACTCAGTACGCGGCGCCTCTACGACAGCAGCCGCCAAGGCATTTGTTCCACTGTCAACTATCATGTCTATGGCTGACTGGTCTTCCTCTTCAACGTTCAGAACTTTTTATTATAAGCCCTTGTATAACTCAGACTTTGCTATCGGAGTTTTATCCTCAAAGTAGTTGTAACATCAATTACTCTCCGGTTGAACTTTCTGTCATGAAACTGTTGTTCAATGGAACCGTAGTTGAGTTTTCTATGCCATTAAAATGTTTTTTGTTACATAGAACTTTGAATGTATGCTCATATAATGGCGTTAAAAACTACCATTTGTTGTCTCATATATTTCGAACGGAGTCTGTGAAATATAATGAGAATTATACTAGGGCCGCTAAGCGGCCTGAAGTAATAATTCGGATTATATAAACAGACGAAGTGAGAAATATATGAGCATCCCTCCCTTTGCCCATCCCTGGCATGGGTCTCCTTTTACCTGTTTATTGTATGGCGTCAAAAAGCCACCAAAGCATCACGGGACCACGAGACATAGGTCCCAGGGCCCTGTGGGTATACCCAGGCCCCTTTTGACTTTATGGGGGATCTACCCCTTCTATGCGTTAAAAAGTGGTTTGAAGCACTAACTGGGGAATTCCTACCATTTGTTGTCTCATATATTTCTCACTTCGTCTGTTTATATAATCCGAATTATTACTTCAGGCCGCTTAGCGGCCCTAGTATAATTCTCATTTGTAAGCATACCTACTTTACCTGTGGTTTCCCGACACAACGGAAACCCGCTCTATCAAAGTACTGGTCTGAAAGGATAAGAAAGGAAACAGTTGTTTCCAGCTTATTAACGTTGTTTGCAAACTACTCTCTTCACGTGCTTGATTTCTACCTATCCAGCCTTCCCAATACTACAGGCCTGTGTGGTGAACTACTGACTTAATTAAATGACTTGCCCTGTGTTAAGTTCCTTATTTCCCTCCTCAGACGTCTCTGCAGCAGCTTCAGAAAGCCATCAAGGGTCTTGTGGTGATGTCACTGGAGTTGGATAAAGTTTACACCAACTTCTTGAACAATCAGGTTTGTGAGAAGTTGTCATCGCAACAAATGATTGCTTTTTACGGGTGGGGTCGCTGGCGCCACGCCCAACCCCCAGTTTCGAGGAAAAGGGTACTGTTTCGTCTGAAATCCTCCCACAAACCAATCAGGCATCGTTTGACCCTCATAGGGGCACAAGGCTTTAACCGGCACGCAACAGCACGCACGCGTCCCCGCCACAGCAAGGCGCAAGATCAGAGGAATCATTGAAAATAGGCTTGTTCCTTTGAGAAATGTCTTAAATTGCCTTGAAACTTTCCCGAGGGATTCATATGACAGTGGCGTGTCGGCCATGTTGTTGTGCCATAACGAAAGGAGCTAATGAGAAACCTTTTGTTAATAGTACACCACTATGGTGTAACGTGCATACCCTCTATGAGAAAACGGATGTCCCTCATTTTTTTCCTTGCATCGTTGTCATTTTTAACGCCTAGTCGAGTTAGTTTATCAAACATCCGTGTTCCAGATGAACAAAGTTGTACAACATATTGCCAAGCACGCAGCATTGTTGCATCGGATTAGTTCGGATCAAGCATCTGCATGTGTATTGACACTGTAATTCTTTGCTGTTTTCAGGTTCCAACAATGTGGGCAAACGCGGCGTACCCTTCACTAAAGCCGCTCGGTTCCTGGGTCAAAGATTTGCTGCTTAGATGCATGTTTATTGCGGTATGAAGACATCTTTTATGGAAATTCACAATTACGGTCGTGCACCTTTGTTTCCGTATAATTCCAGTGCAAAGCAATTCCTCTTGACTCGGAAAAGAAACCATTGTAAGGGTTGAGTAACTGATAGTGAAAGAACTCCTAGTTTTAGTTCATTCATCCCCAGTTGACTCCAGTTCGTTAGGTTTTGAAGAATTCTGCTAGAGAAAAAGGACTGTCTGGATTTTAAATTTTTGGACAAAACGACACAAGACAAGCTTTGAACGAGCACTTTCCATTTTGTCTTTTTTTCTTCTTTCTTTCTTGACGATTTTGAGGGCCGGAGTACCAACTTATTTTGAGCAAAGCCAACAATAAGTGAATCTCGTTACCCTTCCCCGAAGTACCTGTTTTCAAGATCTTAAAGATGTTATCGTCCATCGATGTCGATTCGTTCAAAACAACATTGCCAGGAGGATCGGGAACGTAACATCGGCCGCCGTGTCTTAAACGTCAAGTTCAAAGTTCTTCCTAACAAACTTGTAGCATGGCAATTTCATAATTTTGAACGCAATTAACATGTTTGTGTTATTTGTCACAGCAATGGATTGAGTATGGTGCGCCAAAGTCGTTCTGGATATCCGGCTTCTTCTATCCTCAAGGTAACGAGCTTCGGCAACAAAATTGTCAAAGTTACTGATCCTGTGGTTTTGTTTATTGTACTTTGTAAAGTGATTAAACTATTGAGACTGTGAACAAAATCGTAAAATACGACCAATCTAAGTCAAAGCTATTGAGCGGTACCCTCTGCGCAGTACTTTCCAGTGATACTGCTTATTATACTGTACAAGGCGGTTTTAACTTTTGAATCTGTGGGTAAAATCCTGAAGTGTGACCGTTTATATGAAAGCTATTGAGCAATACTTTCCTGTGGCGTTGCTTATTTTGGAATCCAAAATTTGGGATTTGACCTTGGCTAATCCTAGAATTATTAGGGTTTATAAGAACACTTTTAAATGTAATCGAAGCTTATTCTAACGCTTGTTGGTTCTGCTAGGTTTCCTGACTGGGACACTCCAAAACCACGCCCGCAAGTACAACCTACCAATTGACCAGCTTTCTTTCCACTTCAACGTGTTGCCGCTCTACCGTAATCAAGAGGAGGTGAGCGAGGCGCGCGCTAAAATCGACCCAGACGAGGCTTTGCCGATGGATGAGGAGATCGAGTCTCCCGAGGACGGCGTGCTGGTACACGGGCTGTTTATAGACGCCGCCCGCTGGGATGACGAGAAGATGATGCTTGGAGATGCGCTGGATGGCGAGATGAACCCGGTAAGATGAAGAATGGTGTGAAGTCGTGGATATAATCCGCCTAAAACATAGACAAAGTTGGAAACTTACACAGTGCTGTGTGTCGTGTAGTTGTTACTCGCACAAAGGTTTTGATTAGTTTGTCAACTGACCAATTACAATGAACTGCGAGAAGAAGTGGGGTTACCAAGTTACACGACTCACTCGCGGCTCCTGCTCCCTTAGTTCTTGAATTTCATTGGTCAGTTAAAATGTAATCAAAAACCGTGTAAGTTGCAACGTCACGGAACGAAGCATTGTACTATGGCCTGAGATTTGGTTGGGGGCTCCCGCCCTCGGGAGGAGCTCAGTTCCCGTCTAAATTTCTTACATAACTTTATTCTTTGTTCAAGCCTTGCCCCATCTTGCACATGGAACCGCGGATGAACTACACACCTGACTCATCGCTGTACACATCTCCGCTGTACAAAACGTCTGCTCGCGCCGGTGTGCTGTCTACCACGGGTAGGGACTCCAACATTGTTAATTTGTTGTTTGTACTCGTCTTCTTGATTACTCCCGGATTTTTAGTCTTTACCGCGACTTTGGATCTGACGGCCTGGGGCTGGTTGCATGAAAGTTGGTGGTACCACCAACCGCTCGGTCGTTCATCGTACGTCTGACGTCTGAAGCTGACGTTCCGACCGTTAGTCCTTCGTCAGGGCGAATCGAGGAATTGTGGGCTGTATGTGGTTTATATATTGAACGGTGGAGCTGTGCTATAAGTGGAAACATGGCGAAATGGTGAACGACATAGGAGTAAATTAGCTAATGAAAAGCGTTCGTTGATTCCGTGAGGATTGAGGGTGTCGATTTCAAAGACAAATTTTATCGTTAGATTTTCACGGCTTTCCGTGTTGCTCTGGTGTAGGGAAAGGCCGCAGACCGTCATATGTTGCTTAAAATTATTAGAAAGATTGAAGAGTCGAGAGACTGGTTTGGATGCGTGTTAGAAACCAACTCGTTTATAACGTGGCGACGCACGCCTGATGTTTAATTGGGTTGCACCATCTACCTACGTTAGATCATCTCGCGCGTCCTTTATTTATTTTATCGGACTTGTGTTCAACTTTTATCCAGTCGGCACCTCGTCACCTGGTTTCCTTAAACAAGAAACGTCAATCAACCTTGTCTCTCTTCACCCAGTTGTGTAAATTTGTACCGACCGTTAAGAAAACCTGGCAAAGTACTTTGAGTAACTCTGCGTTGGGCTAGCATCCCATCCGATTGGGGGGGGGGGGGGGGATGTCCTAGCCCCGGCATGCCAAGGAAACCGACTTAAACGCACTGCCTAGCCACGTGGGTCAGCAGCGACGTGTTACTTTACCGCTATAATATAAAAAACACGTTTTCTCTTTGCAGGTCACTCAACTAACTTTGTTGTGGCTGTATATCTTCCTACTGATCTTCCGTCTGACTTCTGGATTGAAAAGGGAACAGCTTTGTTATGTCAGCTGAACGAATAGAAATACAATGTATACTACTTCCTTGTAAAAACGCACTTCATACATATATTTTGTTTTGAAAACGACCTAAGAAGTTTAGTTTACTTCAAAGGTATCCGTAGTAACATTTAGATTCTACGCAAAATGTAAGTTATTTTAAAACTAGAAGTTTCCTATTCGAAGACTTTAATCTATTTGTTTCTTAGTCAAAATTTGGTTAGGATGTGTAATATGGGTTAACTTGTGACTGCACTGTGGGTGAAGCTGCTGTGCTGTACTCTACAAATTTACTGTTCGTCTTTCGATTTCCCAAGGTGAAATTTGAAGACAATCGGTCAAATTTGTACCTTGGAGAAAATGGGTTAAGTGGTTAAGGCTTACGTCGTGTGAAGTGCACAACGTGTACATATCATTACATTTTCTTGTTTTTTAACTATCGCTAACGCGTGATTGAGAGTTATGTATATTTTGCGTTTACGAGTTTTTTTTTTAATAAAAAGAAAACGCGTGATTGAAACAACTGTTGTGGTTATTATTTTTGTTATTCTTTTCGTGGTAAGAAAACGTCACAGATTAGTAGTCAGTTATGTGATTTTTTTATATATTCTCTTTCATATCAAACCGAAAAGGGAACATTGATAAGTAGAAAAATGTCAAAAATGTAATAGCTAACCATCAAGGGACATGGATGGCTAACACTGAGGAAAGCTGAAAGCACTTTTAGTTTGTTTTTAGTTTTTTTGTTTGGGCGTCTAAGTCTCTCTCTCTCTCTCTCTCTCTCTCTCTCTCTTTAGATTGTTGTCTGCCTATTTGCTACCTTTTCTCCTTTTCCCTTTTTAAATGATTCAAACAACCTTAAAATGTGTTTTTGTTGATGTCAAGCTTAAATTTACACTTTCTTTTTCACGGCAATACTAAAATGAAGAGAATGCCGAGCACCGTGAAGGTAATAGTGCACGTTTTATCCGACAAACGTAGCAAATACGCAATCGTAGGTACAAAGACCCAAAAAACCCAACAAATTTTCAGATTTGGCAAATTCCGAAGGTCATTTACGAAACAATAGTATCCTCCCAAGCCCCCGTCAATCTGAATATTTTTTTATTCCTTCAAGAGTCAATTTTTTAACAAAATACTGTCTTAGGCTAAGAAGTAAACTCAACCTTAAAGTTGAAGATTTTTTTGAAGGTGCGGGAATCTTTTTTTCCTCATAAAACTCCTTCTTTTCTTTTTAATAAAATAATTTTTCCACAAATGGTTTGCGCTTTGAAAGAAGAACTGCCTCCATTTTCGAATAATTTAATTTAGGACTTTTTTCACGATTTAATTAGGAAAACGTACTTCGTAGCAAATACGCATTCTGGTAGCAAATACGCACTTTCAGTTTTCGGTGACAAAGTGTTGTTTTTTTTACAAAATACGATGGATGGATGACATTTAAGCCCAGAAGAGGATAGATCTGACAGGTAACATGCCCTAAAAGAACAAAAAAAATTAAATATCTTTCTCTGATTTTATTTTTAGACTCATTTTAAACCTTTCGTCTTGTGAACGAAGGTTAAGGTTTGCGTTGTTTCATTGAGTCTTTCGTCGTTTTTTATTACTTTTTGAGCTTAAATACTTTGATGAGTAATGCCCTTTAATGCTTTTATATTCTTAAATATCCGTGTTTCTTGAAACTGACGTTATAAAACACGTGATCTACCCTCTGAGTAAGAGATCATAAAAACTTGATGTAACTGGTTAGAATACAAGCATTCCTTTTTTTTCCCAGTGAATGAAAAGGTGAAAAGGTTATTGGACCACTCGAAAGTGGCTAAGGTAGAGAAGGCATACCTCGGGCACTCTTTACACAGACAGGGTTTATTTGTAACCGCATAGCTTTTGATGACGTTACGCCTTTCGTTTTGACGGCACCGATGGAGACCGCTAGTGAAACCGACTCGTTTTGAAAACGTTATCCGGCAAACGAAGAACATTTTCAAAACGATTCGGTTCCGTTCGTCGTTTAAACGGCGAGACCGCATCGTTTTGAAAACGGTTACGTCTTTTGGCACAAATTGGCTGGTTGGCGAAGAGTAAACATGATGAACCACTATGGAGTGCAGCGCTTGGTTAAACAATCACATTGCAAAGCACCGGGAAAACGGTTGAATAGGTCCCGTGTAAAAACTTCGAAACCGCGCGTCGTTTTCGATTCTGCGTCGTGGTCATGAAACCGGGTTGATTGATAAATGCGTCAGTATAGACGACGCATGATTCACCCCAAGTATTGACGCACCGCGTTAGGTTCTCGCTCGATTGCTTGATGCGGGACTGCCTCCTTTTCTCATTCATTCTTAAGGGACCACTTGAGCTACAAGAGCTACACTCGCAACATAATAGTTTGTTTTTAGATATTTGCACGTGTTATAGTTATAGTTAGTATAGTTCTAGTTTATACTTACTACTCAGCTACTTAAATAGAATTTGTCAGTTTCGCCGGCGAGCACTATACTTTGTCGCACTTACAAGAAAAAGAAAAGAAAAGCACATTATTCAGTGTAAAGTACATTCATTTTAATGAAATTTCCCCAGGAAGAAGTTTGCAAAGTGTTTTAAGTAAAACAACACTATATGTTCTTTGCCAACAAAAGCCGACATTTTTTGTTTAAATTTCGTTTAACAATAGCTCTTTGCGCAACCCACGAATAACAGCATGACATTTAACAATAGCACCAAATATACAAGAAATGGGGATAGGATTAATGTTATAGGGACGCGTGGAACAAATGCAGCTTCCGTTCCCGATAACGGCTCCAGTCAATAAGGAAAGGAGAAAGTGTCCAGACATTTTTTTTAAATTCTGCCAGCTAAATTAAACGTTTGTAACTATTAAGTACATGCTTGATGTGATCCGTTTTCAACTAAATCAATAGGTCATAGAGTGGATGTTTTACACCCAAAGACAATAAAATAGGAAGTGATGTGCTTGATGTAACAGGCAAAGTAATGTCTTTTCAGACAGAGAAATCGTTCGAGTGGGAATAAGGAGAGGGGAATGATCATGATTAATTAGGTCTTCTATCAGGCAGATGTAAGATAGAAGTAAAACATCATGAAACAAAGAATCATCCAATAACAACGTTTGCTATTTATTCCCAACATTTTTTTAGCATAAGCCTTAAAAAAGAACAGCAAGGCCAGACGGTAAGAAGGTGTACATGAAAACATGTTCGATATCTGGACCAAAACGTATTAAAGGTTGACTATGTACTTAAGGCTGACCTTTGACAAAAACGTACTAAAAAGTTAACCATGGCTAGCTACAACTTTTTAAACATAAAGTTCGGCAAACACGGAGGGACTAGTCATGCTTATTACTATGCAATCAGCCACAGGGATAAGTCCCATGTAGTGTTTACACGAAGGAACTAGTCGCAGTGACCGACTGCTTTGGTTTTGATCGGTTGACTTTTATTTTGGTCGTAGGGACTAGTCGCACAAACAGTTCACACGACGGGACAATCAAAATTTCAGAGGACTAGTCCCTGAGACTAGTATTATGATTTAAAACTAGTTTGAATTCATGGGACTAGTCGCAGGGACAAAAATTTGGCCGCGGTGATTTTGTGAAGAAAATGGGTAGTTCACATGTAAGGACCTCGTCCCCGGGACTTGTCACACGGACTAATCCTCTCGTGTGTGCCGAATTTAAACCTTGCAAAGAACACCAAGGCCAGACACTATGAATGTGTATAATCAAAATGTTAACGACGTTATCAGCAAAAGAGGAGATTATTCGAGCCTAACGATAGTGTAAAAGTTACACTCGTTTTAACAACTCTAAAGTGCGTTTCAGTGATCGTTAATAGTGTAGGCGATCTGTTGCGCATTCACTGAACGACGCTTTCAGGTAGCTATAGAAAGGAATTTTAAATTGACTGAATACAACAGGTCAATAAAAGCCGAAGCGATCTACGACGCAGGTCTATTAAACTGCGCACGCCTTTACTCTAGTACTGGAGATCATAGTTTTTTTTATCTGTTACTCAAGGTTACACCAGTTATTAATTCTACGTATAATAAGTCAAATGCGTGCTTTGGTGATCGATAATCGTGTGGGAGATAGGGTGCGCATTTATTGACGTTGTTGTCAGGGAACTAAACAGGTCTTTGAACTCAATGTTAACGATCCACATATTGGTCAATTACGGCCGAATTAACCCACGTTGTAGGTCTTTCACTAGCTGCCAAGAACATAGTTTTTGAGCAGTCTTTATAAAAGTGTCAGGATTAAGACCATCATTTAGCTGCGTTTGGTTCTAATAAGTGTAAAGTACCCTTTATTGATAGACATTCGTGTAGATGATAACGTGCGCAATCATTACCGACGCTTTCAGGTAACAATTAAAAATGACTCTTTAACTCACTGTTAATGATTTCTCAATCAAAACCGAAGTAGCCTACAATAAAGGGTTATTTTACTGTGCACGCCTTTACTCTTATTGTATTACTATCAGGGTACACCCATTATTGAGTTGCGTCTGGGTATAATAAGTCTAAAGCTCGTTATAATGATCGATAATCGTGTGGGAGATATAGTGCGATTCATTAACGGCGTTATCAGAAAACTATATTCTTGCCTAACTATAGTATAGGGGTTACAATCGTTATTTAGTTTCGTTCTTATTCAGCGCATTTCAGTCAATCGTTATTTAGTTTCGTTCTTATTCAGCGCATTTCAGTGATCGACAATCGATGCGCATTCATCAATGACGCTTTTAGGCAACTAGAGAAAGGACTTTATTTTAACTCACGGTTAACTATAAGCCAATAAAAGACGACCTAACATACGAAAAACTCCCTGTACACTTTGTTTAGAACGAAACATTACTATATAACGATTGTTACTCTGATACTATCACACATTCTCTACAACTATAGATAAACTCGGCTTGTACAATAAAATGGTTAAATCGCCCTGGTATTTAGTTATCGATTTACTTCCGCTTTACTTTCACTTTCCGCGCCATTTACACAAGTACTTCACGATAGAACTTTCACTACTGACACCGGCTAGTGATTCAAGGAGCGGTAAAATAAAGAATAGGCAAAGGAGAAAATGAGAAAAAGATAGAAAAGTTGAAAATACACACATATTTAATTGTAAAAAGAATGTTGAGTTATAGAAAAAAAACTAGTAATATTTCGTCGCTTAAGACATCTTACAAGCATATGTTTGTTGTCATGAACGATATTTGTTACGTGAAGGAAATACTCGATATTAGTAGCAAAATTACATTTCTGGTATTCTCAAAGGAAGCATATATTTAGTTGTGTTGCAAAAACTTGACCGTGAATATTTGCTACGGTAGCAAATACGCATTTGTGGTAGCAAATACTCACTGTGAGTATTTGCTACGGTAGCAAATACGCATTTGTGGTAGCAAATACTCACTGTGAGTATTTGCTACGGTAGCAAATACGCATTTGTGGTAGCAAATACGCACTATGCGTATTTGTTATGGTAGCAAATACGCATTGAGTATTTGCTACGGTAGCAAATACGCACTTATGGTAGCAAATACGCACAGCAATCTAACTCTCTCTCTCTCTCTCTCTCTCTCTCTCTCTCTCTCTCTCTCTCTCTCTCTCTCTCTCTCTCTCTCTCTCTCTCTCTCTACAACGGTGGTTTTTGCGGCGGTCCGAACACATTTACCCAGGAAAATCTCCCTAAGTTCAATCGATAAACAGTTGGGTAAGTATAAAGTTAGCTCATTTGTTGACACAACGAGCGTGGCCGAGTGTTTATATTATGGTACTTCTTTGTTTTTGTCTACTACCACTTCAGTGAGAGTATTTTCAGAAATTAATAACTACCAGCTAGAACAAATGTGGAGCTCCGCTTTTAGGCTTCGCTAAATATATAGATTAGATATGATTAATTGGTAAAACTGACTTCGTGTCGTCAAATCATACCAGTGATTAAACAAATCGGACTCCCGCTACTTTATACACATTTGATTAGTAATGGTAAGTGGACTGAGTGGAGTAAAATTTAGGAAGTAATCGGGCCAGTAACTTAAAATCGGCCAAGCGTGTAGCGCGAGAACGATTTGAAATTACGAGCACGATTACCCCTGAATTGTACGACACGAAGTCCAGTTACCAATTAATCGTATCTATGTCAAAATGCGAGATTACAAATCTACGTGCCCTTCAGGGATATATTTTTAATTATCACTGCGTTTTGTAAGAAGTGGAGAAACAGCTATAAAAAGAACCCATTTCAGTCCACCTGTTTGACGCGCGCGAAACGTAGTTGTCCGATTACAGTTATCCATTTACAAAAAGTTCAAATTGGACAGCTGCAACTGGACACCCACGTGATCACCCTCCAATTATGTATCAAATAGGCGCGGAGAACCAATCACAATCGAGCATTTTGTTATAGACACGATTAATGACCAAATTGGACTCAACTCGGTCCTATTAGCCCTCTTGTTTCTATCCACCAGATATTTTATATCATTATTCAACAAATTGTCACTATGCCCATATATGGTAAGGAAGCCCTCAATATCTGTCATCCTACATGACAGATATCCTGCGATATACGTAAATGACCATATTTGGAAGTGCACTGCAGATTTTCTTTCATTGCTTGTTTGGCGGCCATTTTGAAAAGCGAGGCAGTTTTAGCAGTGTTCTCCGTAAATCTTAACTCTCTGGAAGAAACTTTCCACGATTAAATAATCTCAAAAAGTCAACAAGTATTTGCTTCAGCTCACAAAGATATCCAGAGGTTGACTTGGAATTTTCATAGTGAGAACTCAACCAAGAAAATGCTATTGCGAACGAAGCAGCACACTTGCCCGCACGGAAAGTTGTAAAGACTAAAGTTGAAAAGATTTTAATTCACAGAAAGAGGACTTTTTCTCGTTAAGGTAGCAATATTTTTTCCTTTGTCTTGTCATTTCCAAACATGAGTTTGTAAATAAGTCTTTTTAAGCGAATGGTAGTAAACTTCGATTTCTTGAAGTTCTGTTTTGATTTTTATTAAGCTTATGTGTTGCTAGCTTTTAGCGTTTTTATCATAGAGCCGTAGTTTTTCTCGTTCTAAAAATGGTAGTCCATGGGAATTTGTTGAATAATAATATAAACAATTATCCTGCTCAATCTCGCGGAATATCCCCTGATTTAGCCAACTCGGCCTACGGCCTCGTCGGCTAAGTATCAGGTGATATTCCGCCCGATTTCGCAGGATAATTGTTAAATGTATGGTACCGCGAGTGACCATAAGGCATCGGTGACATGGTTAAGTTTAACAGCATTTTTTCTTTGTGCCGTACTAGGGAGATTAGATACACGGTGTAGGAGAGTCTCAGCTGTGCTAATCCTGTGGCGTTTGTCGTGGTGGGAAAAGAAATCCAGATATCTGTCAGTATGGGTGGGTTTGCGATACACATCAATAATGATGGCATTGTTCTTACGGGAAACCAAAGTGTCCAAGAAAGCGATCTGATTGTTGGATTCTTCTTCAGTGGTGAAGGAGATGTGTGGGTCGATGGAGTTGAGAGTATCACGAAAGGAGTTGACTTCAGTTTTTAATAATGTAAAAACTGTCATCGACGTAACGCCTTCAAACTTTTGGTGGAATTGCAGTTGAATAATTGATGACCAACTCTTCAGTTGCTTCCATACACAATTTTGCAACAAAAGGACTCACAGGGCTGCCCATCGCACAGCCATGGATCTGTTTGTAAATCATGTCATTGTAGACCAAATATTTGTTGGATAGGGCGAAATTTAGTAATGAAATAATGTCAGTATCTAGGTTCGTACGCGAAGAAAGTAATTTATCGTGGGGCAGTTTATTTCGTATGTATTCGCAAGCTTTATCGACGGGAATGGCTGTAAATAGTGATACCACGTCAAAGGATAACATGATTTCATCATCTTGAATGTCAACATTTGAGATTTCTTCGGCAAATTTAGAAGAATTAGGGACAGAGAAGCCATTACAATTTTGCAAAGGTGACAAAATGTCTGTAAGGAACTTCAGGGAGGTGTTGTAGAGTGCTGAACCAATAGATAAAACAATGCGTCTGACTAGGTTGCCTTGTTTGTGGTGCTTGATTGCTCTGCGAATGCTTGGTGAAATGGCATCAGTGGAGCGAAGTTTGTGGTACGTTAAGTCACTAATTTTTTGTTGATTATTGAGAGTGGGAGGCCTTTTGTTTAGTTCACGTTCAACTCCCCGAAAAGGAGAGTTGTAGCATAAAACATTTATTGAAACATTTATTTATTTATTTATTTGTTTATTTATTTGAAACATTTATTTTCTTATTTGAAATCCTCGTTACTAGAATCCGACCAACCCGGTGGTTGTACTAAGGGGGGTTCAGTAAACTCATAGTCACAGCCTACAGGTTTGACAACTTTCCACCAGTTAAAAGGATACAAATGCTTAACTATCTCCATTCCTCCTCTAGGAAAAGAAACGTTGAATGAGCCAAATCTGACCTTGGGCAGCGGTTGCTGCACAAGTTTGGCAGGAAAAGAGTGATACAGTCGGTAGTTTAGATAAAAAATCCACGGTTCGTAACCATCGCGCCACAACGTTCCACGGTAATCATAGAAAACAAAGATATCAATACATCCCCCAATTGTAAACGAACCGGTCGAATAAAGTCTGTCTGCAACCCCAAGACGTGCCGCCCTAAATCTAGCTTTGAATTCCTCAAGAGCTATTTTGCTAAAGTTTCCATGTCCGCGTATTCCAAAGTCAACGTCATGATCCCATGGAAGTGGCCCTGGTATTCCCCGCAGGGGACCCCACAGGGAGCCGTACATCAACCAGTGTTCAATGCCCATACTATCCAGTATTAAATGTGTTTTGTGTGCTAGTCTGACCAGATGATCAGAGTGAAATTTGGAGTTGAAGCACTTTGGTAGGTCCCAAGGGTCATTACCGGTGTAAGTTGCGTAGTTCAAGCAACTGGCGCCAATGTAGACCAAAACAGATAATAATAGAGTGACCAAAAAAGCTGTCTTGATTACCCGACATATCTTGCGTCTTCTGAATACCATGGTAGATACTCCACCGTGTTCCTAAAAGGAACTATAACAAAAAAGAGTTAACCAAAGCAGACAAGGATTTAGGCGATCTTTGCTGATATATTGTTTACATCATGCATTTTACACAACCACAACAACAACAACAATAACAACAAATATACTAATGATTCTCTGCGCTCTCTAAGTGATTGATCTATTAAGAAGATTCCCAGCATGAAATTTCGCTTAGTGCTATGCTATAGATACAGCTATTGACTATCTATTAAACTATGCATAAATTCTCTCAATAACAGACAAACAGACTAACGTACGGCAACAGCCCAACGCACAAACATACTTTTCATTTGTTAATATTGTTTTACCAAGGAGGCTCCAAACGAAAAACATTTTGCATCCACTTTGTATCTCAATCCTGACTCGAAATCCTCACTCAAAATCCCGAATCGAAATCCTCACTCGAGATCCTGACTCGAAATGCTAGCTCGAAATCGAAGGATAGGTATCCATATAAATTTTACCATGTTACGAATATTTGAGGTGAGATAAACTAACTTCCCAGTAGGGATTTCGGGTCGGGATCTCAAGTCGGGATTTCGAGTTAGGATCTCAAGCCAGGATTTCGGGTTAGGATTGGGATGCACACTGGACACAAAAAATGTTGAAAGACCTTGCCATTTCACTGTCGGTTTAAATTTATATCCCAAGGTGGTTCTGTCTCAAGACATCTGTTGAAGCGGCCCGGCCATTCCGTGTTTCATTTACCTCCGATAGGGTATCAGGTGCATGTACTGTCACAGACCTTTGATTTGCGACTTATTAATGGCCACGACAAAGAACTGTTACCAGAACTTCAATACATGTTTGTACAGTGCTGAGGCTGAAATATTTCCCAGTAGAGGCTGTGGTGTACTCATTAAACACAAGAGTCAAAGAGACACTCACTCTTCCATTGCTTTCTTTGTAATGAACTTTATTCAGTGAACAACCATCTATAACATGATACAATCATACTACTTCTACTCAGTAACAGTACTTTCACATCATGCAGTAGCATGCAGTAGTTTTACTTATCTTAGTATTCGGCAATAGTAATACGTGTCCTTGTTACAATAGTAATCAATACACTACAGAGGCCACTCAAATCCGAAGCTGGAACAGCGATTCATTTATTTCTCTTTCAGACCCAGTAAAATGCGGTAAAACGCCATGTGCGGCTATTAATGTACGGCAGCCGGGGAAGCACGGCAGTCTGAAATTCTCGAAGAACGTCAACGGAAAGGCTTATCTCCTGGATTGACGGGGGGCAGGGGGTTCGGGAGGTGTACGGGAGGCGGGAGAAAAGGTTGAGAAGGGGGAGAAATAGGGCGAAGTTACACAACATTGTACAATATTTCGCAATCGAAAAAAGCGCAAAGAGGCGGGAGCCAACAAAAATAGGGCGGGAACCAGAAAACCGGAAGTTTAACCCCCCCCCCCGCCCCCTAAACCTGGAAGTAATCGATATTTGTTTGAAATTGCCGACCGAATCGGAAAAGTATGATTTTGGTTTTGTAGTTGAGGAATTTCCGGAGATTGAGCATACCAAAAACTGATATACACGTCATACATATTCACAACTAACTGAAACAGCCCGGTACTGTTCAAAAGCAAAGCAAACAGGAAAATGAATTTGACAAATTTTCTCGGAACCTTTAAGTTTCTTACCACTGAAAATGTTGACGTTACAGCTGCTTACAGTCAAATATTGTTGTTCTTCCTCTTGAGCTCAATGTGAAGTCAAGAGAGGATGAATTAAGTGAGTGAATCTCCGTGCTCCATGATAATTATTTGAAATTTATTATTAGTTTTCACCCATCCTGCGAAGGTTATTTTTATCTGTTGTTTCCATGTCAACAATCTAAAATAAGATGTCGTTGTTCTAACTGACCAATGAGATGTCGTCCTTGAAATAACCACGCAGTATGACACAGAGCCTAAAATCAATTTCAAATATTTTTTATCGAGAGAGGCTCATATATGGGGGATTCGCTCTCTTCCTTCATCCTCTCTTGGTGAAGTTTATTGTTTGAGGTTGTCATATACGAAGAATGTGGAATGGTAAGCGCAAGTTGTTTTTAAAATGCCGTGCCATAAATTTTTGGTAGATTGTTAGTTGATTTGAAAAGAAGAGGACTTTTGTTCATTTAACAGAAGCTTTTGAGATTTTCAGTCTCCTAGGCAGCCGTATTTGGGACTTCGAGAAACGCTCCAGCACGTTTTGTTTCTAATATTTGTTGCTTTCAATTGTTTGCTTCAAGTTTCCCGTGGAAAACGGGTAGAGAAGAATCAAAATCCTGACTCGAAATCCTGACTCGAACGATATGTATCATCGTTTGAGGTGTCACTTTGCCAAAGAACACTCTAGTTTTTCATTACGGTGAATTCCGAAATTCTGAAGTAACGGGAAAGAATTTTCTCCATTATTGTGTGCAGAGTAAATAACATATGCAGAGCGAAGATTTCGCCGTCAACTAACTGCGAAATTTTCGCGTCATT
This sequence comes from Siderastrea radians, assembly GCA_964017195.1. NCBI lineage: Eukaryota > Metazoa > Cnidaria > Anthozoa > Scleractinia > Rhizangiidae > Siderastrea > Siderastrea radians. The sequence goes on from OZ024899.1 coordinate 24,319,755, forward strand.
ACTATATGCAGAGTAAAGGTTTCGCCGTAATTTAGCGGCGACGTTTTTGCTCCACCATACTCAGACCGAGTTGTTGTCACTTTCTAGGGCTGAAGAGGAAGAAAGGAATAAGAACAACGAAGATTTGTCGGTGGAATAATGGAGAAATGGCCTTGGGTTTTCGGGAGTAACGCATGGAATAATCCCTAGGAATAATGGAGTAATGGATTTCCTTTGGAATAATCATCTACAATTCACATTCAAGCAGGGTGTTAGTTTCCAAAGAAACTGTGGTGCTGCGTCGGTAGGGACGTGAAACACAAAATTTTGGATTTATCAACTGAGTTGATAAGGTAAATTGGCCACCGTAAAAAGATTGAAAGCTGACGTTTCGAGCGTTAGCCCTTCGTCAGAGCGAGTCCAGTGATTTGAGCTGTAGCATCTGATTCACACAAAGAAAAATTGATTTGATTTGTCGCTCTGACTAAGGGCTAACGCTCGAAACGTCAGCTTTCAATCTCTTTACGGTGGACAATTCACCTCATCAACTTAGTTGATAAATCCAGAATTTTACAATTCACATTCCCCTCTAACAGTGCGAATTTATATTTGAGTAAGGAGTAAAAAGAACGCTCGTGACATTCTCGACTCCAAAGCTCCATCTGGGCGCAAAGTCAGAAGTGTAAGCGCTGGGGTCGAGAATGCGTTCGTGAGCATTTGTCGTTCAAGTAATGTCAGGAGCCCTTGATACCGTCTATCCCTCGACATCCCGCGTGAATCCCATGAATCCGATAGGTATTTCAGCTTCTTCTTTTCGAATATCTAACATTATCAGAAGCGTATCATTATAGGTTCCAAGTAATGACACCAGTTTTCTTGTAATTTTCAAAAACAACGGACCCGGCTAATGATCGTGCTTGTATTCTCTGAGTCACGGTTTAATCTTTAGTTCCCTTTCAAGGTTGCAAGTAAGACGGCGCTTTCGAATCTCAATGATTCTCGTCAGTTGCTGTTTATTTACCATGGCGAGTGTTAAATCAGCTCCGTTCCGTGACTTGGAATACTTGAGCTTTTATAGCCATACGCGCTTGTTAGTAGGAAGGAAAATGGTGCGTTCTTGATTAGTCCTAGCTAGCTAATCAGATTGCAGTGATTTTGATTCCTTTGGGTTTGTAGTTGTACACACACTGTAGATGTTGTTTTTAAAGTGGTCTACATGTGAATGTATAAATCATTGCTGTTTGCATAGGTTTTGTAGTATTGTTTAATTTTCTTTCAAAAATTATACACTTGTTGTATTGTATTGCCTCAGTTGTGCTGCAATGCGTCTTAGACCAAGCGTATATTTCCCAACACATTTCTGAGACAGTGTAATTTGTCTACTTTGGTATAATGGGCACCGACCATCACACTTGTTTCACGGTTCATGTAAAATCACTCTCCTGCGCCTTTCTTGATAATACCTTTATAATATAATGCCGTTTTAAAAGCATAAATGCATTAATACAAGCGACAGTAAATCTGCTAAACTACTCATCTTAAAAGATTTTAGTTCTGAGCAAATTCGTTCCTTAAACAAAATCTGTGCCACACCCACCACGGTATAAAAACAAATTCTACATCTTTTATTTCTTTAATTCTGTTAATCAAATCTTTTCGAAGTTTTGCTCGATCTTTACGGATTCGTTCTTCACTAAACATCATCAGAGATGGATATTTGACTTTCCAGAAGGGGATTGTAATTTTACACATTTGCAGCGGCTTTAACAAGGTAAACGTTATCAGCCTGGTACCCAGGCGTTCCCTTCTCGATAACTCAACTTGGGGCGAAATTTCGTGACGACACCGAATGACATACCGCGAGAACGGCGTTCTCCGGGGACTTCATTCGGTGACGTCACGACATTTCGCACCAAGTCGAGTCGAATGAGAGGGAGGAGAACGCCTGGGTACTAGGATGAAACTTTATCAGAGTACCTTTCCATACTGACATACGAATCGGTCTCGGTCGGTGGAGTTTTTGCCGCAGCAGCTCGTTGGCCGACTGTCGTTTGATGAGCTCTCGTCATCTCGATGTATTAAAGTTGGGATCACTCGATATACCTGGGAAAGCAGAGGAAAAGAACACGATAAAAATCGACTCGATTTGGGAGGCACTCGATATACGATTCGTAAGCAACTACATGTCGAAAAGGAGGGAACACTCGTTTTCATAAAGACACTCGATTTTACAAACGAGACTCAAGTACTCAAGACTCGACTCTCTCGATTTTATAAGCGAGACTCGTTTACACTAGACACTCGATTTTGTTTACGAGACTCGACTTTGCATCGTGTACAAACAAACTCGATTCCCTCCACTTTACAAAACGAGGCTTGTTTCATTCGAGAGGAACTCATACACACGAAACCACCTTTTTAGACGTCACCAAAGCGAAGGCAGGAATAATGCGGAACGAGTCAAAGTATTGCACTAAAAAGTTGCTTGAAAGGAAAGCCAAAAATAACGGTGAAGTCTATGTTAGAGTAGTTTTGTTTACTCGTGAGACAATATTTAACAATTGATTCTAATAGTCAAAGCTGAACACAGGAAAACAATGCATTTGTGGTGGAATTTTATCCAGCGCGAGCAGACACCTACAAAGCCGGGAAAAGGCGTCTGCTTTCGTGTGCTATTACCTAGTTTCAAACCGAGAGAGACTGCCACTAATAAGATTCTATCTGGACGAAAGTTGTTTATCCATCTGCGGTTTGCATTTCCGGTTTTCGCTTTCAGTGTTTTGAAGCTTTCTCGCTTTTTTTTTCGTCATGGAAAGCATTGAAACCACTCCAAGGAAAAAGGTCTTGATGGAGCAAAACCAACCCGCAATTTCCTTTGAGGATATTAAAAAGAAAATTATGTCTGAAGATCGAACAAACTGGAGCGTAGACCTGCTTCAGTATTGCTTGCTTAAACTTGGCCAAAGTATCTCTGGTTTGAAAGAAACTTTGGCCAAAAGAATCATGAATTTAAAAAACAACGCTACAATTTTGGAGAAAGTAATTCAAAAGAAGAAGCTTGCATTCACGTTTAAATCACGGCTCACCGTTCTACAACGGGACATACCACCGCCAGGAGCTGCATGGATGGCCGACTCAAATCAGTACCCAAAGGTTACTTATTCATGTCATTCATCACAAGACAAATTCTTGTTCTTAGATTAAAGCTTTTAGTACAAACCAGAGATTCTCAAAAGAAATAGTTAATATTTTAGACTGGTAATATGGGGATTGACTGCTTGATGTGTGAGTTTTTGGGACATGTTTTTCTTTTAGGTCACTAGGTTGCTATTATCACAAATTATATGGCTAGAGCTTGTAAATATAACACGCGCTGTGATTGGCCAATACTCGGGACCGGATTTTCCCGTAATCTAATGCCTACGTGTATTATGAGCGAAGTTAATGCCTGGCTGGTAAAATCGCGAATATAGAAAATGTGAAAGCACATTTGATTCAAATAATTGGAATGATCTGAAGCTAAATGAAAAGAGACAGTTTCTTTGAAAATTTGTACTTTTGCTCGTGCGATATGAATTTGTGTGTGAAATAAAACGTCTGAAGAATTGTTGGAAAGAAGTTAGTTGAAACGTGATGCCAATGAAATGATATCTAGAGTCCAAAATGGAGTTCAAAAAAATGGAATTAATGTTGAGAGCCATATCTATAACCAGCTGGAAAAATATGACGTGAAATCTGGCCTTTTTGGACAGCTGCAGTATAATCAGACAATATATGAACATGAAACAGTAAAACAGTATTTAAAGCAATTAGGGGGTATTGTTGATGCTGCAAAGGGTTATCTGGTTACAGAGGGGTGCTGACCATAATTTTTCCCCCTATGAAACAGCTACAACCATTTGGCTTTGAATATCACAATGTCAAACAAAATTCCCACGAATGGTTCGATCGTCATACTGGAAAAATAACCTGCAATATAATTGGAGGTCTGAATGGGCTTGCAGGGGAAAAAGAGCATTTGCATCACTTGGCATGTATCAAAAACAAAATTGATCCAAACAAAGTAAAACCAAAGAAATTTTCTAGTTTTTCTAGAGGTCAGCAATTTGAGGGTGAAGCTATAAAAGTTTTTGTGGGTGCAACAAAACTCCCAGTCACTCCATGTGTGTATGTGTGTGTGTGTGTGTGTTTTTTTTTTTTTTACCCATAATGACAATAATAGATATGGGGGAAGCATGGATGGTGTTGGTCCTGAGTTTTTATTGGAGGTTAAAACAAGGGTTGCAGGAAGCAGTGGCCCAGTCATGGCTGTGACTGCCAACCATCTACTTCAGACCAATTTTCAGGTGGCAATGACTGGAGCAACTATTGATTCTTACAGTCATACCATTCTGAAACCAAAACCAATAATTATTTGCTCCTTACTGTCACAAAAAGTATTATTGATCATATGATCACTGGAAGCAGAATCAGTGAATGGCCTCATAAGGAAATAGTTACTCGAGGGACTGGTTATGAAACCTTGCAAGTTTCAAAGGCCATAACAAAGGTGCTGCAATTCATGTTGAAAGTACTACGACCGTGCACAATCTTTTGTTTTACGTTCGCACACTATAGCTGAATAACTTAGCTGTGACATTTTTATTGGTTAGTTGCTCATGTAAAATTCAAAACCTATTGTTGTTTGTGCACGGTCAAGGCTAAAAACGATAACAAAAACATAAAACAAAGGACTTTGCTGAGCTTCATAACCAGATTCTTTTACTAACTATGATAAGGAGAACAAGCTTCTTAAAAAGTAAGATGAACTGAATGTTGGTAAGGTGCCAGACTCTAAAAGCATGAAATCATTGATATCATGGGCCAAAGAAGAGGTCAAACAAGTAATGAAATCAATATCAACTCTACAGTTCATTGATCCAATAATTTCAAGTCTTTCCTTGAAACAGTTTATAATTTTCAACCACTGCATAAGCAGTTTGGCAGCTAGAGGTGCTTGTTGGGTTATATGAGTTGTTACGGGGACTAAGAATGATCCTTAGACTTTTCTTCATATTGATCCAGTTGCAAAACTTGTTGAAATTTAAGTGTTAACTAAAAGTAATGAAGTGTCCTGAATATTGGTTTATCATCTCTGCACTTACTGAATATGGCATATATGCATTTAAGTGTTATGTCAACTGGGCATCACTGTCTTTTGAAAGGACCAACAGGTTTCTTGGTCAAGTTAACAATGTAGGTCAGTGCAATCCAACAAATTCTAAGGAGATCAACTCTTCCAGAAGGCCATCGGCATCATTTGTCCACCTTGGCTGCTTCGGTTTAGGCCCAGCTGCTTTGTTTGAGGTTTGTTTTCTTTTAGTTTTCCCCATCACGAGGGACACAAGGATTTGCACAAAAATTTCCACAGGAGGTGTTCTGAGAAAAAATAGCATGCACAGTTTGTTCAACTGTCGGTAAAGGTGTTTGTAGTGCGGTCACTGCGTATTTTTCCTCGTGTTCGAAAGCTTTAGATGGCATATTTAAATAGCCAGTTTATAAGTTTTAATTTGATATAGGGTTTGGGGTATCTGTGACGAAACTGAGAAGCACTAATAATTCATGCGTTAGAATGGATGCACCTCTGAAGGTACATAATAACCTTCAAGTTATTCAAAGGAAGGCAATCATGTCACTGATAATAAATATTATCATCTTATAATTTATTTGCATGGACAGAACAAAAGATGAAGGAGAAACAAGAAATTTTAGTTGAAAGAGCAGAGGAAAGCCAAGATGCAGGGAGAGGTGAAACAATTTCAGTACTCATGCAATAAATTATATGAAACAGCACACAAAATTATTTTGAAAACAACTATCACATGGATGAGAACTGACTGGAAGATAAAAATGTGTAATATAAAAATATTAAAATGAATTTGATCTACATTGGGCTGGGAAGCTGATAAATCATCTTTAAGAATTGACTGAATAAAATTTAATTTCACAACTCTGGCTTAATACTAATAAATTACTATCCATGTATGTAGAAGCTGAATGCTCGAAAACGAGAAAACATTCCAATAAATGATAAGTACAGTGTTTTTTTTCTCTCTGCCTTTTTTGAAAATATACCTCAATTCGTATTAGGAACCGAGTTAGGAACCAAGTTAGGAACCCGAGTTAGGAACCCAATTAGGAATCAAAGACAGGGATCGAGAAAAAACTAGTATACCCCTTTTGTGACTCTATTAATTATATAGCTGACTGACAGCAAGCAAGGTTCCCTGCGAAGAGATCAAAATGTCGTCTCCGAACGTTGGCTAATACATGTACACTGTATTAACAAATCCAAAATGACAATATTCTTCTTTTTTTGCATAACATCAAAACATTAAAATAAAATCAAAAGAGACCACGGGTAAGACGAGATGAATTTAAATTCGTTATCTCTTTTTTGTCAGTTGTTTGTTTATGCCATGCGGGAGCTGGTAAAATACCATCAGGCGTAGTCAATACATAAACCAATAACCGATAAAAATCAATAGCAATCGATATCAATCGAAGATTGATTAAAAAAAGAAAAAAAGGAAGTTGCAGCCAATGTAGGGTGTGCCACCCTCTAGTCTCGCTAAGGCGACGTCATAAATATGAGGCAAAATAAACAACAAAATCAGTGTTTTTATAATTTAATATAGTTAATTGCATTAAGAAAGAAATGTAATAATATATCGCAGAGTAAGCAAGAAATAAAAAATAATCGAGTAGCACAGAAGTAATCACTTTGGCTCCGTAAACAACACGTAAAAGAACATTCCCTGTAATTTTCTGTGTTTTTGTCGTTGATTCATTAAAGTTTTTAATTTGTCAAACGCGATAAATTACGGACAAGAGTTCTCGGCCAGTTCGGAAAGTAATTCACGTTGCTTTGGTTTTGCTTTACTGAGCCCAGTGGTCACTAAGAGGGACCTTTCCACCTGTAATCACGCGTTGGTACCACACGCGTAGTGACAGTGCCAGCTACCCCTGCCACCTGTTTTACAAAAGACTATCCGATCTTGTTAAAACAATAGAAACCATACTCAAATCCCTACAGCCTCTACATTCTTTGTATTTTAACCGAAGCTGTTGCGATTACGCTGATATAGCACTCACAACTTGTTTAGGTAGGAGTTAAAAACAAACAGCTGCCTAGTTAAGTATGTACGAGAACGCTGATCCCACCAAGGACCCACAAGGTTTTAAACCATATCTGTTATTCAGCTATCATAACTCATTCAAGGAAAAACAAACCATAATCAGTGTCTGACACTTGATCCATAGGAGGAACTAAAAACAGTAGCCAGGACTTTTCACTAATCAATCCATTTTCATTCTGAGCAATGAAAGCCAAACACACTCCATCAAAGTCTAAGAAAACTGTTAGAGTTAATTTAAACAATTTAACTGAAACATTATATCGGGGTCCTTTGATTGCAGTATGCTCAACCCAACAGATCAATCAATTGATAAAATCATATGCAAGCAATAACCATGAAACAAAAAATAAATAAACAGCGTATTTTGACTTATTGTCTTTCCAGAGAAAGAAAACAGAAAAGGAAAAGAAAAAAGAAGAAGAAGCAGGAGGTCTCAGACAGAGCATATGTAGAACACAATGAGCAAGAAAAGAAAGACATGGAAAGGGAGGAGAAGAAATCTTGAAACATGGGATAACATTAGAATTTTTTTCTCTGGGTCATGCATGTGGGACCCCTATTAAAGTCTTGGTGGTTTGGGGCCTCAGGAGTTTTTTAGGAGCCCCATATGATACCCCCACCCCGCTTCCAATAAATAAATAAATAAAGGTTAGTGTAGTTGCAGGGCAGGAAAAAAACTTTTGAACTCGACCTGCCCAGTGGGCCAGTAAATTTCAGTTTTCACTTTCCCCCACTTAAATATTTCCTGCCCAATGGGAACGCAACATACCTTATCAACTACAGTAGATCACGTCCGAGGTACTGCCTGCAACTTAACTAGCTGACAGATCACAGGGCTGTACGGCAATAGCCAGTATGAGGCAAACCGAGGCACTTGCCTCAGTCATTTTTTTCCGTTTAATACCCTAAATACCTAGGAAGAGAATTTAACCATGGACATTGCCTCAGTCACAACTTATTTCTGGCTGCGGCCCTGCAGAAACTGGATAGTGACACAAATGATGTGCCCAGAGACAGAGTAACTACTAGTATTACCTGTCCAGTAGTTACTCAGTGTCTGTGTCACTGTCCAGAAGCATGGAGGCTTCATCTCATTCTGCATCATCATCTGCCAAAGTATGTGGTAGTTTGGATTTTAAATTAATCAATGCTTTCAATTCGTTGTTTCGCCTATCTTGCAGTCTTAAGTTTTGAACTTGTTCACATGCTCTCTCTGGAAATTATCATTTATCGAGTGTTTTAACATTTTGGTTAAAATGTTTAACTAATATATGATCGGAATTTTCGTAATAGATAGCTTAGCAATGTGTATGTTCAGATAAGCTCTTTAAGATGAACGCCTATGTATCGAGTGGTTCAAATCCTTCCTGCTTGTCCTTTATCCAGCACCTCCTTTAACCTTCGTGATGGCCAGTCAGCTTGACAAAGATGACTATGTTTACGACATCGACAACATTAGAGCGCTGATGGCATCTATGGACGCTGCAAGCCTTGAAGCCGGCGGCGCCCGGCCTAGAAGGTCGAAACGACTTGCCGCCAAATCCGCGGGAAAAGCAGCAGGGAAATCAGTAACGTCCAAACAACCACCCCAGCTACCACCCGCATCATCGACCGATTCTCTTCTAGAGCTCGAAAAGCTCAAAAACCAAAATCTGAAAATGAAATTAGAAATCGTCAAGGCTCAATTAGAGTTGGAGAAAGTGAAGAGTGCTTCTGTAGAGCCAGAGACACCGCCTTCTGGAGGACCTCGCTTACTGCAAGTCGCATTGACGTCTACGCCAGCCAACACAACTACCTCAGTGATTCCCACGTTAGAGCAGCTCCGGAATAAGAAGAAAGCTGGGTCGACACTTCCCAACAACTTCGTCTTTTCGTCTAAAGGTACGATTACATACGAATCTTTAGATCTTCCCGATTTTGTGAATGGTTTCCTAGAATTCCAGAAGCAGCAAACTGAAGCCAGCAAACCAGCGCTGACAAACCATCTTCAGTTGCTTATGGCGGGCGCCTCTACGTATAGCTGGTCAAGTGTTCGGAGTTTTCACTTGTCCATTGCCACAGCAATCGATCAAGGGAGACTCTCGTGGTCGGATTGGGAAGCTTTTCGTGAGAAATCGCAGACGTTTTTCACGCACCAGGATCCCCGCACGCAACCACGCACGTCCGCCACTCAGTCACAGAACCAATGGGCTCCGCAACCCAATCTCAACGACTAAATCGTGAAAAGAAGGAGAAGTATTGCCGTGATTGGAACTATACATTTAAATGTAATTGCACTGGTGTCGCGTGTGTGATGTGACAGACTACCCATGTCCTAAAAGCAAATTTCCAATACCGAGTACGACAAGAAGCCCAGATTCAACGAGGGAATGACAAACATTCCAGGTCGCTCTTCCGGACTCCGTGAGAGCTGGTTCCCAGTACAACTTTGTGGGAGCCAGACGTACTTTAACGACAGCGTTTAATCTAGAACGTTGGAACTATTATCTCTAGGACTATCATGATGTTATTAAAAATAAGTGTAAAGAAGATCCTCGCAGTTATTAACGCAACTTATGCAGTTGCGAAAAGAAAGCCTGAAAAAATCAGGCTTGCCGGGATTCGAACCCTGACCTCTGCGATACCGGTGCAGCGCTCTAATCAATTGAGCTATCAAGCCAACTGGGAGCTGGTCATTAAATTGGTTCGTAATATACCCGGGAACGATGAAGATGAAATTATGAATATATGAAATTCATATATTTGAACTGCGGAATGAAGAAATAAGTGTAAGGAAGATCCTCGCAGTTATTAACGCAACTTATGCAGTTGCGAAAAGAAAGCCTGAAAAAATCAGGTTGCCGGGATTCGAACCCTGACCTCTGCGATACCGGTGCAGCGCTCTAACCAATTGAACTAACAAGCCAACTGGGAGCTGGTCATTAAATTGGTTCGTAATATACCCGGGAACGATGAAGATGAAATTATGAATATATGAAACTCATATATTTGAACTGCGAAATGAAGAAATAAGTGTAAAGAAGATCCTCGCAGTTATTAACGCAACTTATGCAGTTGCGAAAAGAAAGCCTGAAAAATTCAGGCTTGCCGGGATTCGAACCCTGACCTCTGCGATACCGGTGCAGCGCTCTAACCAATTGAGCTAACAATTGGTTAGAGCGCTGTACCGGTATCGCAGAGGTCAGGGTTCGACTCCCGGCAAGCCTGATTTTTTCAGGCTTTCTTTTCGCAACTGCATAAGTTGCGTTAATAACTGCGAGGATCTTCTTTACACTTATTTCTTCATTCCGCAGTTCAAATATATGAGTTTCATATACTCATAATTTCATGATGTTATTGTTACTAAATTTTTGCAGTACGGCTGGCCAATCAATTACTCCTCAGATCAAATTCCGCGCTCCACGCTTATCAATCATCCTTCTGCATGTCAGAATCCTGCGCTACTTCATGATTACATCGCACAAGAACTCAAACACAAAGCAATCATTGGACCTTTTCGGAACAATCCTTTTAGCACAGATTGTGTTATTTCTCCGCTACAGAGCCTGCCAAAACGCGATTCGAGTGTTCCGCGCGTGGTCCACGTCCTTAGCTTTCCTGCTGGGCAATCTGTTTCACAAACAAGCAAACTCAGAGATGGGGTTACAAATCATTTATTGCAAAGCTACCAGAAAAAATATAGCACATGAAACACCCCAAACCCAAAGGGGAAAAAATATAAGAATTGGAGAGATTAAGTGGATGCAGAGAGTCTGTTTGTGATAGAATGGAGAATTTTAAATTTGTTTTCAGTAGACAACGTAAGGTAAACTAAATATGCGTCACTCTTCCAGTCGCCCTGTGCTTTGATAAATGCAGTCGGAGCTTCGTGAGAGAAAGCGAATGTCGCGCCTCCCCTAGCGGAATTTAATCCAATAGCAGAAAGCGAAGCCTTGATAAATGCATTATATTGGTGAGCCAAAATAGGCCTGTTTACCCCCCCCCCCCTCCCGTTCATTACAAACGAGTGTAGGTTTTTGTCGAGAGTCGAGGGTCGAGGGTAATATGTCGAGGGTTCAAAAATGTCGTCTACATTTAGGCTTTGTCGTTTGAGTCTCTTGTCAAAAAGCCAGAATTCTTGGGTCGTTTCTTTATCATTGAACAGTTTACATTTTTGTATACGATTGAATACTTTCATGCAGTTAACAGCATTCCGAAGATATCCAGGTATCGCCGGCAGCGAGGAAGTTTATAACGCTGTGGCTATATGCCCGGTAACAGTCTCAAATAGACTAAAATGTTCACCAAATTTCCCCAGAAAGGCCTTTCTCAAACCTCATGAAACTATTATATCTTTGTTTAGAAATGTCAAGCGATTCCAAAAATTATTTTGGCTGTGTAGTTGATGGGATATTTTCGCGTGGGCATACTATGAAATCGCTATGACCTTGACACTTTGAAAATTTTCAGCTCGGCAGTCGGAAAGTGTTACAGAATTTCCACTGCTAAGCTCATAAAAACTTCTTGAGAGTATAAGGTGTTCATTTAGAAATGTCAAGCGATTCCAAAAATCATTTTGGTTTTTTCAGTAGTTGAAGAAATGTCTGAGCCTGGGCCCACTATAACTTCGCTATGTTATTGACGGGCATGGCCTCAAATGGACTAAAATGCCCGACAGTCGGAAATTTCTATCAGCATATCCACCCGTTTGAGAGTATTCGATGTTTCTATCAATGTTATATAACTTTGTGCCCCCCCCCCCCCCCCCAGGTTCAAAAACTCAAAAAACAGCCCAGGCAGAATAGCATTAAGTAGAATTTCTTTTAAAATTTAAAGCCCAGGCTTAGACATTTCTTGAACTACTGAAAAAACCAAAATGATTTTTGGAATCGCTTGACATTTCAAACGAACATCTTATACTATCAAGCCGTTTGTATGAGTTTAGCAGTGGAAATTCTGTAACACTTTCCGACTGCCGAGCTAAAAATTTTCAGTGTCAAGGTCATAGCGATTTCATAGTATGCCCCCGCGAAAATATCCCATCAACTACACAGCCAAAATAATTTTTGACATTTTGACGTTTCTAAACAAAGATATAATAGTTTCATAAGGTTTGAGAAAGGCTTTCTGGGGAAATTTGGTGAACATTTTAGTCTATTTGAGACTGCTGCCAGGCATATAGCCACAGCGTTATAAACGGTCCTCGCTGAGATGCCTTATCAGACGGGTGTTCCGAAAACGCGGGGTCGGGGTGTGGGGTGCGGATTGCAGTTTGCGGGGTCAACAAAAACCGAAAAAATAAAGATAACAATAATGATAATACAGCCAAAATAAAAAGAAAAAAAAACGAAAATAGCTAAATAGATAGGAAAATACAATAAAAAATACAAGAGAATGTAAAAGTAGAGTGAGAATAGTCCATTTTACAGTTGTGTGCTTAGTGATCTGGCCTTTGAGTGGAAGCGAGGCTGGAGGTGAAAACCCTCCTGTTTTTCATATGTAAATACAAACTAGTTAGCATGACAACAACATGATTTACATGTGAAAAGCAGAAGGGTCTTTATCAAAACAAGGTCACCTCAGCCTCACTTCCGCTCAAAGGCCAGGACACTAAGCACACAACTGTAAAATGGACTATTGAATATTTGACTGTCACGCGACCCAATAAATAAGCGAATAAATAAATATTTATATATAAATAACGAGAATTTTTTGTCATTTGTAATAATCATGATGTCGCTGTGGAACACTATTTTTCAATCTCTTTTTTATTTTATTTCATTTCTGATGCATTTTCACCGCTTCTGTGACCAAAACAAAACGCAGCTGAACCATATGTTGAGCGATCCGAGAGAATTCTATCTTTATCCGCAGTTCAAATATATGACTATTTCATATATTCATATTCGAAAATAAAATTGTGCACTATTTTCATTGCATAGGAGATGTCAGTGCCAGTAAGGGATGGACCATTATGTATTTGATAGGAGGGGATGGGGTGGGCATTTTTTTTTCTGCAGGAATTTATTTTCGCGGCTAAAAGCTTTGTATGAATTTTATTTCACTAGCTTGCGATGTATTTCTTTGCTTTGTGCCGCTATGCACGATTTTTATTTCTTCTGCAGACACTGTACAGGAATTTTGTTTTCTAATTTGCCAACCACCCCCAGCCCCCTTCAAAAAGAAAATTGTCCGTCAGTAAACAGCTATGTCTATGACTGGGCATGGACAGCCGATTGTTCACTTCACTTTTTTTGGAAACAAATAACTTGTGTTTTTTTATTAAATTCATGCAACCAAAACTGCAACTGAACGGTATATCGAGCGATCAGAGCCAATAGAGTTAGCAGTTCCTAACAGGTTGATTTAACACACGAGAATAAAATCGTGCACTGCTTGGCAATTGTTCCCGTAAATTTGCAATCTTCGCATCGTCAATCTTCTGCTTGGTCTTAGCATCAATACAAATTTGAATTCTTGAATTTTGGGCATCGGTACAATCTCTGCAACCCCGCAACTGCTTGTACAGAACACACAGAACAAGTGCTCAGCTCTTTGCTGTAATGTTTACGTTTGTTTTGAAAGTCACGACATCCCATTTTGTTTCAAAGTCCCAGCAGCCCCCATTTGTAATATCCTTTGGTCAGTCTGTTATCGAACGTACGGTGAATGTATAGAGCACAATTTTATTCTCGTGCGTGAAATTGGCTCGCTGAGATGCAAATAATCAATGTTCTCTTTATTTGTATATTTTACTTGTACATTTAAATTGTATTTTTGTATGTATTAAGCTATTTTGTTTTGATTTCGTCTCTTTTGTTATTATTTTAATTTTTTTTCGGTGTTTTTGACCTGCAGCCCGACCCCGCGTTTTCGGAACACCCCCCATCTGGACAGGGCGCTGGCACTAGTTTCAAAACAGAAATGGAGCGGCTTTTCCCGAACGTTTACGGCAAGAGGCCATCAACTACAAACTTCTCCACTGTCAAAAGGCGACGTGGCAGCTCGGCGAAGAAGAAGGAGAAAACCGTGACACGAAAGTTTGTATGCCTGGCAGATAAAAGCCACTTCACAAGTTTGTGATTTCCATCAAAGTGCCAGAGACCAAGTGGCCTGCTCACATTATACACGCGCCGTTTTATTGCTTTGCAGCGTCTTGCAGCAGCTGCAAGAGGGTCCACCCTAGAAAGTGACTCCCTTATCCGACGTCTAGGCAGAAATATACCCCTTGCACCAAAGTACCCAGCCAACATTTTTGACCCACAGCTTGGGTTCCCTCTTTTTATATCCCTCACTATGTCATCCAACTGACTATCCTGCATTTCGGTGTATAAAGCACGTACTGAGAGGCCATGTTCTTGAATTCGTCGTTCTATGGTCCTTGAACTGACGTGCAAAAGGTCTGCAATAGATCGGACACTAAATCTAGCTCTTAGAAGCATCTCAAGTTGTTCCTTCCTGATGTCATAAGCTGGCCTACCAGGAGTACCACTACGAACAACACTTGCTCTTTCCTCATTCTGCTGTAAAAGTGATCGTGCGCTACTCAACAAATTAAACAACTCTTCAGGTATTCTTGTCACTGAATCAAGGAGATTCACATGCTTTTGAATTTCTTCAAGTTCCTCCACTAAGTCACTGTCATGAGACACACCAACACAAGCAACAATCTCTTGTAATCGGGAGGTAACTTCATGCCTTAAGTCGGAAATAGTGTTAGTTGCCATCGTTTTATACTTCGAGGATAAATTGCTTCTACATACTCAGCTACAATTTGCTTTTTCTGGGCCTACAAAGTCAAGATGTCTATCCCTTGATCATTCGCAATGTCTGCCATGCTGTTCTCATGTGTAAAACCGCTGACTACTTGGAGATAGTACGGTACGAAAATAATACGAAACAGTGCCTAATAATAAAGATGAAATAATAATAGAAAATAATGCCAAACAATAATAAAATAGTGCCTAATAATAAGAGATTGTGCCTAATAATAGAAAATAAAGCCTAATAATAATAAACTGGTGCCTAATAATAAAACATTGTGCCTAATAATAATAAACTGGTGCCTAATAATAAAACATTGTGCCTAATAATAACAAAACAATAATTTTGGCGGTAATGGCACCCCATATGAGTCTGAATAATTTCCAAACACTGCTGCAAAGACTGCAAGGCGTCCTTGGGATCTGCGAAAGAAAGATTTAAACAAACGACGAGGTCAAGAGAAAAAATAATGACGCTTAAGCTTATCGCCAAACGAAAAAAAACTCAATAGCGTTACTTATTATGAGAATTATTCTAAGAGTCAATCTACAGTAAACGTGAACATAGAGTCCTAGGGGAAGAACTGGCGGAGATCTAAAGTGGCTATGGCGTGCTCTACGTAGGTCACGTGTGCGTCATGAGAGAAACGAGGATAGTGAGCAGCTCCAACTGGTTTATGTTTAAAGCTTGACGAGCAATAAAAGGCGGAAAATTCGCGTGGAAATATTCCCCGAAACAAACTGCCCCACAGGCACCAAGGCAAGCGTCACAAGCGAAGAGATCCGGGTTAGACACCGTCACGCTCGTAAGAAAATGTTTCCAACCCTAGAAGGTCCCCGCGGATTGTGTCACTAATAGGATATAATCGATTCCTAGAGTGGGCGAAGCACAAGCGTAATGCATTAATTAAGCGACAACTGAAGGGTCGTCCGGGACGGACACTCGCAGTTACGAAGGTTAGCTTCCCTAGGAGCTGTTGTAGTTCTCGCTTAGAGAAATGCGTTTTATGTAGCCACGAAGATAGAATATCCTGAAGCTCCTGTAGCCGAAACTCTGGGACCGTCAAAGTCATGGATAGTGTATTAACACAGACTCCTAAACAAAGCATTTCGTATGTCGGAGGAGTGTCTTTGTCAGGCGATGATTGTAAACCGAGCTCTAAAAATAACTGAGTCATGCGATCGAAAGATTGATCGGCAAGTTCCGGTGTTTCTGCTCCGTAAAAGTCGTCAATGAAGACATCAACTAGGATTCCTTCTTCATTCAGGATAAAGGCGACCGATTGAGTTGTCCGTTGGCAAGCTAGTGTTGCAGAGCGTAAACCGAAAGGCGTGACAGTATGAAAATAAAACTGGCCATCGACGCACGTTCCAAGTAGATGATAATCATGGGGGTCCACAGGGATTTGCCTGTACCCACGTTTAAGCTAGACTGCGAGTAGTCTCTAATTTTGGCGATGGCGATTGTGAGGCGGGCAAAATACACACGCGCGCGCGCGAAATTTCGAGGAGACGCGACGCGAAGGGAGCGCCGAAAATTTCGCGCGAACTTTCGCGCGCGCGTGTGTATTTTGCCCGCCCCACAATCACAATCGCCAAAATTAGAGACTACTCGCAGTCTACGTTTAAGCAGGGTCTCAAAGGGGTTTTAGGGCTCCAGGGCTCCGGGCTAAAAAATGCAGGGCTCCAGGGCTCCAAGACGAAAATGTCAGGGCTCCAGGGCTCCATATCATCTGCTTTTGGGCTCCGGGCTCCACTATGGTCTACAATCTTGAGATATAAAATTATTTTGCAACGCTAAATCAAGTCCGCAAATTAAAACGTCCGAATTCCGACCAGTTTTTTAATCCCAAGAAGCCGGTTATCATGTCTCCAATTATTTAAAAGTGGATTAAATATAAAACCTTGAATAGTCTGAATAGTACACTGTGCAAGGTTAACACTAAGGTCAGAGTGGATCAGATTTCTACCTTGACATCTTTCACGTGGCGTTGATCGTCGGTCAAGGGCAAGATGTAGTTCGGTCAGTTCGCCTATCTGTTGTTTTGCTTTAATCCGAGATGAGTGAATCAAGCGGGTTAAAAGAGGCCGATCTGCTTGATGCAACCGTGTGTCTGTATAAACTGGGGGCAGACAAGGCCTGCCATCGTTGGAGTGTTATGTTAAAACTTGAGCGAACGTCAACATCAATCGCGGAATTCAAGCAATGTCTTACCTTGAGTCATGGTTTCAAGGAGGTGGCTACAAGTTTTGGTGTAATGAAATTTAGCACTACGATCTCAATTCATAGACACATGAAGGAACCACAGTTTCCGAATGGGAGAACCTTCTTGTGTAATCTATATACGCAGGACGAATGGCTCATTTATCGGGAGTTTCTTAGTGATAAGAAAGGCCACGAACTTCGTTTTTGTTTAATTTTTGTGTCACGGTCAAAGACATTTTAAAAAGTTAAAACATGTGTTGGGAACAAAGATGTTCGTTGCTGCAAACTGTAATAAACATGATTAGGCACTCCAGACAATCCACACTCGAAAGTCAGAATGGAAAAGGGTCATGAATCAGATGAACCATAAACAATAAAATCTATTAAGGACTGGGTAAGTAATGAAATTAAAAACTCTTCATCAATAATTATTTGTATTTTCAAAGTGGTCTGTCACGTTTTAGAATATTGATACAGTTTGCTGTGACTGATACCTGCGAGCAAACTGCTAAAAGGATCGTCCGGATACTTTTAAGTTGTTTTTATCGCGCTCACTACAATAACAAAGTTTTCATGAAAGCGTCAAATAAGTTGTTTCATATCATTATTAGCTTAAGATAATCGCGTATACTTGTATTATGTACTGTCCTCTCTTCAAATTCTGTTTCTTTATGGTAGCGACTAAAAGACGTGGGTCGCGGGTGTGGGTCGCGGGTGTGGGTCGTGGGTGCGAGTAAAACTTGAAGCGAGTGCGGGTACGGTGCAGGTAAAAAAAATTTAAAAAAAACACAAAAAGTAAAATAATAATAATAATAGTAATAATAAATAATCGTTTACTTTACGATTTTTGACCATTTTTGTTTTCAATTTTTCTTTTCAACCGATACTTAGAGCTTGAAAGTCAAGATCCCGAAATTCAAGAGAAGCATTGTCAAAAAACTTTCTTGAAACTTTCCCACAGACGTTTTTAACTATTTATTTATTTTGATGTCCTTTTAATCATAAATCAAACTTGACACAGCCGTCCTTCTGCCTACCAGTCACTCCGGCTACATGGGACGCAAACGCTTTATGGCTACGAATCAGCGAATAAAATTGTAATTATTTACTCTCTGTTCCTGTCTTTTTGGGTAGTTTTGGAACTAATTTGCGAAGACAGTTTCTCTGTGCCGATCCTGGTGCCGATTAAAATATAAATGTCATCTCATCTGGCACGACACGAACCAAACGCTCAAGTTTCAATAACTTCTATTATACCGTATTCTCTCGATTAAACGCCGGGGGCGTTTATTTAAAACTCGGCCTCGTAGACCTGGCGTTTATTCGAACCAGGCGTTTATTGGGGGCCCGGCGTTTATTTATTAAGTGCATTTTTCAACCATTTATTTTTATCATCGGTACTGGAGGTTTGTTGAAATTAAGATCCAAAAACGTTAAAAAAACGTGAAACAATGTCACCAACTTTGTCTTCTCTCAGTGAATCAGGTAAGTCATTTATCAAAAACATCACTGACAAGAACAGTTATTGAACTCTTCCCAACGTTAAATTTCTTCGTGAAACACGGAGTCCTGAAGTATATCGGCAACTGCTCGACAGCAAACGTATTGTGCAAGCAATATAGAATAAGGCGATAAATTCAAATAAAATAGTAGAAAGAGAACTAGTATGCAGTTACGACACATAATCCTGATTAACTATACCCATCTCGAATAAAAGCCGGGACCTCAAATAAAACGCCGGGACCCCGAATAAACGCCGGGAGCGTCTATTTTAAACTCGGCCCCGTAGAGCCGGCGTTTATTTGAACCCGGCGTTTATTCGGGGTCCGGCGTTTAATCGAGAAAATACGGTAAGCCAGACGTACACAGACGAGATAACATTATCTGAACAACACAAAACTGAAAAATTATAAAATTTGAACTGGAAGAATTTAATAATTGAAATATGGTCTGTTTCAGGCGTTCAGATACACGAGTTTATCTCTTCGTTTCAAAGTTTATTTCGAACTTGTTCAGCAGACTTTGTACTTCGTCGAATTAACAGAATTTGTAAGAACTGCACTCACAATCATGTTTTCTTACTTTTCTTATCCAAAAAAATAAGAACAACCAAAACGCAAATTATCCCAAAGGTATGACGAAGCCCTGGAAATAGTCTGCGTGGCAGGCGCGGAAACGTAAGGGAAAGGGGTGAAGAGTGCGTGAGGAAGGAGGGGAGAGGAGGGGAGGGGGGTGTCCCCTCCTCTTTCCTTTCGTGTCTCGAACTTCGCCCTTGCGAATAATTAACGGTTACTCGCTTTCCCTTAATCCCCCTTTCCCTCCCATTCCCTTCCAAGAATGGTTTTTTTTTTTTTGCTTTTATTATCATGTATTATTATTTTTTATTACATTATCACTTTTTTTACCCACGACTTTTATGTGCACCCGCACCCGCACCCGCACCCGCACCCACTACCCACACCCGCAACCCACGACTTTTAGTCGCTACCCGCGACCCGCGACATTTAGTAACACTTAATTTTTACAAGCCCTGTCGCATTTCATGTCCTCAGATAACACTTTTCCCGAATTTTCCCTTAAGGTAATGTTTATAACCAGTATAAGACGATATTTTAATTCACGAGACGGTATTATTTTAGGATATTCATTTGTTCCCCTGTTCAACGTTACAGATTTTGTGGTCACATGTTGCGTGTTTCCTTTTTTTGAAACCGCAGAGTGAAATCAATGGTCCGTGAAGCGACGCAAAATCCAAGCCATTTGAAAGGACGTCTGGGATCAATAGTAAGCATACGCCAAAACATGACTGGTTGGTTGAGGTCCCACTAGCAACTGACACTGCTGTTACAACGTTCGTTTGACCTCTTGAGTTGACAACGGTGTAACAGTGGTGTAACACAACTCGCGGTCCGACTCACAAAATATTCTAAAATCATAGCTGACAACTTGTCAAGCATCAATTTGCAATTTCGCGGCAAAAATACATAGAGGTCAAGTTAACATCTCCTTTCCCTATAACCTCATCTCCGTGCCTGCGTATGGCCGTACAAGGGCCAGTCACGAGTTTAAGATCAGGTTCCCATTCTCTTCAGTTGACGCCACAGTGGTGTGACACAACTCGCGGTCCCACTCACAAAATATTCTAAAATCATAGCTGACAACTTGTCAAGCATCAATTTGTAATTTCGCGGCAAAAAAATACATAGAGGTCAAGTTAATATCTCCTTTCCCTATGACCTCATCTCCGTGCCTGCGTATGGCCGTACAAGGGCCAGTCACGAGTTTAAGATCAGGTTCCCATCCTCTTCAGTTGACGCCAGACGCTTACAAACACTCTTTTTATGTAAGATCAATCCCCGTATGGAACACGTTGTCAGCTGACGTTGTAGTTCTTCGTCGTACCCAGAATTCATCAGGAGAGTGTCTACTAATCTAATTTAATATAATAATTTAATTTATACCGTTTTTTTTTTCTGATACCATGTAACTAAGTGACCGCTGGCCGCTCCATTGCCGGATTAGCATTATTTGTAACGCTAGTGGCAATTACCATGATATAAAGATCAAAGCCAGAGGCAGGATGGCTGATGAACATGCTCTTTTTCTTTTCTTTTTTTTTTTTTAATAACAAAAACTTTGTTAACAATCAACCACAGTAGAGATTACAGATAGTACTTAAACACTAAACAATATAAATTGCTTACATTACAGTGCTTATACTACAGGCTTACACTACACCTGACTGTTCATTGACAATGCAACCGTATATTACAACATCTACAGTTACAATGAAATAATGTTACATATTGATCACTTAACGTTGTGTATACCGGTTACAAACAACTACACTTGCGCAAAACTAATACTATATAATGCACAGGTACACATATAGAGAAAAAAACGATAGAACGATATGCTCAACACCTTCGCAAAGGTTTTGCTTTTCGTTGTCTAGTTTCGGTAAGGATTCATTAACAGAGAAGTTGGAGAACCGTTCAGCTGATGGCTGGTTTTGAGAGGTGTAAAGCTGGTTGTAAAAATTTTTCATAACAGTTAGTATAACCTTTGGATCCTCTGCAGTGATACCGTCAGGTGTCTTCAATTTTGTTATATGTCTTTTTTCATAACTTTTTTTTTCTAAGTTAAAAAAGTATTTATTACATTTCCCCCCCCCCCCCCCAATTCGTACCATCTAGCTCTACTCCAAATAATGGATCCTTTAGTTCTTTGCACGGCAATTTCATCTAGTTCAATTTTAAGTTTCCTAGCCTCGTTTACGAGGGAACTGTTTTCTGGACTTGCATTAATACGCAAATTCATTTCCTCTAACTTTTGAAGAAGGTCCAGTTCAATATTTCTTTCTGCGTATGCTTTCTTTTTAGCGAAGCGAAATGCAAACGTCCGTATCTCCATTTTTAACATTTCCCAGTAGAGCCTTTCGTCAGCAATATCCTTGTGTTTCTCAGCTGCATGTTTGATAATGAAACTCATTTTTGTAACAAATTCTTCATCTTCCAAAAGTGAATTGTTAAACTTCCAATAGCCTGGACCTCTTTTTTCTTGTATATCTTCTGGTTTAATCGAGATGGTGACAGGGGAATGATCTGAATCATAGTAAGCGCAGATGTCGGTTTTCGTAACACGGCTTAAAAGTCGTTTCGAGATAAGCCAGAAGTCCAGCCAGCTATTTCTCCACGTAAACTGCATTTCATGCGGATGTTGTCGTTTCGAGATAAGCCAGAAGTCCAGCCAGCTATTTCTCCACGTAAACTGCATTTCATGCGGATGTTGTTCGCGCCAGGAATCGACTAGGTCATAGTTGTTACAAAGGGCCTCTACAGGGTGAATTACATTTTTTTTAAATTGAATGTCTTTGCCTCCGAATTTATCCGAAGCTGACAACGGGCAGTTAAAGTCTCCACCGATAAGGATATTGTCGGTTTGGCATTTACGAATGGAATCGGTTATCTTTTGATAGAAATTAATTTGCTGGTTCTGGTGGTTTGGAGCGTAAATATTAACGAGGCAAAATTCATCTTCATCGACGATTGTATTTACAATCAGAAATCTGCCATTTTTATCTGCAGTGACATTTAGCACCTCTTTACTTAACGAGTGTCTGAAAAGAATCATAACACCTCTACTGTGTTTTGAACCGTGTGCGAAGAAAATGTCGCCACCCCATTCTGCTCGCCAAAATGCCTCCAAGCTAGCATCGCTGTACGCAGTCTCTTGCAAAAAATTTCATCAAATTTTCTGAGATGAAGCCACCGGAAAAGTTTTCTTCTTTTGATAGATTTGTTTAGGTCTCTTGCGTTAAAGGAAACAGCGTTTAAGGCCATATACCCATTAGATTATGAATTTCTTTCTAACCACAAATTCGTGTATCACAGTCTGCAACACTCACGACAGCGTTTAGCCTTTTGACAAATGCCTTTGTGCGGATAGTGCGCCAGTTTACAATAGGCAGAGTAAGGACTAGGTGAGTATAGATCGTAGAAAGTACAAATGATACATAACCACTAACACTTAACATAATAGGAACACTAATTAAGCCGCAAAGCAGCTTATTATATACAAGGGAAAAAGTGCAGGTGTTAGATATCATAGGCTGCTATGAAAAGAAACAAAACCCTCCTACAAAAAAACTCTCCGCTAAATTAGAATAATAAGTGAAGCGAAAGGGAAGCGAGGTGTGAAAGGGAGCGCATAGCATAAGTTATATCGAGGAGGAAGAGGAAAAAACGTTTTGGTAGCGATTTAACACATATTTCTTAAATCCTCGGCTTCATATATTCTCTTTACCTGATCACTTTGGGACTTTTTGATGCAAATTTTGCCATCCATAGTCCAGGCGCTATGCCAGTTGCTGTTCTTTTTAAATTTTCTGACTTTAGCAAACAGATCGCGTCTGTAGTTTGTTAAGTTCTCATTAATATAAACAGTCTCGGTATTATGGAAATAGCTGCTTTAGCTTGTTGACTTAAGGTGTTTCCTGGCCTTGTACAGTTCCCTTTTGGCCCTGTAAGACCTAAAGCGTACTATGATTGGTCTTGGATCGCCACTAGATCTACGTGTAGCCACTCTGTGGCAGATATCGATGTCGTTATTGGCGATATGTACGTTGAGAACTTTCCCAAGCTTGATGGTTTTTTCGGGAAGGTTTTCTTCTGACGACGCGGAAATGCCGTGAATTTCAAGATTGTGTTTTCTGGTGTACTGCTCTAAGTCGTCTAGTTGGTTTATTGCAGCTCCGAGGTCGTTTTTAAATCCATCTAGGTCATCATTTAGGTCAGCAATTTCTTCGTCTGCATTGCGAACCGCTTTTTTAAGCGAGCTCACCTCCTTCTTGAGGGCTTTGTTCTCCGTTTCCAAGCTTTCTACTTTGGCAATATGAAATTCTAACGACTTCTGAAGTTCTTCGTATTGGTTACGTGGTGCTCTGTTTTCCTTAAGGAGCTCGTCAGTGTTTCTTTGTATGTTGTTTAGTGCAACCCAGATACTTGACAAGTCGGCATGTTCGGCCATGAGCTCTGTGGTCTTCGCGGATTTATTTGGGGGGATTTCGGGTGAACTGCTGCTGCTAAGCCTTTCGCCACGCTTACTTCTGATGATAAGTGGTGTTCCATCGCATTCGCCTAATTTTTCAGCCATTACGTTTTGATGCGGAGAGTTAGCAAGGCAGACTACTCAAAAACGCTGCCGTCCATGCTCGAACATGTGCGCAAGATTTCGTTGTTGGAGGTTTCCACATAACGTCGAGTGATTACTGATGAACATGCTCTTGCTGGTTTACTTTTTATTCTTATTTTAATACTTTACGTGAGAAGGAGAAACTTCTATCGCCGTGTTTTTCTAAGGCAATTTATTCTACGTCGAAGAATGTTTCTGGCGCTGGATTTGGGGCTTCCTAGGGAGCGAAGGAACAATCGGCGTGTTTGGGTTTACCCTCGGCCACAACATTGGTTGGAAGAAATGCTCAACAACTGATTTCTGAACAGTCTTTGGGAGAGGCATTTTAGAGTTTCCAGAGGAACATTTGATTATCTCTGCAGAATAGTTTCCCTCGACATTCAACGCCAAAATACTCGCTTTCGACAAGCGATTCCCGTACAGAAGAGATTCCCGTGCACCGTTAGATTAGGATCAGGAAATTCCTATCGATCTACTGGGATAACGTTTGACATTGGAAAGTCTTCGGCGACTAAAATATGCCACAGTTTCAGTAAACCTTTAAAAAGAAGAAAGAACGATTTCATTTTCTTTCCTTATCATGAAGATGATGTTCAAGAAACCATTAAAAAGAAAGAAAGTGGATTTTCCTCACGTGGTAGGTGCAATTGATGGCAGGCATGTAGAAATTAAAGCGCCTCTGCTAAACCCAGCTGATTACTTCAACAGAAAACAGAATATTCAATTGAGACTCAGGCTGTGGCTGATTCGCGAATGTTATTCATGAATATCAGTACTGGGTGGCCAGGAAGCATTCACGACGCTCGAGTACTCCGTCTGAGTCGTATTTTCAGGGAGATTGAGAATGGTACTATTCTAACCAGGCCAGTAGAAGTGATTAATGGGACTAATGTTAGGCCCCTTATACTGGGAGATCCTGCCTACCCTCTTCGTCCTTGGCTTATGACCGCCTTTCCCACAACAGGTGCTTTAACAGTTGCGCAACAGAGGTTTAATTACCGCTTATCCAAGGCATGTGTTATAATTGAACGTGCGTTCGGTAAATTAAGAAGCCATTGGCGCTGCTTATTGAAACAGCTAGAGAATTCAACCGACCGTGTGCCAAAAACTATTATTACATGCTGCATTCTTCATAACATTTGCATTCATATGGATGATCTTTTAGATGAAGACGAGGATAATGACAATGATGACGACAGCGACGATGACGATGGGGAATTGGTTTCGGACACTTAAGGGTAGACGTCGCTGCCCGAAGGATAAGGCAAGCTATCGCAGAGACCCTTTAAATATCCTGGACATTCCACATTTTAATAACTCGATTTGTAAACTGTTATTTGGAACTTTATTTCGTCTTACATTGAATACTGTATCATATAGTACGCTCAGTGATAGCCATGAGAAAAAAAGCATACGTTTACATGTGTTGCCAGAGGCTGTAAAAGTTGATCGGATTGTCAGCAAACCTAGTAGTGGGGCGGAAATGTGCTGGAATTGTTCACTTTCTGTTAAAAGCACGAAACTTGGTGGAAAGATAGTTTTTAACGTGTTGATGGATATCTGATATAGTGCCACCGCGAAAATTTGACATGAGCTGAGTTAAGAGGGTGTTTCAAAATGGCCGCCATCTTGAACCGGAAGTGGAATTGTAACTTCATAGAAAAGCCCTAAATATTTAGATGTTTGCCTCGAAAACGGCCCTGAAGCAGGCAGAGGAATCTAGTTTTAGTATATAAACAATTGTGCTGTAATTTTGAGCCACAGAACGCAAGACTGATACAAATACATAAAATATTCAAAAAGGCCGCCATTTTAAACCGGAAGTGGTGTATAAATCGTAAAATAATCTTTATCTGTCTTGAAAACCTCTTTATTTTCCATTTTATAATAATTATATTGCCTCTTTCATCATAATTACATGCTGTTTGGCTATCCTGCTCTTAAAAACGACTTTTATAGTATGTTTGAGTTACAGATACATCTTATACATTCAAGTACAATTGACTGCTGGTTATGTCTGAACCAAAACTTTTCAAAAGGTCAAGTTTTTTTTAGCAAAGTTAAAAAGGGTGACGGGCCTGCGCTGCTCCCACGCGCGTGCTTTAGCCTTTTAAAATGGCTTAAAAATTTAAGCCAGAAGTTGTAACCAATTTGTGATCCTCTTTTTAGTGTCTAAAAGAGTAACAGGCCTGCGCACCTCCTGCGCGCGTGTTTTAGCCTTTCTAGAGTTTTGCTCTCACAAGTATATCTTTGAGGGAACGCCTTCTTCTGCACGATATTAGAGGCGGTTCCTTGAAAATGTCGTTAAGCAATGGTTGCTGTGTTATGAAATGCCAGCTGTTCATGAGTATTGGTTTTAAGTTAGGCACTGCTGGGTGATATTGCATTGCAAAGGGCAAGATTTTCTTTTTTGTTTTTGTCGGAGGGCTTGATTCCTGTCTTCAAAAGTAACTTCTGAGAGGGTTTTTTTGAATAAAGTTTTATGGGTATCTGATTCGCGCCTATGCGTGAAGGCGTTACTTCTGTAGAAGATTAGCCAGGGATGTGAAGGTTTTGACGATTTTATTTTGCACTAGACTTTACGGCTTTGTTCCTTCATCGATCAGTTCGGGAAGCGTCCGTTGTTAAATCGTAGTCAACTGAAATCAGTTAGAAAACAAGTTACTATTTACATCATTCGCTATTGAAATGGCAAACAGTTCTCAACTTACAATTTGTTTTCCATAAATCCTTGAAATCCCACATCGGCGACTGAACAACGAAATGTGTCCGTTAAAGAAGTGAAACTTGTTCTTTTAAATTCTTGTCACCTAATGTCACATGACCTTATTTTTCCCGCCTCGCTAAGTCGAGGCGATAACTGACAATATGGAAATTTAAGGACATTGTTTGCATGAAATGCAAATCACTCCGGCCCAGTGCGGAAATTAGGTTTAATTAATTATGCCTAATTGAGCAACGACTATAAATGTAATAGCGTTCAATAATAAGAAACGTCAGAAAATAGCATGTCTATTGCTTCTGGGAACTAGCTTAATTAGGAAAATTCCGCATTTAGTTCCTCCTTGGTTGCTAGGAGACACAACTTGTGGATTGGCCTGTCGTATTCACCATCCTGGGTCTTGATTCTGGCCTTTCTGACCAAGCCATCCTTTCCTGGATACGTGACAATGATACGCTCCAACTTCCACTTATGTCTGGGGTTGATCCTTTCTTCAGGTTCTGGTTGAGGTAGTGGAAGATGATGACTTATAAGAATATCGTTCGGTGTGATGGGGGGATTTTCCCAGATGTCATTGGAACTTGGATACAGAGGACGTCCATTGATGATGTAATTTGTCTCTGACAGAAATGTTCTCCATTGCTCTTCTGTAAAGGCTTGATTCTTGCACGTAGCATTGAGACTTTGTCTGACAGACTTGATGAGAGTTTCCACGACGCCATTTTGATGACTTGCATGAGGCATCACGAGCCAGAGAGAACCAGAAGTTTAAAAATTTGCAAGGTCTGGTTGCTACGGAGTGACGCCATGGTTTTTGGTTTGCGGTTTCACTCCCGCAGCGTTTCAATAGGGCTCTTTTGATAATTCTAAAGAGGTTAGGTTTCATAAATATTTTGACCAGGGCGGGAAAATTCGATTACTCAATCCTATACTCCTTTCCTTTTGCAAATGGCTGCTTTCGATAGTTGGCGGGTTGGAATTTCAACAAGCGCTTCATCCAGCTGCTAAATTAGATCTGTGAAATGTGGCGTTTCAGTGTAGCCCGTTCACTGGCAAGTGTTTTGAACGAAGTGGCCACAAGTATCAGCTCGCAGACGTGGTGGGCTTTCTGGTCTTTCTGATCGGAGAGTTAACAAAGAAGAGTTGTTCTTATTCGGTGTTGTTTTTGCCATTCCGCGTTACAAATGTAAAGCAAGCAAAGCGTGATATCGGGGATTATTACCTACAAACAATGCAGTACAGACTACAAATCACTACGGCGAAACGTCTTCAGGTAATGGAAGGAATCCACTGTAACATGTAGCTGGTAGTCTAGCAAAATAACCGTACAACGAGGTAAGTTATTCCTTCGATCGTTTTCTTTAGATAAGGTAAACGCTTGCGTCCGTTCGCTCGCAGTCTATCCCTTCAGGGATCAGTCGAGCGAAAAAAACAGAGCAGCAGCGAGCGCCAAAATCGCCTGCCACGTGGAAACGTGGTCCGCGCGTGACGAGCTGCTGGTTTAAGCGTGCGCCACGTTTATATTTATTTTTAAAGAAAGGAAGCTCTTTCACAAATGTGGTTTTCAAAGAGGTCCTTAACAAAATAAATAAACTAAACATCTATGAACTTTTTCGTAAGAAAATAAACAAGTAAACAAGAAGCCCTGTTATACACTCTCTAGTAAAAAATACTTAATTGAGTTGACGCGCATTTGAATACCATTTCTCGTTCACCCAAGTTGGAGCCCATGGCATCACCGTATGCCTGAGTGTTTCTGGGATATGCAACATAACAAACATTTTGAGACAAAATTTTAGACAAATGTTGATATCTTTTCCTGGTTCACCCAGGTTGGAGTCCATGGCATCACCGTATGTCTGAGCGCTTCTGGGATATGCAACATAACAAACATTTTGAGACAAAATTTTAGACAAATGTTGATATCTTTTCCTGGTTCACCCAGGTTGGAGTCCATGGCATCACCGTATGCCTGAGCGCTTCTGGGATATGCAACATAACAAACATTTTGAGACAGAATTTTGGACAAATGTACATCCTTTCTAGTTTACCCAAGTTGGAGTCCTCGCATCACTGTATGCCTGAGCACTTCCGGGATAAAAGTCATACATTTTCTGTACTTTTTCTGAAGAATCACGCTCCAATTTAATGAAGAAAAATGATTCTTGTCTTATTATCAGTAACCCCCTCCCCAAAAAGCAATCCTACCTCAAAGATAAGCCCCTGAAAAAACGGTTTGGAATTATTGCCTTATTTCATTATCGCGCGCAAAGCTTGTGTATTTCACGCCCGCCTGCTAAGTGGTCACTTTGTTTTCTATTGACTAAATATTTCCTTTTTCTGATGCTTGTGCATATTCTCAGTGCACCAAAACCCAAACACTTCAGTTAGCCAGGAGCCCTGCGCTGTGGTATGTTATCCGTATTTCGCAAGTTGGAACCAGAATAAAATTGGAGGTGCTTATAATTATTCCGGTGCGACTTTCGAACCAGTGTGAGTTTAGTTTGGTTCGCTCTGTATTTATTCTACATGATACCGGAAAGTACACGATGGTGTTCTTTCTGCTTGACTATTCTTGCGTGAAAAGAGACTGTTCGTACGTAGTCTAGATACTGGTCGAGAATCCTATGTCGGTAAAATTCAGTCTTTGTCTTACTATTTCATCGCAGAAGGAACTCATCGTCCCAAAAACGGAATATGTAAACGCGGTATAAATCTCCTACCGGAAAAAGACAATATTAGCTCGTCTGGAAGAAATTTAAGCGGCTGATAATGTCACGTAGTATTTCAGCGTTGACATCCTCGTTTGAGGCTTAGCCGATCGAGTGAGGCGGGATGTAATTTTTAATTATTTTGCAGTATAACTAATGCCAGGACAGTGTGCTTGAGTAGAGTTAGTTTTTTCGATTTGCCGATGGTCAACAGCCTAAATTTTTTTTCTTCAAGGCTATACGTTTTTAAGTGATTTCCTGCCACACCGCAGTTAAAACTTGTTTATCTATCTATTAAACGCCATTAATAATAGTAGAATCAATTAAAGCAAGCAAAAAAAGATTTCACGCTTAAAGATTATAACACATTCGCGCGAAAATTAACGCCTAAGTGGAACAGAAACGATCATTAAAACAGATTTAATTACATTGGAATGCTAGTAAGTCACTGGGCTTCACGCAGAGATACCGGACTAAAAGACTGGTATCTCTGCGGGATCCCAAGGTAATTTTTGGTTGCTAAGAGCGTCTGGCTCGTTATGATATTCCATTGCCACTTGAAATCGCAACAGAAATCCTCAGATAGAACGCTTTGAATCTTGGGAATGTTCCAGCTCTGCATAATTTCCTTTAAGTAACCTTGCGCACCTACAAAGTTTGTTCCACGGTCGGACCAACAAACACTTGGGTGACCACGTAAGCTCGCGAAACTGACGGAACACCATCAGAAAGGCATCAGATGTCTTGTCGTTTACAAGTTCTAAGTGAACTGCCCTTGTGGTCATGCAGGTGAATATTACTACTTGAGCTTCTTTCAGAGTCTTCCGATTGAGTTTAATATGCAAGGGACCAAACATGTCAATGGCAGTGTTGGAAAAGGGAGGGAAACCTGCTGCCACTCGTAAAGATGGGATCTGCCCCATTAGCTGGTCCAGCGGTTTTTTGCGAAGTTTCCTGCAGGTGATGCACTTTGAAGTGAGGGCTTTGGACATGCTGCGGACTCCTATAATCCAGTATTTCCTCCTGGCTTCATGGATTAAACTCTTGTATCCACAATGTCCACGCTTGTCGTGCAGGTGGCGCAGTAACAGCTTGACAAGTAGATGGTCGCGTGGTAGGATAACGGAGTTTCTCATTTCTTGTGGCAAAGATCTGGCATCTTCGAGTCGTCCATGAGCGCGAAGTAGTCCGTTTTCGTCCAGGTTTGGAATTAATTTCTTGTCAATGACAGAGGGATCTAAGTGTAGTTGACTCCACTTGAAGAGTTGATTCTCAGATTCTTTTAATTCTTGTACGGTGATGGGGCCTGTCTTCGAATTCTTTTTTCTGGCATTTTGAACGAAACGGCGAACGTAAGCGAGTGTTCTCCGTATCTTTGGAAATGTTGAGCAGGTCTTCAGTAATTGGTGAAGAATGGGGTTATCTTCTGACTTGACTCGCTCTAGTTTGGCGTTGATTTCAGCTGTGGCTGCTTCGTGTTTTACAGCGTTAACTTCTGCTATGGTTGCATCGTGTTTAACGGGCATGTTAGTCTTCTCGGAGGTTTTCGTTTCCATTGCGACTTCAGTCTCTTCTCCACGAATACTTTGGTCTTCAATTTGAAACTTGGGCCATTCGTTTTCGGGCAAGTGCAGGTAAGAGGGTCCCTCTAGCCAATCTGTAAGTTGTGATGGTTCCGTTCCTCTGGTAAGAATGTCAGCGGGATTACTCTTCGACCTTATGTAACGGAAGTCATCCACTCCGACAGTTTCTTGGACCTCTGCTACTCTCACTGATACGAAAGGTTTAAATTGCCGTGGTGGGGTCCTTATCCAAGACAAGATGGTAGAGGAGTCCACCCAGAAGATTCTTTTGCAATCTTGGATGTTCGCCAACTGCAGTGGCGTTCTGCAAGTATCATACATCCTTGCAAGTGTTAAATAACCCATGAGCTCCAGTCTCGGGATCGTCTTCTTTTTCAACGGGGCAACGAAGGACTTGATCAGGACTGGGACGCACTTGTAATTTCTATTCTTTAACTCCCGTCGGAGGAAAATGACTGCACCGTACGCTTTCTCGCCACCATCACAGAATCCATGGACTTGCGGTACCCCAACTGCATGACTTGGTTTCAACTTTCGATCGAATTCGAACGCAAGGAGATGATTCATGGTTTGCACATTTTCCATCCACTTGCTTTGAATGCTCACTGGCAGGATTTCGTCCCAGCTATAGCCTGAACTCCACAGTTCTTGTAAGTCGATTCTAAACTTTATTGCTACGGGTAACACAAGACCAATGGGGTCCCATAATTTGCCAACAAGACCTAAGCATCGTCTCTTTGTCAGGACATCGGTCAGGCCAAGGTCGTTCTTTTTCAGGGTAAACTTGTCTGTCTGTTTATCCCATCGTAGACCCAGTAGATCCGTTGACCGTTCATCGTTAGATTGGTCGATTTCTGTCTGGTTAGAATGCCAAGTTTTAATCTGGAAGTGGCCTTTCTCGAGGATGGCATCAATGTCGTTGATAATCTGCTCAGCTTTTGCTGTAGTTGCTCTGGACCCACCGATATCATCCACGTACACATGGTCTTGAAGTTCCTTTGCAGCTTCCGGGAACTCAGCTTGCGATAACTTTGCCAGAGTATTGATGGCGTTAGTTGCTATGTCGGGAGCTGGTTTATCACCAAAGTTCAATCTGAGCCATTGATACACAGTTGGTGAATCATTTATCTTACTTCTTCACAGAAACCTGTGACAAACTTGATCGTCGGGATGCACCGAGATTTGATTAAACATTTTGCGCATATCACCAGTGAATGCCACTTCGTTCCATCGCCATGCTGCCAGTACATCGAAGAGGCTGTTGATGACGTTAGGACCTTTCTCGAGATAATCGTTAAGCGAAAGACCATCGTGACCTTTCGAAGATGAGTCAAAGACAAGTCGAACTTTTGTGGTCCTTTCTGGCGTGAACACGGCTTGCAGTGTTAGGTACCATTCAGGTTTACCATGATCGATTTGTTCAGGTGGAACCTTTTTCACAAAGTCCTGATCCAATAACTTTTGATCTTCATCAACAACTTTAAAGCAACCCTTTTCCTGGAACGACTTTTCAGCAGAAAACATCCTTTTCAGAGCGATGTCGTAGTTACTTTGTTTGGGGGTCCTGCTTCCTTCCAGGGCATCCTCACTTGTATTCTCCCGTCAACTGAGGTAGTTGAAGCTGCGAGGGACTTTACGAACTTGCTTTCACGTAACACGTTTTCACTGCATGTACAGAGTTTGGTTGGTTTGACGCCAAGGAGGTCTTGGTGAAGGAGTTTCTTGATATCCTCCACGATACTTACTATCCCGACTTCTATTGACTGAATTTGAGATGTGGTAGAGCTGTTTGACTCAAACTGTCCCAGAACGTACCATCCAAAACAGTTTCTTTTCGCGATAGGTTCTCCTGGTTCTCCGGACACTGTGTGGATATCAACGAACGCTTCTACGAAGTCTGTGCCGATAAGGATATCTATGGCACCACCCGAAAGATGCAGCTTATCAGAAACGTTCTTCAAATGGGTGTATTGTCCCACTAATTCTTTAGAAATTGTTTTGGCATTACTGCAAGGTCTCGTAACAGTGTACACTTGAAGGGTCTTCGTAATATCTTCGTCAGTAGGTGAGGCAAGCGTGATATCGATTACCTGTGAAGGTTCGTTTTTCTTCTTCCCCCCCAGCCAAATTCATAGTGAGATGCGTTGCTGATCCATTTAAGCCAAGTCGTCTAGCTGTATTTTTGGAGAGTAGGCTGGTGTTAGATCCAGAGTCTAACATTGCAAG
This sequence comes from Siderastrea radians, assembly GCA_964017195.1. Classification (NCBI taxonomy): domain Eukaryota; kingdom Metazoa; phylum Cnidaria; class Anthozoa; order Scleractinia; family Rhizangiidae; genus Siderastrea; species Siderastrea radians. Next base: position 24,352,795 of record OZ024899.1, read on the forward strand.
AACTTCGACAAAGTTTCCATTTCTGTTCATGAGTTTAACTTTTTGAACAGGGCACAAACCAGTGACAGGTTTTAACTTTGCTTTCTGGTACACAGCATTTCCTTGGATGTTGCCATTCGACGTAGTTGAGGGGCCTTGGAATTGACTTTGGAATGGTGCTGCTTTTGGATTCAAAGTTGTGTTTGTTTCGCCAGTCCTGTCATTATGTAGAGACCGGTGGTGGTTTTTTCTGCATTTGTGACAGGTTGAGCCATCTGGTTTCTTGCAATCGTTTGTGTGATGCGCTCTTAGACACTTGCGACATCGCCAATGTTGCTTAACAATCTCCCACCTTTGATTGACTGTTAAAAGCTGGAACGTAGGACAGGCAGCCAGATGATGTTTGGTTTTACAGCCAAGTGGACATGCTTCATCATCAGTTTCTTCGCCATTGGTGGCATTATTTTCTGACTTCTTAGGACCCTTGTCCCGGCAACTTTCATTCCTTTCCTCAGAGATGGAGCTCCTTTTGCCTCGGGAGCGAATGCCTGCTTCCTGATGTAACCAGGCGATGAGGTTGCTAACGGTTTCCTGTTTCCCTTCTCTTTTCATCTCTCTACCAAAATGAGAATTGTCGTTTGGATCGAGTTTGGACAAAAGTTGGGACATAAGGAATGGTCCTTCTGAAGACTCTAGCACAGGGCACCCATTATCTTCCATATCGTTTACGTAGCACGACACTGTTGTGGCGAAGTGTATAAAGGACTTGGAATCTCGTCTGACTGGTTTAAGATTGTTTATTTCAGACAGCAATTCATCCATTAATTTTCGTCTGACTGCGAACTCGGTATCCAAGATGTTCCAAGCGCTGTCAATGGTTTTACAGGTTTTACCTGGTCAGTCCACCACGAACCCTTTGGCAATACGTTTCGGAAACGTTGCAATTGTTCATCTTTATCCTGACCATATTTCGTCATCCAATGATTGAATTCCTTTTTCCACGTGGCATAAGATCTGCGACCTCCATCCCATGTTGGTACTGATAATCGTTGTAGACCACTTAAGTTTGGTTTTGATCCTAAGGTGTCCGCCATTTTTGCTACTGCTGATGTCATTGATGACATTGATGATGTCAGAGCCTCCAGGGTTTCAGAGTCCTTACGAGACGTTTCAGAAGAATTTTGTTCCTTTTGATAAGCAGCAAATTTCTAAGCAATTTGAAGAAAATCCGCCTTGGCCTTGTCTCCAAGTTTTCTGGTCATTAAAGAGGGTCCCTCGTCTGTGGCAGCGCCTTCATCAACCAGTTTGTCTAAAATCGTTTTTTGCTGCTTTTTGATTTGCCTCTGTCTCGTCTCTACTTGAGTGAATGCTGCTTCAAGTGTTTTGAATTCTGGTTTTACTGAGAAAATTGTTTCAAATTCCTCCATTAACTCGTAGAGGATGTTTACAGCGTTTTCCATTTTTCCTGCGAGGGTTTTGACGTCTACTTTAGGCGGCATTTTAAACGGAATTCAATTTACGTAAATATGCTTTAACTCCAGCCTCGATTTTATGTGATGTTACTACCAGCGGGCTTCGAAGTCTTTGATTTTGACAATCCAGCAACAAAGATAAAAATAAAAACGTCAAACAAATCAAATGTCCTTACTTTTCCTTCGCAAATACAATTCGGCACAATCTTGATGAAGATTCAGCGTAAGTTGAGGGCGCGATGATTCAGTGTAATCTGTGGCAGCTCAACTTGTGATACGAAGTTCGGCGGTTGTCAATAACTCGATTCGGCGTAACCTTCGAGGACAAATTTTGACTGATTCGCGCCTATGCGTGAAGGCGTTACTTCTGTAGAAGATTAGCCAGGGATTTGAAGGTTTTGAAGATTTTATTTTGCACTAGACTTTACGGCTTTGTTCCTTCATCGATCAGTTCGGGAAGCGTCCGTTGTTAAATCGTAATCGTTAAATGTTTTCCATAAATCCTTGAAATCCCACATCGGCGACTGAACAACGAAATGTGTCCGTAAAAGAAGTGAAACTTGTTCTTTTAAATTCTTGTCACCTAATGTCACATGACCTTATTTTTCCCGCCTCGCTAAGTCGAGGCGATAACTGACAATATGGAAATTTTAGGACATTGTTTGCATGAAATGCAAATCAGTATCCTCTCAGTCTCAAGAAGATGTGTTTTGAAGTTTGTGATGCTCTCTTCAAATAATGTTTTAGAAGAGTTACTTCTGAGTAGTCCTAGAGCCTCTCCTTTGATGAAGCCTCTTTTCACTCCTGATGGATGGCAGGTTGAAAAATGAGTGTACAGAAATGTCTCAGTGGGCTTAAAATGGGTGCGTACATCTAGCACTGACTCATTTCTAAATCTTTCACCTTTGTAAACAGTAGTGTCCAAAAAGTTTGTTTCTGTTTCGGATACTTCAACCGTAAACTTGATAGTTTGATGGTGTTTGTTAGCTTGTTCAATGAACTGAGTGATCTCTTCTCTGGTTACCTTAGCCATGAAAATAGTGGCGAAAGCAACTGCCATTTTGGTGCCCATGGCAGTCCCATGTATTTGTACGTAGTTTTTTTCCATTAAACTGGAAGGAGTTCTCCCCTAGGATAAGTTTGAGCGCTCTTTGCAGTAATCCTATAGGGATAAGAGGTTCGTTTTTTATGTTTATTCCCTCCTTTTGTGGTATATTTGTATACAAGCTCATAAGTCCATTGAAACAAGGATCGTGTTTTCTGGTACCTTCGTTTTCTCTAAGAAATTGAAGAAGTGAGTTGTATCTTTTAGATATGACTTTTGTTGTTATGCTATAGGCTGAAGGAGTTTATCAACGAATGAGGATAGTCTCTCTGTTGGGCCGTCACACCCTGATAAAATCAGCAACTGGGGTTGGTCTGTGTATCTTTGTTAGGGCGTAGAATATTGGAATATGAGGCGGTTGTGGTGTTTGACAAAGCCACGTTTTGGTCATTTCATCTATGTGGTTTCCGAGATAGAGTCCGCTAATAAGCTGTTGAACTCTCAGGTTTGTTTCCTCTACCAAAGGATTCACAAGAGGTCTGTAGTGTTCCCTGTTATCTATCTGGGTTTGACCTTCTTTAATTTGTCCTCAATGTTTAGAACTACAGATGTAGTTCCTTTGTCAGCCTTTTTAAGGTTAATGTTGGTGTCACGCTTTAGGGCGTTAAGTGTTTCGCGTTGAGCGGGATTAAAATTATCCTTTGGATTTTTGAGTTCTAGTTCTGCGAGTTAAATTTTGACCCCTTCTAAATAGCTTGCAAGGGCTACGGATGATTGTACTTGTGGTTTCCATGTAGATTTAACGTGGAAAGGATGAGGTTCTGTGTTTTCCCCGTGAAAAATGTATTGGAGACGCATTCTTCTCGCGAAATGATCGAAGTCACGAAAGAGTTGTTTTTTATTTGCATCTCGTTTTTCACGGGTGTGGAAATGTATTTCAGCCCTTTCGCCAGTAAGTTAATCTGGTCATTTGTAAGCTTTTTATCCGAGAGGTTTTTGATGTGTTTTTTGTTTGCCTCTAAACGTGTTTTTAATTCTTTTTGGTGTTTGGTTTTTCTGCGTTCTTTCCACCTTTTTGTTGAGCTGACCTTAGGTGGCGTTTTTGTCTTTTCTTTAAGTGAATTGATTTTTGTTGGCTTTTTTTGTCGCCTTTTTGAGTAAAGTGATTTTTGTTGGCTTTTTTGATTTTCCTTTAATTGAGTTTGCTTTGAATGGTTTCTTAGTGGACCCATATTCGTACTGGGACTCAGAAAAGAGACATGTATACTGTTCAACATGTTTATTCTGAATGTCATCTAGTTTTGACACCATTTCGCCGAACTCTGAAATTTTCTTGTTGATGCTTTCGGCTACCTTAGGTACACGCTCAAGCGTAACAATGTTTTCACTAGGCGCCGAGTGAGTTCACTTCTTGAAATGTGGTTTCTTATTTACAACAGTGCTTGAGTTCTTTCTAGGAGCCTTTGGCCTCTTGCCTTGTTTGATTTGAATTCTCAAACGATCGAACTCTCTGTAGTGAAAACGCGTAAGAGTTTTAACGAATTCCTGTTGCTAAACGACATTTTCAAGGAACCGCCCCTAATATCGTACAAAAGAGGGTGTTCCCTCAAAAATATACTCGTGAGAGCAATTCAAAATTCTAGAAAGGCTAGGCCACGTGCGCAGGAGGCGCGCAGGCCTGTTACTCCTTTAGACACTAAAAAGAGGATCACAAATCAAAACTGCAGTTACAACTTCTGGCTTAAATTTTTAAGCCATTTTAAAAGGCTAAAACACGCGCGTGGGAGCCGCGCAGGACCGTCACCCTTTTTAACTAAGTTTCTCTGAAATGTACGCATGTTATATAAATTCCTTAAAGTTTATATTCTATTCTATCAAGTTTGTCTTCTTAAAGCAGAACACTGGTCGGGTGGATACTTATAGTTTGCGTTAGCAGTCATACACACGGCGATCTGAACAAAGATGGCGGATCTGATGTGCAAATTCGGCATCAATATTACTTCCAGTTTAAAGATAATTTCATTTGCGGTTTAGAAAAAATGCTTCCATTTGACCAAATAGTCATATTAATGCATTATTTTCCAAGTTAATCGTCCGAAATTGTTGAAAATAGGCAAGGACTCGTTTTATCCAACATCAGAATTAATTTAAGTAGAAAAAAGGACACTTCCGGTAATACCGCATTCCACTTCCGGTCAAGATGGCGACCGTTTTGGAAAAAGTTGAAAAACTCACTTATGTAGAAAATTTTGCAATGGCACTATATCAAGTATTTACAAGTATAAAAAATTCTATCATTTTTGAGAATTTGGTGCTTTTAACACAAAATGAACAATTCAGGGCAAAATCTGCACATAGCCGCCCCACTATAGCACTGGTTTTACATTTTGTACATTCCCTGTCATTGAAAACAGAGACAGAAAGAAAACAACCACCTTTCTTTCAATCTTTCTTAACCATTTTTCTGAACTCTTTTATAGCACTTAGGAAGAGATCTTTAAAATTATTTTCACTTCTCTTCAGAACTTCCATCATTTTTTCCTCTCATTCCTGGCTTTCTCTGAACAAAGCCAACCATGGGTCATCATCAGTCTGCCCAGACTGGCACTTTCTCTTCCTGGTAGCCTTGCCACTCTTGCCTCCTCCATTATTCCTGGAGTCTACTTCATCAGCAAGTGATGAGGTAGAAGGAGCTGGAGATGGCGTTGAACTGCCACTTTCAGAGGTCTCGCTCGCTGTTTCCAAAACGAAACGTGGATTTACGATGTCTCTGGAGCCCATAAACTCGTCGAGGACGTCAAAATGTGGGCATGTTTCCATGTCTTCACTTCCCGTTCCCGAGGTTTTAGTTTTGTCTTTAGCTTGCTTATAGTGCCGGTTGAAAAACTTCTCTTTTACCTTCTGAGGCGTTCTATCATTGCTGCGGCCAAATTCCTTCATGCTCTCTTTTAATTTCTCTGCAATAATGGCCCACATGGTCTGCCCCTTTTTCCTCTTTTTACGAAGTCCTTCAACTTCATCTTTGTATGTTTGAATTAGAGTCTCCTCTTCTAAGTCGCTCCAGGCTGGGAAGCGCTTTGGTACACTTGCACTTGTACTTGCTGCTGCTGATCCTGATACAGGGGTTTCAGTTGCTTGGAGAGCTGTCGGTGGAGAACTTGGCGTCGATAGTGGCAAAGCACTTTGTGTCCCAGTTTGGCTTGGGGACGAGCCCAAATAATTCAGAAACAGCACTAAAATCTTGCAGAAAAAACGATAAAAATAAGACAAAATATACCATTCCCAGTTGTGTGAAGGACCTGGAGTCGCCATGTCGTTATTCCTGTCCATTTAACCGCGCCTGTTTCAACAAAGTCTTTAGTCTTTAGCCGTGGTTTCTTTTGCTTAAAACAGACGGAAAAATAAAATTCGTAGTAACCTTTGCGATGAAACCAGATCTTTTTGGCGCTTAAAATTTTGTTATCAAACACCTCTTGTTATGTAACGCAATGATTGGTCTATTTCAAGTGGATTTAGATAGACACCAGGTAAATTGTACTTTCAGAGTTGTAAACAGCGTTGTAAAAATGCTTTGATTTTGCCGCGTAACCTGAGCAGCAAACACTGACACTGATAGCATAAAAAATACACAGTCACACTCAAAACCTACGGACACCGTTGTAACACCGTTGTCAGATGTGCTAGTGGGACCTCAACCGTTATGAAAGCCGGAAAACTTCAAAGAGCGAACTCCTTGTTATGATTTTCGCGTCGTCACCTGATCTTGACCGTACACACACCGCCTTAACAAAGATGGCGATGAAAGAAGCGAGCAGTTAGGGGGAGAAATAATTCTCTATTTTAGGCGAAAATTACGGTATAAAGAAGTCTCTGTTTAAATCATTTCGGAGAAGAGCGTTCTTAGGCAGTTATGCCTGGCGACAATTGCGCTGTTCTTGGCTGTGGGTCGTGCAGACGAACGAAAGGTCTCGGTATTTGGAAGTTACCTGCACCGAAAGACGAGGCCAGCAAGAAGTAGAGGCAAGACTGGCTCTGTCAGATCACGAGGCCAGCAAGAAGTGGAGGCAAGACTGGCTCTGTCAGATCACGAGGGCAAGGGAAAGCGGTTATGGGTTTAAACTTCTGCTGGCGAACGACCGTGTCTTCAACTGTGAAAAGCACTTTGATCCTGGTGACATCGAAATTTGTAAGTAGTACTCTGCACGGTCATGTTAAAACGCAGACTGCAGACTGCAGACTGTGCAGACTGCAGACCATGCAGACTGTGCAGACTGGTATTTTTTTCTTTAAGTAAACTTTGATGTGTTGTGCTTTTTAGGACTTTTCACTTTTTGTCGTGTTAAGATGACATGGCCAGCAGCCTGGCAACGAGTTCACAAAAAAATGCCCCGCAGTAAGAAATTCTCGAACAATTTCGATGGAAGGATTCGCACCTTCTGGGAGTATTTCATATTCCTTTGCCAGACGATTCAAAAGTACATTTTGGTTCTGCAGTTTACGAAGTTTCCGAGCTTGAGCGTACCATACATGAATTCGCTATGTTACTGCGTGGCGCGTAGATCTGCCAATCAGGCAGAGGAGGTTGGACACGGCCCGCAAGGTATCACGGGGTAACTTGTCCTTTTGAGCGGCTCTCAGCTCAGTTGCAACGAACCTCGAAGGTGAGCAGACCTCGATCAACTGAAGATTTCCGAAGAAGCACTGAAACGGCCAAGATCGAAGTTTATACGATTAATTCCTTTTGACTAGTTACCGTTTCTTTACAACTGATTAACTAAGGTTTCATTATAAACGTGGTTTTTGTCACGCCGATCGATGGAAAGGCTTACGAACAGCTTACGAAGCAAGGGAACACGCCGTACTATTTCACCAGCAATCCCACCGAGGAATATTTTGCAGTGAAAGCTAATCGAAGGCATCCTAACCAACTGCCCTTTCAAGGCGTCGTGGTAGCTTTGTCTGTTTAAAGTTTCCACCAAAGGCTCATTATCATCAGGATTAGCAGCGAGCTTGTTTACTCGCTCGACAAATATAGAGGAGGAACTTCGAGCAGTCTACATCAGGAGTTGCAAAAAAAAATCTCAGGAATATGCCGAGCTTGGTACCAAAAAATCGATTGTTGCATTTCATCCTGAATTTAAGCTTGCTGTTTTGAAGTACCAGTAATAAAAAATCGAGTTTCAGGAAATTTTCAGTAATTACGTTGGATAAGGTTGTATCATTGTACTGTAGTGTAGGCTGGTTGTGCTATAATTTGTCTTGTGTTGAAATCTTGCCAAATGTAGTACAAATTAAAGCAGAGGTGTACAAATGTCTGTGTATAAATACCAAGGGGACAGGGAAAATATTGATGTAGCAAAAATGATAGCCCTAAATCCTCATTGCAATTCAGCATAATACACAAAAATTATCAGCCAGACTGCAGACGGCAATTTCTATTACAAAATTAGAGTTGGTTCCTGGATAAAATGTTTGCCTTATGGAAATAGTAAATACTGCGCATTGGCATTGTTGCTTCGGAACAGGAACTAAATCCAGTTTTCTAGTTCAATAATAGTAACAACAACAACAACAGCAACAACAACAATAATAATAATAATAATAATACTGCAAGAACATATAAAAAGAACAGCCACCTGGAAAGTTAATCTTACTGACTGTCTAATCTAATTGATGAGACTGAAAAATTAGAGTTGGTTTCTGGATAAAATGTTTGCCTTGTGGAAGTAGTAAATACTGCACATTGGCATTGTTGCTTCGGAACAGGAACTAAATCCAGTTTTCTAGTTCAATAATAAGAACAACAACAACAACAATAATAATAATAATAATAATAATAATACTGCAAAAACATATAAAAAGAACAGCAACCTGGAAAGTTAATCTTACTGACTGTCTAATCTAGTTGATGAGACTGAAATACAATGCGTCTGGGGGCTCTACCCTGAGTTTGCAACAAAACCATCAAGGGTACCAGGCACCTTGCTTGGTGTGTGATAAGGTCCGAATTTCAGGTTTCTGGACATGAAAACTGAACAATGTTTAAGATTGCATTCAAGCACTCATCTAAGGCTATTTTTTTACAAATCTGTCTTCCTGTTACATTATTTCTTATAAACAAATTTTGCTTGTGCAATTAAAATTAGCAACCACCCTTGAAACCAGAAAGGGTGTTTGCTTACAGATGTTGGCTCATGAGAAAGACTAAATACATATAGTTGAACCACTTATACAAACACTTTTTTCTACTTCTTGTCCTAGTGGAATTAAAGCCCTTATATTTTTGGACACCCCAAGCGGCTTGTCCTATCCTAAAGTTGCCCATAAAAAGTGTTTAGCTCTGCAGTGTTTAAATGAATTATTTTGGGATTCTTCAAATATGGGCTCTCAAGGCTGATGGTCCCTTACAGGAGTGGTTGACCACTGAGAGATAGCTAACCATTATTATTGAATTCTCTTCCAACGGTGAGATTCATAACAAAGTATTTGTGTCATCCTTGTAAGCAATGCCACCCTCTTAATGAAAGTCATAGCCTGGGAATACAGCTGCCTCTTGTCGCTCCCAGCCACTAGGGGTGTTCAGGCAAATGCCCTTAGCAGCCAAGAGCAACGAGAGACCGCTGTGTTCACAGGCTATGAAAGTCAGTGATGGAATATTTTTACCATTACCTCCCCTCTGCTTGGTGGTTACGGAGACCAAACTACATTGTACAGTCAAATCCTACTTTGCGGGCATTCACTCAAATATGGAAACCATTATAACAGACAGTTTTCTCTGTCCTGGCGGTATTAAAGCCATACATTGTTTAGACAAAATTGACCCACTTAATACAGACACCCTGTCATGGACAGTTTGTCCTGTTCTAAAGGTGCCCATATTAACCAGTTCAATCGGCAGTGTTTAAATGAGATATTTTATGTGGGATTCTGTAAAAATGGACTCTCACGATGGATGGTCCCTTAGGCCTGGTCCACACTAGCAACATAACGTAAAGAAAAGAAAACATGTTTTCCTTAAGGACGTTTGCGCGAAAATCTTCTACAACACAGATTTTTTTCATACTTTTGCTACAGTCAGATGATTAGTTACTTATGCCAGAAATGCAATAAAATCGGGGGGTCACCGACCTCGTTTTCGAAATAAAGTCCGTGGAAAACTACCCCAATTTTGTCAAATCGGCCTTCGTAACTCGACATGGCCTTAGTGGTTGTTAGTTGGAAAATATTAAAAAAGATTCGCTGAAGGCCCACTTTCTCAGTTAAATTTGATTTAAATGGGTCTGTCAAGTAAATAATTTGAACCGGTGTCATCCTTTCAGTTAAACTCAACCTTTGAAATGGGCTTTTGCCAACACCGTGCAGCTAAAATAATAGCGGAATTCCATGATGCGTGGACAGAAAAGTAGAAAAAAAAATCAAACTTCTACAACACAGATTTTCTTTAATTTTTTATAAAACGTAGATAATCGATAAGGAAAGTGATCTATCGAAAGAAACTCTGGGGTCACCGAACATTTAAGAGAGTTAAATCCGTGCATAGATATCAAAATGCCCACTAGCGCTATGTATCTCTACATTTCTTAAACAATGCGCGCGCTCAATGCATGACGTGGCGACGTGAATTGCGTGCGCAGTAAGGATGCGCAGAAACAATTAGCGCGATCGTCCTTAAGTCATTATGTTTATGTCATTATGCTCATATATTTATGTTGTAATGTTGTGTTGTCCACACTGGTTACAGCTGTACATAATACATCAATATAGGTTGTGTTTTGCATTTGCACGACCCCGCAGTTATATCGTTATATATGTTACTAGTGTGAAACAGCCATACAATTCAAATGATTTCTGTCTCTCGCTACTAAATGCTACACTAGAAAAATCACTGATGCATAAACTTATATAATTTAAAAACAACACCAAAACACACAAGAAATAAACACAAAATAAAAAAAAGATTTAAAGAGGACATTCACTCTACAATTTACTGTTATAAACCCATTTAAAGCTCTCGTGAGCTTTGGATTTTTTTATTCTGTTGCTTAGAGCAGGACTTAACAAGAGATCATAATATGGTAGACTAAAGTCCTGAACAAGCTCAGTATTTTGGTTTAAAGCAAATATAACTACAATTTTGATGCTTGTAAGCCGGGGGCACTTTCAGGGGCAGACTAGACTTTTCACATAATGTAACCTGGCCAGCATGCATATGTAACCAGGCCAGGTCTTGTTGTTAGATTATTAAACATGGACTCCACGTGTTCGTGTCGTATGTTACATGGTGTCAAATAGTGGGAGAAACAACCAAAATGGAGTAAGATTTCAAGCTTCCTGAATATCTTTCGCTTCAGGGAACCCCTCCGAAAATTGGAGAAGATGGATACAAAGATTCGAATTGTATCTCGTCGCTAAAGAAAAGACGAAGAAACCCGATCCGACCAAAATTGCCATGTTGTTGTCGGCTGTTGGCCCCGAAGCATTGGAGCGATACAACCACTTCGAGTGGCGCGAAGGCGAAGACAAGAATAAATTCGACCACGTGAGAGCAAAATTCGAAAAGGAGTTTGCTGGACAAAAGCGAATCGTATTCTCCAGGTACCAGTTCTGGGATTCCTCGAGGACCGCAGGGCAAACCTTCGACGAGTTCTTACCACACCTGCGAAAGCTAGCTTTATCGTGCGAGTTCGCTGAACCAGAACACATGATCAGAGACAACATTGTATTTTCGACCGACAATCCTACGCTGAAAGGGCGACTGCTTCGTGAACCGCAACTCGATCTGCAGAAAGCTGTTGATACCTCTCGATCTTCTGAGCTCGCACACAAGGAATTCGTAAGCATGAAAGGCGCCGACAAGTCGGACTACAAAGAAGTAGACGCCCTGAACACAACTCGTCCCAGCACAAGCGGCCCAAGCTCACGATGAGAGGAGTTGAAATAATTAACATAATACTCTTTTGAAATACGCGAAACGTGACTCTCGCCTGGTGGCATATGGAGGTGTTGTGTTACAACGGTTAGTATTTATAAAGGTTTGTATGGGAGAAAACGCTTTCGAATTTATAGCTAAATATAATGATATTTTCACAATAAAATCAACTAACCTCAATGTCTTGTCACTATGTCTGTTGTTATCTCGCTTCTCAGGCCGATCCGAGGCGTTTCCTGCTAAGAAGAAGTAAAGGCTCAACACTCGATTCCGGACTGCCCGCCGCTCGAACCGAACAAATCTCGTCGAAAGCACGCCAATCAGCCCAATTCCTTCCCAGAATTAAAGTAGAGGTTTAAGCGCTCCTTTTCCGTAAGATTCCAACTCGAATACGTCCCCATAGCGCACACCACAAAGCTTCGAATCCAGCTTAACTCGCCTTCATGGTTTTCGAAACATGCCACCATGAGACGCCATGGACACATTAGAGGCCCGAACAGAATGTCGGGCCAAAAAAACTACCCCGACCGGGGTACGGACCGAAGAATTGTCAGCACGAAATCTACTTGTCTCCACAGTCCCCTAAGGATATTTTTGTCAAGGCCGCCAAGGGCGCTTTGTTCTGATCGTGCTGACAATTCTTTGGTCCGTCCCCCGGACGGGGTAGTTTTTTTGGCCCGACATTCTGTTCGGGCCTCTAATGTGTCCATGGCGTCTTATGGTAGCATGTTTCGAAAACCATGAAGGTGAGTTAAGCTGGATTCGAAGCTTTGTGGTGTGCGCTATGGGGACGTATTCGAGTTGGAATCTTACGGAAAAGGAGCGCTTAAACCTCTACTTTAATTCTGGGAAGGAATTGGGCTGATTGGCGTGCTTTCGACGAGATTTTTTCGGTTCGAGCGGCGGGCAGTCCGGAATCGAGTGTTGAACCTTTACTTCTTCTTAGCAGTGGAAACCCAAAATGGCATAACTCGCTTAAAACGCCTCGGATCGGCCTGAGAAGCGAGTAACAACAGACATAATGATAAGACATTGAGGTAAGTTGATTTTATTGTCAAAATATCCTTATATTTAGCTATAAATTCGAAAGCGTTTTCTCCCATACAAACCTTTATAAATACGAACCGTTGTAACACAACACCTCCATATGCCACCAGGCGAGAGTCACGTTTCGCGTATTTCAAAAGAGTATTATGTTAATTATTTCAACTCCTCTCATCGTGAGCTTGGGCCGCCTGTGGTCCAAGCAAAGGTCGTACTCCAAAAAGCGGCAAACAACGTGGATCTCGAGGGCGAAACTCCCATAACCGTGATAAAGGACGAAATTGCCGAAGGTGTGGAACCACGCATGCACGAAACGAGTGTCCAGCTTGGGGAAAGACATGCCTAAGGTGTGGGGGTCCAAACCACTTCAGCAGCCAGTGCAGGTCGGTGAATCCTAATGTAAATGAAATGGTCACTCAAGACAGCAGCGAAGACGAGTTCCTTGTGGACTTCCTCTATGTGGGGAACATCTCTACCCAAGACAACTCAGCATGGTTCTCCATTGTGAACGTAAATGGTAGTAAAGTGAAGATGAAACTTGATACTGGTGCCTCAACCAACGTGATATCTTGGAAAACGTTTAAGAAGCTGCAGAATCGTCCTGCCCTACAAGCATCAAACGTTGTTCTGAGAGCCTATGGAGACCACGTTATTGACCACAAGGGCAAAGCTACCCTGATCTACAAAACCAATCACTGTGAAGAACCACTCCAATTCTATGTTGCTATGACAAAAGCGCCTCCCATTCTAGGTTTGCAAGCATGCGAGAAACTGGGTCTGATACAAAGAACTGATTGCCCTCCTAATCAGTCAATGAGAGGACAACCCTCTGTCAATGTGTTTAACCCTGGTCACCTCACCAAACAAGATGTTCTAGAAGAATACAAGGATGTGTTCATGGGCCTGGGCAAGTTCGAGCCATACCACATCGCTGTCGAAAATGGCGCTGAGCCTGTCATTCACCCACCACGCCGAGTCTCACATGGCTTACACGACCGACTTAAGGATAAACTTGATCAAATGGAACGTGATGAGATTAACGCCAAGGTTGACAAATCCACCAACTGGGTTAAAAGCCTCGTAATCGTGGAAAAGAAAGATGGCAGTCTTCGTTTATGCCTAGACCCCAAGGACCTAAACAAGGTGATAAGAAGGGAACATTTTCAAATTCCTACTTTTGAAGATGTTGTCCCGCGCATAGGAGGAAAGAAATACTTCACAGTCTTGGACCAGAAAGACTCCTACTGGCAATTTCCCTTGAGTGAAGAAAGCTCCTACGTGTGCACATTTAACACACCCTTTGGCAGATATCGTTTCTTACGTATGCCATTTGGTATCTGTTCTGCATCTGAAGTTCTGCAAAAGGGAGTTTACAAGGTATTTGGAGACATGCAAGGAGTAGAAGTCATCGCAGATGATATGATTATTGCTGGTGCCACAGAAGAGGAGCATGACCAACTGCTGAGAAATGTCATGCAAAGAGCAAGAGAACAAAACGTAAAGTTCAATCCAAAGAAATTTCAATTAAAACAGCAACGAGCTGTCTACTTTGGAACTATCATCAGTGAAGATGGCATCCGACCTGACCCAGGCAAAGTTAAAGCCATGGTGGAATTACCCCAGCCAACAAGTAAAGAAGATGTTCGCAGGCTGATGGGAACTGTTGCCTCCTTTAAAGATTTCATCCCAGACATGTCCACCACTATGGGTCCTATCAGGCAATTACTGAAGAAAGATGTAGAGTTCCAATGGTTACCAGAGCACCAGCAGGCTGTTGACAAGATTAAGCAAGTTCTCAGCAGTGAACCAGTTCTGCGCTTCTTTGGCCCCAACAAGAAGGTGATGATACAAGCTGATGCCTCATCCACTGGCCTAGGTGCCTGCCTTCTCCAGGACAGCGGACCAGTAGCATACGCCTCGCGTGCCCTGTCTGAGACTGTGAAGCGTTGGTTCCAAATTGAGAAAGAGCTGTTAGCGGTCACCTTTGCTGCAGAACACTTTATGGTAGAGAAGTAGAAGTTGAGAATGGCCACAAACGGCTCGAAACCATTATCCGAAAACCACTCCAGAATGCCTCGCCAAAAATCTAGCTCATGCTCCTCAAGCTACTAAGATATAAACTGAACTTGAAGTACGTTCCAGGCACCAAGGTTTGCATTGCTGACATGCTATCTCGTGCGCATCCATCTCCTGACTCCCGCTGAAGATTATCCAGACGAAGAAATGGACCTGAGGATACACAGTCTGGTCTCTGAGCTGCCAATTTCTGGAGAAAAAGTCAACCTCCTGAAGCAAGCAACAGCCACCGACGAAGCTTTACAGTCAGTACAAGTGCTCATTTGTAGAGGGTGGCCAGAGTACAAGAGAGACACACCTATCAGGACAAGGCAATACTGGCCTATCCGGGACGAGCTTCACGTCTTAGAAGGTCTAGTATTCAAGGGAGAGAAGTTCGTTATTCCCACTGGTATGCGTCGTGAAATGTTGACTAAGCTGCATGAAAGTCACGTGGGCATGGAGAAGTGTAAAGCCAGAGCTCGTTCCATTATGTATTGGTCTGGTATGGGACACGACATCGAAGAAACCATTTCCAGATGTCCCACATGTGCCAAGTACAAGCCTGCCAACCCCCAGGAGCCACTCATCTCTCATGAGATTCCTCAGCGCCCATGGTCTAAGCTAGGCATGGACATCTTCGCATTCAGTGGAAAGGATTACCTCCTTATTGTGGACTATTATTCGAAATATCCGGAAGTGTCCCACTTAGCAACCAAGACTACAGCCTGCGTCATTTCACACCTGAAAACCTGTTTTGTAAGACACGGCATACCTGACACTGTCATAGCAGATAACATGCCTTTTGGAAGTAAGCAGTTTGCTAAATTTGCTGATTCATGGGGTTTTAAAGTTAAGACATCACGTCCTCATCATGCTTCATCAAATGGACAAACTGAGAGGTCAGTTGGAACAATAAAGCAGCTCACGAGGAAAGCAGCTGAAGAAGGAAGAGATGATCATCTGGCCCTACTGGAGTACCGTAACACACCCATATCAGGCCTTGAGTATTCACCAGCACAGTTATTGATGATCATGCCTGTGGTTGCTTTAAAAAACAGAGTCAAGTCCATAAACTCGTGCCAGTAACATATTGGCAAAAGATTGGTAGCTACGAGTCTGTCCTTATAAGTCTCTGAGCAAAGAAAGGGTAAGTCTAGAATAAATTTTGTAGCCCGGCGTTGTATACGCTCCGTACGCCTTATGAGTTCTACAGTCTGTGGGCACCAAACTTGTGTAGCATATCCCAAGACTGGGCGAACAACTGCTAGGTACAAAGTGCGGCGGGTGCGGTGGTTAGATATCTCTAAAGCACATCTGCGCAAAAACCCAAGCAGTTTATTAGATTTGGCGCATTTCTCCGTTACATGTCTGGACCAGGTTAAGTCGCTTGATATCCAAACACCCAAGTCCTTCTCGGCGGTGGTGACTTCAAGTGGCTTGCCAGCTAGTTGGTATGAGTGTTCGACTGGTTTGACTTTTCTAGTTATCCTCTGGCATTTGCATTTGTCCTCGTTGAAGGTTAGGCCAGAAGAAGCAGACCAATTCCCCAAGTTGGTTAGGTCGCGTTGTAATAGTGACGCATCGGGGTTAGAATCGATGCACTTGTAAAGCTTCGTGTCATCGGCAAAACAAGCAATGTTCGAGTGCTGCACAACATCCGGGAGATCGTTGACGTACAAGAGGAACAGAATGGGTCCAAGAATGGAACCCTAAGGGACGCCTGAGGTCACTGGTTTGTCTGCAGAGGTGGCACCAAGAACAGTAACACGCTGTCTTCGACCTTCAACATATGAACGAAACCACGATAGCAGATTTCCTGAGACATGGAAACATGTTTGTAATTTGTGAATAAGCGCCTTGTGATTGACTCTGTCAAACGCTTTCGTCATGTCCATATAGATGACATCCGTCTGCTTCCCAGCATCCAACAGGGAGCCAATCTTTTCAAGGACTTCGAGCAGCTGAGTGGTGCACGACTTCCCGGGTATGAAGCCATGCTGGACTTTCTTAATGAAATCAAGCAGGTGATCGCGAATTCTGCTTAACAAGCATCGCTCGAGAACCTTTGAAACTATCGACAACAAGGAAATCGGACGATAGTTTGTAAAAATGCTAGACTGTTGAATTGTCCTGTAACTTGTTGCTTTTAATCAGTTTTTGTTTCCTTATGTACCTTGTTAATTAATTAATTTGGGCCCACAGTAATTCTTACTGTTGTGGTGTCCCTGCCTGGTTTTGTAATTGTCTTCAATGTTTTCTTATATACGTAACTCCCAGGCGAAGCAAAATAAATAAATAAATAAATAAACTACCCGCACCAAAATCCTTGCTACTTCCCAAGCTTGTCCAAGGAGCACACAAATCTCTGTCAGCCCGACAGCAAAGGCAAAAGAAATACCGTGACCGTGGTACCAAAGTTCTGCCTTCACTTCAAATTGGCGCACCTGTCAGAATTCAACAAGGGCGAACATGGACACCTGCTATTGTTCTGGAAAAACATGAGGCACCCCGATCATTCAAAGTCAAAACCAAAGACGGTCAGGTCTACCGTCGAAATCGCAAATTCTTGCGTCAATCATTTGAGTGTCAACCATATCAGGTGGTCCAGGCAGCACCTCCGGCATCACCCAGTCCCACTCCAGAAGCAGTTTCATCTGAGACAACAGCCACTCAACCTACGGAGCCCCCACAGTCTATGCCTCAAATTCTCGTAAGGCGGACCTCTGGAAGACTGCGAAGCAAGCCAAAATGGCTGGATGACTATGACCCTTGACATTGACATTGAACCTCTTACTTTGCAATAGGACTTGCGTGATCTATTCAGATCCTACCCTCAGTCTAAAAGCATTTGTTTGTTTGTTTTTTTCTTCTTCTCTATCTTTGAACTTTATTGTGATTAGGGATTGGGGATGTCACATATGTAACCTGGCCAGCATGCATATGTAACCAGGCCAGGTCTTGTTGTTAGATTATTAAACATGGACTCCTCGTGTTCGTGTCGTATGTTACAAGACTGGAGCCACATTTTGTTGTTAAACCTAAAGATGGAAAGAAAAAAAATGACTTAATTGGGTTTAAGCCATCAAATGATTTGGCAGTTGTCACAAAGAAAACACCATGTAAGTTCATACATTGGCAATGTTCAAATCTCAGCAGCTGAGTTTGGACAAGAACATGAATCACATATCACGTATAGTCACTATTTCCCACTCAACAGAAAACTTTTTACCTCAAAACGTCAAAGAGACTTTAGAAAATACAGTTTTTTGAAGCCTCAGAATTCTAAAGTCTTACTAGGGACGCTCTAGAAGTGATGTCCTAACTTACTCTTGTCTATCTCTAAAATCACCAAACTTCGATCGCAAAAAACAGAAAAACCGCAAGAGGTCCGATGGGGTCCGACCCTCTAAAATTAAAGAATAGCTATTCCCACAATAGCTCGATTTTCTAAGGTAAATCCGACACGATATTGAAACAAGAAACGAACGCGTTGGTTGATTACAGAAGTCTAATAATGGCGAATTCTATGAAGATATTTTAAAATATAAAGCAGTACATAGTAAAAGTAAAAACCTACCTTTCATTTAAACTCCTCCATTGAGAAAAAAACGAGCTACATCCTACAGAAAAGCGCACTCAAAACCATAACATGTTGCGTGGAGAAATTTTCTCAGAAAAGACTAACGAATGAATACAGTGTTCTGATTGGTTGATCACAGCTACCAGAATGCCTTTCGGGCGTGTCCAACCTCCTCTGCCAATCAGGGAGCGCAAAATTTGCGTAATGTATACGGCTCCTTGCAAAGGTGTTCTTGTCACACAAACCCTATAGTTACATTTTCACACTTTGGTGGAGCCGCAAAATTTACAGATCCCCACTTTGCTTATAATTTGGCGTTAGAGAAGAAAAAAAGAGCCTTGGAAAGGAAGATGAACCATTCACTGCCTTTCCGAACGTTATGAATTTTTTAATTTCCGGTATTGGACGTTGTCATGAAACTCGCATTCGCCAATAAATCCATTCGCTATTTCGCCATTGTGGCTCCTTGGCATTTTATATCGGGAAAAATCTATTTGCTTTTACATTCGCTAATAAAAATCGATTCGAAATCTTTTCTCAGTAATTTGAATGTAAGCTTTACATGGGAGATAGCGACTGAGCAATCCTAAATGAATTTAGACCGATGCAAGTGAAATGTTTACACAATGTTGACATCAACATGATTATTTTTGTCTAATAACTTTGTGGTAGCGACACCGTACGGCAAAACAAACCAGCGTTTCTGTACAAAATTACAAATCCATGTCACTTCAGTCAGTGAGAATGGAGGAAAAGCTACGGCTAGAACAGTAGAAATGTACATCTACATATAAATTTGAGGAAACAGTTGCAAAAAATTGTGCGTCTTTGTCACGTTGTTTTGAATTCTCCAAGCTAGCATACCCTAGAAATTCTTCTAGAATTTCTGACTGCTAGGACATTGATTATACATTTTTCCAGACCCATACCTGGCTTCCAGGAATCTATAGGCATAGCAAAGAGTAAAAAGTATATGTAAACACACCTTCAGAAAACCAAGGTAAAAGAAACTGAAAAATAAAAAGTTAATTTAAAAAATTCCCAGTCTGCATGGTCTGCAGTCTGCACAGTCTGCAGTCTGCAGTCTGCGTTTTAACATGACCGTACTCTGCACATTACACGATTGTTGAATTGAAGCCATTGATTTCGCACATTTCGTTCAACCACTGTTACCTTGTTCGTGTGGGTAAGCGAACTCTGTTTTTATTTTTTCCTTGTAGTTCATTCGAAGAAAATGACGAAGAAGAGGCTTCGATTTGGCGCCATTCCAAGGCCATGAAACATGCCAACAAAAAGACACGAGACATCGAAGCCACAGCCTAGACCTGAACGATCTGTTGTCAATGATACCGAAAAGAGCCTTCCTTACAGTTTTGTTACCAGACATTCACGGAGTTTTGTCAGCGTTTAGCCAGGCTTAAAAGCCTTGTAACTGGCAGATTAGAACATTTGCAGACAGAGTTGTGCTGAAACAGATGATGGAGCCATATCTACTTCCAAAGTTTGAAATTCTTGTGGATGATAGCCTGGGGTTCACTGTTAAAGTTTATGGCTGTTATTTACCAGAGGACCATCATGTTTACCTAGATTATCGGCGGACAGTCAGAAATGTAACCACAAGAAAGACTTGTTAAGGATTTGGAAGAGAACTATAGTTTGTGTTGTGGTGTTAATGCACTGGAGATGACCAGCAAACTATTTCATCATGTTATTCCCACAAGTGAGGGTTCAGAAAAAGAGGAGCAGTTTCCACACAAGGGACACTGGATAGTGAAGGGCTGTTTGATCGTGTGCAAGAAATCTGAGCAGGTGTGCTGGGCATGCTCTGAGTATCTTATGTGTGTTGGAAGTGCGAAGAAGGCAAAGGAAAGGCGTCAGTTGAAGCCGGCTGATGCGAATGCTCCTGTGTCAAAGATTGATCCGGAGAGGATGAAGCTGGACTCTGCAAGGGCAAAGGCTGAGATCTAGATGTGCTGAACTCGAACGAGAGCTTAATGAAATGCGTCATGAGCTACAGAAATCTGACATTGAAGTTGACCATGAACTGAGCAATGACTTTGCTAAACTGTTTGATTTAGCAGACAAGGAAATAACTCCCTTTATGAATCTTTTCTGGTAACAGCAGAAAAAATTGTTTTCAAGTAGCCGTACTGGTGTACGCTATCACCAAATGATTATTCGTTTCTGCCTGTCCCTTGCAGCAAAGTCGTCTTCATGCTATGAGGAACTTCGAAACAGTAAGGTGATACTTCCAAGCCAGCGGGGTTTGAAGGACTACGGGAATGCGATAAGGACACAGCGAGGTTTTCAAGAGGAAGTGGTAGAGCAGCTTAAGGCAGAGACAGACTGCTACTTTGATGTTCAGTGATATGTAGTTCTTCTGTTTGATGAAATGAAAGTTATGGCGATCCTTGTCCTTGACAAGATAACAGGAGAACTGATTGGGTTTACAGATCTTGGGGACCCAGACTTAAACTTTGGAGTTTTAGAGAAAGTTGATGATATTGCTTCATGTGCCTTGGCATTCCTGGTGTGTGGAGTGCGCACTGAGCTCAAGTTTGGCTTGGCTCACTTTGCCACTACAGGTGTTACTGCTGCTCTGAGCTGAGCCACTGTTTTGGGAAGCAGTTTGTATCCTGGAGACGTCCTGCAACCTGTGGGTCATTACTGTCACATCTGATGGTGCGTCCCCCAACAGAAGATTCTATCATCTCCACAAGCCACTTGATGGGCACTCTTAAAGGATGTGTGTTACTTTGAGCTGCTTTGTTGCATGAGTTTTTCTTTTTTATCTACAGTTCTTGGCGTGACATGGCGCAAGCTGGTGTTTGGTATTTGTTTCTTCCACGCCATCATCCAATAAAGAAAGAAATTTGGTCCACTAGGTTTGAACATCAAGGTACGAGTTAATCATTTGACTAACACTGAAGACATAATATTCACTTGACTTGCCAAGACTTTATTCGCTGACAAAGTGAAAGAGCAAGAAATTTGCATGATCGAAAGGGCACTCCTGAACTCGTAAAATGTCAATTTAATCCCCCTCAAATATAATCATTGTTGTAAAAGCTACCAGAGTTGAGAGAGGAGGGCTCAATTGCTCCAAACGTCTTTGACACCACTAGCAAAGAAGGACAGAAAATGAGCTTTGTATCATCGCATTACAATACCCCGACTTTTTTTATGTTCTCTTCATTATCATAAATTATCGAAAATTCAATTAAGCTTGGCAAACAAATGAATGCGATAAGTGGAAAGAGACTGTCACTTTTAGTACATGAAACAAATATAAGAGAAACATGTCAAAAGCCGAAGGAGATATTTTTGTTTGGAAGGAAATTTGAAGGAGATATTGTTTGAGAAATGTCACATTTACAGACGTTTGTGTGGCTGAGCGGCATGAGTTTACAAACAACTAAACAAACGACTGTGAGGTGGTTTCCACCTTTTTTCTTTACAAATTTGCATGCAAACTAAATTTTAGTTCCTCTTTTTATTTATGATATTTGCTGTTTTATCGGGAGAATTTTAGTTTTGAAGATGTTAAAAGTGAGTGTGACGTCAGCAAAGAACTCCTTAGTGCAACCTTATTGATAATGATACCCTAACCACAGTTTAAAGGGGCATAGTCACGAGTATTTCGCAGATGTTGGTCAAAACGTTAACTGTGCTAAAATTGTCGGTAGCTAACTTTATCCATGACCAACATTGTGTTTGAACATTTAAAGGAACATATTAACTTAATTTCATTAAGAGAAAACAAACCATGGCCATTTAATATCGATTTAATGTGAACATGCTGAAAGAATTTGAAACGTTTAGCCTAATTTTTTCAAGTTGCAATCCATTTCCACCCGTGCCATCCGTAACAACAGACGACAAAGAATAGCTTCAGTGAAGTAATATAGTCTTTAGTAACAAAACTAGACCATTATTGGTGGGCGTTCATTGATGTGAAGACATATTTTTTATTTTTATGTCTCCTCTCTTTGTGTATTCAAATACTGGACTACATATACAGTCAAGTTGAGTTTGCTAGAGCGCTTTATAACGGAGAGAAAAACCACAGCTCATTTTCGGGATAAACATTTTGGCCATTTTACATGGCCGCTTTTATTCAAACTATAAAATGCAAGAAAATCAAAACTAACGATGTAGTAACAGTAGAAAACTAGCTAAAAATTATTTGTCTTACTTTCTCAAAATGGCTCTAGCAAAGGTGACGGCCAGAAAAAAGGCCAGAGGTTGCACCTTCAGCGACTGGCCCCACCCGAAGGCTGTTGGCAAACACTGACAAAGGCAGTAGAGGTAAAACACAGCGCCTGCATGTGATTTTATCTAAAACTATCTGTAGGCCGAGTTCCTAGGCTAGGAGTTCTAATATAGCGAAGGAAAGCATTTGACTTCCAACGGCCTAAAAGGCGAATTTGAGAATCGGTAAAACCTTTGGCAGATGCCCAGCTAGCAGCGCCAATACGAAAACTGTGTGCCTTGTAAAGTGAAATATCTAGGTCACAAAAAGTAAGAGCGGCCTTCAGTTTTTCTACGAAAAAGGCCCGTTTGATAGGCTTCCCATCTGGCCAACAAAAAAGGGGGCCTTGGACAGAGCCCCGTACTGAAATAAAATCTAGAAGTAGCTTAACAGGGCAGCATATCTTCTCTGGATAAATAAAAATTACAAAAGGTGGCCCGTTGGCCTTATGTTTATAACAAGAAATTCTAGGGAATTTTCAGGCGGCGCAGAGTCTGTCAGCTTCCTTTTCCTGGGCTGTTATGTATAAATAGTTCTCTACCTTGAATCGAACTTGATTCGGGCTAGAATGTGACTCGTGCTATGGCGCTCAAAACATCAACAGTCTAATATATGTAACTTACCTAGAATGGTAAGTAAACTTTTTTATCGTCAAAGCTTCCGAAGAGTCTCTTTCGCTAGCGTCTCCAATAGATAACTAAATCTATCTGCCTACGTCATAGCTACAAATGAAAAATTCACCTTCAAACTCTTCAACAAAGCTAATCTGGCGAAAGAAATGTCGCGTATATGACAGATTTGCTTTGAGAACTTTCTCGCTTAATGACCTCTCAATGAACTCTATCGACACAGTGAAATTAAATGATATTACCCAAGAATGTCAAATATTTCAGAAATTGATTAACTGATAAAATCAGTGACTTTACCTCAAGAAATAAATAGAGGCTACTTGCAAACTAAAACCTCTAAACCTGTGTTTATAAAGATCGGTGTTTACTGTTCACAGCTATTTAACCAGTAGACTCAACAATAACTTCCTTCCTATGCTTTACATCATCACAAAACTCAAGAATGGAGTTTGTCATCGCCTTCGCAACCGGTTGAGTTCGAAGCACTATGTAACCACAACTAACAATACTCTCCATGACTCATAGACGATTTCTTGCTTTATTTCAAACAGTACCCATACTTCACACACAAGGTTTTTCTTTTATACTATACTCTCCAATCTGCCAGCTTCCACTACATTCTCAGAAATACGCCAGAAACTTGTTATCGAGCACTCAAAACAACACCAAAAACAAAACTATTTCTATCCGAAAACACTAACCACTGCTAACGACTCGAAAGTAAACACTACCCTTAATAAACACCGCCCTTCTCAACCAAATGTCCTTAAGAACAGCGAATAAACATTACAACACCTACCTTTAATTATCCTCGATAATCCGCAAAACTCAAAACAACAACATTACGCTCCTTTGTACGATTACTTTTTCGCAACGAGAACTAATTCAAAGAACTAAAACAGACTTATAGGCCTTCGCTAACCTCCTTTACACAATCACCCGCGCACATCCTCTATCTAATTAATGTCATCATCTTACAAAACAAATCAATCATCTTTACTTCCATAACACCTCTTACAAATGACAGTCAGTTCTCCCATGAATCACTAAATCTATCCGCTTCAGCATAGCTACAAATGAAAAATTCACCTTAAAACTCTTCAACAGAGCTACTGCGACCAAAGAAATGTCGCGTATATCACACATTTCCTTTGAGAACTTTCTCGCTTAATGACCTCTGAATGAATTCTACCCACACACTTCAATTAAATGAATGTAAACATATTACCCAAGAATGTCCATAATTTAAGGCATTGATTAACTGATGAAATGGGAAACCTTAAAGGATTTTTAAACTGACATTCCATGCAATCATTGATTTTTGGATATGACCCCAACCTGTCAAGTTGGAAGCACTGTCGAACCACTGTTAACAATAGTCTCCATAAGTCATCGACAATTTTCCAGGCTAAGAACTCAGTAAAGCAACACCACATACAAAACTATTTCTATGCCCACATACTGACAACGTGCACAAAGCAACACAACATACAAAACTATTTTTATGCCGACATACTGACAACCTGTCCAAAGTTCTCACTAACCTTTGTAAACACTGCCCCTTAGAAACGAAATCCCCTAAAAAAAACAGCGAAATAAACAATTCAACAATTACCTTTACTCAACTTCAATACACCGCGAAACTCAAAACAACAAAATTACACTTCACACTTTCAATCTCGTAAAATACACGTCATTATAACGAGCCTGATTATTTAAAGCCCGCGCGGAGACTAAGTCTACTGACTACCGCCAATTCAGGGATGTGCTACTTTTATAAGAAACGACAGCGACGTTCCGCGCGGAGACTAAGTCTACTGACTACCGCCAATTCAGGAATGTGCTACTTTTATAAGAAACGACAGCGACGTTCCGCGCGGAGACTAAGTCTACTGACTACCGCCAATTCAGGAATGTGCTACCCATTTTATGAGACGGCAGCGACGTTTTAGACGTCGCGCCGCCTAATTATGCAACGTGAGCTGAAGGGCCTGTACGCGGCCTTTGTTATCGACAAGGCGATCAAGTTGTGTGACATCTATTAGGTTGGCATGAACTTTAGTGGAAACTGTCAACTCTCCAATACGGAGAAATGCAAAAAAGGCTAAAACACACATAGCTGTCGGGAGATAAATTTGATAGTTTGATGAAAGCGTAGTTTCAAAAGACCTGATTAATTGGCGCAGTATTGGGAGGGTGATGGGTAACCTCACATCTCTCACTGGTGTTAATCTTCTATAGCCTTTAAGCACTTGCAAAATTAATCTTGATTCGGTGGGGTCAGCTACCCCTGCCAACTTAAGAACGTAACTGATAGCAGAGACATAGGTCGTCACGGAGGACGAGGCGTAATTAAGAGCGTATAAATGTGAAATAAAAAGCGCTAACAAAGCCGGTTGAATTGGCAAAGTGACAGGCATGTCGCCCAATTATTGTAACGACCAGTCGGTAAATAACTTCCAAGGCCGCTTATTAGCTAAAACAGACGCCCTGCTAATACTAGTTTTTAGAAGTGTCTTAGTTATAGAGGCCAGTTCTCTGGTAATATGTGATGGGGCACAGCTGTTGGTTCTGACGCCATGTCCTTGGCAAGGGACTTGAATTTGTCTACCTGCAACCGCGATAAAGCGTCAGCTTTGGTGTTTAAAGATGCACATTTTAAAAAAGTATATTATGTTTTAAACAGGATAGAACTAAGGCGCGAAGAAGAACGAACCGCTCTATATCCTTGGTTGATTTCTTGTTAATGACCTCTGACAGGGCTTGGTTGTCAGTATGAAACGTTATGCACTTATTCCCAAGTTGATGACAATGGGAAGCATTTCCAGCACTATGATGTTTTTAGAGGTCCATTTTGACCGCCAGGGGCCATAAAACCAATGCTGGCCAAAGACAGCATCATAACCTAATGAGCTAGAGGCGTCTGTATAAAGATCTAGAGTCTTGGAAGAAAGCCAATTGAAATCTAAAAAGAAGGACTTGCCATTGTAATTGCTAAGGAACTCCAGCCAAAGCGCAATGTCTTCTTTCACTGCACGAGTTAACTTAATGAAGTGTGTCGGGCGCCGGACGCCTACTGTAAGGTTAATCAGTGCGTCGTAAAAAAGTGCGACCCGGCACGGCAAACAGAGCAAGTAAAATTTAACAGGCCAATAACTGATTGTAATTCTTTTAACGTGACTTTTTTGCGTTTTAGGAAATCACTAAGGAGTAATCTACATTTAAATTGTTTGTCCAGGGGGAGACGCGCCTCCATCTTGCAAGTATCCAGTTCAATACCGGCGAAAGATAGAACAGAACTCGGACACAACTCCTTTCTTTCAAAAAGCAGTTAACCCATTCAGTTCTCGTGAAGCTGAAAGGGAACAGAGCATTTAAATTTCGCGCTGCATATAACATTTGGGTTGAAAAAAAAAACATTCGGCCGTCATGGCTATTTGCATAACTTTTGACTGAACATTGGCTTCCCTCAAAGTCGAGAATACACATCTCCACCTGACACACACGAAAATTCAGCAAAGGTCTGTTCGCGTGTTTCATTTTCAGTGTTTTACACAACTCCTTTCTTTCAAAACGCAATTTTAAAAGCCAGTTAATTCTCGCACAGCATAAATAAACCGAACACGCGTTTTCCACTTCGTTGAATAATCTCGAGGTGTGATAAAATGTTACAATGGGCGGTGTGCTCATTAAGAAGAGCCGGGCTTGTTTAATTAAGAAACTATTCAAAGCGTTGTATAGGCTCGAAAACAATAGGTGAGAAAAACTCAGCAAAACAAATCTCTCAAACTGAAATACTAAACGATAACCGTTCCTTGTAGAGTTCTCGCATAACGAACTTTTGAGCCATCCTTTACTAATGTTTATATCTTAAGAAAAAAGGATTGTGTTGAAAGAAGTCCCTGTTCATGACTTAAAATTTAACACAAAGTTAGGGACCGGTCATTATTTAAGTCGGAGGGGGCGGGGGGGGGGGTGGAGGAGAAATTGCCTTTGATACAAAAAAAATCGAGAACCCGACCTGATAGCATTCATTTTTTTCGGGAGGCCCCCTTCCGGATTGTTTGAAAAATTCAGGACCCCCCTCAATAAAAGAATGGTTGAAATGTGGAAAATGAATATTTTACACAATGGCTAGTATGGCAAGTCACAAAAACTCCTACCTTGCTTAGGATTCGCTATCACTACCAAATGTACCAAAAACATAATCATCATCTGAGTCTGAGTCTGAGTCATCTGAGTCTGTATCTGGCATGGAGTCTGTCTGTTTCTCTTCTATTTCACTTATCTTGTTTTCCCGTAGTACGTGGCACGTTACAGTTTTAATTTTGTCAGCTTTATTCCCATATTTCCTTAGCCCATTTGCGTCGAGGTACTTGTCAATTTCCTTCACCACTAGTTGTTTTAATGTTCCTTTCAGTGCCATATCTAGCTAGTCATACTCTTCACAGCCTTTCAAGTCACGCTTGTCTTTGTCCGTCTTCCTCTGGTTGGACCTGATGGATTCTTTTAGTCTCAGGGTGTTTAGGTGCTCTAGATACGAACGCACATATTTCTCCTCGACAGCATACTTCGTGGCATATTCCTTTATCGCATCTGTGTCGTCAAGAGTTATTTTAGATGAATGAAATAAACACTTCAGCTGGGCCCTTGGCTGCCAGTCATCTGGAATTCTGCGGCTTTCATCTTCATTTCGCACAGGAGTAAGAAATACGCTCTTGAAGTGTGGAAGATTTTGTGGTCCGGAATAGGTTGGGGTATTCGCTCACCCTCTGGTCCCACCCATGGGTTCTTACAAAAGTCGCATAGCTGACCATCTTGATGCTCACGGCAAGTCTTCTTCAGGTACTCCATGTAGAGCTCGCCAACTTGATAGTGCAAGTCAACAAATGTAGATATCTTCTTCATATATCCACTTCCAGGAATCTGCTCTATTGCACTGCTGCTTTTTGATTTACTAAAAGCTAAAATATTGGCCTCATTAAAGAAGAACTGGTCTTCTTTCTTCATTGTTAGATACGCAGTTATATATTCGCTCAGCACTGGAGCATCATGTATTCGTGCTTTCACTTCATTTGCGACTTCCCATGCATTGTTCTCCATTCTTTTCTTCTCGTATTCCTGGAAGTCTTTGACAGACATCGATTGTACTTCTTCCTCTGTCATACCTTGGAAGCAATTGGTTTTCTCCCACTCAAGTGTTTCGCCATCAATAATGGAATCTCCAATGGCACTATTTGTACGTTCAGCCTCCCCCTGGCCGCTATCACCTCGTGATCTGTGACAACGAACCCTGTAATCTGAATTATATAATCGTGCCAATTCAGCATCTCTAAATATCACAAGATAGTTTGAGACACCAACTCCTGGTCCCGCGTCCGTTAGATCAGCCCACTTTGGCTTGTCTTTAGGAAGCTTCAAGTTGTCAAAAATGTCAAAGAGTTCATTGGAAGTATCTTTCAATCTCGCATTCAAGATCATGATTTGTCCCACGCTAATATTACTAAAATCAGGAGCATATATTTGACTGTGCAGCTCATCAAGGGTGCTCTGAATTTGAGACAATTTTGGCACGACACGAGAAGCAATTAAAGTATTCTCTGCATCAGTAAGGGTCATATCCATGCCAAGAGTTTCTGAGGCTCTCTTGAGACCATTCTGTGCATGATTAATTCTACTGGCTTCATATAATCGATGAGGGCACTCTGATTTAGTAGTCATCTTGCTTAAGTCAATAACATTGGTCATATCCACATATTGAAACACGTAATCATGAACTTGTGCACAAAAACTGCGAAATCCTTCAGTGTAAATGTTCCCATTCACAGTTGGCACCTCAAATACATCAGGGGACCTGTGCCTCAAGTCTACAGTCTCGCTCGCCCACACGGATCCGGAGCTTCCAATAATTGCCTTAGGTCTAACATAAACAAAGTGGTGATCTTCGTCTGTTTCCAGTGTTTCCACATCATCCGTTATCGAACCTTTCTTAGTGAATATACGATGTGCAGCTGGAGTAATGTACACCAGCTTCTCAGACCAGTCATATTTCGGTAATACTCGTGCTCGATTCACATCAGTAAGATTCAAAATTTGACATTTCTGCACTTTTCAAATCCCTCTGATGTACCAGGACGTAAATAAGATTTATCGTCAGTACTTCGCATGAAGCATAAATTTCGGGTTTGCGCGTCTACCTTGTTGGAAAAAAATGATAACTTGATGTTCTTGATGTGACCTCTTTGATAGTTGTGTATTCTCGTTGTCATTGTCCTCAGCTTTGGGGGGCTTTTTGAAGCAAAAAAGCCTTTGCCACAGTGGCGTCTTGCTTGTAAAGAATGCATATGTCTTGGTCGTGACCGGTTATACACTGTGTTCACTGATCTAATTACTTTCTTTCCTCTCTGTAAGAGCTTGTAGTTGGCAATGTTAAGAAGGTCACGTTTTTTAACTCTCTTGTTGGTGTACATGACATTGTCATGTCGACGGCCATGATATGTAGCCTTGTCTTCGATACATTTAGCAACAAATTCTTCATCCTCACTGTCCAACAAAGCTGGTCTTCCTTGTGAAGATATGGCTCTTCTTTTTACTCTGTTTTCTTCAAATAAAGCCTTGGCCTTGCGTTTGATCATCTGCTTGGCTTTTTGTCCCTTGAGATCTCTCAGTAAACATTCAGTATCTTGAATTCTTCCTTCTGCTAACTCAATCTCTCCCTCAATTTTGTTCAGTCCTGTCGACCAAACTCCTTCCTTTTTCTGTTTTAAGTTATTGAGACCTTCTAAGTTTTCTTGATAGGAAGACAGCTGTCCCTTGAGGCGCAACGTGGTTATATCTTCAGCAGCTATGATTGCATTCTGCCATTCTTTTGCAACATCAAGCACCTGCTTATTATCCCTTGTAATGGAATCTGTATCTATGCCGAGACTTTCAAGCTCCTTGTATGATCGATTATAAGTAGGTAAAGCCTTTACTACTTTTTTTTCCCATTCCGTGTCTACAGTCGACAAAATAGTCCTAAGCGTGTCACGTGTCAAAGTGTTTTCACTTATTTCTTTTTCAGAGGCTGAGGCTGTATAAATGATCTCATGAAAAATGTTGGTCAAATCTACATCATCGGGTCTAAGCACTACCATCTTTCCAGCTTCGCCTTGTGTGTTTAATATGTACACAGGGAGACCATACTATGATGTAGTAGGCAGTCTTGAAATGATACTCTATCATCTTTCGTGAGAGACCCAGGAGCAAAGTCTGTTTTATAACCAAGAAAGATTTCAAGACAGTAGTTAAAAGAAAGGATGCTCTTTCTATATTCTCTTCCATCGCTTCCAATTTCTTGAGAAATAAGCTCATTGTACACTGCAATTAAACCATTTAACTTTTGTTGCTCTTTCTCCCTTTTTTCTTTTCTCAACAGGGATCTTAAATGTGGCAAAATTTGACCAATCGAACAAGGTTGATTTGAATTTTTAACATGTGGTGAGATGGTTGTTGCTCCTTGCCTATTTAATGATCGAACCTCATTTGACCCTTGTAAATTTGAGCTGTCTACAGAAATCCGGGGTCGTCCAGGTGGTTTTGAGAATCCCGCTTGCGGTTTACTAAGATAACAAGAAAAGGCCTTGATTGTAATATTCCTATTATCTTATATTATAGTACAGTATACATAAAATGACAAAAAAAAATAACAGCATAGCACCACATATTCTTGAAATAAAATAACACAGTTCAACTGTTGCAGCAAGGTACGTAGGGAAAGGTTTTTCAATAAAATACTAATATTTTTTACATAATATAAACTTAATTTAGCGATACAGGGTACACATTATTACATTATTATGATAATGGAATAGCTTATTCGTGATAAATGTAAAATACCTGATTATAACGTACCTAGAAACACTGTCCATTCTGCACTTTCGCAAACACGCCAGGCATTCCTAAATCAGCCGAAAAGACCTGAGTTCTAGTGAAAGCCAGCTTGGCATGATGGGGCGATGCAATTAATATTCAAAATGGCTGCTCAAGATGGAAAGCAAGTTTCTGTACTTTTTATGTTTGGCGAGGAGAAAATACAAACCTGTGTTGACTTTGGGTCAAATATCAACGATTTACTAGAGGCATTTGGAAAAGTTTTCGAGGTTTCCACGAGTGATCTAACGTTACAGAGCTACGACAACGAATGGGAAGAGTGGGTAAATTTACCGCAAAGTTTTACTGCCTCGACACGAATAAAGATAAAAGTAGTTTCTAAGGTTCCAGTCAAACCGAGCACAAACAGTAATTCCAAGAACTGTGGCTCCAAGCAAGTTACTCTAAAGGCAAGTGCGAATACTGGAATTTTGGAGTTAAATAAAGAGAAGATAGTAAACGAATCTAAGCCGTACGAAATATACCTTTATCCAAATCCACACACCACAAGACTTCAGTTCTACAATGATGTCACTCCCATTTTATATGATGAGTCTTTTAAAGACTTTTCTTCCATGGAACGATTCCAGAACTATTTGATTACTGAACGAAGGTGGAGATTTGATATAGAAAGTAAAACTAACTCATTGACTGCAAAAGTCACTGACATCACCACTAACTCCACAAATCAAAGCAATAGAACTGCATATAATATTCAAAGGCTGCAGAAAGTTCCATTAGATGTTAGTTCAGAAGATGTAAGTCGTGGCGAACGAGCACTAAGTGCCTTGGAGGCAATGAAAAACACCTGTGAAGATCTGTCTAATTCACTCTTACAGAAGAAGAAAACGTGTTACCAGCTCCCAAACATGGATCTAATGCCAGGAGGTAAAAGCACACTTCAGTGTATTCAAGTTAAGCTAGATACTTTGGAACAACTCAAAGGAACTCTTTTTCGTATGCTTGACAATGTAAACTCAGTACTTCTTGACCTACATAGAAGGTATAGTAGGAGAACATCTGCCAAGGCTGAGGAGTTGAGGAAAAAAAGAAGAAAGAAGGAACAAAACAAGAAGAACAAGAACAAGAAGCTAAAAGTTAGAACAAGACAAACAAGAGAAGTTTGTGAACTTTTGACTGGAAATCAGTCTGACATAGAAATCACTAAAAAGGCATCTTCACCCATCATCAACGCAAAAAATATAAACAGAGAAGCACTACATACAAAACTGAGAAAACGATTTCATCTAGAGCCTCTTAAAGACCTAATCCAACAAGGATATATCAGTGACTGTGTACTTTCTGAAGTAAAAGAAGCTATTGAGAAGTTGGAAGCACCCCCAATGACTGCAATGTCAAATGAAGGAGCAAAAGATAAGCAAGTGACACTGACTACCTTTCTGGCGAAATGTAAAAAGAATGCTAAACCAGCTGAAACTACAATCAGTGAGAGTTCTGATAGTGAAGCAGTAATGCCTGATTCAGGGAGTGATTCTGAGTCACTAAGTGATCAGGAACATTGACTCTGTGATAAAAATGTTCATTTGTTTTGTTCTGCTCCTGAGGATATAAATTAGTGATACTTTTCAGTTGCAAATTGTGTTAAAATGAGCTCTTTTTATTTATAGGGTTTCAAGTTGTTAATTTTCTAAAAACATGGCATAAAAAGCACCTTAGAAACACTCTACTCATTTGTAGGGTAGATTAATTACAAAATTTCATGTGTAAATAGGTTGAAAGTGAAATTTAATGATTGAATGGTTTTACGAAACTTAACTTTTCTCAAGACCCCCCTAAAATATCATTTTCAGCTTTCGAGACCCCCCTATTTCTCACTAGAAATAATTCAGGGCCCCCCAATTTCTCCTCCACCCCCCGCTCTGACTTAAATAATGATCGGTCCCTTAAGTTGCGTCCGTAAGAGATGCGAGTCTTAAAAATAAACCGGTTTGGCAATATATCAGAGCACCTCCTACACAAACAGAAAGAAAATGAGTTTTTTTTGACGCTATCAAGAAACGCTTTTGAAAAAGCTAAATTTCTTAGACAAAGGAGATTGTTTATGCTTTTCTCTCCTACAAACTGGAAAGCGATCTAGGTTCAATGGCAACAAGCGCTGACTAAAAAAGTAACCAAATCTAATGAACGATGTCGCTAGGACAGATTCTTATTTCATAACAACAATTATTTTGATTTAAGAACGGCGCATACTAAACTATGACTTTTAGAGTTAGCCGAAAATTCTGCATTTTCAGTGACTAACAGACAATGCAGCAAAGGCTCGGCAAGGAGACATTTTCCCCTCGGTACCCCAGAGAAAATAGCATCACGCTAGCACAATCTACACTCCCCACCCCCACCTAAGGAGAAAGTTTGTCACGCCGAAAATGTTACGATCTTCGACGAACTTTTCGTCGTGATCTCGGCATAGCTTCCACGGCGTCCCTGTGAAGAAAAGGCTATTGTTCCTGCAAACAACAGGCTATTGTTTGTGCGAATTTGATCCGGTACAATAGACCATTTCTTGATACGTTCTCAGGCGCCATAGAGACCCCCATTTCATCACACATCCCGACAAATTTGGCCAGATTATGAGCATAGGTCGTTAAATTGTTGTCTAAGTTGTCGGTTCTGGCGGACACTTACGGCCCATACTCTGTTATTGTTTTATTGCTATCATTTGTGTTATCTTGAAGGATCGAGTTTTTCTATTATTAATTCTATCCGGCTTATTATATGCATGTTCAACGCGGCATCTCAGTTACTGGGTTTGCCAAACATGTTTCCGATTTCTTTTATTTATTTGTTTCCCGATACCTTCATTTTTATGCCTTGTTTATTAGAAATACAGTAAGTGTACTGCGGCCTGAATTACCTAAATTTTACCTATGTCTATCGAACACACCCATATCCAAGTGTATCTCCTTTCGGACGCTTTTAGACATTTTTTAAACCAGTTCCTGTCACAAGGCAACCCGTTCACAGCTGGATTCCATTCTACACCCCTTTCGCAAATAGGTCCATTCAAAATGATGACAAATGGAAAGCGCAGCGCATCCATCGATCACACAAAGCCCAGCAACAAACGTTCTAAAAGCTCCATAAAAGCAAGTGCACCTGGACCTTCAACAGCCAAACGTTCCAGGTCAAGAGCGCCTGTTCAAGGCAGCAACCAATCTGGCCGCCAACATCCCAGTGAATTAGTACGCCAACTTGTAGTGCCGCCCGATGGTACTCCGGACAGTGCCGCCACGGACAGTGCCACCGCTTTGTCCGCTGCATTGAACAACCTCGTGCCAAGCTTGACAAATGCCATTTCCTCGGCTGTAGTTGAAAGCCTGAAATCTATCGGGATCTTACCTCTCGAAGACAGTTCGACCTCTGACCCTGCTGCAGCTGTACAGGGGTCGGTTGCAGCAGTAGTTCACGATTTAACCGGTGAGGGCCATATCTCTTCTACCATTACCCCGAATCTGAGACCTCGTGACTCTGGCAATCGGCCAGATAAAGATCACCGGCTTATTTCAGTCCCTTTGGATAGTTGGGTTCCCGAAAAAATTCAGGCCAAAATTTGGGCTAACGAATACATTGACCTTGGGACCTTATTAACTTCATTCCCCAGCGATCCTAAATATAATAATTTTACGGTCAAATCTTCCGCTGCTTCAAATCAGCCTATTGTCAGTCTCGAGCCTGTCCAGACTACTAAACGGATATGCCACAATAGATCAGTGGACATCCGTCTTTCAAATATTTGTTGCTTTTTATACGATGCGCTTTTCTGATAGCGCTCCAGCTTTAATGAAATACAGTGCTACAGTGCGTGATTTAGCGGCTACGAACGCCCACTGGCGTTATTACGATGAAAACTTCCGTTACTTACGCCAAAAATTGCTTTTTCCCTGGGATGAAATCCACTGGGAATTGTGGTTGCAGGCGCACCACATGAACCGGAGTTCAATTCAGACGCCCCCAACGAACATTGTCTCAAACAGGCCAAATAGCCCTTTCCGCGAGGATTTTGCTGGAAATTTCACCAAGGAGAAAGATGTTTTGGCTGTAATTTCAAGCACGATTGCTTTAAATGTGGAGCCGCACACCCAGCCTCTAAATGTTCCTCAGGAGTCTCTACAGCCACTATATCACGCACTGTCGCGTCCGTCACCTCTAACACCACCGGTACCGGTCAAACTAAATAAGTTACAGGCTTACCTAGAGGGTTACCCTCCTAAATCTCAAAAATATTTAAAAAAAGGTGGCTCGATCGGGTTTTCGAGTACCACAGTGAACAATCTAATAGAAAATCAATCATTACTGCTGTCCTAAAGAAAGATGAAAGTTTTAAATGAGGCAAGTTTCATCGAAATCGGAGTTACCATAGCAACGTTATGACGTCATCCCCCATTTTACATGAAAGCCAATTACTTGTCATCAAGGGACAATTCTGGGAAACCCTCAAATGGATCTTCGACCTGACATATTTGTATTCACGTCTGCAAAATTTTAAGAATTTCTATGAGACCGTTTTCGAGAAATTTTAGGGTGAAGTTTTTAGGTGTTAAAAAACAACAAAGTAAAACAATTCTTAACTGTTATTGAAAAGCATGTCCCCAAAGGCTTGATGATATAACATTTTGGTATAAAATGAATGTTATATCATCCAATTACTTTGCGGGAAAAATTCAGGGAAATCGTTCCATTCGATTTTTAGAAACGTTGGCTTAAATATGAACTAGCTTAGCGTGTTACTCGACTATTTTTTATCAAAATTGACCCTAAACTTATTAAATTGTTATTAATGAAAAAGCGGTAGATGAATTTTTTTAAACTTAGTTCTCAAAGAGAGTAATCAATATTCAATGCAACCCCCAAGTTTCAACTTTATTGAAACGTTATAAGGCTGTCAATTTTGAGCCTAAAATCAGGTAAATATTGGACTGATTTTCACGCCAGTGGCTTGTTGTTCTTATTATGCATCTCCATTGTTTCGAATCGGCGTGCAATTGTAGATTTCAGTACGTGATGAATTCATATAACGCTTGATTGCTTTCCGAAGATGTTCCGAAAGCGTGCTAATCTGCCAGGTCAGTATTACAATAACAATGGACAGGGAAGCACTTGCCACACTTTCCACTCGTCTAGCGGTAACGCAGCCCTGCCGAAGGTTAGCAGTGAGCGCAAACGGAAAGCTGCTGTACTCGGTATAAACCGAGAATCGAAAAAACTGAAACGATGTGAACGTGAGGACCAGGTGTGATCTTTATTGTTGATTGATTGATTTATTGACTAACTGATAATTAATTGATTTGTTTTATTTATTGTGTTTCGAGCGATTCTGGTCAATTTTTGACGGATGGCCCTATTCTTAACTTTTTGTTGGACATTTTATATGTATTTTACAGAAGTCTCAACTAAGACCGGCATCACCTAAAGCAGTTGAAAATAAAAAGAAACATACTTTCCTCCTGGGTTCGACACGTTACCAGAATACAGAGATTATATTGACAGTCTGCCCATTGCTGACGAGCCGGAGATATTTGGAATGCACAACAACGCTAACGTAGCTTTTCAGGTGAGAACTTATGTACATATTTCGCCAGATATAGTACATCGATAGCTCAAGAAGTCCTCCTGGGAGAGGGAAGCAGAGGGGTTCTTGAGAGATGTATTACATCTGGGAGGGCTCTTGACTTTTGACATTGATGCGACATTTTCTCAGGTTGTCCGTCCTGGGGTCGAGGGTTTGTCTACACCTAGCCTGGCCTTTTACAGATCTTGACTAATAATTTAAATTTTAAATGGCACTGCAACAGCATTGCAGCTAATTGTATAGGACTGCACTACGTCTTACTGTATTGCATTTCATTTTATTGCACCGGACTGCATTGCATTCTACTGTGCTAGTTGCAGACTCAAGAGACCAATGCCTTGATCACCACCGTGTTGGAGGTGCAGCCTCGCTTGGCCAGTGGAGGAAGCGGTAAAACCAGCGATGAGATTGTTTATGAGCTTGCTGAAAGCATTCTCTCCAAGCTGCCTGTAGCACTGGACATGGAGAAAGCAGATAAATCTATGTTTGAGGTAAGAGTAACGCCTGTACAGCTCCGTTGATAGTACGTTCGTTGTGGTTCTGGAGGACGCGCTCGTGACAAACCTTCAAATCTTGAACTTTTCTCTTTCCACTTTTTCTTCGCCTCTATCAGGTCATCAATGGATGGAATAAAATCTCGGCGAGATGAAAAAGTTAAAATGCTTAGACGCCTTAAAAACGAGACATTCAACCGTACTGCCTCCTTAAGTTGCTGTAATCGTGCAATGCGCACCCTAGAATGAGCTTTAACAATTTGTTCGATTTTTTGTCTCTAACTTTGTCATTGTATTTTCAGACGGATGCCAAAGGCCGTGTGAACTCACTGACCACTGTACTTGGACAAGAGGGTGACCGATTTAACTCTCTTTTGAAAGTCATCAAGGTAATAGCCGTGTGATTTTGAATTGCCTTATCGTGAGGCATTGCGAGTCTAGAAGTCTGTACGTCATGTATGACGATGGGACTCGAGAAAAAAAGTTTATCCGACCAATCAGTCTTGTATTGAATATGTCATAGAACGGTTTTTAATTGAGTTTCAAAAATTGGGTTGGAAATGATTTTGCTATATTACGCTTTGTGAGTGGTCAGAAGAACTCCCACCACTTCATCAACTAATCACAACTTTAAACCAAAACCAATCGTGACTTGCTCTCACGCGTTTTCCCGCGCTTAGCGCTTGATAGATGTGTTTGCTTCGAGTTGTGTCTGGTTCACTACGATGTTCAATGTTCCTTCTGTTCTGATTTGTAAGCATACCTACTTTACCTGTGGTTTCCCGACACAACGGAAAACCGCTCTATCAAAGTACTGGTCTGAAAGGAAAAGAAAGGAAACAGCTGTTTCCAGCTTATTAACGTTGTTTGCAAACTGCTCTCTTAACGTGCTTGATTTATACCTATCCAGCCTTCCCAATACTACAGGCCTGTGTGGTGAACTACTGACTTAATTAAATGACTTGCATGTGATAAGTTCCTTATTTCCCTCCTCAGACGTCTCTGCAGCAGCTTCAGAAAGCCATCAAGGGTCTTGTGGTGATGTCACTGGAGTTGGATAAAGTTTACACCAACTTCTTGAACAATCAGGTTTGTAAGAAGTTGTCATCGCAACAAATGATTGCTTTTTAAGGGTGGGGTCGCTGGCGCCAGGCCCAACCCCCAGTTTCGAGAAAAAGGGTGCTGTTTCGTCTGAAATTCTCCCACAAACCAATCAGGCATCGTTTGACCCTCATAGGGGCACAAGGCTTTAACCGACACACTCTAGGGGGTCGCAACAGCACGCACGCCTCCCCGTAACAGCAAGGCACAAGATCAGAGGAATCATTGAAAATAGGCTTATTCCTTTGAAAAATGTCTTAAATTGCCTTGAAACGTCCCCGAGAGATTCATATGACAGTGGCGTGGCGGCCATGTTGTTGTGCCATAACAAAAGGAGCTAATGAGAAACCTTTTGTTAATAGTACACCACCATGGTGTAACGTGCATACCCTCTATGAGAAAACGGATATCCCTAATTTTTTTTCCTTGCATCGTTGTCATTTTTAACGCCTACTCGAGTTAGTTTATCAGACATCCGTGTTCCAGATGAACAAAGTTGTACAACATATTGCAAAGCACGCAGAATTGTTGCATCGGATTAGTTCGGATGAAGTATCTGCATGGGTATTGACATTGTAATTCTTTGCTGTTTTCAGGTTCCAACAATGTTGGCAAACGCGGCGTACCCTTCACTAAAGCCGCTCGGTTCCTGGGTCAAAGATTTGCTGCTTAGATGCATGTTTATTGCGGTATGAAGTTATCTTTTATGGGAATTCACAATTACGGTCGTGCACCTTTGTTTCCGTATAATTCCAGTGCAAAGCAATTCCTCTTGACTCGGAAAAGAAACCATTGTAAGGGTTGAGTAACTGATAGTGAAAGAACTCCTAATTTTAGTTCATTCATCCCCAGTTGACTCCAGTTCGTTAGGTTTTGAAGAATTCTGCTAAAAAAAAGGGCTGTCTGGATTTTAAATTTTGGACAAAACGACACAAGACAAGCTTTGAACAAGCACTTTCCATTTTGTCTTTTTTCTTCTTTCTTTCTTGACGATTTTGAGGGAGTACCAACTTATTTTGAGCAAAGCCAACAATAAGTGAATCTCGTTATCCTTCCCGAAGTACCTGTTTTCAAGATCTTAAAGAAGTTATCGTTCATCGATGTCGATTCGTTCAAAACAACATTGCCAGGAGGATCGGGAATGTAACATCGGCCGCCGTGTCTTAAACGTCAAGTTCAAAGTTCTTCCTAACAAACTTGTAGCATGGCAATTTCATAATTTTGAACGCAATTAACATGTTTGTCTTATTTGTCACAGCAATGGATTGAGTATGGTGCGCCAAAGTCGTTCTGGATATCCGGCTTCTCCTATCCTCAAGGTAACGAACTTCGGCAACAAAATTGTCAAAGTTACTGATCCTGTGGTTTTGTTTATTGTGCTTTGTAAAGTGATTAAACTTTTGAGACTGTGAGCAAAATCGTAAAATACGACCAATCTACCTGAAAGCTATTGAGCGGTACTTTGCTGTAAAGATTTTTTTTACGCTATGCAAGGTGGTTCTAACTTTTGATTCTGTGGATGAAATCCTAAAGTGCCTAAAGTGTTATTATTCAAATGCCTCTGCGCAGTACTTTGCAGTGATACTGCTTATTATACTGTACAAGGCGGTTTTAACTTTTGAATCTGTGGGTAAAATCCTAAAGTGTGACCGTTTATATGAAAGCTATTGAGCAATACTTTCCTGTGGCGCTGCTTATTTTGGAATCCAAAATTTGGGATTTGACCTTGGCTTATCCTAGAATTATTCGGGTTCATAAGAACACTTTTAAATGTAATCGAAACTTATTCTAACGCTTGTTGGTTCTGCTAGGTTTCCTGACCGGCACACTCCAAAACCACGCCCGCAAGTACAACCTACCAATTGACCAGCTGTCTTTCCACTTCAACGTGTTGCTGCTGTACCGTAATCAAGAGGAGGTGAGCGAGGCGCGCGCTAAAATCGACCCAGACGAGGCTTTGCCGATGGATGAGGAGATCGCGTCTCCCGAGGACGGCGTGCTGGTACACGGGCTGTTTATAGACGCCGCCCGCTGGGATGACGAGAAAATGATACTTGGAGATGCGCTGGTTGGCGAGATAAACCCGGTAAGATGAAGAATGGTGTGAAGTCGTGGATACAATCCGCCTAAAACATAGACAAAGTTGGAAACTTACACAGTGCTGTGTGTCGTGTAGTTGTTACTCGCAGAAAGGGTTTTATTAGTTTTAACAAGTGCTGGCATCTTCTTTACAAATCCTTCGTGTCAACTGACCAATTACAATCAGAGAACTGCGAGAAGAAGCGGGGTTACCAAGTTGCACGACTCCTCGCGGCTCCTGCTCCCATAGTTCTTGAAATTCATTGGTCAGTTGAAACAGAGGCTTTCAAAAGTGTTTCAAAAACATATCAAAAAAGTTATCAAAATCTAATCAAAAACCGTGCAAGTGGCAACGCCATGGAACGAAGCATTGTACTATAGTCTGAGATTTGGTGAGGGGTTCCAACCCTCGGGAGGGGCCCAGTTCCCGTCTAAATTTCTTACATAACTTTATTGTTTGTTCAAGCCTTGCCTCATCTTGCACATGGAACCGCGGATGAACTACACACCTGACTCATCGCTGTACACATCTCTGCTATACAAAACGTCTGCTCGCGCCGGTGTGCTGTCTACCACAGGTAGGGACTCCAACCTTGTTAAAGACGGTGTCTCCTAATACAGATGTATTTTTGCAAAGGTTACGACTATGGGGAAAAAGTAGATCTTAGCAAGGGTCATTGGAATCCAAAAAGAAAAATGTGGGTAACCACGCATTTTTCAGAGATAATTAAGCAACCATAATTCTAAAAAAGCGTTAAAATATAAGGAATGCATGGCAATTTCTTTCCAAATTTAAGCTCAATTATCTCTCAAAAATGTGCGGTTACCCCGAATTTTCTTTTTGGATTCTGATAGCCCTTGCTAAGATCTGCTTTTTCCACATAGTCATAAACCGCACAAAAATATTCTTGTATTACGGGGCAAATTCCTTAAGAAACCAGAATATCCCGAGATATGCAGAACGTATGCGCAGTAAAAAAAGGAGGCACCGTCCTTAATTTGTTGCTTGTACTCGTCTTGATTAGTCACGGATTTTTAGTCTTTACCGTGACTTTGGATCTGACGGCCTGGGGCCGGTTGCATGAAAGTTGGTGGTACCACCAACTGTTGTATCGATCGTTCATCGTACGTCTGACGTCTAAAGATGACGTTCCGACCGTTAGTCCTTTGTCAGGGCGAATCGAGGAATTGTGGGTTGTATGTGGTTTATATATTGAACGGTGGAGCTATAAGTGGAAACATGGCGAAATGATGAACAACTTAAGAGCAAATTAGTTAATGAAAAGCGTTTGTTGATTCCGTGAGGATTTAGGGTGCCGATTTCAAAGATAAATTTTATCATTAGATTTTCACGGCTTCCCTTGTTGCTATTGTGTAGGAAAAGGCCACAGACATATGTTACTTAAAATGATTAGAAAGATTGAAGAGTCGAGAGACTGGTTTGGATGCGTGTTAAAAACCAACTCCTTTATAACGTAGGGACGCACTCCTGATGTTTAAATGGGTTGCACCATCTACCCACGTTAGACCATCTTGTGAGTCCTTTATTTCATCGGACTTTTGTCCAACTTTTGTCCAGTCGGTACCTGGTCTCCTGGTTTTCCTTAATCATCTTTGTCTCTCTTCACCCATTTGTGTAAATTTGTACCAGCGGACCGTTAAGAAAACCTGGCAAAGTACTCAGAGTAGCTCTGCGTTGGGCTAGCATCCCATCCAGGGGGGTGGGGGGTGTCCTAGTGCCGGCGTGTCAAGGAAACCGACTTAAACGCACTGCCTGGCCATGTGGGTCAGCAGCGACGTGTTACTTTACCGCTATAATGAAAAACACGTTTTCTCTTTGCAGGTCACTCGACTAACTTTGTTGTGGCTGTTTATCTTCCAACTGATCTTCCGTCTGACTTCTGGAATGAGAAGGGAACAGCTTTGTTATGTCAACTGAAAGAATAGAAATACAATTTATACTCCTTCCTTGTAAAACACAAACTTAATACATATAATATTTTGTTTTGAAAACGACTTTAGAAGTTTAGTTTAGTTTACTTCACAGATATTCGTTGTAACATTTAAATTCTATGCAAAATGTAAGTTATTTTAAAACTAGAAGTTTCCTATTCGAAGACTTTAACCTATTTGCTTCTTAGTCAAAATTTGGTTGGGATGTGTAATATGCGTTAACTTATGACTCTGCACCGTGGGTGAAGCTGCTGTGCTGTACTCTACTAATGTACTGTACGTCTTTCGATTTCCCAAGGTGAAATTTGAAGACAATCGGTCAATTTTGTACCTTGGAGAAAATGGGCTAAGTGGTTAAGGCTGACGTCGTGTAAAGTGCACCAAGTCTACATATCATTACATTTTCTTGTTTTTTTAACTATCGCTAAAGAGTGATTGAGAGTTGTGTATATTTTACGTTTGCGATTTTTTATAAATAAAAAGAAAACGTGGAATGAAACAAAGGTTGTTGTTATTTTTGTTATTCTTTTGCTGTTAAGAAAACGTCAAAGATTAATAGTCAGGTATGTTATTTTTCAAATATTCTCTTTGATATCAAACTTGAAAAGTAAAATTGCTAAAGTAGAAAAATGTCAAAAATGTAATAGCTAACCGTCAAGGAACATGGATGATTAACACTGAGAAGACCGAAAGCAGTCTTTTAGTTCGTGAAAAAGGTTTTGTCTTTCTAAATCTCTCTAGAGTGATCACGCACCAAGTGCAAACATTCATAAACATCTTAGGAATTTCTACTTTTAATTTATTTGCATTTCGTAGGACGCCACTCATTATCTAGCTGACGAAAGTCGCAGTACACACCCGAAACGTCCTCTCAAATAATTTTAGCCAGTGACAATTCTTGTCTTTTTATGTATACTAAAATACCATACATTGCTATGTATAGAACCTTCTCCAAAATGGCGCCGACCGAGGGAGGACTGGAAACTGGGGGCATGAATTGTTTTTGAGGAAATCAATTCAGTACCACATTTTGCGACGGAAGATCCTTGAAATCAGAAATGCTGCATAATTGCTGTGTTCCATTTTGGAAGTGCTACCTCTAAGAAGAACAGGAACCTGAAATTTCATCGTTTTCCCAAAGAGGAAGGCCAAATAGACCGGTGGATTTGCAAAATTTGCCGAGACGAGGGAGAGTATTTTGCCATTATGCACTAGTCAATTGAAACCCCCACCCCCCGACCCCCGGGGCAGGGCGGGGAATTAACGCGGCCATACCGGTGATTTAACGCGTATTTAACAGCGTGAAATCACCGGGAGTCGGGGAATTTAACACCTGCCGTTTTTAAGCGGGGCATTTTAGCGGGGATTTAACGCTGCACCGGAAGTCTGGGTAGCTCGGTCGCTTCATGTTGAGGACTGGGTCCTAGTCTCTCCGACTCTCCTCCATGTGAAAGAAGATGGCGGACGGTGCGAGAAAGGTATTTACACGCTTCATTCTTCTGAATCTTTAATTAAAACGGGCCATCCTGTCTATATATTGTTCTTCTGTGAGAATTTAATGTTCTATAATCGAGAATTTATTTGAATTACGTAGATTTTCGAACTATTTTATAATGCAAATTACACATTAGCAATTCCAATTCTGAGATACATGTTTGTTTTGTATATTTACAGATTCTTTTTCAGTTTAGAGAACAGCGGAAGGTAAAAGATGTAAATGATGAAACTTTGACTGAGTTAATTCACGTAGTCCGGGGAGATTTTAGTATTCCTGAAGGGGAAGGAACTGTTGTTTTGC
This sequence comes from Siderastrea radians, assembly GCA_964017195.1. NCBI lineage: Eukaryota > Metazoa > Cnidaria > Anthozoa > Scleractinia > Rhizangiidae > Siderastrea > Siderastrea radians. The sequence goes on from OZ024899.1 coordinate 24,396,709, forward strand.
AACGGTACGACGAGTCGTGGAGTGAGTGGCTTGATGTAACCGATGAAACAGAGCTCGAAGATAGGGCAAAAATTAAAGTTGTCTTGCTCGGAAAGAAAGAAGATGCAAGCGAGGAAACAAAATCGCAGGCAGTAGAGCCTACAAAAATAGATGCAGGTATGTTTTTATTTTTGTGCATGTTCCTGTTTTATATATTTAAAAATCAACAGATGTATGTCTTCAATAGACTGGGTATCTCCTAGTATATTCTTTGTTTGATATTTAATTGTTTAATAATTCAGTCTGACCAACGTCTGGTTTCAATGTTTGGGAAACTTTTGCCATGTAAAAAATGGGCTGGTTGTACTTAGATATATTTTTGTTTACAAGTTAGACTGAGTTTTTAATACTCATTACAAAATTTGCTTCCTTGTTTTACATAAAGGCATGCATTGTTTCCAATAAATAATCTACAATAATTGTAGATGCTATTTCTGGTTTATACTGATGATATAAATAACTGCATAAAATTAATTCAGTGCTTTTTTTTCTTTTGAATGCAAGGTATGAGAAAATAGGCTCTGAAGTTATTTGATGATATGCAAATAGTATGAAGATGCCAGTAAATTAAATTTCCTGCAATCCTGCACAGTAAGAAACTATGCATGACTTTATATAATCTACTTGAGAATATTAAATCTACTTGGGAAATATCTAAAAAAGGACAAAATCTGTTTTGTGTTTTTACTGTGAAGCGACCAAAAAATACCGGGGCCATGGTGACGGGGGTTTTAACAACGAATGTTTCCCCGATGACCGGGGGAAATGGCCAAGTTTAACACTACATAAATGTTAAATTCCCCGCCCTGTCCCGGGGGTCGGGGGGTGGGGGTTTCAATTGACTAGTGCATTACAAAGAACAAACGTGTCTACTCGAAGCACTTTTGCGAGCAACATTACACTGTCAGCGAAAATGGAAAAGGCAATAAGATCGTCCTGAAAAATGGTGCAGTTCCATCTATTTTCCAGTGGGCTAGTGAAAAGCAATCTCGTGATACTTTTGTTTAGTAAGCAAAGGAAAACACAAAGGTAAAGATTTGGAAGATGAGCGATCGAAACGACGACGAAAAAACCATCAGCATTGCGAAAGAAAACGTGCTGTCATTGACAACCTACAAATTGAACTTCAAGAGAAAAGTGCACAGTTGAAAAAGGGAAAAGTGGAGTGTTTAGAAAAGGAAACGCGAGATCAAGAGGTTGCCGGCGCCATGAAGGAGGATAAACACTCGTGTTTTTCTGCTGAAAATTTTCGTAACCAGGACAAATTGATTCGGTTTTGCACAGGTATTGTGAACTGGAATGTGTTTTTGCAGTTTACCTTCCTTGTTGATAGGTGTAAGGGTATGAAATACTGGAGATCGGATGTCAATGGGGAAGAAAATCGTCAGCATGAGCTGCGTCAGGAGAGACCTCGAAGCTTGTCGATGCTTGATGAATGTTTTTTAACTCTTATCAGATTAAGACATGCCTTTCCAGAGGAGCATTTATGCACCTATCAATTTAAGGCCGGAGGGGGAGGAGGGAGGGGGAGGCAGAGCATGGGGTGGGGATTTGACATTTTTGAAACATTTGCCGTCAAATTCCCAGCCCACGGGCAAACCATTCCAGTCAAGTGCACAAAAATTTCCCCACCCCAGGCGGCACATTGCTGTCAATTATTCCCAGGCTGGACGCAAGAAAGACGCAAGGAAAACAGGTCGAAATAGAACTCTATTATTCTCACTTCTCAACGTTGCTACATCTCCAAAGGTACGTGTTTAATAACCATTCAATCTGTGTTTAATACACTGCGTATATCGAATTACAGTGAACGCTGAGCAAAATCAACAGAATCTTTAGCAAACAGTTCGTGTTTTCTGCAACAGAAAGCATAACAACTTAAAAGAGCCACATTACAGTCATTGTAGCAACTGTCCCGTACACTGATCGTTGCTTTGGCAAAACAATCGACTTGGGGTCTCTTTATCCCCGTTTACTTCGATACTGCAATATATAAAAACGTTGAAATCAACAAAAACAGTCTAAATTAATCGAAAATATAGAGGTAAAACAGTTAAATTCACTCACCTCCGATATTCTCGATCTCGTGGACATACATTATGATTTCATGGACGTATAGCGCATGCGTGACGCGGGAAAAGTAATTTGTCTCAGTCTCTTTCGTTCAAGTCGGCCTTCAAATATCCCCACGATGGGCGAAGACAGATTCAAATAACCCACCCCAGGGCCAACAATAACAATCAAATCCCCACCCCATGCCCTACCCCTCCCCCTCCCCCCGCCGCTTTAAATTGATAGGTGCATTAGCTCATCTGTTCTAAGTATCTAGGTCAACGCTTTCAAGAATATTCTTGTTGTGGATTAACTTATTGTACTTTGTACTGGGATCTATTCCCAGCTGGCAGAGCAAGGAATTGATCTGGGAAACTATGCCCATATTGCCTTCACAGCAAAGAACCCAGTCACCAGGATGCATTTTAGATTGTACAGATTGTACATAAATAGAATGAACTTAATAGGAATTCCTCAGGCCTTTGAAATATTCCGCTCTCAACGAATGTGTAAAAGTGTGTCTCTGTTTACAGCGAGCTAACCAATAAAACTGCTAGCACGCGGTAAATTATTGTTTTCAAGATACTTGCAGCCTTTTTCAGACCATAAAAGATGGACATACTCTCAAGCTGTGGACAGCAAGTTTTCTATAAAAAAGAAAAGAATAATATTTTTAAGTTGATTGGCTAAACTGAGGTTTCAGGGGCTTTTTTGGCGTGACCCTGTTTGTGAGAATATATAAAGCCATAGGGATCACGTATCAAAATAATCGCTTCTGAATGTCTTTCTATCGAAAAATGCCGTTACAAATTGCACAGGATTTCGAAGATTTCCCCGATTCTGGCTCAACAGATGCCTTCATCGGGCCACCTGAATTGTCTTCTAGTACAGGATGTTCAATATTTCATTGAGTTTGGAGAAAACTGAGATCTACAGAGTAACTTTTCGCGTAGCTTTCAGCAAAAAAGGTGGAGATGAACGTCTACCAAAACCACATTTTGGTCTAGAAGTTTTTGTTCTGAGGGTCGCGTGTGATTGGTAACCCCTGTAAAAACATGGCATTCATTCATTCATTCATTCATTCATTCATTCATTCATTCATTCATTCATTCATTCATTTTTTACAGCAGTGTAAACAGGTGCAAAGTAACAACGAAAGCTTCAGTCCATTTGCTTTACCACGTTTTATTTGCTCAAGTTTGTCATCAGTTAGCTAAATTACTAAACAGAAATGCTCGCCTCAAGTTTTTGGTGGGTTTAGTTTTTTCAGTAGAGGTGTTAGCCAAAGTGTAAGCAAACTTTCTGCAGATATTTGCCACCAACAGGCCTGTGCTTTAGCAGAGCCCAGTGGCCAACTAACTTTTGTCTTTGGGAGACTAGAAAAAATTAATTTTTTTTTTTAAAATAAAGTTTTAACTTCAAAGCTGGGTACCCCAGATTTAATGGCTGGGAGCCTTTGGGCTCCCTACGATTCCTTTAAGAACACAGCCATAAATGAAACAAGGGATCTTTTAAATAGAAAGCGTGGCACTCAAAACAACAGCTACAAAATTTGTCAAGGAGCAAGGAGAAAAACTGCAAGGCTCTTGGGGGTTAAGAAACTTGCTGTCCTGCACTAATTGGAAACCCAAATCAAAAGAACACTACATTAAATGGGGCTTTTATGGGTGTGCCCAACAGCACGTAGCACGTACGTATTTTGAACGATCACTAGCTCACTAGACGATTGATTAATTGATTGATTGATTGGTTGATTGATTGATTGATTGATTGATTGATTGATTGATTGATTGATTGATTGATTGATTGATTGATTGATTGATTGATTGATTGATTGATTCTTCTACAAAGGGTGTGATAACATAGTTGGTCTCTACACAATGGCTTGTCTGTGTATCATGTGCAACAGATAATTTAAATCATTGCAAGGTGCCAGTTTTGGGATGTGCACTGCCAGCTAGCTGGCAAGCCACTTGAAGTCACCACCGCTGAGAAGGACTTGGGTGTTTGGATATCAAGCGACTTAACCTGGACCAGACATGTAACGGAGAAATGCGCCAAAGCTAATAAACTGCTTGGGTTTTTGCGCAGATGTGCTTTAGAGATATCTAACCACCGCACCCGCCGCACTTTGTACCTAGCAGTTGTTCGCCCAGTCTTGGGATATGCTACACAAGTTTGGTGCCCACAGACTGTAGAACTCATAAGGCGTACGGAACGTATACAACGCCGGGCTACAAAATTTATTCTAGACTTACCCTTTCTTTGCTCAGAGACTTATAAGGACAGACTCGTAGCTACCAATCTTTTGCCAATATGTTACTGGCACGAGTTTATGGACTTAACTCTGTTTTTTAAAGCAACCACAGGCATGATTTCTATTTCTCCTAATGTTATACCTCAGAAACTAATACCATCTCGAATAACTCGTTCCACTGCAAACCCAAATGTAACCTCTTTTCGCATTCGTAAATGTAAAACTGTAACTTATCAGAATTCTTTTTTCATTCGCACTGCAAGGATATGGAACATATTGCCTGAATGTATCAGAATGTCTACATCAATTCAGACTTTCAAGCTTAAACTACTAGAATATTTTTTCGAAGCCCTTCGTACAAGCTATGATCCTGAAGAGCCTAGAACCTGGAAATCTATATGTGTTAAATGTAAAAATGCTAGACTGTTGAATTGTCCTGTAACTTGTTGTTTTTAATCAGTTTTTGTTTCCTTATGTACCTTGTTAATTAATTAATTTGGGCCCACAGTAATTGGTTCTTACTGTTGTGGTGTCCCTGCCTGGTTTTGTAATTGTCATCAATGTTTTTTGTTTAATATATATACGTAACTCCCAGGCGAAGCAAAATAAATAAATAAATAAATAAACTGTCGGAGTGGTAGTGATAGATATACATTGTAGAAGTACAAGTACTCCAACATTATGTTTGAATTCTTGCACCCTATATTTACCGTTTTCACCTGCTATGCAAGCTAGGCAATGATGTGAGACAAAGCCGGGTTCCCAGTTGTCAAATAAACACAGAAAATAGCATAAAGGGTTAAGTGAGAACTAGAGATTTTAATAGAAATAAATAATACAGTTTTGAGGGAAACGGTAGCACACGTCATGGGTATCAATAAAAGTGCCCACAAAAACAAGATGGACTACCGTGTTATACTTGTATACTTGAAAGTTTGACTTTATGAAGTTGGTTTCCATTAATCGAACCATCATCTCTGCCTGTTTAAAGGAGAGATCGATCAACATGAAAAAAATGCATGAAAAGTTGGAAATGCTAAGAAAGCACTTCATACAAAACGTAGACTTGCCCACAATCCGAGCTCAGAGCACGGGCCCACCACGGGAACCGGAAATGAGAAGCAAAGGTATGTTGAGAGAGTCTATGCAAAAGATTGTGGTTACCGGTCTACTCCACACTAACCCTTCATGAAATTCTCATAATTGGTCTATGGACATTTCCCAACAGTTATGATTACTAAATTGAAGAATTTACTCAACAAGGCATGACCATTCTGTTGAGTCATCAAGCCAGTTCAATGAGAAAGTCCCACAATAAAGGGTGACAATTATGCGTGACCTCTCCTTGGTTTTACAAATTACAAGTGGCAACCGAACGGAGTCTTGTAAACACGGAACAACATCATACTTTTGATCGCATTTTCGAACTGTTTGAACATCACATGACATTCCGTTGCTTGACTCATTTCTAGTACATACCGGTTTTCACTTCAATGTTCGACTGTCCTCGTAAATCTGCTGCTTTTTAGATCGAAGCATTGCATGTTTTCTGTTGTAACTGATGCAACACACCTTCCGCCGCATCAATGTTGTCTTCACAGGTTAAAATCCTCTCACTTTAGGATGTACTTGAAGATTAACTCTTTACCAGGGATTTCCAATAACATTTCCACTATTAAATGAAAGCAATTATTTTCTAGCAAGATTCATTTGCGAACAAACAAAACGTCTTCATTTTCGCGCGTGGCACACTGGCAATTTGCATAAAAAGCGGATGTGACGTCACGGACAAGCGTCACGGAGCAGTGATCCAGCTGTTGTTGGGAGGAGGATGAAACCGGACTCCCTCAAACGCCTGGAAATCGAGCCTAACGCGAACACGGAACTTTTGAACTGCGAGTTCGAATTAGGAATCAAATGTCAATTGTCTTTGGATATTTGCGGCGAGAAGCCTTAAATCTGACATTTAATGGGATCCTCTCACGACTAGTGTTAAAGCTGGACACGACAAGTATTAGAGAATATCGGACGATCTTCAGCTATCGCCAGAAGGCTTCAGGACATCTTTATCAATCTTCGCAAGCTTTCCAGTGACAATCTCCGAAAGAGTTCGTTGTGGGGGTTCATCCCCCACAAACACGTCAAGTGATATTAACTTACTTTATATGTCAATGGATATCAGCTACCCTTGAAATAAGCGGTACAATCAATGTTATCAGACTCCCTGATGTGATGTGAATTCTACGCTCGACAAAAAAGTAGTAAGTCATCTTTTCACATGTATTTTACCGTTTCTGTATCTCAGCGTTAGAAATACTGATCAAAGTTAAAACAAAGTGAATATGTTAACGCAGCTTAGTAACACGGAAAATTCATTATCGCTGCTCAAGTGTTCTACCTAAAAATTCAGTAGTATTTTGTCATTTCACGTAGATCTACTGCAGAGAAAGACAAAGAAATGTTCGCTTTATACTTGAAGCACATGATACAAAATCGTTATTACAGAAAGAATGTACTAAACATCCCTTTGATTCAAAGATAATTGGCTCTCTGAATTAGATATTTACACCGTTTCAGTTACTTTAACTGATCTATTCAAATAGCAAATGCATTTATATAACATAAGGGGTACTTTCAAGAATCTGAGCCGAGCGTCATTTCAAGTTTGAAAACGCACCAGGGTGTTCATGAAGCATGATGAATACAAGTTGAAATTCTAGTCAAATACATAAGAGTCCTTCGTGTGAAACTCTTTCCAAGTGTTTGTAATAGTTAACTACCGACAAAGGCCGTAGTACTTAACTTGCTCTGTTCTTCTTAAACTGGGCGCAAGAAGAACGACAAGAGCGAAATGTTAGCTGGTTGAAAAAAGAGCCGTAAGCAATTATCCCTAACGTCTACGAGTAGAGCCTCGCCGCTGATTCCTTTAAGTAAACAACCTTTGTTTCGTCGCTGAATGGACGCGCTGGATGATCGACCCCGTTTTACTTTAGGAAGCACGCTAAATTACCACTCTTAAAAGGGCAGCTGAATTACTTTCAACGAAACCAAGAGCGGCTTGAATCATTTTTTATCAGTTCTATGATTCTGCAGTTCCAAACTTTTCGAGAAATGCTCTTATCGTTTATGATAAAAATGGGCTTTGCTGCGTTTCTCAACACGGAAAAAAAGAGACACTCACAACGGTTGCGTCATTTCCGTGTTTAATACTTTCTCAACGCATGCTCGATATTTCAGTGATGTATATTATATAAAGTACAGTAGTAATGAAAGACCAGTTACGCTGATGTAGTTGTGCACGAGCGCTCAAAAGCCTTTTCCTGACACTCCGACAATTTGCGGTCTAACCAACCAATTTAAACAATTTTTCCGAGAAAGATGTTTTTCCGAGAAAGACCTTTTCCGGGAAAGATTCTTGACATATATTTATACATTTACTCTCCAATTTCGCTTCAAGAATAGACTTAACAGATTGCCTACAAAACCGGATGTTCTTTTGCGCGCGAACGTCGTCACGCAATGTTAGTATTTTGATTGGCAGCTTGCCCGGATCAGTATGCAACTGGTGTGATAGCGATAATCGCTGTTGCGAAAAAGGAAAATTCAGTTGTGAATAGAGACTGAATATTATAATTCGGTAAATTGTGATCGTCCGGGTGAGTGTAGTCCTGAGAAGGACTGTTTGAGGTGACATTGACTGACGTTTCGACAACCTGAGCGGAAGTCATCATCGGAGTCAAGTGAACTGTGAATCGTCAGCAGATGTTATAAGTCTCTGGTCGTTGTCCTGATTGGTGTCACCACGGTGACATTGGTGTCACCACGGCTTAACTGACAGACGACCAAAACATCACGAGATCGTCGACCAATCAGGACAACGACCAGAGACTTATAACGTCTACTGACGATTCACAGTTCACTTGACTCTGATGATGACTTCCGCTCAGGTTGTCGAAACGTCAGTCAATGTCACCTCAAACAGTCCTTCTCAGGACTACACTCACCCGGACGATCACAATTTACCGAATTATGATATGACTCCTGGGTTCAAAGCATTTACAGACTGAATACTGTAAACGTTTTGCTGCTAAATTGTGGTTGTCCTGTTTTTGTGTCAACATAATTTATCCAGAAATGATGGGACGTTTCGTTCGCTTTGGACAAACACAGCCTGCGGCAGGCTCTGATTTTCATTACATATTTACTTATCTCATTCTAACATTCTTCAATAACTTCACATTTGCTTAGAAACAAAGTTGAGATGTTATGTTTGGCCATTTAAAAATAGGATTGCATGAACTTGATAGCTGCGTTTGTTTCACCATACTACGTGTAAGTTGTTCAATTACAAGTTAATTACTTTTTTTCCCAAAATGCTCACTTTTATTGTTGCTTGTAACAGTTGTAAGGCTTCTACTGGCATAATCCTAATCGTAAGCACAAACCTAACACCCTTATGCGGGCCGTCATGTCGCCTATGTCCAAGTCGGAACGCCTAAAAACATAAAGGTCGGCACACACGAGGGGACTACTCCCTGCGACTGGTCCCGGGGACCAATTCCCTTCGTGTGCACTACCCATTTTTAGTCAAAAAATGTAGTCGCAGGGACCAAAATTTGGTCCCTGCGACCAGTCTCACGAATTCAAACTTGTTTGAATTCGTGGGACCAGTCCCGGGGACTAGTCCCACAGACTACGCTTGGTCCCTTCGTGTGTACTGTTCGAGGGACAAGTCCCTGCGACCAAATGAAAATATTTCATCGGACTTTTTACTTTTTTTTCTAGTTGACCTTGATTGTATTGGGAGTCTTGGTCGAACAGTTGTCTTTTTACGCTTCTGCGCCAGCAATATAGGATACTGGAGAAAAAACTTTATCAAAATTGCAAATGGCAAACACTGATAGACCGCACGAGGTATGAACCGGTTTGCAGTTGATTTATTTTAATGTTTTGTGGTTAATCTAGTAAATTCAGTTTCACTGTTGAGAATCGCTTTATTTTTCGTCTCCACATTTCGGCGAAATTCAGTTAAAGCGCCCTAAATTTATTTTTTCAGGGGACCTGTCCCCGCAACTATTTCCTTCGTGTACACACACTACAGGGGACCAGTCGCAGGGACTAGTCCCCTCGTGTGTGCCGACCTTAATGACAAGGGCAGTTATAATCATTATTATAAACATAAGCTTATTATGATCTAATAGGAGAGGGTATCTTATTGGCGACATAGTCATAACCACAAACATAATTATGTCGATCGTTAGTGAATTTATGATTATGTTTTTAGACGTTTCCATTCGGACACAAGCGACATAACGGCGTTATGTTTATGCTTATGATTATGGTTATCATCGTTATGTCGCTGGTGGGTACCAAGCCTTACGGATGGATATTATCACAGGGTCTGGAAGGGTATTCTCGGGATCCGGGATTTGGCCAAAATACGGTTCGGGATTCGGGAAAACGCAAAATATCTTGATGGGATTCGGGATTTGACAGCTACCAAGGAAGCGGGATTCGCCAAAATTTGGGCGCGGGATTCGAGGTTTTTTTGCTTGTCTGTCGGGAATTCGGGAAATTGCCACGACCCAAGTAAACGTTCTAACGGCAAAAGCGAATCAACCAGGCGAACGCAAAATATCAATCGAAAGGGCCAATCTACATCTTAAATTTATTAGCTTCTGCAGAAATTAGTCGTTTTTAATGTATTTTTGGGAAAGAAAAAACGGGATTCAGGATAGCGATGAAAAAGTGCGGGATGCGGGATTCTTGTGAAAAAGGAGCGGGAATGCAGGATCACGACCCCCCCCCCCCCCACCCTTCCAGACCCTGTTATCATAATCGAACATTCGTAGCAGACTAATTCAGGCTGCGTACGTGACCACCCCGGGTCCCCTGTGCCCGAAGCCAGAATCGTTTGAGATCTGTTGGATGTATGTTTGTTTATCACCAAATTTGCCGCGATTTCGTGGCCTTCGAATCGAGGCGGTTGTCGAACAATCGACCGTGGATCTACCAAGAAACCGTTGTTTCGCCTGTTTCGTGTAGAAAGCCACGTTTTTGTGAAGGCGGCGAAAAGTTTGAAAGCACGTGAAGGTAAATTATCTTGAATTGCAGCCGATACGTGTAGCAATTCTTGGAACTCTGCGGTATCTCGAGGATTCGTTTTGTTGTATTTATTTCAGTGAGTCAATCGATTCAGAAAGAAAACACACCATTTTAACGCTGGAACCTTTAAGAACACTCGACCGTCGATAAAGCGGAGAAATCCTGTTTCGTGTAGGAAGCCACGTTTTGCGAAGGCGGCGAAGAGTTTGAAAGCAGCTGAAGAACACGTTTTACACGATGAAGCTAGGATTGAACGCCATTCGTTCTTTTGAGGTAAAGCAGTTGTTATCTGAGTAAACGCTTTTTTAAGCAAAGCAGTTCTTTTCTGAGTCAAATATTTGCCTAAAAATAATTGTTGTACTTCGTTCTCCGTTCTTTCATTCACGACGAAGATTTTGGGGGAAAACGTACTCGTCACGGGGTGACCCGAAAACACTGACCCCCGGTCCGTGGACCAGTCCAACGGACCGGGTCCACGGACCACCTCACGGACCGGTCCATGGACCACCTATACGGACCACCCCTACTGACCCCCTCAAAAAATTCAATAGAAAAAAAAAATGAACAAAAAATCAATTAAAAATGAAATTATAAATTCTTACCCCTAGTCTACCCCCAATCGCGTTTCGCGCGGTGAGATCGCGAACTGCCACGAGTCCACTCTTGACTATACAATTGTACATTGTCGGTATTGCACCAATTTAGCAGGCTTAAGCAAATCCAAACTGTCGTTCATCTGTTGTACGAAATGCGAACAGGAGGAAAATAAAGACAAATGGAGAGGTTTTGCTGTTTTGTCGGTGTTTCTTGCCACCGCCATTTTGTTCGGCCCATTCTCCCACGGGTCCAAGATCCACATTAGCCCCAGGCCACGAACTTCACACGCTTGTCGAGTTGATTCGGTTTTTATTACTGTTTACTGGGGGGTGGGGGCAAAAAAAAAATTGCCTAATCCTACCACCAACCTTTGCCCTACTCATCTCAGACAGGACGTCTGTTGTTAAAATATGATGCACCAGTCAAATTGAAGCTTCAACATCCCCTCCCCGGGCAACCCCCCGGGCATGTGAACTTTTGAAGATTGGCTTGTTCAAATTCCCTCCCCTCGAGGCAAAAAAGCCGTTCAAATGTCCCACCCATTGTTACTGAAATACCTCTCCTCAAAGACAAATTTCGTCTTCAATCAAACACTGTTCACGCTTGTCAGAGAGAGATATTCCGTAATGACACCTTCAAACTTCATTTAAAGACCGTTTTGAGCGCGTTATTCACTAACAAAGGCGAAATTCTACCTTGGAAATCCGTCAAACCCTGCAAAAACCGAAAAAACTCACCGGCATAGCACGCTAGAACTAGAGATAAATCTGGTTCAAATTCCCCACAATTCCAAGGCAACGTTCAAATTCCCCCCTCCCCGGGCACGATGCACAGTCAAATGCCCGGGTTTGCCCGGGGGGATGTTGAAGCTTCAATTTGACCGGTACATAAATGGCCTGTAGCCAAGGGCGGCAATAAGGGAATATGGTGAAAAACAAAACTGTTGGCCAACCATACAACCCGGCAGTAATTTTTCAAAAAAAATAAACTGCAGTGACAATTTTCACAATGGGATTTTCCTTTCTGAAGCCTGGGGCTTCTGTGGATCTTGGACCCGTGGGAGAATGGGCCGAACAAAATGGCGGAGGCAAGAAACACCGACAAAACAGCAGAGCTTCTCCATTTGTCTTTATTTTCTTCCTGTTCGCATTCCGTACTACAGATGAACTGACAGTTTGGATTTGCTTAAGCCTGCTAAATTGGTGCAATACTGACAATGTACAACATAGAGTGGACTCGTGGTAGTTCGCGATCTCACCGCGCGCACCGCGATTAAGGATCGACTATGGGTAAGAATATATATTTTCATTTATTTATATTTTTTATTTCTTTATTTTTCTATTGAATTTTTGAGGGGGTCAGTAGGGGTGGTCCGTATAGGTGGTCCATGGACCGGTCCGTGAGGTGGTCCGTGGACCCAGTCCATTGGACTGGTCCACGGACCGGGGGTCAGTGTTTTCGGGTCACCCCTCGTCACGTCTGTGTCACGGATGCGTCACTGACGTCCGTCACGGGCACTTGTCCGTCACGGGTTTCACCAACGACCGAGATTTTTGTGTTTGAGGCCATCTGTTGTCTTTATAAAAGAAAATTCACTTTTGGCCGTTAAACCACAGTTCCTCTGTATGCGCTTTACCCGCAGCTCTTCACTTTCCAATGGAAACCACTGGTCATGATTATGATCGTGTCTGTGACAATGATTCTGTCATTATGCCTTAAGATACCTGTTTCCACTAGATCATACGAGGCTTATGCGTATGACTTGTGTTACGTTCGTGGGTACCAAGCCTAATTCAGACGATGAAATCATCAACCGATCCATATTCCCAGCAAAACTTTTAATTTATAAAAAGAGGAATTTTGCTATGCAAACTAGCGAACACATTTGTTTCCGACGTAGCAAGTTGTTCTCGCTTGCAAGTTATGAAAATTGCCATGTGGAAACTGCCAATCGAAAAACCAATATTGAGTGACAATGTCAGTTTAAAAATGGCGCTGAAAAGAACATCCGGTTCGATCGAAAAATATCATAATGAACGATTATCCTATGGTAGTTAATCGGTATTATGAGACTCCGTGCTGTTATGTCCATTCTACACCGGACCGAGAGTCAAGTAGGTACTCTTTTCAGCTGATTTTTATCATATTTGTATTGTATTTCAGCGTCACCAATTCTGGTGCAAAGTAAGGCGAATGATTTCGTTAACGCAACTTATGAACACGGAAAATCCATTTTCGCCGTTCATGGTTTTTTCACGAAGAAGACATTATTTATCACTTCATGTAGTTCTAACTATGTTTATAAGGCCACGGGAGGAAACATTCTGCTGCCAATAATTTTAAGTCTTCTATAAACGACGCCAGTTACCGCTGAATGTAGTACATGTATATCAGCGCTTAGAGTAAAAACAATTTTATTTGAAAATATGTACATAAATTACAGAAATATCTGAAATAAAAATTAAGCAATTTATAACCTAACTACTATAGCATGAATCATAAAAATTGGCAATGACCTATAACAATTTCCAAAATACATTCTTGTCTGCTCAGATGCGATCACTTCTGTTAGCATAGTATATCAGTCCTTTAATTTAAAGATAATTTGCTCTAAAAACAATCAACAGGTATTTGTGTATTTCTAAGGCGTGTTTTCAATGTCTATTTCACATTTTCAAAGTGCGCGTGAGTGTTCACGAAGCGTGATGAAACAAGGAGAAACAAGTTTAAAAACTGTTTCACTCAATTAAGTAAGAGTTTTCAAACATGGAAAAAAGCTGCAACTGTCCAATACAATAAGTCATTTCCGTGTTTTCATTATTCTCACTAAGCGCGTTCAATATTTCAATGAGCTATATTATTAAAGTGCACGCCCACTTAAATGAGATCTGATGACACTCCGACAATTTGCAGTTAGTAACCAATGTTTATTATAACATTCACCACACGTGCCGTGTGGCGCATGTTATAATGAACATTACTACTTATACATATACCCATAGTTCTGGCCGCTGAAGATAGATGTGGTGAATTAGGGAAAAAATCTGCCCTTCAAAACCGCGTATAGTACTTAAGTTAATCAAGCAGGTGGCTGTGCACAAGAAACTACTAACAAAATAAGCAACTATTAGTCCCAGGCTGGTTACGAGTTCGATCGTTCAGCGAGGGTAACGATTTGTCCCTAATTGATCCTTTATCGAGTAAACTTTTAATTGGAGCTCACAAACAAGTGACAAAAAATCGCGTTTTCCTCATCAGTTCTGTACTTTTGTTGTTTTTCTCCGGAAAATCTTAACTGTTACTAACCATGACATTCTGGCAACGCAAGATAGGCCAGTTCAATACAACGAAAGTTGTCACGAGTATTTTGCTGTTCTGTGTTTTGACGTACATTGGAGCAAGTTTAGTGGACTATGACAGATACACAGGAAACAAATTCTGGACTTCAATACCCGAATGCTTCCACTCCAAGGATCACACTGATCGACTGATAAAACTCGCCCACAAAACACATTTAATACTGGATAACATGGGCATTGAACACTGGCTGATGTACGGCTCCCTGTGGGGTCCCCTGCGTGGCATTCCAGGCCCCCTCCCATGGGATCATGATGTTGACATTGGCATGAACGGCGATGGAAACTTCAGTAAAATACCCGTTGATGAATTCAAAGCTAGATTCGAGGCGGTGGGTTTAGGAGTTGTAGATGAAGTTAAAGTTAGTGGTTCATTTTCAGTTCTGGGAAACAACGAGAGTCTTGGATGTTTTTATTTTACAATCATCGAGGCATCATGATGCGTTCTGGGTACGAGCCGTGGGTTTTTTATATTCACTATCGACTAAGGCACTCTTTTCCTGCCAGACTTGTGCAGCAACCCCTGCCCAAGGTCAGATTTGGTTCATTTAACATTTCATTTCCTAGAGGGGGGGTTGAGATAATGAAGCACCTATATCCTTTTAACCGGTGGAAAGTCGTAAAACCGGTAAACTGCTAAAATTACTTTTAAACCTTATGTCTTTGCGACTTTCGCGAATTTATAATTTATAATTGTAAGGCCTTAAAAGAGTCGAGGTCATGGTTATTTTGTGAGACGGACAAGATATTTGATGTGCAACATATATGTACACTTTGATGGCTGTTTGATTATTGCCAGTATTGCACGTGTACTCAGGTGATACTACATTTGCATACACTCAGCATTAGGACGTGTTAGTACATTTGCATATATAGCTTGTCATATAAGGATTTTGGCATAAAAATAAAGTGTACTTTTCCGCCGTTGACTCGGCACAACTAACATGGTGGCAGCGGTAAATGATCATAGCAATTTAGCGGTATAAATCCTAAGGATAAAGAGTGAGCATGGCTGTCCCTTAGCTCTCCCAATGTCTCCTTTTCCCTCGACAGCCCAAGCTCACGCCTCGAGAAAGCGAGGAATTTATTAGGCGGCGCACGTGCTAGGCACGTGTGGCCGTCTCATAAAATGCAACGCACATTCCTGAATTGGCGGAAGTCAGTAGACTTAGTCTCTGCGTGGGCTCTAAACAATCAGGCTCGTTATAAGTATCACCAATCTAAATTGATTCCGTCGCACCAGGTCAGAAATACATTTCTGCTTTTCGGTTCTGCCCAATTTTTAGAATTTTGGCTGTCTAAACTTGTCTAAGACCTCTCAGTCTTTCGTTTATGTCTTTCCACGGTTTCAAACTAATTTAATAAAGTTTCATTCATATTAGTCTGTATTATATTAGAGCACGGGTTAACACGCAAAAATATAAACGTCACGAGTCGGTTAGCTATCTCAGCAATATGTCTCCCAGATGTCTCTAGAAACACAGCTTTCTGGCGATAAAAATTGGTCTGAACCCCTACGTGAAATCAAGAATACTCGCGCTCGACAAAATGAAGTTTGAGCTCAAAAGAGGAGAAGTAGAGTTTTTTGAGCAAAAAACGTTTCCGCCTGTTGTAGCTTAACGATATCACGGTTTAGGAACGATTTGAAAGAGTCGTACAGAGGTCACTGGTTGCAAACAAAGTTCTCAAGTTGCATACATACATTTAATTCCTTACATACCGGAAGTGCAAGTTGTCCATAACGGGTCACCGGAAACCACGAACTACTTCCATCCCCGCTCAGGTGCGTTCTCTCAGTGCACGAGACGGAAAGCAATCTATACCTGCACTGTAAACCCGGCCCTTACAGAATCAAAGCTGGAACTAACTTCTATAGTTTAATAAAGAGCGTCCCAAAAAACGATAACACTTAAAAAAAAAAGGAAAACAATAAACAAAAAAATTCGGTAGTGATGAAATGTCAATCAAATAACAAACAAGGCCTAAGTATCACCAATCTAAATTGATTCCGTCGCACCAGGTCAGAAATACATTTCTGCTTTTCGATTCTGCCCAATTTTTAGAATTTTGGCTGTCTAAACTTGTCTAAGATCGCTCAGTCTTTCGTTAATGTCTTTCCACGGTTTCAAACTAATTTAATAAAGTTTCATTCATTTTAGTCTGTATTAGAGCACGGATTAACACGCAAAAATATAAACGTCACGAGTCGGTTAGCTATCTCAGCATTGACGTGAATATGTCTTCCAGATGTCTCTAGAAACACAGCTTTCTGGCGATAAAAAATTGGTCTGAACCCCTACGTGAAATCAAAATACTAGACAAAATGAAGTTTGAGCTCAAAACTGAGAAGCGAGAAAGCTAATATTTCCGAGAAAAGAACAACAAAATACACTATGAAAAATACGCTGAATATCAAATATATGAAAAGGGTCATATACAAAATAAAAAATTTACATATTTAGGCCTGTATGTCAAGGTTAGCTAAAATTCTCTTGAATTCGGCAAATTTGTTAGTCCTTACAGAGTCCAGCAGTTTGTTCCATGGTTTAGCAGCATGGTAAGAAAACGAATGAAGGCCGTAAGCAGCAGTTCTAGGCACAGCGAGATTGAACAGTTATTAAACTGAAGTTATCATTTTCTTTATTTTAGAAGTCACTCACTCACTCATCCTCTTTATGCCGAGTGGCACATAAGGCCTCTTCTAATGAGGTTTCAGTAACGTGTTGCTTTTACAAGGCAGGGTTGTTAGCCCTGCGCTTAACCCCCAACCTGGAGGACCAGGGCGCTGTTTAGTCTGGCCCCTCTCCCGTAGACCAATTCAGCATGGTTGAACCTTACCTACCAGGAGCATAAGCTCCAGCTGACATAGCTCTAGGGGTCGTAAAGGCACGCAAGCCTCCCCGCCACAACAAGGCATAGCACCAGGGGAAGCTATTTTAGAAGTATTTTTCAAATATTGCTAAAACTCAGAGTAGTTATCAATGTATGGCCAAGACATAAATCAAATACAGTGGATTAAAGGGACAGGTACACGGCTCGGCGCATGTGCATTAATCAAATTACTTTTTTTCCGATTTGTTAGTAAATCTATCGGTTAATAAACCAACTCACATGTATCTCAGTGATCACATACCACAGTAAGCAGGAAATATTAGTGGATTACACCAACACCAACACTGCCAAAGTTGAATTTATTGTTAACCCGAAGGTTTTATTCCATGGTTGATGACTGAATTTACCACTATTTGCACGCGCTTTGGTTAAATGGCTGCCAAGGGCGTGCACTTACACTGTAAAAATTGACTAGTTAAAATGACTATTTAAAATGGTCGTAACTAATAACAATGGTCATTTTAACTATTTTAAACAGTCAAATTTGTCAACTAAATAAAATAGTTAATGTTACATTTAACTACAGGTTGTTTTAACCTTTGAGATTAGTTGTGATAACTATACTTCTCTTATTAGTCTAAACGACCAAACTAATTAGTCATGGTACATATGACTTACTAGTTGGTAAAGTATAATGTATTTAACTCGCCACAGGAGCATTCTGCTCGCTATTAAAACTCAATAGCAGCTAAAGTAACAGAGCATTTGATAAGTATGAAATCTAATTGTCGGAAATAAACAAACTCAGTCTTGTTTTAGTGACAGATTTTTGTAGTAAATCCGACAGTCGATTGCTAGTGATTGTGGCTAATAATTCATAGGCCGTTGACTGATTCATATCGTTTGATCCCTCATCACAGGAGCAGAAACTATTGTAACCGGCTGTTCGATGACTGGTTAAATTACTCTTATTAAATCAGTCAATATAACCAATTAAGAGTGGTTGTGACTAATCAAAACAGTCATTTTGCAAGAGGTAAAACATCAACTAAAGACAAGTTGAATGAAAAGATGTTCGATTTACCATGTTGCTTACAATATAACAAAACAAAATGACCTGTAAAGGAAGCTAAGGCTGTTTCTAGATAAACTCAACTAATAGGATTAGTTATTGCATGCCGGGTAGAAAATAACGTGACTTTTACTGACCCACAGTAAATAAGGTACACGTTATCCGCTCAAACGCCGCCGAGCAAGGTTGTTTGAAGCTTTTCTTTATTTTGCAGCCACAACTTCTAAACCAAATGGCGTTTAGACCTTTTAAAAAAACGTTGGCTTCTTTCAGTGACGTTTGGATTTTGAGTAACTCATTGCTCAAAGCCGATAATGTATCGTTCAATTATGCAAGGAATCCGCAACCCTGCCGCATGTATTTGCAGTCATCTACCGCAAGTATTTGCGGTATGACAGATTCTGTCCTAGATCTTGCCTTGTGTAAACACTACAGCCAATCATAATAGAGGAATTTAAATCCTATTATTTTTTGACCAATCAGTGAATAATATCCAACAAAGCCCTTAAACAATTACAGTTACATTCAATTCAGTCCACTTTCAGTCACTGAACCTGAAATCATGTTTGCGTCTTTCAATCGGGGATGGATTTTTCGCTCTAGTTCAGAGGCACGGACAATTCGCACAGCAGTGGTTGTTTCTTTATATTGACTACATGCCAGTTGCTTTCTTTGGAATCAGTTGGGGAGTTACATGAGATTGAATGAATCAAACGAAGATCACTTCTTGCCGATATATCGATGTTGTTCATTCTCCCACATTTGCTCGAGCTTATATTTTCCACTTCTTGTTTTACTTTATTTTTACGGCAAGTACAACTTAACACAACGGCGGGCCGTATTTCTCCGTAAGCCGTGAAGAAAATTCTCCCCATAGACGACCTTCATGCTGTCGTGGTGCCAGGCCATCGCCGGTTAGGTCGTGGTAAGTAAATTGCCGTTTATTTAAAACATATAAGCAAAGTAACTTATTTGAGCTGTTTTCATTTGTACGTTTTAATCATTATGAGACGATCAAAGCTATTTACGGAGTTGTGACTGTTTTATGTGCAACAATGTTTTAATTCGTGCCGTTGAAACGCAGTGCATAAACTTCACGCCAAAACTTTGATGAGCTGTGATCTGAATGTCTGAAATTTTTGTGCTTTTAGAACTAGCCTACATATATGCATGAACGTTTCCAGTAACACTTACGCTTTTTACGTGCGGGATCTATGAGATACGTAGTTTTGTGCCGTTATTTCGATGACAATTTCCCGCTTAAACCAACGGTCACTTTTTTATAAAAGATATGAATGTTCTTTGTGTAATTATATTTGTTTCCGCCTGTCACATAATTATCTCCGGCGACTTCAAGCGACGCGCGCGCCTATTAGCAGCGGAAGTGGGTGCATAAAGCTGTCAGTCATTTGAAAATAATTTCCATAATGATTTGCCGTTTTTAATCAAATTATAGTATAAACTCGAACCAGTAAAGGAAAGTTCACTTCTGTAACCCGAAGGCCGTAGTTTTGTCAAGGCAAGATCTGTGCTTGCCTTCTGACAATTTCCTGGCTGAGGTTGTCTGTAAATGGCAGCCTTGCTTGGGCTTTATTCGTGGTGATTAGAAGTTGATACTTCTCCTTCCGATCAAATGCCTCGATTATCAATTCAAAGCCAACTACATGCAATTGGCTTCTTTACATTTTCCACACTAAAAGTCAATGAAATTGCTTTTCATTGGCTCCTCAGGTTTAATAGATTGCTTATTACTATATTTTGCCTGCTGTTTGAGTATCGTGACTGAACTGAATTATCTGGAAAATCCATTCAACTGTTACAAGGGAAATCTGTCAGACATTTAGCAGTTGGATAGCTAGACAACGAGAAAGAAGAAAATCGCTTAAAATGTTTTCTTCCAAAACGTTAATACTTTATTGTTTTATTTGAAGATACTTTCGTTAAAATTTGTCGTTTTTGATCAAATTATAATATAAACTGAAACCAGTTAAGGGAAGTTCACTTCTGTAACCGGGAGGCCGTAGTTTTGTCAAGGCAAGATCTGTGCTTGCCTTCTGACAATTTCCTGGCTGAGGTTGTCTGTAGGGCAGCCTTGCTTGGGCTTTTTTCCTGGTGATTAGAAGTTGATACTTTTCCTCCAATGCTTCAATTATCAGTTCAAAGGTAAGGTAGGTGCAATTGGCTTCTTCACATTTTCCAAACTAAAAGTCTTGGAAATTGCTTTTCATTGGCCACTCAGGTTTAATACTATATTTTGCGTGCTGTTTGGGTATCGTGACTGAACTGAATTATCTAGAAAATTCATTCGGCTGTTTTTAAGCTCTTGTTACAAGGGAAATCTGTCAGACATTTTTTAGTTGGATAGCTAGACAATGAGAAAGGAGAAAATCGCTTTAAATGTTTTCTTCCAAAAAGTTAAGTCTTGAAGTCTTGGAAATTGCTTTCCGTTGGCCTCTCAGGTTTCAAAAAGTGCTAAATATTATGTTTAGCGTGCTGTTTGAGTATCGTGGCTGAACTGAATTGTCTCAAAAAGTAGTTTATTATCGGTAATTTCCATCAGGCTTGATGATCTTAAAATGCGTGTCATTTCCAAGTCACCTCAGAAGAAAACCTTGTAGTGTTTGTGGTTATCAGATTTTCCAGGAGACTGAAGGCTGCCTGTGGGCCATTATAAAATTCATTACGTGAACTGTAGTTAAAGGACTGAATTGTTTTAAATTAAATGTGATAAGGGTTGAGACAGAGAGACTGAACTCCAGCAGTCTGAAGCCGTAGTTTTGTCAAGGCAAGATTTAATTGCTTGCCTACTGACAATTTCCTTGCTGAGGTTGTCACTTTGGCAGCCTTGTTTGGGCTGTAGTCTGCCTGTGAGTTCTTGCTTTCTTGATTGACCTAGCTCACATTTTTTACATTTACTTAAATTCTGTCTACGATGTACCAAATTCAAATTTAATTTATCGGTTTAAATAATATCTTGCCCTCAGTGACTCAAGCAGCTTTAAGCAGCAACACCGTCTGGAATTAACCTGCAGGCGACAAGGTCCCCCAGAGGTGGAAAGAAATAAACGAAAAAGTAGATAAAGAATGAACTGTTTAAATCGAAAAAAAAAATTTTTTTTGAAAACCAGTTCGGCTAAAGCAGTCAACGAGAAAATAATATTTGAGCCTGAGGATAACATGTAAGACGGCCAAGGAAATTGTATATGGATATTTTTGCAAATGGTAGAAGACAAAGGAAGATAACAACAATGGACTTGTTTCTTCTGCCATGCAAGCAGCAGTAATTTTAAGGATGTAGTTATATAGATATTCCAAGAAGCAAGATTATGTGACCAAAAGCTTGCTAGAGGTTGAAAGTGACATGATTTTAGGAAAGGGTGCATTTGGAAGATGTGTCAAATGTTGGGTAAAGGATAAATATAAAGGCATAAGTGTTTCCGTAAAATTTCTTGAACAAACAATACTTTGCGAGGTCCAACCTTATCAACGGAGTAAAAGCAATGCTGAGTCTCATTCGTCATTCTAGTTTGCCTCTGCCTATCGAGACCTTCATGGAGCGAGTTCCTACTTTAACCCAGTTTATTGGTTTAGTCAGGAAAGTTTAGCCTTGGACAACTGTTCCAGGAGGCTAATATCCATAACTTGGTCAGAATATAATAATTCAGTTATGTTATTCACAAGTACCTTGTAATGCAACGCAGATTGGTTAATTCCAAAGAAAGCTTTAGTTTTGCAGAATAACTATTTATCATGAATCACTATTATATTTCTCAGTAATAATTACATTTCAATCATTGTTTTCAGAAATGGAAAAACGTATCTTGGCTGCTACTGATATGGCGCACATTCTTCTTCAGAAGAAGAAGACTATAAAAGAACATTACCAGTTACAACCACCAGCAACGGCCAGTTATACGTTTTAGAGAACGCTTAATAAAGATGTGCATTTAACCAAAACTATTTGTCATCTTGATCTATTTTAAAGGGTCATTTTAACTTACTGAAATGGTCAAGTCAACTGATCATATAAAGTTAAAATAACAGTTTTGGTTAACCCAATATTTTTCGTTAAAACAACAAAAAGTAACTTAAAAAAATGGGTTGTCTCAGATGCATCCCAGGTACTTTTATAAATAGTAGATTTAACCAATTTGAATGGTCAATAACCGAATGAATTGAGTTACTTTCACTAAAGATATTGGTTATTACAACTAAAAATAAACGGGTTAAAACAACTAATTCTAATAGTTAAAACAACAAAAATGTCAGAGACAAAACGACTAAACAGAAAAGGCAAAATAACCTTGTCAGTGGTTATTATAACTAGTGATAATTGGTTATTTCAAACCAAAGAACCTGGTTATTTTAACTATTTAGAACCGGTCAAAGTGACTAAAGAAAGGTAGTTGTCTCAGATGCATTTCACAACTATTTTAATTGGTTAATTTAACTAGTCAATTTTTACAGTGTAACAATGTTATGAAATAATATTGCTTGCGTATTCGCCACATTGTGCACAGGCGAAAAGAGATTCGGGAGCATGCGCTAAACCGTGAACCCTTCCCTTTAAGTTTAGTGTTACCGTAAAATTAAATCTCAATGGAGTATTTGGATGACACTAAAGGCTTTTATGATAACAAGAGGGCTCGAAAAGTTATAAATGAAGTGCCCCCGAGTACAAATTTCAAAAACTCTTGGGTATTAAAGTATGCCTACTCTTTAGTCAAGGTATACAAAAAGCGAATCCATACGCGAAAACACGTGCAAAAAAAGTGAAGACGCCTTCTTTAAGTAGATGGCGAGCAGTCGTTTTGTTTGCTTGTTTGTTATTAGATTCCACGCACGAAGGAGGATGTATGAACCATGCGAGCCAACGGTAAAACGAGGAGGGATTGGGGAGAGGGACAAAAGTTACGCTACATTGCTCGACTTTGTTTCACAGATGAGACAATTTTTAACAATGGTAAAATTTTGTTCTAAATGGGTACAATCAGTTTCAGCAAATAAAATCTGAGAGAGTATTTGGATGACGTCCTTGACACTAAAGGCTTTGATGATGAGACCTGATAACAAGAGGGCTCGAAAAGTTATAAATGAAGGGCCCCGATAACAATTCAAATTTCAAGGACTTCTTGGGTTTTGAACTTCGTCGGCCTTTTTCAGTTTGATGAGGGTATACAAAAAACTAAATCGTTCTGCGAAAGTGAAGACGGCCCTTTTTACAATCAAAGATGGAAGACACCTGCTTTTAGTACACTGCTTGCAATCGTCTTTTTTTAATTCAATTAAATATGTTTTTTTTCTTAATACGAGAAATACTTCTAAAATAAAGAAAATGGCAACTTCAGTTTACTAGACGTAAATCTTGTTATGATCAGTTGTAGTGCATCATTCCTCCCCATGATGGGGACTGCGTAGAACGCTCAACAGCGTGGAAAAAGTAACATTCCTCGTGCGGCCCTGTGGTGCGCTTTCTTTTAGATGTCATTTGTAGTCTAAGACATTTCCTTTATGCTTTATTCTATTCTTTTATTTTTACGACCAATTTAAAAACCGCCATAGAATTTAATATATAGATTTAGCCAAGCCTAAAAGCGGAGCCGCGAAGGAATAAACTGGTGTTCGTTTCTCAAAAATAGTCCTGAAACTTCTCGGTCTGAAATACATTTCGGGGCTTTTTTTGGCTCGTTCGCTTTCGAAAAGTGTTTCTCAAAAAGCCTGAAAGTGTTCAGAATTGTCCTTCAATATTTTGGGGATCTGTTCTGTAAAACCAAGCTGGAAAGGTCGTTCTAGAGGCTGAGCACAGCTTGATTATTTTACTCACGAGCCGTCTAGCTTGGTGTTTGCAATGTTTCCATATCCTGTCATGTTCGCTTGAATGAACTTGAAACGGCGCTAATTTACAAAAACAAAATAAAAATTATTCGACTGTTTAAATGGCTTATCTTCATCGCGTTCGGATGTTAACAAATAACATGAACTGCCACTAAATAATAATATTAGTCTGGTCAAAAATTTATTCTGACATTTCACCGGCATTTTATAAAGGATCTGGGGAGCTTCGAAGCACTTGTAATAAACTTATCGAAGAAATGTCGCGTAGGTTTTAGCAGCCGCGAAAAAATTCAAGCACTTTGAGGAACACACATTACTTACGGGATAAAATAGCTTTAAACTCAAAACTGCTTCGCTTATATTTCGTTCTCTAACTTGCGACCATCGAGATTGAAAACAAACGAACAAACACCGTCCAAACATTCTTAACTCTGTTGCATAAGTTTTGCGGCTGCAAATTGTCTGAAATTCGAGCGCTTTAAAAAATGCACCGAACTGTTTTTGGAAGCTTTTCGGGCACAATAGGTTTAAACCGACAACTGCTTCGCTTATAGTTTTTCAAATAACTGTTATATTTCGTTCTCTAACTAGAGACAATCAAGATTCAAAACAAAGAAACGCCAAACACGCTTTAATTAAATTGTTATTATGCCGGCATAAGTTTTGCGGATGCGAAGTAAGCCTATATAAAGTTAGGCGCTTTGAGGAACGCACAAAACTGTTTTCGGAAGCTTTTCGGATAAAGTAGCTTTAAACCGACAACTGCTTCGCTTAAAAGATTATTACTATTGAAAACTTCTAGGACAAGAAAATCGACAGTTGCACAAAGAGATGGACCGGACGGTGAAAATTGAAAGCAAAGCTTGTGCAGTTGTCTTGCGGCTGTGCTTAGACCTACTGTTATGTATAAACAAACACAAAATAATGGACAGAGAAATCATTTTTGAAAAACATTTATTCGAAAACCCCTATGTTTATACTTAAATGCAATTCGCGTCACACTTCCAAAATCGTAGGTCGGTCCACGCGAGTGAAATCGGCTCAGCATGGCAAAATATTCAAGAATCTGTCACAAATCTGAGCGCGTTTTCTAATATTTTTTAAAGTCAAAAGTAAATAACACATTTCTAATGGCATAAATCAAATTTACATTTCAAAACGTAATTTCTTTCATCGTAATACTCGAAATCATGTACCTTAGACCTTTTAAAAACTTCACTTACTCGGTTGTGTTTCAGAACAGGGCAAACTCTCCGCCGTGAAGAAAACAAAGCGATGAAGTCCTTTGATTGCAGCTTTCGTAACTTGACCTTTTCGCCTTCTACCAGTATTCTTTTGAACTTTTTCTTTCCATTTATATATATTAGATGTTTTTTGTCAAGTATAAAACTTCATTACTCTCGAGCAATCGTTAAATGCTAAAGAAGCTTTTAAAGAAACCTCTTTTTCAAAAGCGACGATGGTCATGCGATTTCCCGCCAAGAAAAATGCCGGTTGCCCTAAACACTAGGCGAAATGGCAAATTTAAACGACCTTAAACATGACTTAACCCTGTCTTAAACATAAGTTTAGTAAGTTTAAGTTGCTGTTTAAGCAACTTATACCTAAGTTTAAGTTTTGCTTAAACCAATATTAAAATAACTTAAGGTTCATGTCTAATGTAGGTTTAAGTCCTTCTTAAATATACATTAAACAAATGTTTAGTGTCGTTTAATAGGGTCATTAAAGGTATTTTAAATGTATGTTTCAGGCATGTTTAATTAGAACTTAAACCTGCATTAGACATGAACCTTAAGTTATTTTAAGGTGGGTTTAAGCCAAAATTAAACTTGGTTGTAGGTTTAAGTCCTAATTAAATATAACCAAAGCAAATGTTTAGTGTCGTTTAATAGAGACATTAAATGTATGTTTCAGGCATGTTTAATTAGAACTTAAACCTGCATTAGACATGAACCTTAAGTTATGTTAAGGTGGGTTTAAGCCAAAATTAAACTTGGCTGTAGGTTTAAGTCCTAATTAAATACACCCGAAACAGATGTATAGTGTCGTTTAATAGTCACTAAAGGTCACGTATTTCTAGTTAAATATTAGTTTCAGTCAAGTTTAAGAGCTATATCAAACGACAAGAAACATGTGTTTTAGACATTAAAACCTAGACTTAAACTGGCCAAAATGTGTCTGAAACAAGGACCTCAAATCACTGAAGTGAATAAAGTGAGTAAACAAAGTACCAATTACTAACAAATATTTATTGTCAATTCTCTTAGCTTCCTCCTTGTCCCATTTAAGTATAAAATAAGTAAGTGATAAAATACACTTCATTTCTTGTTTATAATCAATACATTCTATCTTTAATTTTCTTAAACTGCACCATTATACTTTTTTGATCCTTGAATTTCTTTAAAAAAAACTCATTATATTTCACATCTTATATTCAAGTGAAAGTTCAAACACATCTTCACTGGGACTGTTCTCTTTTCCTACAAATTCGCTGACCTGAGAGACACGAAGAAAAGAGAATTTTTGCCCTGAGTGGTATGAATGAAAGTTTGACCTTAGCAAAAAAAATCACTTAGTGAAACCGATACTAGAATAGATGCTGTTTCAGATGACTAGTACCTGCACCTACAGTTCCACTGTACAAGCTGTTTTGTTTGGATGCTAATGAATGAGTACATAAGCACTTAAGTTCATTAGTTGCTTATAGGCATTGCTACAATGCTATCCAGGACAGATTCCTCTTTCCTCCAATCTTTACAATGTAGTTCATCCAAAAGCAGAACACTGGACTCTCTACAAAGGACATTGTTTCAAAGCAAATTTTTCCCCTTTTTGATTTTTGTTTATAGCTGACTTATCCAGATTTACAGTGACTATGATAACTGGGAGTGTCTCTGATCTGCGATAAGGACTTCTTTAAGCCTGTCTTGATGGGAATTGATCTGACGACTGCGACTGATCTGTTGGAATGAATGAAAGGATAGTATTAAATTTACTCTACAAATACAAATAATTCCTATGGACACTGGCCCAGGTAACAGTTAAAATGTGCAGTTACTGTGGACGCTTTTCAAAGTCAAACTGGTATGTGTGAATAACATTGGTGACTCAACCCCATCACAGAACTTTCTCTTTTTCCCATCACAGAACAATGGGTAACCTTATTTTTGAGAATTCATGGAAAATGGACCTAAGCTATTTATAAAATCATACATTATAGTTAAATCGTCATTTAATAGCATGCCAGGGGAAGTAAAAAGTTCATTGCACAATAGAAACCAAAATGGACAGCAAGGTTAGCAACGCACATGGTAGATAAACTTACTATCCTACACGACAGTATCAATTAACTAGTCAATAAAAGTGCATTTTATCTAAGTTTTGAACAGTACAGGACAAGGGAATTGCAGCACTACATGAGGGTTTCCTGTGTGTAATGATGCCATGTTGAGCACAATTTTTAAGCATTAAACACTCGTGTAAAAAAATTACATACAAATGGGTGTAAAAAAGACACAAATTTTCTGAAAGTGCAAGTTAAATTTACATGGGGAGGTTGGAGACAAGCTCATTTTGAGTGTGTATCAGTAAATAACACAAGTACAGAGTAAAAGAAGTTATGTAAGAATCGGGATAAACTATGTGTCATGACCCTATTCATACCATAGGTGCCACAAGCAGTAGAAGTACATGTATAGCATGTGTGATGCTTGACCAGTGTTGTGTTCACCATAACCAAAAATTAATGCTTAAATTATAGAGGTTTATACATGTATCTGGGTTTTGGTTGTTTAAAGTAAGGCCCTAACACTACAAATGAGAATGTTTCTGATTTTCATAACCGAGACCGTTTTCTATGGGGTGGGCCTGGGATGATTGGTCCCATACTTAAACCCATCCTGGAGGGCCTGAGGCAGTACTTTGTTCAGCCTCTCTAATTTCGACCACTCGGACATGACTGAATATAGCAGGGGCCAAGGCCCCAGCAAGCCAGCTCTTGGGATCACTGAGACATGCAAGTTTCACTACCATGGCATTGCGACATGCCCAAGGTTATTTTCCATACGACCACTCTTCACAAAGTTTTCAAAAATAATGGAAGATAAATGTTGTAAAGTAAGTGACGGGCCAGGTTCATAATTTAATAAATAAGTGTACTGGCTACACAAAAATTAATTTAAATGCCATGACACAAGACTTTGTTCATTCAAAGTTTCTCTGCCCCAAGCACTATGACTGTACTAACACGAACAAGTAACTAGAAATCAGTGAATATATGGTCATGTTTCAACTGTTCAGCAATCAAGGTTGGCTTAATGTGAGCTCACCAACATCTAGGAATTTAATGCAGTAATAAAACAACAATCAAGAAAGCTCCCAAATTATTGGTCAATTCAAAACATAGCAGAGTGTGTGGCAGTTTTTGATGACTATTAATAATTATCAATAATTGCAAGTATCCATAGGATTTGTTTGGATATTTTGTGAAGCCAATTAAATTCATGAATTGAAATTGTTTCTGGCCTTTACACTTCATTTATAGTGTTATGTTTTTAGCTTGAAAACTTAACAAAAGAGTCAAATACCAGATATGGAATGCACTGTTAATGGGGTCGCACATTTGCGGGATTTCAGGGGTAAGTAAATTCTGGCAA
Organism: Siderastrea radians; assembly: GCA_964017195.1. Classification (NCBI taxonomy): domain Eukaryota; kingdom Metazoa; phylum Cnidaria; class Anthozoa; order Scleractinia; family Rhizangiidae; genus Siderastrea; species Siderastrea radians. The sequence continues at coordinate 24,425,509 of OZ024899.1, forward strand.
GTAGGGATTTGGGGTATATTTCCACAAAAGTGACTAACATGGGGTCTATAATAAATTGGCTAGTGAATACACTATAAAGGGGTAGGGGTTCAGAGAGGCCAGCAGCACAAACCCAGCAAAAATTGACCCAAGTACCCCCCGCCTTCCCCAAGGCTTTGATGATATATAGAGGATATTACACGGCGGCGCAAAGATATGAATTTTATTTTCGAGTGGTAAAAACAATATTTTATGAGCGAGTGCATTGAGTGAGTAAAATATTGTTTTTTACCGCGAGAAAATACAACCCACAGTGTAACTTTCTTTTTATTATATAGACCAGAGGATTTTTGCACAAACAACGATGTTAAAGTGGGAAATGACGTCATCGATATCCTCACTAGTGAGGATATGTAAAATATGCCACTCAAGTCCCGGATGTAGTTTCGTATGAACTTTACGAGTGGTCTATTTTCCACTAAAACACTCTTGTCTATATAATAAATTGAGATATTACATGGCGGCGCGAAGGTATGAATTTTATTTTCAAGTGGTAAAAACAATATTTTACAAGCAAGCGCAATGAGTGAGTAGAATATTGTTTTTACCACGAAAAAATAAAATTTATACCTTCAAGCCACCGTGTAATTTTCTTTTTATTACATGGACAAGAATGTTTTTGCACAAACAACAGTGCAAGAGCGGGAAATGACGTCATCGATATCCTCACTAGTGAGGATATGGAAAATACCCCACTCAAGTCCCGGATGTAGTTTCGTATGAACTTAATGAGTGGTCTATTTTCCACTAAAACACTCTTGCCTATATAATAAAACACAGCAGCAGAACTTTGCACATAATCTATGTTCATACAATTTATTGATGTTAAATTTTGTGAGAGAGTGACTCTGCAGGGTGTGACTTGACATTATGGAACAAGATGTCCAACATACACAATCATTTTTTCCTCTTGAAAGAGTAGCCCTCGGGCATGCTGTTTCCAGGTGATGTATTAAGTTGTATTTAAGTTACTGATCAGTTTAATGTTTGAGTAAGGGCTGATAAGACTGCAACAACAGGAAGTCAAACAAGCAAAGGGTGAAACACAAAAGTACATGCAAACTGGTAACCTTTTTGGCAAATTAGGGATGTTTGCTCATCTGGTACACCTGTACTTTCAATTATATTTCTTTTCTTTGAAAACTCAATATTTAGGGCCAATTACATGCGCCGGGCTGGCCCATGAGTAGCCAGGCTGGTTCAGGCCAAGATGACTGTTCAGCCTGGTATTCCATGTACATGATGCAAGTCACCCTGGCCTAGTAAACACAGTTTACATGGAAAACTTTCAGCCTGGCTAGCTGGGATTCTGGCATCACATTGCTGGGATCCTGGCAAACTGGGCTGAGATTTTCCCATATAACTGCTTGGCCCAATTTTACTTTTGGTATGTTTAACAGTCCACATGCTTCCCATACAAACTATGTGGCCAGTAGTATGCAGTTTCAAAATGTATAGCCCTGGATATTATTGAAATGTCCCTATCAACATGAAATCTTGCAAAGAATGCTTACCTTTAAGGTTAAAATAAACATACTCAGCAGCTCATGTCACAAGTTTTTGACAAATGTACAATTGAATGGCACGAGAAGAATCTTTAACCACTGAGCTTGCCTTTGTGGTTTCGAAGCTGAGCGATGAGAATTTCTGGGCCAGTTTGAAATGCAGTGTTCCTTCCTTGTTTTTCTCTCATTATGTACAGTAGAATGATTTGCAAAACCCTTCAAACTGTACAAAATGTACCATTTAGAGCCACAAGGACCAAACAGAAAACCATTGAACTGATTTTATTTTAATATTGAACTCAGGCGTAAATACCCTTCACAATATTCCATGTTAATAGGGATGTTTCGGTATTGCCATATACCCTGTTTAGCCCTGCTAACCAGGCCAGGCCTTGTTAACAGGGATGGCTTGATCTGCCAAGATCCTGGCAAGGCTGTTCACAGGGGGCCAACATAAACTACCTCACTTTTAGTAGTTTCAAAATATAATTCCTTGCTCATGTTATCAGCCCCTATATTTATTTGCAAACCTTTCTGTAGTAGTCAAATCTTCAACAAAGTAGATTTGATGAAGGCAATCCGATGTCAAAAACTAAACTACAAAATGTAATTTCCAATATTTTTCTTAGCTAAAAACTTACAATGTCGGTCCTCTTTGAGTGCACGTGTTCGCAAACAATACTGAAAACCTACATTAATTATAAGTTACTATATACTACACATCATCTGCATGGAGACTAAAAGAAAGACGGCTTACCTCTGTTTTCTGTATTTCCGTGAATGGAGAGATCCAATCCAGAATAGGAGAAGAAAACTTAGCTTCACAAGCCTCATTGAAGCGTGCTTCAAGTTCAAATATCCCGCCAGTTTAAATACACGATTCACGACGATTTTGCATTTGTGCGCGATAGAGGTGGTTTTAAAACTCTCTACGAAGCTTTGTGGGATCACCAGCGGTTCACATATCACTAGTATTTTACAAAATAGCACTATTCCAGATAACAAGCGGAGCAAATTCTCGTTTTTACCCTTCAAAGAAGTCGAAGAAATATCACACTTTCGTGTCATTTCAAAATGGACGCCAGAAAGTGACGCCAGCACAGAAACCGCTGATCAAGTCCGCCGCCTCATCTCGTTTCCAGTTCCCTTAGAGCTGCGCTTTGAGGAGACAACTATTTCCATATAATTTTTTCTACAACAGTTTCCACCCAATTTCTTTTCTTTTTCACCCAATTTTTTTCCTTATTGACGAGGTTAAGCAAGAAACCAGTGTTTTAATTTCGCCGGAGGGTGAAAAGTTACGTGAAAAGACGAATTGAAGTTTACACTAAGACGCTTTCTGTTATCAGATCCATCATCAACTGCCTTACGATGAGATTAACATTCCTTTAGTCATTGCTTATAAAATGACATGATTAAATGAAAGGTGACAAATCAAAAACCCAATGCATGAGTTTTTGCTAACTTCTCTCTGACAAGTCACTTTCCGTCATGATTTTATTAAATGTTATGACAGTTGTCATGGACACAGATATTTCATTTCTCTCTTTATATTAATAATCTGTCAATTGATGGAAAATTTGCGCGTAATCAAGGGTAAAAAAATCATAAAGAGCGAAAAGAACGGTGCTTAAAGATGCGTAATGGGCTGAAAGAGGCGTAAATTTTATTCAGCAAAGTCGTTCAAAACACAACGGGAAAATCACCTTATATTTCATATTTGCCTGTCTTCTGCAAACAATAACCTGTCAATTAGCGCGCGTTAATAACCTGTATCGCGCGTTAAGAAGGATATAGAATGGTAAAAAGCATAAATAACAGTGCGTAAAGATTCGCTGAACGGCGTTAAAGAGCCGTGATGTATTTACAGCAATACCAGACAAAATACAGCGAGGAAATTTTGAATGAATTAATGAGACGTAAAAATTTCATTTCGCTCTCTTTTTTCACAAGTAATAACCGCTAGTTACACCCATCTTCATTTTTGTGCTTTACGTATCTGTATTGCCCTTTACGCAGCCTTCATGCGTTCTGTGAATTTGGCCTATGCGCACGCGCTAAAACAAAATATTTTACAATTTACAACAGAGTCTGGTTTAAAATCTAGCTTAATTGTAAAGAAACGTTTTTGTGACAAAGTTTAATGGCGTTTGCCAACACAGCACTCAGAAAACCGCTTAACGGTAAAAAATCAGCAGTGAAAGGGTTAATGTTGTGTTTACCTAGACTTAAAACGATCCTAAATCTCTACATTGATTTAATGTTGTTTTAAAGTAAGTTTAAATCCTGTGAGAGATTTCGTGTTACGTTAAATGTGGCTTAAAATAGCCTTAAATCATTAATCTGATTTAATGTTATTTAAGTTAAACCTAAATTTGCCTAAATCTTCTAACAGATTTAATGTCGTGTTTAAGTCTTCTTAAACTAAAGGTAAATCTTTCACGTTATTTAATATTCATTAAACATTTATTAAACATAGCTTAAATCATGGAACAAATTTAACATGAATTTTGGAACATCTTAAACAATACTTAAATATGAAGTCTTGTTTAAGTCATATTTAGGTCGCCTAACGCTACATTAAATTGATCTTTAGATTTAATGCCCGTTTAGTATTGCTTAAACTCTGCTTAAATTTGGCATTTCACCTAGTGAAAGCACCGTGCGATTTCCCGCCAAGAAAAGATGGCATTCTCTGCCCCCCGTCGGGTTGTCTTGGGACTCCTCTCCCCCTCCCAGTGTGCCCGAGTGTGCGGACGGACGGACGTACGGACGAACGGTCACGTGACTATTACGTCACAACCAAAATTTCTCGGATTGATAGGTTACCATATTTCCATAGCAATGGAGCTCCGCTGGCGGGCTTTGCCCGCAGGCTCCGCTATTAAAATGCTAAAAATTAACATTTTATCTGCATGAAATAAAAATAAATCGTACATCCGGTCAGCAGTCTTGCACTCTCATTTCCGGTCCACACGTTTTGTCGATGTTACTTCATGACTTCCAAGGGGTAAAAGCGACAAGCGACACGGCCCCGAAAAGTGGCGACATTGGACTTCCTAAACACCGACAAGCGACTTAACTGAACCGGCAAAATACGACAGCAACATGATAAGCGCTATAGATAGACAGCGACGTCAGGAAATTGTGTATTTTACCAATAAAATAATAATCCGAGTCTATTTGATTGGTACTTCAGTGCAGCCAGTCAAAATTAGGACTAGTAACCACCTTATGTACCGTTTAAATTGAACCTTCAACATCCACCCCCCGGGCATACCCCGGGCATTTGACTGTGCATCGTGCCCGGGGAGGGGGCAATTTGAACGTTGCCTTGGAAGGGTGGGGAATTTTAACTGGATTTATCTCTTTTTCTGATGTAATACGCCCGTGAGTTTTTTCGGATTTTGCATGGTTTGACAGATTTACAAGGTAGAATTTCGCCTTTGTTAGTGAATAACTCTTTCAAAAGGGTCTTTAGAAGAAGTTTGAAGGCGTCATTACGGCATTTCTTTCTCTGAAAAGCATTTAAACTGTTTGGTTGAAGACAAAATTTGTCTTTGAGGAGAGCTGTTTCAGTACTAATTGGTGGGACATTTGAACGGCTTTTTTGCCCCGAGGGGAGGGTATTTGTACAGGCCAGTCTTCAAAGTTCAAATGCACGGGGGCTTACCCGGGGAAGGGATGTTAAAGCTTCAATTTGACTGGTACATTAACTGCTTGTATGTCTTCGAGCGTTCCGTAAATCGGTCACCTTTGATGTGTTGTATCTAGACTGAGAGCAGACAATCAGATTTTTTTCAGTTTATCTGTAAAATGTGAAGCTTCATTTACGGTCTGTCAATTATCCAAGTCGCTCACAGCAACAAATTAAACGATTTTCAGGATCTCCGTCAGTATCTACGTTAATTATCAGCATAGTTGTTCTTTTTGACGCAAAAAATTGACCTGAATTTACAGCAATTAAACCACTTTGACTTGCCCCTCAGAATGCTGAAAATCGCATTCCCGAAGTACAAAATTTCAAAATTTTCCGGGGGGGGGGGAAATCTAGATACTCTCGTGTCCGGCGGGCGTTTATCTCTTGGCGAACTCTTCCTTTCAAACTCACTGTCTCTACACTCTACAGGGTCTCGTGTTTTAGAGTTTCTAAGTGTTAGAAGAATATTCTTCGCCCCAAAAGATCGGATTTGTGAATTGATTTTCTTTAGAGAGTCACAAAAGACAAAGATCTTGACTGTTTCTTACTCCAAAGGGTAAGATATGGAGGCGTGTTCGTTTTTATTATAAAATAATAATAATAATCATCATCATCATCATCATCATCATCATCTTATTTTGGGGTGCCAACGTCACCGTAAAATGATTTACAGAATGATTTCACTTCAAGTTCAAGTTTTTTTCTTCCAAGCACTCTTGCAGATCGCATCGCTTGTTGAAGAAGACATCCAAAAATATTCGCAATCTACCGCCAAGTGAATTCAGGGCTCACGGCTAAGCAAACGTTTTACTGACCTTTACTTAACTAGTGCCTATAATCTTGATTTGTGTCATTTGGGGGTAAACAGAAAGAACTTGTAGCCAATAATTTAACAGTTCCTCTTCACGGTCACGTGTGCACTTCTCACTTCTTGACCATCTGCCGAGATGTGCCAAAAGCTCCGAAATAAAACTCATTTAAATGGCAAAAGAGGGCATTGACTATGACTTAACCACCAATTCCGTTATTTTAGAGATTTTATGAAGCGACAGCGACATTTGCACGTGCTAAAAAAACGACAGCGACATTTAGAACCGTTAGCTCAGCGACATCGTTCCTGAGAAAGACGCGACAAAGCGACAAGGTTACCCCCCTTGGAAGGCCTCCTTCATGGCTTCTCAAACGCAATGTCCTGCTCGATTATAGCCAGATACATATATTGGATCGTTACAGGCATGCAGTTGCTGAGTATAGTATTCGGATTCGGCAATTTAGCTTCCTGGTTGGTTTTATCGACAATTTTCAGTATTTCGGTGGCAGAAACCACAAATATAATCACTGTGTTTTGATCTGCTCAGTGGTCCTTTATCAAGTATCTGCGGACAAATGCGCCATCATCTTTCGTTTAAATCACCGATAAGTGGATGTAGGATGGGGCACACTGTTAGATTTAACCAGTATGGAAGAGGCTGTGCTGGATTTGGTCAAGGAAACGGAGCGAGCGAAGGAGAAACGCACGCGATCAATTGCTGTATAAATTGGCAAAACTCACAAGGTAGGCTTTGTATCAATTGCTATTTCATCCAAACTCGTGTAACGAAAACCTTATAAATCAAATTAAGTTTACAGACAAGATTGTAAAGAATACCTTTGAAGCTTGAAAGGTCTATTCAAAGCTTTTGTGGGCGAAACAATGGAGCCTGGAAATGGCCAATTTGGGCATTCATCCAAATTTGCCTCAAATGTGCTCAACGGCCATGGCCATAATATAGTTTTCCCCAAAAAGATTTTACAATATTTAAAAACTTTAGGATCCATGTAAACTCTGGTGCTAATTTAGTTCCTGGGTTAAGAATACTTTGGGAGAAATTGCGAAAAAGGTTGTGCTTGTTTTGGCGGATTGTCAAAATGGCCGAAAGGTAACCTGATTCAGCGATCAATTTTTGCACGTTTATACTCAACCAAAAGTTAGTAAGTCATCTTTTCGCACGTATTTTACCGTTTCTGTATCTCAGCGTTAGAAATACTGATCTACGTTAAAACAAAGTGAATATGTTGACGCAGCCTAGTAACACGGAAAATTTATCATCGCCGCTCGCAGTATTCTTCCTAAAAAGTTTACTGAGTATTTTGCCCTTTCACGTAGATTTACTGCATGAAAAGACAAAGAAATGTACTAAGATTTATACTTAAAACACGTGCAGAAACATGCTACTGCTATACAAAATCGTTATCACAGAATGTACCAACAGCCTTCGGATTTTAAGATAATTAGCTCTTAAAACGATCACCAGATATTTAAGGGTACACTTCTCAGTTACCTAATTGGTCTTGTATTCAATTAGCGAATTATATTAAAGTTATTATATTGTATTATATTTTAGTATAATTTTAATGCTACATTCACCGCGCTACCCGGTGAATATAACATTTCAAGGCGCGGCTGCTAAGCTAAGTTACTCTTTTTTAGCCAATGACGTCACGTTGGTGACGTCATATGGCTACTGTCAGAGCCTAAAAATCAACGATATACGTACGCGAGACATACGTGAGACGTCTGTCTTACGATTTGTGAGGCTGCGGGGATATTCTGTGAGACGATGGGTGGGGGTGTGCACCAGGAGACTGAAACTCTTACCTTATCAGCGGTACAAACCCATACAGCTTATACTATAGGAGTACGTCCCCCGGGCTTTGAAGTGTTTTGCATTCGCAAGTGTGGATCTACTTCGAATGCCTGTTTTGTGTACGTGAGGTCTGGCAGGATTTTATTCGCGTTGTAGTCCTGTGTTTACTTAACTGAAGTACAAATTTCCACAGCAGCAAATACAAGACGGACTTGCCAATTTGAGATGTTGTATGAACAGAACGTGGAAATTAACGTTACTTCGATCCCTAATTAACAGTGAAAGAGACAGTATTTAAAGCCCAAGTTAATAACGATAGTGAAAAGACTAGAGTAAAACAGCATAAAATTTTTCGGGATTATCTCTCGGTAACAGCGAATCTAAAATTTGCAGTGTCATTTTTGAGTACGTGTTATAAAACATGAACCCATTTAAAACTAAATCGGATATTGCGCGGCTTGTTGCTAGCTATTCGTAAAACTGAAAAACTTGAATGAAACTAGTATTAAAATCCAAGTCACAGTGGTGATCAATGAATTAGAGGATGGATGTAGTAAAATCTTTACAAGATACTAAACGTTATTTCGGGGTTATTCATAGCTCAAAGTGTAAAGACACTGTAAAGAGTATGTTGAGCAAATTTGCATAGCTGACAGCTGTAATTTCAGTCGTAGGAATGTAACGCAACACGTAAAACATCTCGAACCGACCGAAACAGTACCGAAAGATTAACAACAACAGATATGTGACAAAGCATTCTAATAGAGACCTGTTGGATCAACTGGAAAGCGAGCTGAATTTGAACATTTTCGAACTGTTCGAAGGCAAAGCAAACGAAATTTATTCGGCTGTAGGTTGAGACTCAAAATAAACACGTGCGCTAAAAATAACTTTGTACCGTGGGAAAGTTACAAATGTAAACATACTTTGGTCGATTTGTGAAGCAAAAAGACGAAAATTATTATAGCCGACTTGATTACAAAGCAAGCAACTTCAATCAACAGGGGAAATAAATATAGTTGCAAAACTATTTCAGTCGTGTTTATAAACGCTAGTTCAAACCGATTTCGAACGAAAATATTGTGGATACAAGAAACGCCGTTTGATGGCAGACTCCTGTTTTGACAATACAAGGTACTAAGAACGTAAGTGGTTGACTGAAACGTCTGAAACCTTACAAATTAAACAAAGTAAAGCGAGTCGCGTGTCACGCAAATCACGCAGAGCGTCAAAACGGCACCCTTTAGAAAGTTGACCGTTTATGAGCACTGAAAAGTATTGGATACTCGCCGGTAGAAGTAAGAAATTAAAAGGTTCAACTGCAACTTGCATTTATTTCTGAAGTAAAATTGTTAACTTTCCACTAATCTTTGCCTAAATTATGTATGCAATATTTTTCGACGGTGAGTTTAAGTTTAAGTTTACTTGTTTTTGTCTCTGTTCTTTGAAGAACCGTGAAATAAAGAGCTTTCTCCGGTTTCTTTACTCCGCGTGGTCACGCTGCTCAATCATTACCAGGTTTTATAGTGGATAACCACAAGATCTTTTTGGTGGTGGTGGTGGGGGGGGGGGGAGGGGGTTGGGGCTGAGGGGTTAGGGAGGACTTACCGGAGATGTAAAGTCCCATAGGTTGTCAGGATAAATTTCACCATATTGTGAAAAAAAACGTCATTGGCTCTGCGCGCATTGCGTGCCTATGTTTTTCGTGTGTTGTTTGTCAAGTCTTAGCTCGTGTTTTTTACTTTTTGATGTCCACATCTCAAAATTATGCTAAAACAATTATTCACCTCAGGCTCAGTAAATATTGGTGAATATTTATCTCGCCTTCGGTTCGGTAAATATTCGCCAACATTTACTTCGCCTTCGGCGAATAATTGTTAAATATTACATTACATTACATTACATTATATTATATTATATTATGTTATATTATATTACATTACATTACATTACATTACATTACATTACATTACATTATATTATATTATATTATATTATATTATATTATATTATATTATATTATATTATATTAAGAAGTAGTGAAAGACTAGTGTGCTAGTGAAAAATACAGTCGTGCAGCTTTTCCTGACACTCCGACAATTTGCGGTCTAACCAACCAATTCAACCAATTTTTTCCCCGAGAAAGACGTTTTCCGAGAAAGATCCGACAATTTTTTTTTTTCGAGAAAGATTTGACCACTCCAATTTCGGTTGAAAAATAAACTTAACAGATTGCCTACAAAACCGAATGTTTTTTATCTCGCCATCGTCATCACGCAATCTTTGTATTTCTATTACCGGCTATGCAACCGCCGCGAAATTCGCTGTTGCCAGAAAAGAAAATTGGGAGTAGAGACTGAATATTGTAAAACTATTGCTGCTAAGTTGTGGCTGTCGTGTTTTCGTGTTAACATATAAAAGAGATTGTGTGTTTCGTTCGCTTTGGACAAACACAGCCCGCAGCAGTCTCTGATTTTCATTTAATAGGGTAGATTTCCACTGTTGCGTATAAAATTTTCCGTGCGTATGGGCGTGAACTTAACTGGTTTTACGTGCGTAAATAAAATAAGAGACGATGTAGGAACGGCTTGCGTAAACGTAAAATAGTTGAGAGCTTTTCAACTTTTTACGTTTACGTTCGCCGCTCATGCATTGTCTCTAATTTTATTTACGTACGTAAAGCCAGTTAAATTCATGCCCGTACGCACATAAAATTTACGCAACAGCGGAAATCCCTACGTATCTCATACTAGCATTCTTGACATTCTTCATTCAATATTTGCTTAGAAACAAAGTCCAGAAGTTGTGTTTGGCCATTTAAAAACAGGCTTATGCTCATCATTTTTGTCATGTTTATGATCGTTTTGTCGCTCAAAGTCTACAAAACGAAGACCTAAGACCTAAGACCCGGCTACGACCTAAGACCTAAGACCTAAAAAAGAAGACCCAAAGGCTTTACTAAACTAAATCAGAAGCACCCAACGGTTCGTTTCGGGAAATATCTGTTCGGAAGGCCTAAAATCGCCTGAGATAATCGGATTTAATTACAGTGAAAGCTAGAGCTGATTTCTTTGGCGAAACATCACCTCAGACGTTCGCAACAACAGGACTTATTAGTTCCTATTGTTTTCGGAGGGACAAGTATGTTGTTTATGTCGTGCATAATAAGGCCAGCTGGCATTTTCGGAGTTCGGAGAGCCGATCAGCAGCTCGGAGATTCGGCGGATAGGATTCTGTTTCGTAAAAATTCTGCGGCCTTAGTTCTCAGCTAAAAACGCCGAACAGATCAATCTGTATTAGCTGACACAAATATGCAAATGATATTTCAAGTGTTTTGCTAAAAATTTCTCGTTGGGTGTCAAGTGTCAAACTACAGAGGCTTAAAAGCGCTTTATCAGACGGCAAGAGATGCGAAATCGATGAGGTCTTTCTTTTTTAGTTTACCCGGCCTTTTCTGCCAAACGAAGAGCTCATCAATTTCGTGTCTCTTGACGTCTGACATTTGAAGCGTTTATGCAGATTTCCTGTCTATTCAGGCGTCTAACCGAAGCGTGCAAGGGTCTTCGTTTTGTAGTTTTACCCGGTCTTATCTGCAAAACGAAGACCTCATCGATTTCGTGTCTCTTGGTGCAAAGCGTTTAAGCGAGAGTCTTCGTTTTGTAGTTTTACCCGGTTTTTTCTACTCCAAAACGAAGACCTCATCGATTTCGTGTCTCTTGGTGCAAAGCGTTTAAGCGAGAGTCTTCGTTTTGTAGTTTTACCCGGTCTTTTCTACAAAACGAAGACCTAATCGATTTCGTGTCTCTTGACACGAAAGAAAAAGCGTTTATGCAGATTTCCTGTCTATTCAGGCGTCCAACCGAAGCGTTTAAGCGACGGTCTTCGTTTTGTAGAAAAGACCGGGTAAAAAATCATCGATTTCGCGTCTCTTGCCGTCTGATAAAGCGCTTAAGCTTCTGTAGTTTGACATTTAGTTTAGTCCTAGGTCTAGCTTTTAGGTCTTCGTTTTTAGGTCTTCGGTCTTCGGTCTTCGGTCTTCGTTTTTAGGTCTTCGGTCTTCGGTCTTCGGTCTTCGGTCTTCGGTCTCAGGTCTTAGGTCTTAGGTCTTCGTCTTGTAGACACCCCTCAAAGTGTTTACCAAGCCTAATTCAGGCGATTAAATAATCAACCGGTCCATGTTTCCAGCAAAAATTTCAATTTATTAAAAGAGGAATTTTGCTGAGAAAACTAGGGAGCAAATTTGCGACCGACGCAACCAAGTTGTTCTCGTTTGCAAATTAGTGTGAAAATTAAAATGGGAAAACTGACAATTATCATTATTGCGTGACAATCCTCAAAAATAGCGGTGAAAAGAACATCCTGTTTGATAGCAACACTAATCGGTATATATTAGACTCCCTGCTGTAATGTCAAATCTAAACTGAACCAAAAGTAAGTCGGTGATCTTTTCAGATGGTTGTGATACAAAACAAGATGAATATGTCAATTAACACAACTTATTAACGCGGAAAATCCAATTTCCCTAAAAAGTCATTATAATTTTATGCAGATGTAATGCAGTGGAACGCACGAACGCAAAGAAATGTACTAAATTTATAACCCACGTGAAGAAACATTCTGCTCCCAATACTGAATTTCTTCCATGAACGACGTTATCGCTGAACGTAGTACAGGTATATCAGTCCTTCGATTTGCTCTCAAGGCAATCAACAGGTAGTTGCTTACTTACATATATGGCATTTGTATTTTTAAGGTGTGTTTTCAATGTCTATTTCACATTTTCAAAGTGCGCGTGAGTGTTCACGAAGCGTGATGAAACAAGGAGAGTTGAGAAAGTTTTACTCAAATAAGCACGAGCTTTTGAACACAGAAAAAAGCTGCACGTGCACAATAAATTGAGTCATTTCCGTGTTTTCTACATTCTCACTATTAAAGAGCGTTCAGAGCTATATTATACGTGCATGCCCCGACGCTCTGCCAATTTGCGGTCAAACCAATTTCGATGAGCCAATAAGATTGAATGTGGCCGTTGCGTTTAACTATGACATCCTGCAATTCAAATGAATTCTACTGAGCAGAATTTTCATGGGTGACGTTTGTTTCTCGCAGCATGCAAACTGGATGAAATTTTTTTAATTTATTTTTTTTTCTCGTTTTGGTTTCCGGCGCTTTTTGAAGTTCAAGGATTGAAGAGAAAAATAGCCGTGTGGTGCATTTTGTAATATTTTGGTCGTATTTGTTTCTTTATCGAGTAAACTTTTAATTGGAGCTCATAAACGAGCGACAAAAAAATCGCGTTTTCCTCAACAGTTCTGTACTTTTGTTGTTTTTATCAGGAACATCTTAACTAAAAATAACCAACCATGACATTCTGGCAGCGCAAGAGAGGTCCAATAAATAAGAAGAAAGTTGTCACGAGTATTTTGCTGTTCTGTGTTTTGACGTACATTGGAGCAAGTTTGGTGGACTATGACAGATACACAGGAAACAAATTCTGGACTCCAGTACCCGAATGCTTCCACTCCAAGGATCACACTGATCGACTGATAAAACTCGCACACAAAATACATTTAATACTGGATAGCATGGGCATTGAACACTGGCTGATGTACGGCTCCCTGTGGGGTCCCCTGCGTGGCATTCCAGGCCCCCTCCCATGGGATCATGATGTTGACATTGGCATGAACGGCGATGGAAACTTCAGTAAAATACCCGTTGATGAATTCAAAGCTAGATTCGAGGCGGCGGGTTTAGGAGTTGTAGATGAACTTAAAGTTAGAGGTTCATTTTCAGTTCTGGGAAACAACGAGAGTCTTGGATTGTTTTTATTTTACAATCATCGAGGCATCATGATGCGTTCTGGGTACGAGCCGTGGGTTCTTTATATTCACTATCGACTAAGACACACTTTTCCTGCCAGACTTGTGCAGCAACCGCTGCCCAAGGTCAGATTTGGTTCATTTAACATTTCATTTCCTAGAGGGGGGATTGAGATAATGAAGCACCTATATCCGTTTAACTGGTGGAAAGTCGTAAAACCGGCAAACTGCAAAAATTAGCTTGAAATATTATGTCTTTGCGACTTTCGTAAATTTACAATCGTATTCGTAATGGTTTTCTTATGCACAGTTTAAAACAGTCGAGCCGCTGATAGTTATTTCAGGAGTACCCAACGATTGTTTCGAAGAAAATCGATTGTATGTTGTGTTAAACATCTGCGAAGTGTCCCTGCGTGAATCTTGTTTAATATTTAACTTTCCCAGGAAAAAAGATACCCGCTCTTCACTGCCAGCAAGGAGGACTTTTAACTTATAAAACTCCCAGCCAGCTCCCAATATTGAGGTTCGTCAACGAGCCAGCAAGATTAAAAATCTCCCCGCAAGAAGGAACCAGCCAGCGTAGAGAGAATTTTCCAGTTTGCCAGCAAGTGGTCGTGTATACAATTTATTTGCCAGCCAGAGAAGGTTTGATTTAAAGGGGCATAGTCACGCTGTTTTAGTCCACTTTAAAAATCAAAAATATGTCCTCACATCAATGAACGCCCACAAATAATGGTCTAGTTTTGTTACTAACGACTATATTACTTTACTGAAGCTATTTTTTGTCGTCTGTTGCTTCGGATGGCACGGATGGAAATGGATTGCAACTTGAAAAAATTAGGCTTAACTTTTCAAAATCTTTAAGCGTGTTGACATTAAATCGATTTTAAATGGTCATGGTTTGTTTTCTCTAAATGAAATTAAGTTAATATGTTCTTTAAATGTTCAAACACAATGTTGGGCATGGATAAAGTTAGCTACCGATAATTTTAGCACATTTTTGACCAAAAATCTGCAAAATACTCGTGACTATGCCCCTTTAACCTTTGCGAAAACAATTGGAATTAAGTTGGCATGGGCAACGGTTGTTTTTTGTCGAATTTTATAATAGTATAGTTTGGGTCTGCACATTCCGTTGTTTACCGCGTTTTCGTATATTTTTTTTTTTTTTTTTGGTAAAATGCAGTCGTTGAACAATTGACGCCACGGTACCATAGCAAGGTACGGTACCCTACGTACAAACGTTTATCCGGTGAAAACTCAATTTTAATAACAGCGGTGTAATTAATTGGTACAATTTTTGACTCTCGTTGACATGGCACACACAGAAAAGTGCCTTAAATGGATATATTCCCTTAAATTCTTTTAACATTTCTCGAAAATATGTTTGGTACATTTAACAGATTATACTACCTTTCGTACAAAAATAAACAACGTGCAAAGAAACAAAACTGGTGCTCACAGTTTTCAGGTTGCCCAGCAGAGGTCCAAGCTCCACACTGCAAACTCTCAAATTCACTCCAAGAAGAGTGAAGTAAAGAAATCTTCATTCCGTTTACAAAGACGATACAGCCAGACAGCCATTAATACAGGAATCTGATTGTATCACGATTTTCCGCTGCTGCCAGTAGGGTTAACAAAGGCAGGGTCATTAAAACCCGTTGTTTTATACACTACACGTAAACAAGAATTAAGAGGACTAACAAAGATTCAGATGGTAAGTTTGTTCTGCAGTTCTTATCGATGCCTAGAGAACCCTTTTCAGTAGTTTATCCAGTAAAAGAAATCCCGGATTCGCTAAACGCATCGTCGGCACAGTGTAAACGGGGAAGAAATCAGAACGTACTTTTTTCTTCTTTCATTAGGAACGCCATTAGTATCTGTGGCTGATTCTTTTTTTTCTATCACGGTAATGCACTAAAACAAACGTGTTCTTTAACTAATTTAAGAAACGCTTTAAGGGGCCAACATGAACGCACTGGACGAGGAGATGGTGATTGTCTTGCTTCATAGTTTAGTGAAAGAGCATTTAAGGGGCTTGAACGGTACAGGTCGAGGACGAGGAGGTGAATGCCATGCTTCATAGTTCAGTGACAGAGCATTTGAGGGGCTTCACACCCAATCCGCCCTAAACCAGGCCATTGGATTCAAAAAATTGGTTAAATACTAAGGTCATGAAACAGTCTAAGTGAGTTGATTTTTTGATGCGATATGATCGTAGCAAAGAGATTTTGACAATTTGTCATGAAATGTTTCACAGAAAAAATTTGCTGACCATTTAACTTATATGGTCTTCCTTGAAAAATTTGAGACCCTTTTTGAGACCTCTCGCCAGAGAAAACTCTCTAAAGCAAAATATGAAGTTAACAAGATTAGTTTTTTACATTTAAAATCGCTAATATAAGGTTCTTATAGAGCCTGAAGCCCAAGTTAGTAAAATATACTCATTCTTTTTACTTTTTTGAACGTTCAAAGAGAACTTGTGCACCGGAGAAAACGTCAGCAAAAAATTCCCAACAACTTAAAACTCGTTTATTGACTTCAGTAGATAACATACATGCACAATTTTTGTGTAGATAATACCTGGTACTACTTAATAATTAATTTTAATCACACTTTTCATCATTGTTTTCGATTATTCTTGTAGAGTCCTTGTTCTATTGGTAACGGTTTAGGTAACGGAGGTTATTCAACATAATTTGGAAATCTTACAAACCGTTTTGCGGCTATTTTCAGTACGAAGTTTACTTATCCTCGTTCTACAGTTGATAATGTAAACCATTATAGTAAAACTTATACTAATGGAGATGTGAAAGGTGGCTTTTCATTCAGTTTCATCTCTACTCACTTGCATAATATAAATAAAATACAGAATTTTCTTTGCTCAAGACACATTATTTGTATATTTTCGCACTGTTTTGGATAAATGCATCCTGTGAATGTAACTTTTAAAATAACAAAGGCGGAAATTGGACTTAACAGTCCACATAGAATTTAGAATGAGATTAAACAGGTAACAGAAATGGTAACAGAAGTTACTGACGCAGGATCATTTAAGAGTTATCGCTTCTTTCCAAGAAAGTAATGATCTTTTCTATAAGCTCTTGGTATTTTTCAGGAAGACGGTTCTTCTAAGGGTAGGACAACTTTCTGTTAGCTTTGGCTAACAATTCCTTGCCGATTCCAGTCATTTCGCTAAGGGCCCGCAGGCGATCTGCTCATCATCATTATTTTATATAGCTTTAAGTATTTTAAATTCTCTTTATAAATATTTTTTAATATCTGATTATCATAAATATTTTATATAGCTCTAAGTATTATAAATTTTCTTTCTACATATTTTTAATATCTATTAATTGTGTCCCCAAATTAGTATGGGATTTTCCCAGGCTATGTGGCCTTGACACATTAATAAAGTTTATCTAACTATCTATCTCGATGGTATCTTTTAATGATACTCCCCGATATAATGCTGGCGGTAAGACCTCGTCTAGTGTTACTCTGTTTGGCCGGAGTCCCCGCTCTAGACAGCTTTTTTTTCACTTCTGCTGATACTGCATGAGCTAAATAAATACTAGTTGCTTTCGTATTTGTCATGGCACCTTGCGTGGACTCATTCCGGACTTCCTCAAATCTGAGTTGCATTTGCTGCGAGGGGTTTTCGGAGACTTTCTGCTTCAGTAGCAGTTGCTGCCGGCTTTTTTCCCTTTGGTTTTCGTTGAAGTTTTTTACTGCAGTGAACGTGTCTTGCCCTGTAATTTTAAGTTTGTCTCCTGCAGGCTCTTTATTTTTTTATGGGCCCTGGCGACCCTCGGCTAATCCGCTTCCTGCTCGTTGTCTTCTTGCCCCTGTTCAAATCCAGCTTTTTTTTTATTGAATGCTATTACATACACTTACACTTACTGTTACATACTCTATCTTACTTACAGTTTCACACATTTACTTTACTTACACCTAAGTACTATATTTACACACTCATTTACATATACTTACACTAACGCTACTATTACATGGAAAAAATTAAATACTTCCTTACACTTAGTTACAGGAAAAAAATAATAATAATAATAGAGATAATCACCTATTTACTAATTAAACATGTTTCATTCTTACAGCATACGTTATTTTTATTTAATTAATTTAGTTGTGGGAAGTTTTAACGAAAGAAGATGTTTAATTTGTTTCTTTGTTTTTTTTCATATTATTTGTTTTGAGAGCGATAAGAGCAAACTAGATGGTTGCTAATATACGAAAAAATAGACAGTAGAAATTTCGCTGTTCTCTCCACATCCAGGCGCAAAGGGAGAAGACGAAAATAGAAAATAAAAAATCGTCCAAAATAAAGAGAAGCTAGTGTCCTTGTTCAGCGAGGAAAGCTCCCCATTTTTTGTTAAATTTTGCTAAAAGCCCATGTTTAAGTTAAAAGCGTCTTTCTACGTCCAAGCAGGTGAAAAAGTTCTTGACAAAAAGTTCACGTGAGGGGCAGTGGTGCATTGATTTTGCCCAAAAAATGTGATATCTGCTTATTAAAAGGGCGTGGTGGAAGAGGAGATCGGAAGCGTCTTCCACAAATCCCAAACATGACTGGAGGGTGAAACTTTTTGTCGAAAAACAGGAGAAGGTACCCAGCCAGTCTTTAACTTCGTTCCAGAAAATTTTGACTTGAGGACATTCCCAAAAGAGATGTAGGAGGGTTTCCGTTGAACTTTCACAGAAAGAACACAGCTTGCTTGATATCAGCCCAATTTTGAAAAGATATCTGTTTGTGGAAATTCGTCGATGGAGTAGTTTAAACTGGAAAATTTGCAGTTTGGATTCGCGAGTGCATAGAAAAGGCAGACTGTACGACTTACTCCAATCAATCATTTCAGCACCATGTGCTTGGAAATCAGATTTCCATTTACTTTGATTTCTTTGCGGTAGGGATGCATGTCGTTCAATGAGTATAGTGTAGGCTAATTTGCAAAAATCCTTTGACCCCAGTAGTGATTCAGTATTTAACATTTGAGAACAGTCAGAGCTGTGCTTCACGCCCAAAACTGCTGTCACAACGCTGCGGTATTGAAGAAAGTTGGCTTTCAGAGAATATTTCTCTCTGAAAGCCTCGAAAGTCAAAACCTTTGACGAAGTCTCGTCAAGGAGATTGCTTACTTTTTTAATTCCTGCCAAATACCAGTTTTTATAAAAAAGCGGCTTACCCTCTATACGCACAAGAGAATTGTACCATATTGGCATGTGTGAGAGAGATGGTGGGCTGCGGTTGAAATTGAGACGGCACCAAACCTCAATAAGTTCCTTAGTGAAGGGATCCTCAATTTCTAGAGAGGCAACATCCTTTGGATCAAGATTACCGGAGAAAAGAGCTGTTGTAACGCGGTTTCCTAAGAAAAACTCAAGAAACAATTTCCATTTTCCTTTGTTGTTAGGGTCTAGATATCTTTGAACCCACTTTGCCTTTAAGGCGTCATTAAAACTTTTAATGTCTAACATTTTCAGTCCCCCTTTGGAATAATCATTAATCATTAGTGTTCTTTTGATTTTGTCTCCTTTACCATCCCATAAAAATTTATATAACAAACTGTTTATTTCCTTAAGATATTCACTTGGCGTGGGAAGTGGAGATAAAATGTAAACTAATTGCGAAGCAAGCAGACTCTTGATAACTGTTATTTTCCCAAGGAGTGTAAACCTTCTGAATTGCCAATTTTCTATTATTTTATTTATTTTTCTTTCTTCTCTTGGAGGTTTAAAGTTTCTGATTCTTCCTTGATTGTGGAGAACCAGACGCCTAGAGCGAAGACTTTGTGGAAAGACCACAGTATATTTTTATTTGTTTCCATTGTTCGTGTTTGAAGGCGAAATGAGCCAATCCAAAGTGCTTCAGTTTTTTCATAATTAACATTTAGTGCTGAGAGCTCTGCAAATGAGTCCAACAATTTTAAGGAGGTATTCACGGAATTGTCTGAACCGTCTAAAATAAGGGTGGTGTCATCTGCGTATTGACTTAATTTACATTCTGAGTCTGATATACAAATGCCCTTGATCCCGTCATTGTTCCTAACTGCATCAGCTAGTATCTCTACACATAGAATAAAGAGGTATGGCGATAGAGGGTAGCCTTGTCGAACTCCTCTACCGAGTTGAAGGAAGGCGGAGGACCAGCCGTTGTTTTGTATGCAGCTTGTGATGCCGCTGTAGAATAGTTTGATCCAGCTTTTAATAGAGGCCCCGAAGTTGTAGAAAGAGAGTGTTTTCTCAATGAAAGTCCATTCCAGAGTATCGAAGGCTTTTTCGAAATCAACAAAAAGTAACAAGCCTGGGATGTTTTGTTTCTCGGCGTAGTCGATAACGCTGTTAATCAGCCTGATATTTTCTCCAATAAATCTACCCTTGAGGAAACCTGTTTGGTCGTTGTTGATTAGATGCGGAAGAACCTTTTTCAACCTTGTCGCAATTGATTTGGCAGCAATTTTGTAATCACAATTTAGCAGGGTAATTGGTCTCCAGTTTTTCAAATACTGTCGAGGTTTGTTTTTCTTTGGTAACAGAGTTATTAATCCTCTTCTCTGCGAGATTGAAAGATAACCTTTGGAAAACGATAAGTTTAAGGCATCTATTAAAAAAGTTGACACGTCTTCCCAAAAGACTTTATAAAATTCTGCGGGTAGGCCATCAGTCCCAGGAGATTTACTTGAGTCCATTGTTCTTAGGCTTTCTAAGCACTCTTCTGCGGATAGCAAACAACGGTCCAGGCGGAGGACGAGGGCGTGATTGCCTTTCTTCGTAGTTCAGTGACAGAACATTCGAGGGGCTTGAGAGGTAAAGGCCGAGGACGAGGAGGTGATTGTCTTCCTTCATAGTTCAGCAACAGAGCATTCGAGAGGCTTGCAGATAAAGGCCGAATACGAATAGGTGATTATCTTGCTTCCTAGTTCAGTGACAGAGCATTCAAGGCGCTTAAAAGATAAAGGCCGAGGACGAGGAGGTGATTGTCTTCCTTCATAGTTCAGTGACAGAGCTTTCGAGGGGCTTGAAAGGTACAGGCTGATGACGAGGAGGTTATTGTCTTGCTTCATAATTCAGTGACAGAGCACTCGAGGGGCTTCAAATGTACTGGCCGATGACGAGGATGTGATTGTCTTGCTTCATAGTTCAGTGACAGAGCATTAGAGGGGCTTGAGAGGTAAAGGCCGACGACGAGGAGGTGATTGTCTTGCTTCATAGTTCAGTGACAGAGCATTCGAGGGGCTTGAAAGGTACAGGCCGAGGACGAGCAGGTGATTGTGTTACTTCATACTTCAATGACAGAGCACTCGAGGGGCTTCAAATGTACTGGCCGATGACGAGGATGTGATTGTCTTGCTTCATAGTTCAGTGACAGAGCATTAGACGGGCTTGAGAGGTAAAGGCCGATGACGAGGAGGTGATTGTCTTGCTTCATAGTTCAGTGACAGAGCATTCGAGGGCCTTGAAAGGTACAGGCCAAGGACGAGGAGGTGATTATCTTGCTTCATAGTTCAGTGATAGTTCATTCAAGGGGCTTGAAAGGTAAAGGTCGATGACGAGGAGGTGATTGTCTTGCTTCATAATTCAGTGACAGAGCATTCGAGGGGCTTGAAATGTACTGGCCGATGACGAGGATGTGATTGTCTTGCTTCATAGTTCAGTGACAGAGCATTAGAGGGGCTTGAAATGTACTGGCCGATGACGAGGAGGTGATTGTCTTGCTTCATAGTTCAGTGACAGAGTATTCGAGGGGCTTGAAAGGTAAAGGCCGATGACGAGGAGGTGATTGTCTTGCTTCATAATTCAGTGACAGAGCATTCGAGGGGCTTCAAATGTACTGGCCGATGACGAGGATGTGATTGTCTTGCTTCATAGTTCAGTGACAGAGCATTAGAGGGGCTTGAGAGGTAAAGGCCGATGACGAGGAGGTGATTGTCTTGCTTCATAGTTCAGTGACAGATCATTAGAGGGGCTTGAAAGGTAAGGCCGATGACGAGGAGGTGATTGTCCTTTTTCATAGTTCAGTGACAGAGCATTCGAGGGGCTTAAAAGATAAAGGCTGATGACGAGGAGGTGATTGTCTTGCTTCATAGTTCAGTGACAGAGCATTCGAGGGGCTTGAAAGGTAAAGGCCGATGACGTGGAGGTGATTATGTTGCTTCATAGTTCAGTGACAGAGCATTAGAGGAGCTTGAGAGGTAAAGGCCGATGACGAGGATGTGATTGTCTTTTTTGATAGTTCAGTGACAGAGCATTCGAGGGGCTTAAAAGATGAAGGCCGATGACGAGGAGGTGATTATCTTGCTTCATAGTTCAGTGATAGAGCATTCGAGGGGCTTGAAAGGTAAAGGCAGATGACGAGGAGGTGATTGTCTTGCTTCATAATTCAGTGACAGAGCATTCGAGGGGCTTGAAATGTACTGGCCGATGACGAGGATGTGATTGTCTTGCTTCATAGTTCAGTGACAGAGCATTCGAGGGGCTTGAAATGTACTGGCCGATGACGAGGAGGTGATTGTCTTGCTTCATAGTTCAGTGACAGAGCATTAGACGGGCTTGAGAGGTAAAGGCCGACGACGAGGAGGTGATTGTCTTGCTTCATAGTTCAGTGACAGAGCATTCGAGGGGCTTGAAAGGTACAGGCCGAGGACGAGCAGGTGATTGTGTTACTTCATACTTCAATGACAGAGCACTCGAGGGGCTTCAAATGTACTGGCCGATGACGAGGATGTGATTGTCTTGCTTCATAGTTCAGTGACAGAGCATTAGACGGGCTTGAGAGGTAAAGGCCGATGACGAGGAGGTGATTGTCTTGCTTCATAGTTCAGTGACAGAGCATTCGAGGGGCTTAAAAGATAAAGGCTGATGACGAGGAGGTGATTGTCTTGCTTCATAGTTCAGTGACAGAGCATTCGAGGGGCTTGAAAGGTAAAGGCCGATGACGTGGAGGTGATTATCTTGCTTCATAGTTCAGTGACAGAGCATTAGAGGAGCTTGAGAGGTAAAGGCCGATGACGAGGATGTGATTGTCTTTTTTGATAGTTCAGTGACAGAGCATTCGAGGGGCTTAAAAGATGAAGGCCGATGACGAGGAGGTGATTATCTTGCTTCATAGTTCAGTGATAGAGCATTCGAGGGGCTTGAAAGGTAAAGGCAGATGACGAGGAGGTGATTGTCTTGCTTCATAATTCAGTGACAGAGCATTCGAGGGGCTTGAAATGTACTGGCCGATGACGAGGATGTGATTGTCTTGCTTCATAGTTCAGTGACAGAGCATTCGAGGGGCTTGAAATGTACTGGCCGATGACGAGGAGGTGATTGTCTTGCTTCATAGTTCAGTGACAGAGCATTCGAGGGGCTTGAAAGGTAAAGGCCGATGACGAGGAGGTGATTGTCTTGCTTCATAATTCAGTGACAGAGCATTCGAGGGGCTTCAAATGTACTGGCCGATGACGAGGATGTGATTGTCTTGCTTCATAGTTTAGTGACAGAGGATTAGAGGGGCTGAAAGGTAAAGGCCGATGACGAGGAGGTGATTGTCTTTTTTCATAGTTCAGTGACAGAGCATTCGAGGGGCTTAAAAGATAAAGGCCGATGACGAGGAGGTGATTGTCTTGCTTCATAGTTTAGTGACAGAGCATTAGAGGGCCTTGAAAGGTACAGGCCGAGGACGAGGAGGTGATTGTCTTGCTTCATAGTTTAGTGACAAAGCATTCGAGGGGCTTGAAAGGTACTGGTCGAGTACGAGAAGGTGATTGTCTTGCTGCATAGTTCAGTGACAGAGCATTCGAGGAACTTGAAAGGTACAGGTCGAGGACGAGGAGGTGATTATCTTGCATCATAGTTCAGTGACAGAGCATTCGAGGGCCTTGAAAGGTACAGGCCGAGGACGAGGAGGTGATTATCTTCCTTCATAGTTCAGTAACAGAGCATTCAAGAGGCTTGAAAGGTAAAGGCCGATAACGAGGAGGTGATTGTCTTGCTTCATAATTCAGTGACAGAGCATTTGAGGAGCTTCAAATGTACTGGCCGATGACGAGGATGTGATTGTCTTGCTTCCTAGTTCAGTGACAGAGCATTAGAGGGGCTTGAAAGGTAAAGGCCGATGACGAGGAGGTGATTGTCTTTTTTCATAGTTCAGTGACAGAGCATTCGAGGGGCATAAAAGATAAAGGCCGATGACGAGGAGGTGATTGTCTTGCTTCATAGTTCAGTGACAGAGCATTCGAGGGGCTTGAAAGGTAAAGGCCGATGACGTGGAGGTGATTATGTTGCTTCATAGTTCAGTGACAGAGCATTCGAGGGGCTTGAAAGGTAAAGGCCGATGACGAGGAGGTGATATTCTTGCTTCATAGTTTAGTGACGTAGCATTCGTTATTTAGTGAGATGAAGAAGAAGTTTGACGTGAAACGTATTTGTGCACTTAGTGGCAGTTAGATTATAGTCTGGTTCTTTTTTTATTTTGCGAAGTAACGTAGATTCGGTACGACTACATATATCTATTTTTAATTTCGCCTGACTAATGCCTAGGCCACATGGCGAGCTATTCATATATATATATACTGCCGAACCCAATGAGATATAGCCATTGTTTTTGCTGATGTGCATTAGGTTTGAAACATGTAAAGTTCGACGTTTGACCTACAATAGCCCTTAGTTATACTGCTGCACGACGAACTGTTAACTGCCGGTTCGCAGAAGTTTTTTTCGTTTGTTTGTTTGTTTGTTTGTTTGTTTTTTTTCGTGGGATGAGGGTGGGAGTCTCCACCCCCCTCCCCCCCCCACCCCCCGAGAGCTTGCTTGCAGACTATCGATGCTCCTTTACGTACAGGTTTCCAAACTGAAGTTGAATCTATGCGAACAAACTCGCTACCGGCTCGAACAACTTAATTTCCGAGGATATTAGCAAGCTAGCTGATAATTGTTCTTATTCAAAGTTGCCTACGGTATCGTACACCCTCATTGATAAACGCAAGCGATATATGAAGAGGAAATTGAAGACCTCTTTTGTAGATATTTCGTCAATTTGAACGAGCCAATATAGTTCATCAGTGCCGTGGTTTTGATTCGATTTTAGTAGAATGAGGGGATTGGAAGTAGGTTCATTTCAGGCGATGTTACGCAACACCCCTGCGAAGCAAATTGAGCCTCTAACAGCCCCTCTTCAGTCAGTTCTTGTCAGTTCCTGACATGGCCATGCTAGCGGTCAAAGCAGGAAAACATCGCACAGAAAACAATCACAGAATTCTTTAATTAAATGATCATAAGACACAACAATCACTAATGAGTCCTAACTGAACGATCAGAAAGTACATCAAACATTGAAGACGACCATCGGGTAAATATTATCTTTCTGTAAACTTGTAATTTCACGATGATCTTTGCTTATCGCTGTTGTGTTTTCCCTAGATTTCGAACATCACACGTGTATCACTACTTGACTTAAACGCCTGGCGATTAAATACACAGTTTGGAACCGGTGGTTGATGTAAACATACCTATAAAACAAAACATTCGAAATCCGATGTGGATAGAGAGATGGCCGAAGAAGTAAAGAAAATAAGGGCCACAGCAAAATCACGCTTTACCAGGAAGCGGAAAGAGTTCTTGAAGTCCGTAACGGAGAACAAAGGAATTGATACTGTAAAGAGAACCTTCGCTGAACTCAATGAAGCATGGAATCTAGTCGAAGGTAAGCACGACATTTATACAATACACTTAACTGAAGAAGAAGTTGAACAAAGTGAAGCATGGATCAACGAGCTACAAGAATTTTACAGTGAGGCGGCAGCCATGCAAGCTCAGTACGTGATCGATCAGATTCAGCTCGAGAAGAAACAGAGAGAAGAAATAAATCGTCAAGAAATAATCAGAATTGAACAAGAAAAGTTTCAGAGATTATTAGAACAAATGAACATGAGAAAGAAATCAATGGAAACGATCTTTGAAACTCTTTCAAACCATGCGCAAAATCTAATGGAATCTAAAGGCCAAGACGTTCCTGCAGCTTTGCGCAAGACGTCTAAAGAATTAGAGACCGCGCTAGCGAACTGTAATGAACTACACAATAAGATGCTCGAGCTACTAGACAGTAAGAGCGTAGAACACGAAATCGAATGGATTCGTAACATGCACGTGCACTACAATGAAATCAGCGGCAGGATCGAATCATTTATCGCTAAGGAGAGAGATCTCGAGAATGCTCAAAAACAAAATCCACTACGACTAGAAAAGGTCAAGATGCCATTATTCACAGGAGAAATAAGAGATCATCCCCGATTTAAAACGGACTTTGAGAAACAAGTCATGCCAACAATTAACGAAGAAAATGCACCTTACATACTCCGATCATGTCTTAGCAAAGAACCAGCCGATGTCGAGAAGAGTATTGATGATGATCTTTACACTATGTGGAAACGATTAGATGAGAAATACGGGGATCCCGCTAAAGTTGTAGACGTCATAATGAATGCAATTCAGAATACGAGAAACCTCAAAGACGGCGAGAACAAAAAATTCGTCGAATTTATCAACATTGTCGAAGACGGCTACAGAGACTTAAAGAGATTAGGATTAGAAAAGGAAATAACCACGACAAGTTCTGTGAGCGTGATTGAAAAGAAATTACCGACTGATGTTAGGAAAGAATGGGCGAAATTAGCTAATTAGTGAGCTCCGAAGACAGCACCGTTAATAAGATGGATAAGTTCCCAAGTTTATTGAAATTTCTCCTCAACCAAAAGCAAGCTATCGAATACGAGAATGCAGACTTGCGATTAAACAACGACTCCAGGGTCAAAGGCTCTGTATATTATTTAGAGAAGGACGATAGAGTAGCCACTTCACACTCGACACGAAGCAAATGCCTGTATCATGAAAGAGCCAACCACTGGACAAGCGAATGCAGGGTTTATCTTTCAAAGCCTGTACAAGAAAGGAGAGAAACCCTGAAAGAAAAGGGAGCTTGTTGGTCATGTCTTAAACGCGGACATAGAATTCAAGAATGCAGGAATAAGAAAGACTGTGGCGTGAACGACTGTACGAAGAAACATCATGCGACTCTACATGAAGAAAAACAAGAAGTTGACGTCCCTGCGTCCGCAAATATGTTTAACAATAGAGATGTTGATACCTGTCTACTACAAGTTCAAAGGATTCGGACTAAAAGGGATGGGCTAACCTGTTATGGGATAACGGCGCTTCCCTCTGCTTCATCACAAATAAAAAAGCTAAAGAGGAAAAACTCAAGGGAATAAGAGCAGAGTTATCGATAGTAAAGGTTGGGGGCGTTAACGAAAAGTTGGTATCCTATAAATACAAGCTCACACTAATTGACAAAAAGGGACAGGAATTATAAATAGACGTTTATGGAATAGACAAGATAACTTCAAACATTCAAGCTGTAAACTTAGACGGAGTGCACCGACTATTCAAAGATGTAACAAAAGAGGAAATAGCAAGAACAACAGGGGAAATAGACATACTAATTGGCTTCGAACACGCCGGATTCCACCCACAAAAGGAACAGTTCTTGGGACACTTTTTGCTATTAAAGAATCAATTCGGAAGATGCATTGGTGGAACTCATCCACAAATCAAAGAAATAAATGAGAGACACAAACTCAATAGCGTGCAAGTACTTCATACAACATCCTCTAGCGTAGAAGATTTTTACAACATAGAGAATCTCGAAACAATGGAGCCTGAGAATGGCCAATTTTGGCATTCATCCAAATTTGCCTCAAATGTGCTCAACGGCCATGGCCATAATATAGTTTCCCCAAAAAGATTTTACAATATTTAAAAACTTTAGGATCCATGTAAACTCTGGTGCTAATTTGGTTCCGGGGTTAAGAATACTTTGGGAGAAATTGCGAAAAAGGTTGTGCTTGTTTTGGCGGATTGTCAAAATGGCCGAAAGGTAACCTGGTTCAGGGATCAATTTTTGCACGTTTACAAAAGTCAAAATACTTTAACATCAAGTTTTAGAAACTAGGGGAATGGAGCTTCTCCCTGGGGAATTTTTTTTTCAATTGGTTCACATTCACCCGAGAACCAGACCAGATAATTTTTGTTTTTAAGGGTAAAATTTTTGCTGAAAATATGGCTTTCAGGGTAGCATGATTGATTGCAGTTACCATGGCAACGACACATCTGCTGATCTTTATATGGCTGTTTTCGTTCATCCCCTCAGGCAACCTAACTTCACACAAAAAATGAAGGGGGGTTAAAATTTTTCATTTCCAACTTTGCTAAACTTTCTCAGAGAACTTCTCTTAAGTTTTTAGAAGACCAAATAATCCATATTTATAGCTGCGAAGGATAGTGGCAAACTATATGCGCCTGAGTCAATCTCACGGTCCTCGAACACTCAATCGCGATCGAATGCATACCCTAGAATCACTGGCACAATTCGTGCATCTCTGCTAACAAAATCCCTTCAAAATGTGCTTGGAATTATTGTATGTAAAGAGTGTTTATCGAGGCTTGATAAAGACCTTAAAATTTCTGATTAGTACAACGTAGTCTACCTCTAAATCTCTCACAGTGGCCCTCCAGTTCCTCAGGGTCACCACACATTGCATAATTAGTTCTCAGAAGTGACTTAAAAGATACGTTCTTCAGTAATAAGAAATGCAAGAAAAAAGTAAAGAATAGGGCAAAAAAAAAAAAAAGAAGAGGATGACAGTACCATGCGTGCCGCCATATTGGTTACCCAAAATACATAGCAAATCATGCAGATCATTTTATCTTTATAAAAATGGGCTAAAAGCACGTTTTCAAAATAAACACTGCAAAAATATTAATATTAAACATCTGTTTTTCTTGCTTGCTATCGAAGACCTCGAAATTAATCCGTATTTGGGACGCAATTGTTGTTTGAGCCTCGTTTTTATGTCAAAGGGTAATTTCTGAGATTTTTAATTATAAAAATAAACTCTTAGGCTATGCAGTGGGGATGGCTATCATAATTTTTTTTCAGTACTTCCGTGTACATTCTTCAAAATGACACTACTTCTAATTTGTCCTTAAAACTGGTAAGAAAATTTGGTCTGGCCCATGGACTATAAGTCAAAAGATTAACTCGACTTTGTTTGATCAACACTGATACAGAACTTCTTAACCGCGAGTTCGAGTTAAGAATTGTCTCTGGGATTTGCGGTGATCTGATATCCAAAGAGTTCCTATCAAAAGCTGGACACGACGAGTATAGGAAAATATCGGATGATCTTCAGGACATCTTTGTCAATCTTCGCAAGTTTTCCGATTACAATCCCAGGAAGAGCTCGGGTCACCTTCGAAAATTTTCGGGTGCATGCACCCACGTCAAGTGACATTAATTACGTCGCATAATATGTCAACTGATGTTATCACAGCTTTATCAGCTACTCGGCTTGAAATGCAGTAATTGGTATTATCAGACTCCCTGATGTGATGTGAATTCTGCGCTCAACCAAAAGTTAGTAAGTAATCTTTTTGCACGTATTTTACCGTTTCTGTATCTCAGCGTTAGAAATACTGATCTACATTAAAACAAAGTGAATATGTTAACACAGCGTAGTAACACGGAAAATTTATCATCGCCGCTCGCAGTGTTCTTCCTAAAACATTTACTCAGTATTTTGCCATTTCACGTAGATTTACTGCATAAAAAGACAAAGAAATGTACTAAGATTTATACTTAAAACACGTGCAGAAACATGCTACTGCTATACAAAATCGTTATCCCAGAATGTACCAACAGCCTTCGGATTTTAAGATAATTAGCTCTTAAAACGATCACCAGATATTTAAGGGTACACTTCTCAGTTACCTAATTGGTCTTGTATTCAAATAGCGACTTATATTAAAGTTTTTATATTGTATTATATTTTAGTATAATTACAATGCTACATTCACCGCGCTACCCGGTGAATATAACATTTCAAGGCGCGGCTGCTAAGCTAAGTTACTCTTTTAGTTTCGTGTGTTGTTTGTCAAGTTTTAGCTCGTGGTTTTTTTTTTTTTGACTTTTTGATGTCTACATCTCAAAATTATACTAAAACAATTATTTGCCTCAGGCTCAGTAAATATTGGTGAATATTTATCTGGCCTTCGGTTCGGTAAATAATCGCCAATATTTACGTCGCCTTCGACGAATAATTGTTAAATATTACATTACTTTACATTACATTACATTACATTACATTATATTATATTATATTATATTATGTTATATTATATTATATTATATTGTATTATATTATATTATATTATATTATATTATATTATATTATATTATATTATATTATATTATATTATATTATATTATACTATATTATATTATACTATATTATTTTAAGAAGTAGTGAAAGACTAGCTAGTGTGCTAGTGAAAAATGTAGTCGTGCGGGTTTTCCTGACACTCTTACAATTTGCGGTCTAACCAACAAATTCAACCAATTTTTTCCCGAGAAAGACGTTTTCCGAGAAAGATCCGACAATTTTTTTTTCCGAGAAAGATTTGACCACTCCAATTTCGTGTGAAAAATAAACTTAACAGATTGCCTTCAAAACCGGATGTTCTTTTTCTCGCCATTGTCGTCATGCAATCTTTGTATTTTGATTAGCGGCCATGCAACCGCCGCGAAAGCAATAATCGCTGTGGCGAAAAAAGAAAATTGGGAGTGGAGACTGAATATTGTAAAACTATTGCTACTAAGTTGTGGCTGTCGTGTTTTCGTGTTAACATATAAATAAGATTGTGTGTTTCGTTCGCTTTGGACAAACACAGCCCGCATTTAATTTAATAGGGTGGATTTCCGCTGTTGCGTATAAAATTTTACGTGCGTACGGACGTGAACTTAACTGGCTTTACGTGCGTAAATAAAATAAGAGACGATGTAGGAACGGCTTGCGTAAACGTAAAATAGTTGAGAGCTTTTCAACTTTTTACGTTTACGTTTGCCGCTCATACATTGTCTCTAATTTTATTTACGTACGTAAAGCCAGTTAAATTCACGCTCGTACGCACATAAAATTTACGCAACAGTGGAAATCCACCCTACATATCTCATACTAGCATTCTTGACATTCTTCATTCAATATTTGCTTAGAAACAAAGTCGAGAAGTTGTGTTGTGTTTCTACAACACGAAGAGCTCATCAATTTCGTGTCTCTTGACGTCTGACAAAGCGTTTATGCAGATTTCCTGTCTATTCAGGCGTCTAACCGAAGCGTTTAAGCAAGGGTCTTCGTTTTGTAGTTTTACCCGGTCTTATCTGCAAAACGAAGACCTCATCGATTTCGTGTCTCTTGGTGCAAAGCGTTTAAGCGAGAGTCTTCGTTTTGTAGTTTTACCCGGTCTTTTCTACTCCAAAACGAAGACCTCATCGATTTCGTGTCTCTTGACACGAAAGAAAAAGCGTTTATGCAGATTTCCTGTCTATTCAGGCGTCCAACCGAAGCGTTTAAGCGAGGGTCTTCGTTTTGTAGAAAAGACCGGGTAAAAATCGCTTAAGGTTCTGTAGTTTGACATTTAGTTTAGTCCTAGGTCTAGCTTTTAGGTCTTCCTTTTTAAGTCTTCGGTCTTCGGTCTTCGGTCTTCGGTCTTCGGTCTTCGGTCCTAGGTCTTAGGTCTTAGGTCTTAGGTCTTCGTCTTGTAGACACCGCTCAAAGTGTTTACCAAGCCTAATTCAGGCGATTAAATAATCAACCGATCCATGTTTCCAGCAAAAATTTCAATTTATTGAAAGATGAATTTTGCTGAGAAAACTAGGGAGCAATTTGCGACCGACGCAACCAAGTTGTTCTCGTTTGCAAATTAGTGTGAAAATTAAAATGGGAAAACTGACAATTATCATTATTGCGTGACAATGCTCAAAAATAGCGCTGAAAAGAACATCCTGTTTGATAGCAACACTAATCGGTATATATCAGACTCCCTGCTGTAATGTCAAATCTAAACTGAACCAAAAGTAAGTCGGTGATCTTTTCAGATGGTTGTGATACAAAACAAGGTGAATATGTCAATTAACACAACTTATTAACACGGAAAATCTAGTTTCTCCGTTCATGTTTTTCCCTGAAAAGTCATTATAATTTTATGCAGATGTAATGCAATGGCACGCACGAACGCAAAGAAATGTACTAAGTTTATAACCCACGTGAAGAAACATTCTGCTCCCAATACTGAATTTCTTCCATGAACGACGTTATCGCTGAAGGAAGTACAGGTATATCAGTCCTTTGATTTGCTCTCAAGACAATCAACAGGTATTTGCTTACTTACATATATGGCATTCGTATTTCTAAGGCGGGTTTTCAATGTCTATTCCAATTTTCAAAGCGCGCGTGAGTGTTCACGAAGCGTGATGAAACAAGGAGAGTTGAGAAAGTTTTACTCAAATAAGTACGAGCTTTTGAACACAGAAAAAAGCTGCACGTGCACAACGAATTGAGTCATTTCCGTGTTTTCTACATTCTCACTATCAAAGCGCGTTCAGAGCTATATTATATGGGATGTTACTAAAACGAGGAATGGGGAATGGGGAATGGGGAATGGGGAATGGGGAATGGGGAATGGGGAATGGGGAATGGGGAATGGGGAATGGGGAATGGGGAATGGAGAATGGGGAATGGGGAGTGGAGAATGGGGAATGGGGAGTGGGGAATGGGGAATGGGGAATGAGAAATAGTGGTCAGCGGTAATACGTTAAAATTAAGTTGGAGTCTGTGCAGTACGACAAAGGGACGAAGATTCCACGTGGAGGGCGACAGATGGAAAGTAAGAATATTTACCTGTCAGTTTTTCCCGAGTTTTCGGAATTATTGAGTTTCTGTTTATTAAAATTAACCAAAAATATTGATTTTCAGGTAATGAGAGTAACGATAATGTTGAGGATCACAAGGTTATCGTTATCGACAGGTTGGAATAAAAAGATTCGTATCACTTTGAGTACAGTCGCTTCGAGTGTTAATATAAAACAACGAGTAACTTCAACTGTAACTTACTGTTGTCTGCATGATTCTACATGATTCTATGTTTGCAACTGGCGAGAATGAATCTTTGTTTAAGGTAAGAAAACGTAGAATACGTCTTGAAAATTTAAACCGACCGCTGCTAAACTGTTAGAGCACTTGCCATCGAATTTTGAATTGATTTTAATGGCGTTCATATTTGAGTTACAATCTAGATTCATTTATGGTTTGCAGAAAGAACTGAGTAAAGTGACTGCAATATTAACCTGTCAATTAAAAAGAAAATACCCCAGAGAAGAAGCATGGAGAATAGCTCAATATTGCAGTCGCTTCACTCAGTTCTCAGCTTCTTTGTGCAAACTATAAATGAATCTAGATTGTAACTCAAATATGAACGTCGCCATTAAAATCAATTCAAAATTCGATAAACAGTTCAGCATCGGTCGGATTAAACTTTCAAGCCAAATTCTACGTTTTGATACCTTAAACAGAGATTCATTCTCGCCAGTTACAAACATAGAATCACCTTCTGTCACTGGTTCGTCGCTAAAACGTCAAAATATACGGAGAACATTTACTCCTAATTTTTAAATTAACACTCGAAGCGACTGTACTCAAAGTGATCTTTTTATACCAACAGATAACGATAAACTCGTGATCCTTATCATTGTCGTCACGCTCATTATCTGCAAATCAACAGTTTGGGTTAATTTTAATAAACAGAAACTCAATAATTCCAAAAACTCGGGAAAAACTGATAGATAAATATTCTTACCTTCCATCTTTCGCTTACCACGTGCAATCCTCGTCTCTTTGCCGTACCGCGCAGACTCCAACTTAATTTTTTAGGTATTACCACTGAACACTATTTCTCATTCCCCATTCCCCATTCCCCATTCCCCATTCCTCCCTTTAGTAACATCCATATTATATGTGCATGCCCCGACGCTCCGCCAATTTGCGGTCAAACCAATTTCGATGAGCCAATAAGATTGAACGTGGCCGTAGCGTTTAAGTCCGTCTATGACATCCTGCAATTCAAATGAATTCCACTGAGCAGAATTTTCATGCGTGACGTTTGTTTCTCGCAGCATGCAAACTGGATGAAATTTTTTAATTTATTTTTTTCTCGTTTTGGTTTCCGGCGCTTTCGGAAATTCAAGGATTGAAGAGAAAAATAGCCGTGTGGTACATTTTGCAATAAACATTGCTTCTACATGTACCCACAGTTCTGGCCGCTGAAGATAAGTGGTGACTTGGCGGTGAATAGGGGAAAAAATCTTCTCTTCAAAATCGCGTACATAGAACTCTTAAAGTGCCACTGGGACCAGAATTTGGGTATTCCATGTTTTTACATTTTCGAACAAAGTTTGTGGTTCTTAGTCACCATGCCAAATTTCAACTTATTGCGACCTCTACAACGTTCGTCACAAGTTGTTGGGAAGGTTTGAGCATGAACAGAATTTTAGTAAGATTTTATTCATCTTGTCTAAATATGCCGTCATAACTTAGTCTCTGTCTCTATTCGCCGGTCCCCCCACCCCCCGTTTCAATGTTGAATGCTTGCCAGACAATACTGCAGAAGAAAAGTCCATTGAAATGTTTGCCAGACAATACTGCAGAAGAAAAGTCCATTGAAATCCAACATTGAAAAGGGGGGAGGGGAGGAAAACAAAAGCATGGTAAAATGTGACAACCTTCCCAACAAAATTGGCTAAGGTTGTATGTAAATGACCGAACGTCTTTTCCTCATTATATCATCCGAAGTATACACGGTACAGTGTTCATCTCACGTGTGGCAAACGTATTGTTAATGTTCTTCCTACAGCTGGAATCTGGATCAGCAAACAGAGATTTTGCGAAATGCAAGAAATGTATGATGGTTAGGTGTTTGATAGCGTGACAAGAGACGTGTGTGACATTCCCAGACAAAATATCTGCTGGGAATTGTATTTAACATAGCCGTATAGATTCAACGGCTGTCTTTCTTTTCTCGAAAACGAAAATGTTTACTGTCAACATCATCTGTTTGTCACGTGGTTTGTGCACAGCAGTAAGTGTTAGGCGAAAACTTCCCTTCCAACATAGTGTCACGAGTAACAGACTTTACTTCACAAATGTTCTTAGTTGACTTAGAAAAGTAACCTAACAAAACCTTTAAGAGCTTCTTAGACAAGGTTAATTGTTATACGAACGTGATAATATCAGGGAAGGAATAATGCCATCTCGCTTGAGTTATTAAAGAAAAGGGTTGATTTTTTCTTAATGAAACATGTATTCACTGGAAGGAGATATACACGTGCCGAGAGCTGTGCACCTAAAGTGGGTTCAGATCGTTCGAGAATTTTAGTGACCTTGTTTCTTTCACGTTTGTATGATTCAAGATACCTACTTAATTACTTAGTGGGAAATTGGTTTTGCGACCACAAAAAACAACTGAATGGTGTTCATTGGAAAAATTACCTCCCGCAAAAAGAGCATCAGCGATATTTTTGCGACGACAACCAGGACTCAGTATTCCTAAATTGCTGAAAAATGCAACATATCAACATCATCGGCTGATCGGATTTTTAAGGAGAGTTTCAGTTAAGAGAGAAGAAACCGGATTACTTCGTAGAAATTGGCCGCCCTAGAAAGTATCTCTTTGCGAGTTGCTTGTTTAATTTTTACATATTTCTTTCGCGTGACCTGTCAATCACACGAGGGCTATTTTGAGCGCTACAAACAATCAACTGCGACATTACTCCATAGCAAATTATATCATGCACGATTTAGGATCAGAAATTTTAGGGATTATTTTGTAACAGTGTTACCTGTTACACAAATGGAACGTCCGTCTATTAGAAACTGCACGCGTGCGCTGGCATAATGCATATAAGCTGAATTTGCGCACGCGCGATGTATATGAAGTTAAACGAAAATAAGCACCATGTCTGGTGTTATGAGGTGTTACAGGGTGTTACAGGAGATTACAGGGTGTTACAGGGTGTTACAGGGTGTTACAGGGTGTTAGAAGGTGTTACAGGGTGTTACAGGGAGTTACAAGGTGTTACAGGTGTTACAGGGTGTTTCAGGGTGTTACAGGGTGTTACAAGGTGTTACAGGGTGTTTCAGGGTGTTACAAGGTGTTACAGGGTGTTACAAGGTGTTACAAGGTGTTACAAGGTGTTACAGGGTGTTACAGGGTGTCACAAGGTGTTACATGGTGTAACACGGTGTTAGAAGGTGTTAGAAGGTGTTACACGGTGTTACAAGGTGTTACATGGTGTTACATGGTGTAACACGGTGTAACACGGTGTTACATGGTGTTACACGGTGTTACAAGGTGTTACAAGGTGTTACAGGGTGTTACAGGGTGTTACAAGGTGTTACAAGGTGTTACATGGTGTAACACGGTGTTACAAGGTGTTACAAGGTGTTACACGGTGTTACAAGGTGTTACAGGGTGTTACAAGGTGTTACATGGTGTTACACGGTGTTACAAGGTGTTACATGGTGTAACACGGTGTTAGAAGGTGTTACATGGTGTTACACGGTGTTACAAGGTGTTACAGGGTGTTACAAGGTGTTACAAGATGTTACAGGGTGTTACAAGGTGTTACAGGGTGTTACAAGGTGTTACAGGGTGTTACAAGGTGTTACATGGTGTTACATGGTGTAACAAGGTGTTACATGGTGTTACAAGGTGTTACAGGGTGTTACAAGGTGTTACAAGGTATTACAGGGTGTTACAAGGTGTTACAAGGTGTTACAAGGTGTTACATGGCGTAACACGGTGTTACAAGGTGTTACAAGGTGTTACAAGGTGTTTCAGGGTGTTACAAGGTGTTACAAGGTGTTACAGGGTGTTACAAGGTGTTACAGGGTGTTACAGGGTGTTACAAGGTGTTACAGAGCGTTACAGGGTGTTACAAGGTGTTACATGGTGTTACAGGGTGTTACATGGTGTTACAGGGTGTTACAAGGTGTTACAAGGTGTTACATGGTGTTAAACGGTGTTACAAGGTGTTACAGGGTGTTACAAGGTGTTACAGGGTGTTACAAGGTGTTACAGGGTGTTACAAGGTGTTACAGGGTGTTACACGGTGTTACACGGTGTTACAAGGTGTTACAAGGTGTTACAAGGTGTTACAGGGTGTTACAGGGTGTTACAAGGTGTTACAAGGTGTTACAGGGTGTTACAGGGTGTTTCAGGGTGTTACAGAGTGTTACAGGGTGTTACAGGGTGTTACAGAGAGTTTCTGATAGGAGAACATTAACTAAATGACGTATTACTAATCATAAAATAATGATCGACTGACTGGGCAGATATAACAATACGCCCAGAGACAACAGGCTTTGCCCAGTCTGTGATTGTTTTAATCAAACCGAAAATGAAATTCATTTTCTCTTTTACTGTTACAAGGTGTTACAAAATTTACGTTTCCAAGCGTAAGACAGACTATAGAGGAAAAACTTTTCTAAAAAATGTTCTCTGATGTTACAATCTCTTATCAAGGAAAGCTCAATGAAAAAATCCTTAAAGCTGTATTTGTCTGTTTTACTTTATGTTGTTATTAATGTATATTTTCCGTCTCTTTTCAGACAACTTGTTGTACCTGGATCTCGGAGATACCATTTGGGAAGAGTATAAGTACCGTTGTACTCCCTTCATTAACTTAAAGACGCCATGATACACGAACTGCAGGATATTTCCTTTTTCGCACCTTTTATTCAAGTATGGCAAGCTACTGACGGGTAAAATTATCACCTGTTTATCAAGTGCAGATTACAAAGGGATCAGCATTAATACTTTAATTGCGAGCTCATTAGAGAAGTCGGCGTACAACATCTACGCGCGGACACTTTTTCGCAACACTTGAGCTCTACTCAATTTGCCTACAGGACAGGGGAAGCTGTATTTATGCGCTTCTAAGTATGCAGCAAAAGTGTAAAGCCGTGTGATTATCTACTGGACTTCAGTAAAGCTTTTATAGCGTTAACTCATGAACTTTTGTCCATTAAGCTTAAGAAGGTACCATTAAATTAATTCATAATCAATTGGTACATAAACCATCTATAGTAACCTCAACAGCGTGTGATTTACAAACGTTTTCGAGAACAATGAAAACAAACTCACTATTCAGGGGAGTGTGCGTGGGCCATACCTATTTAGTATTTTTATCAACGATCTAGAAATTAGCACAGAAAATCACCAAGCCTTGTTTAAATACGCGGACTACTCAACCCTTGCAGTAAACCCTTCCTGTTTGCTGTAATGGCCACTGGCGCACGGATTTAGTGGATCAGTTTTTTAACTTCATCTAAGGATAATAGTATGATATGTAATCCGTCGAAACAGTGTAACGAATTCGCTAGTCAATAACATTCTGCAATGCACGGAGCTGCCTATTTTAGGTGTTATCAGGAGAATTAGTAGCATTATTCCGAAGAAGAAAGAACCAAAGTATCATCTTAGAAAATGAGCTGTCTAATCAAGGAAGTAAATTCTGATAGATTTACGAATGTGTTTGTAAATAGTCTTATTTTTTTAAATATAATCTAGATCTTTTACCATTTGTATATTGCTTACGTAATTTCGACTTCCAATTTGTGTTTTCACGATTGTAAATGCAACTTAGGTTATGTTTATATCTTGAGGGGAAGAAATACATGTTATTCATCGCGCAGAATGCCTATTGTTCTTGCGACATTTACTTCCAGTTCAAGAAAGTTTGTAGATCTGTCATATCGCGCGTTATTATTCATAGACGCTTAGAAAGAGCTTAATTCATTGGTTGCCATGAACGAATGGCGATGCTCATTATCATGATGTAGGCGGCAAACTAAACAACGAAAGGAGCGCGCTATTGTTTCACCTTTCGTTTCGTGAAATCGAACATATGCGCATATTTCGCGTAGACTTTTTTATGATTTCGTGAAACGGTTTTCCATTTTGATCCGGTATTGCATGGGCACTTCGTTTGGGCAAAAGTTACAACACAGAAAGAAAGCCATGTCGAATCATCACTGCGCGAGCGAGATCGGATTGTGTCGTAAATAAATTCAGCATTTCGCTTGTCTGTGGTTTGCGTGCGCAAGCGGCAGACACTATAACGTTTTGCTTCTGTCTTTGGGGGCTTTTTACCTTTTTGTGAAAAGAGCTCCTGGTCCAAATCATTTCCGATCACGGTATCATCCATTATCGCGTGGTCGGTTATTCCTAACTTTCCGTATGCAAACGCAAGCTGGCAGTGTTGATCAGTATTCGAACTTCGCGCGTGTCTTATTTTAAACGAAATTTGCATAAATACTCCATTTACAGATGTCTGCATTTAGTTTATTACAACAGAGTTTAGCTACTTATTGTTTATTCGTGGCAACCATTGTTATACGGTAAGACAAAGACTTGGCTCGTAACACGCGCGAATTTTGAACCTCGGATTTTCAAGCGTAAAAGTCTGGAACTTCTTGTGCTCGAATTTGGACGAAAAAACTACCAGGGTTTAGGGGAAACATGTATCTTCGATAATCCACTGTTTCATACGGAGTTTGTCGCTTATTTCGAAAAAGACTCCAAGCTAGATTTTAATGCGGGTTAAACCCATACTAAAAATCCCGAAAATGCACAGTTTTGAGAGGAAAAAGTCTGGAAGTTGTTCTCGATGTATTTTCCTATTTTTTACATAACGTTGTAGATTTGCCCTTTGACTACAAAAATCCGCTGTTTCATGTTCCAAAAGTAGCCTGTGAGCGTTTCGAAATGGCGATTTAAGTGAGTGAACTTCGCCAGATTCGTCCCTTTTCTCTCTAATTGTGGCGCTTTTATGGAGCGTTCATGCTTGAACCATGGCCCGCCGCGGTGCCTCATTAATATGCGTAAATGTCCGGCCATTCTGCCCGATGTACCCGCTGGGAGGTCCGTGTGTGCTAGATGTCTTGAGTACGGCCCTATGCAAGTAGTTTACATAAAGCACTTATACCCTCGCTGGATATGCCGGGCAGTGGCAAATGAGGCACCACGGAGAAGTATTAAAATAGAACGCCAAAGGAAGCCAGAAAAGGCTCTAAGTTAGGGATGTTTGGAACCCTGTATCCTATGATACTTGAAGCTTGCTGCCAAAAATCGATCATTTCTGATACAAATTGCTCATATACCTTTGCCTGTTATCCAATAATTCCACTTTGCGAACTGCGTTTCGTAGCTGAAGACACGCAGATAAAATCAAGGGCAGACAATCCTCGTCAAAATCTTGCTCGTCAATTACGGGTTCTTCAAGAAATGAATTAAAAACGCCAAAAGCAGCCGCCGTCAGTACAGCAGCCGAAACCTCTTCAGGCGGCTGGTATATTGGAGGGTAATGCCCGAGCTGAGACTGAAAGATCGCCGGGAAATTAGTAAAAAAAACCACAGTGATAATCACAGCGTAAGTAATTGCGGTTGGAATAAATGCAAGCTGATTGGTTTACGTAAGTTTTTAACACTGTGTTTTGATAAAAAGTTAGACCTAGGTGACTTTTTTCCTTTGTTTTGTACTTGTCTATAAAATCGGGCGACGAATATCAAATCGGACGGGGTATATTACCTGATACCCGTCGTCCGATTTTGTACCACGTGATGCGTTTTGTCTAATGAGCGCGCTCGAAAATTAATCGCTGGGTTATAAAGAGTAACTCCCCCCCCCCCTCCCCTTGGCTTACTGGTATATTGGAGGATAGTGCCCTTGGCTGAAAGATGGTTTTCAAATGTTTATGACTGTATTGCCAATGAAACATAGAAATTCAACTATTTTTCCGTTAGTCACTTACTAGTGAGCGATGGCATAGGCGGCGGAGCAGGGGGTGCAGGGAAGGCTATAGCCCCCCCCCCCCCCACGTTTTGGTGCCGAAAATATTGCGAGCGCAGCGTAAAATTGGTTTGTCAATATATTCCGTCTCGTGAGTGAGTTCAAACATCTCCGAAACTTCCTTGGAGGTCTTCAGGAAACTTCGTTTATCTTCGTTTATCTTCCGTTGCTAGAACGGAAAAAAGTTGCTCCAAATATGAAAACCTGTCGAGTATTTTTGGGACAGACTTAGCCCCCCCCTCTCCCCCCCCACCCCCGTTCTAAAACGCTCCGCCGCCTCTGGATGGTAACGGAAGTTACATACTCGAGGTGCTGTGTTCTCTCTCTCCTTACAAAGACAGAAACCAGGATGTATTACTCCACATATTTCTAGAGGGTGTGCACCTCTGTTCTTTCATGGAACATTCTGCAGCCATCGAATCCGATATGTTCGCAAAGCACCGGTAACGGAAGTTACATCCTTAACCATACGGTGCTTCTTGGCTTTTTTGACTCCAAGCTGCTCTTTATTGCTTTCAAGAAAGGAACACGAGTATCATATAAAAAGTAAAAAAAAAAGTCTTCAGCCCAAGAGAGAGCTTTCACAGGAATTTCTCAAGTATGCAATCAGTGATTTTATTTCAGTTACGGAATTTACACAAAAATATGAGGACATCAGTTGTTCAGTATCTGTTACCCGGGGGCGACCCTAAAACGCGGAATGGCGGAATGACGGAACAGCGGAAAATCACCCTAAATCCTAAAACGCGGAACGGCGGAAAATCGCCCCATATCCTAAAACGCGGAACGGTGGAAAATCACCCTAAATCCTAAAACGCGGAACGGCGGAAAATCGCCCCATATCCTAAAACGCGGAACGGTGGAAAATCACCCTAAATCCTAAAACGCGGAACGGCGGAAAATCACCCTAAATCCTAAAACGCGGAACGGCGGAAAATCACCCCATATCCTAAAACGAGGAACGGCGGAAAATCACCCATAATCCTGAAACGCAGAAAACAAAAATAGATGGCACTGATTCACGTGATTCGTTGTGACGAAAAAACAGTCACGCTTAGCCAAATGGCGCTAATGTTCAACTGCAAGGTGTCCCGCGACCCCTCACCTGTACAGCGCGAATTGTAACTAGCTTCATATTCCCATACCTCACCGCCGCCTTCAACAGTTTACTACCGTAAAACACAACAAAAGACATCTGCGGATCTTGCACTTCTCTTCGTGATTCTCTTTTAATTTTCAAAGTCACAGAGACAAAAATAAATTAATGAAAACGATAATTTGGACTGTTTTTTCTGTTTTTTCTGTAATCACTCAATCGTTTATCAGTCGATTCATTAATCAAGATATGTTATTCTTATACTAAAATGCTAAGTACTTATACTAAAATCAGAAATATATTTTGATATTTTTATACAATTTCATTAGCCGTGACTAACTTCGTCTACTTAAACAAAGTCCAAATTACAATAATAAATCATAAAAAAACATTTAAAAAGCCATAAAAATCATACTGAGCTGATATTAACGTAACACGAACTTTAACAGGAATTACTATTACATGTAACAGCAACTGTACATATATGCTGTGCTTTGTGTTTCGTAACCTAGGCCTAAAAAAGCAATGGATTAATTTTGGAAATTCAATTAATATGAAACTGAGGAAAAAATCGAGTGATTGAATCTAACGATGGGCTAAAAAGTAACAAAACTATACTTTAACTATTTAGTTTGGAAAAAATGAATAAAAATCTAACAAGATTGCCTTTGTTATCGACACTCCTTATACCGATAAGCTAATAGAACTGAGAATACAATAAGGGGTACTGAATGGTACTGTAAGAACGGTTATAATATTGATATAAAATTGATATAAGCTGTTTTGTAACATCG
Source organism: Siderastrea radians (assembly GCA_964017195.1). Classification (NCBI taxonomy): domain Eukaryota; kingdom Metazoa; phylum Cnidaria; class Anthozoa; order Scleractinia; family Rhizangiidae; genus Siderastrea; species Siderastrea radians. The sequence continues at coordinate 24,467,880 of OZ024899.1, forward strand.
TGTTTGAGCCAAAGTTAAAGTGCTTTAACAAAACTGTACATGCAAATTCATCCTATGACATTTAACTAAGACATTTGTGTTGTCAAATTATCTACACTAAACTTTTCCCAAATTAAAAAAAGTTGCAATTTTAATGGGCTTAAGCCACTGGCGGGAAGTAGTTTGAGAATTCAATTTAGCTTTAACAAAATATTGTAAGCCCAAATAGACATACTTTCCTTCCGTATGTAGTACTGTGCAGTCCAAGTGATTTTCTGTACTCAATAGTGTGACACATGGCTATAGCTATCATATGGTTTTAATCAATTTGTGCACATTCAGCTTTCATTTCAATTTACTCATATCGGAATTACCTTGTGCACTAACTGAAGATAAGCCTAAATCACTTCCTTGCAAGTTGCTGACAGCCTCATCAACCAAGTGAACTTGGTCACTGTTCTCATCACTGTCATCTGGGTCTTGTACAATTGGTGCATTAGTTCCTCCTTATTTAAAAAAAAACACAATCAAAAATAAAATAAAAAGAATTAGCAGTAATGGGAGAGATAGATGTAAATCTTGTACAAAGAAACAAAAGACAAGCACACCAGCTTAAGGTTACAGATCACCGTTGCTATGGCTACAGAACAATTAAATCGTGTTTAGAGTACCTTAAAATTCTGGTTATTAAAGCCCCCCGGCTTAGAAGCCCTCCCGGTTATACTGAGGCCCATCTACCAAGAAACAAAAAAACACATCCGATAATAAGCCACCGCCCCCCCCCCTTTCCCCCGAATATAAGCCCCCCTATACAGGAAGACAGCTGTACTGAACAGGGTTAAATGTTGCTTTATTATATGTTGTTAACTTTAAAACATATTTTGATCAACACTCCCATGGCTTGCTTCGAAACGTTTTTTTCATTCCGCTTATAACCCTGACCCTGACCCTAACCCTAACCCTAACCCGAACGCTTATAAGTCCCCCCCCCCTCACCCCAGACGAAGTTGCATAAGCCCAGGGCTTATAACCGGAATTTTACTGTATTACTCTTTGAGTAATGAAAATTTTTTCAACACTAAGAGAATTTGTTTATTTCCACATGGCTGCATGAAATATTACCTCTATATATACTAGGGGTATTTAAAGAAAATGCAAGGCAACATTACAATTATGAAAGTTCATGATCAATTGGTGTGGAGTCAGTTAACATATGTCTCATATTCCCATTTCAAAATGAAGAATGAAATTTTGAACTTGTAGATCTGGAGTGCAACATGCATGCAAACCATGACTGATCACTACCACTTCATTTCAACAAGCAGTAGAACAAAAGTTCTTATTCAATGTACAAAATTACATTTGAATCTTAGTTCAATTATAAATTCACTGTCAAAATTAGTTTGTTGAATCAAATTGAACCACATGACTATTTTCCTACCTTTCTTTGAGCAGTATTCAAGGAAATCGTTGAGGCCAGTAGGAATTCCCTGCTCCGCCAGAAAGATGTAGACAGTGTGTCTTGCAGAAGGCCTTCCCTCTTTCAGGTGTGGCTGCACATATCTCTGGATAATTAACAAGGGGCAAGCTTGGAATTGCATTTTTCACCTTAAACATACAGTGGGGAAATCTCAATTTCCAGTTCCCATCAATCACCCAAAGTTTTCCACAACCTGCAAATATTAATTATTACTCAATTAATTATTACCAAAAAATATTACTAAAAATCAATGCATTTATCAATATTAGTCAAATATTGTATATTTTTTCTTGGCACATTCATCTTTATCACTTGGCAGATTTATTAAAAATAACTATTAAAAAAATTACATCACCTCTCTTTTTACAGTCTTCAGTACAATTATGCATGTAATTGGCAACCCTCCTTCTCTCTTCAATGCCCATCATCAATTTTTCTCTATCAGCATCCTTGTAAATGGGGAACTCCTTCAATGGAAAGCCACTCTCTCTCAATGAATTTTCCAACTCACCCCACCAAAACATGTCGGCCACGCACTTTGCAGACAGTTCTCTTTGTGAACAGCCTGCATGGTTAAAAATTGCATCGTGTTACCTACTTTTAAAACAATTTTATTACTCGAGGTAAAAAAATTGCCAATCAAATTTGAATGGTACATATTTGCTGATTTAGAGAGGAATCTAATACTCAATTACTTTTAGTTTTTCTGGAAAATGCTGTAAAAAGTTCTCATGAATGCTGACTCAGTTTCACAGACAAATGCATGAAAATGGAAATCTTATTCAGCTTTCTTAGTGAGGGTGGTGGACAAAACACTGACCCCCAGTCCATGGACTAAAAAATGGACTACCCCTTAAAGTACTATTGTGAGTGAGTACTATTTGCTGAGCTGTTGTTATATGCATATAATTTGCAATTACCTTATTTATAAATTTTCGACCTGCACGCTAACATAGGCCTCTGGCCGCCATCTTGAATATATATCATATTAATTAAATGAACATCAGCTGATCGCAAAAATCATAGACTCAAATCAATCAATCCATCTTCACACTCTGTAAACATAACTTCAAAATGCATTGAAATGCTAGTATGCGGACAAGGTACCTGGTATTTATTAAAGGTAAATTTTGTCAGAAAGTTATATCAACTGAGGTCCAAGGAAATTAGAACACAAACAAAGAGCTCTACGCATCTTCAATTCGAATGTAAAATCAGTTTTCCTTTAAGGGTAGGCCATTGAGTCCGACGAATTGGTTCTAAAGCAAGCTCTGCATCACATGAGCATGCACGAGTGTTCACTTTATGCGGATGTTCATGAAATAGTGTAATTTATTCAAAATGGCTGCTAGAGTTGTCGAAAGTAAACAAGTGGTGTGCAATGAATGTGAGTATAACAGCAGCTCAGTAAATAGTTCTCACTTGGAATAGTATTTTAAAGGGTACCTTATTTTTGGAAATTAACGATACATGTTATTAACGTGAAATTTCAAAAATTTGCGTTAATTTTATTTATTTGAACACATTAATTAAAATCATCTAACCAGAGATTTTCGTAAATTTGTGTTCATTTTATTACGCGTAAAATTCGTTTGCGTTATTAAAAATGGTTTTTATATTCCTATAATAAGATAGTCCATTTTTAGAGGTAGTCCATGGACTGGGGATCAGTGTTTTGTCCACCACCTCTTAGTGAGACTTAATAATTGATAAAATTCCTAACTTGAGTTTGTAAAAGAAAGAAATATTACAGAATGTATAAGACAGTCCTCAAATCATTGAGCTAGTAAAAGACAATAAACTGTAAGAAAAAAAGAGAACCTAGGCTTTAACAATATCATATGTGAAGCAATTCTTTGAAAATGTTCACGTGTCTTCTTTTCTCCTCATCCACTCACTATATCCCTCAGAAAAAGCTTCAAATGAGAGCCATCCATGATTTCTATTTTAAAAGGTTAAGTAAAAAGGATACAAAATTGTTGCAATTGCTTTAGGTACAGTTTAATGTTTGAAGTAAAGTTGTTGATATCTCTTAGTGGACAACATTTAACTGACAGACATCAAAACTGATTTATTGAGCCTCCCCACCATGACAAGGTGGACTCTTATAGGGGAGGGAGGAAACAACAAACAAATAAAGCTTAGATGAGATGCATAATTGCTATCAGTGATGGCCGAGTTTCTTACAAACTTAGCGTAAAAATAACTCACACAAATAGATGCTTGCAAAAACAAGAGTCCCTTGGCAATAAACCAGTTTATGAGAAAAAAAATCAATTGTTATAAACTTCGAATTCAGGCATTTAAAAAAATACTTACGCAAGAGAACAGTACAATTCAAAAAGCTCACGATCGACTAGTGTGGAGTCAGTTGCCTCGACTGTTTCTCTGCTACTGGCATAAAACTGGTATCCACTTTCCTTATTTCCATACCGTGAATGTGAAAAATTCAGGTGGCATTTATTGCACCGTAAAGTAATTTTTTTTCCTGCAAAAGAATAATATCTCAAAATCGGCTGCAATCCTTGTGGCAAAGAAAGAATAATCATATCAAATTCGGCTGGTTTGTGTCTGTTGTGAAAGTGCGAATTTTTCCTTAATTTTCAGAGAGTTGAACAACGAAGTATATTGCAATTACTACACTTTATTTACTTGTATAGTAATGAAAGTTGTTAGGATCTAGGCAGAATAATAATATTAGCGGTATTGTATGAGTACATGACTGAAAAATGTACAGAATATAAATTATAAAAACAGGATCGATCAGAATAAAATTTTCCCGGGGGGGGGGGGGACTCCCATATGAAACTGACGGGGATGCTCGTCGGAAAATTAGAATTAAACCCCTAAAGGAGACCAATCTGGGCGTGGCTCAGGCGTTATTTGACCCCCAAAGGAGACCATGCTAAAACAGACAACCAAATAAGAGCTACAGTGATTTTAATTGCGCTAAAGACTGACGCTAAAGATTGACGGCGTTTGGCTTTTTCATATACTTTTAGATATTTCTTTACGCACAACCCTAAGCGATACCTGTATGGGTAAAAATGTTGGCTTTCCTTCCTGAAAACCCTAAGTGAGACCAAAATCTGCAATTCACACCCCTAAGCGAGACGACGAGCATCCCCGTCAGTTTCATATCGGAGTCCCCCCCCCCGGGAAAATTTTAATTAAGCTAATACTTGGTGAGAAGTTTGAAATCATCCATACTCCCAGAAGGCACGCCAACGATCAATATTAAAATTATTACTAAAATTTAAAACAAAAAATATTATTACATGTACCTGCAAAGCAACCTTTAAATCCAGAAAACACAACGTCGCTCGGATCATTGTGGCGCGATAAATTTCCGCCACACTGAAGGTATCGGCTGGCTGGGGGCCCAAAGCAGCGCTGCTCCTTTACGGTTGTGTGGGTAAGAAAATCTGCCAACAATATGGCGTTTGGCAGATCTACAAATTCCCTCAGTGAAGGGAAAAATTTCTCTATTGTCTCCAACCGATTCGAGGAGAAGAGAAGAGGAACCGTTGACACCGCTTCTCTCAGGATGTCCAACTTCCGAGTGAGGTGCGGGATTGCGGAAAATTAATTCAGAGTTTAAAAGAACGAGGCATATAACAAATGTACTGTTTTGTTATTCTTTTGTTATTCAATGAGATGCAAATGAGTGTGCGGCGTTTTTCTGCAATCCCGCACCTTAGAGCAACTTCCTCAGGCCGAACTTAGAGATCAAAAAGACGGAAATCTGATCTTCAGATAGGCCCGGTGTATTTGGCACTTCTACACTGCTTCTAACACAGCTAACTGTGTCACTCCACCTACGCAATCCGCCGCAGCAAACAAGCTTGGGTCGTCAAGGTCGCTTAGTGTGCGACGAGCTCTCTCGATGCTGTTTGATCGTTTGATGCTGTTGCAAAACTGCTGTTGAACCGCCCTAAGAACACTTGTTATTGCAAAAGTTAGATCCAGTCTCCCGCTGACCGTGTAACACTGGTAACAGTTGTAACAGTGTTACATAAATGGGATACTAAATTTCTGTCCCTAAATCGGGCAGCATTTGTAGCAAATTGCCCTAAAATTTCAAAACAAGCTCTCTTTTAACTATAATTTCGATTGAAATGTGTTATTAAGATGTGAAATGCTCGATATATTTCACCGTTTTGTTCTTAAGTACTACTGTTAGCGACCATTCCAACAATACTCCATAAAACATTGTATTTAAAAGCTACTTACCACAAAGGAATTTAATTTGTCGCAATTTTATGGAGTATTGTGAGATTTCACCTTTTCAAGACCTCTGAGTGTCCTTTATTCAATACGGCAGAATCCCTAGGCAAGTACGATTATAGAAAAGAGCTTACTTCAATTGCAGCTAACTTCAAACACCGTATTTTCAGCAAATATAAATGGAGTAATGTCCTTCCTTTGTGGAGTAATGATCATGATGGTTGATCTTGAAGATAACAAGCCCGCGTCAAAACATCACGGGCAATGTGACTGACCCCTCGCAAATTACTGTGGATGGATGTGATATACTTCTTGCGAATTGCTCAGCATGTTCAAAAATTAGTTGAGCAAATCGATGTCTACGAGGAGCCAAATGCAATTGTTTTGACGCCACAAATTAAAACATATATATCCAACGGAAATTCTGCATGTCAGTGTTCGCGTGGCTTAATGAAAACAATTGGCGTGTCAGCCGTTTCAAACACCGGAGTATCTGTTGTGAGCTCAATGTCACGCTTGGAAGAATTTTTCGGACCTGGTAAATGGACGATATCTCCTTTTCAGCAATTGGAGCATATCAGCCCACGCTATAATGGATGATCGCATGCGCTAACGAAACACAGCAGTGCCTTTTCTTCAGGAGCAGACTGTCTCTATTCCCTGATCTGACCGGGGAAACTGCAGTACAATGACTTCAAAAGATTTTAAAAACATCAAGATTAATAATATCAACAGCACCTCGTTAAGGCTTTCTTTTAACTGTTTCCAGCCTATCAATTTTACAAAACTGGGCCATTTTATATTACCTTAAACTACAACTGTACACATACTGTTGCTCTAATTCAGTTTCATGCGTGGCATATAGGCATTTGCCCTGGAACGACATCGTCGAGTTTAGTTTCCTCTTGACCGCACCCACATTTTTACAGACAACGTTCGTCACAAGTTGTTGGGAAGGTTTGAGCATGAACAGAATTTTAGTAAGATTTTATTCATCTTGTCTAAATATGCCGTCATAACTTAGTCTCTGTCTCTATTCGCCGGTCCCCCCACCCCCCGTTTCAATGTTGAATGCTTGCCAGACAATACTGCAGAAGAAAAGTCCATTGAAATCCAACATTGAAAAGGGGGGAGGGGAGGAAAACAAAAGCATGGTAAAATGTGACAACCTTCCCAACAAAATTGGCTAAGGTTGTAGAAGTCGCTTTTTTCGGACAGTTTTTGTCGAGATTTTGCGGCTGCCATTACTAGCCCTTGTTCCGGAAGCTAGCTTGCGAATGAGCGGAAGTGTCGTCAGAGGCTCACCTCAAACCTAGCGCCTTCACATGGTTACTTGCCACGGGAAATTAAACTGTCCTCGAGGAAAGATTTCTTGCCAAGTGTTTGTTACACGGCTTTGAAATCTTCCTTGCTGCAGCAGTTATGACAGGCAGTACTTGTGTTGTACAATGCTACAACAATAAATCCAACCACCGAGCTGGTATTTCGCTTCATCGAAGCCCTGCGAGCGGACCCGCAATGGAAAAAAGGACAATGTTCGTACTCACACACAGTGCGAATTTCAACCTGAGAGGCATTTTGATCACTTCACGGACGAGTTTTTCCAGAGGGCTGCTCATGTCGCAAGATCCCAGAGGTCAATCATTCCACTGCCCATTCCAACTATATAAAAAAGAGAACCGGAAAAAACATCTGCGCGAACAAGACGAATGGTCCCTAATCTGATAACGCAGTTGAAGTGTTAGTTTAATTGTTTCTTTTTCAATCGCATCCACCATTGTGCAAAACTGATTTTCTTTTAACGTATTTTAAAATTTATTATCGTCGAGGAGAACCCTTTCAGTTCTGCCGTCTGCTAGCGCGAAGATCCTCGGCGAATGCACGGCCGTGATTAAGCTGATATAGTTTGTACTGCTTATCTTTTCTTTTTTTAATTCCGCCTGTGTTAATTTCAGAGCAGTAATCGCTTAGAAGCCTTAGATATGATGCAATTAGAAAATCTTTAATGGACGATATTATTAGTAAATATTCCGATTTCGTTTATTCGTTTGTCTCACGATGGAATCGCTTTGAGTTGTTGATCGCGACGTTTCGACTGCAATACTGCTAGTCTTCATGCAGTCGAAACGTCGCGATCAACAACTCAAAGCGATTCCATCGTGAGACAAACGAATAAACGTTCATCTTACCTATCTTACACCACGATGAACAATAAAAAGCATCTTTAATGACATATTCCGATTTCGATTCTTAAATGCTCATGACAAAATTGTATTTCTCTTGAATAGTATTGACGCTTTCACTTGTAAAACATAGGCACGCAATGCGCGCAGAGCCAATGACGTTTTTTTTCACAATATGGTGAAATTTATCCTGACAACCTATGGGACTTTACACCTCCGGTAAGTCCCACCATAACCCCTCAGCCCCCCCCCCCCCCCCGTCCCCCACCACCACCAAAAAGATCCTGTGGTTATCCACTATAAAACCTGGTAATGATTCAGCAGCGTGACTACGCGGAGTGAAAAAAAAAACGAAGAAAGCTCTTTGTTTCACGGTTCTTCAAAGAACACAGACAAAAACAAGTAAACTTAAACTTAAACTCACCGTCGAAAAATATTGCATACATAATTTAGGCAAAGATCAGTGGAAAGTTAACAATTTTACTTCAGAAATAAATGCAAGTTGCAGTTGTACCTTTTAATTTCTTACTTCTACCGGCGAATATCCAATACTTTTCAGTGCTCATAAACGGTCAACTTTCTAAAGGGTGCCTTTTTGACGCTCTGCGTGATTTGCGTGACACGCGACTCGCTTTACTTTGTTTAATTTGTAAGGTTTCAGACGTTTCAGTCAACCACTTACGTTCTTAGTACATTGTATTGTCAAAACAGGAGTCTGCCATCAAACGGCGTTTCTTGTATCCACCGGAGTATTTTCGTTCGAAATCAGTTTGAACTAGTGTTTATAAACACGACTGAAATAGTTTTGCAACTATATTTATTTCCCCTGTTAATTGAAGTTGCTTGCTTTGTAATCAAGTCGGCTATAATAATTTTCGTCTTTTTGCTTCACAAATCGACCAAAGTATGTTTACATTTGTGACTTTCCCACGGTACGAAGTTATTTTTAGCTCACGTGTTTATTTTGAGTCTCAACCTACAGCCGAATAAATTTCGTTTGCTTTGCTTTCGAACAGTACGAAAATGTTCAAATTCAGCTCGCTTTCCAGTAGATCCAACAGGTCTCTATTAGAATGCTTTGTCACATATCTGTTGTTGTTAATCTTTCGGTACTGTTTCGGTCGGTTCGAGATGTTTTAAGTGTTGCGTTACATTCCTTATAAGGCTGAAATTACAGCTGTCAACTATGCAAATTTGCTCAACATACGCTTTACACTTTGAGCTATGAATAACCCCGAAATAACGTTTAGTATCTTGTTAAGATTTTACTACACCCATCCTCTAATTCCTTGATCACCACTGTGACTTGGATTTTAATACTAGTTTCATTCAAGTTTTTCAGTTTTAAGAATAGCTAGCAACAAGCCGCGCAATTTCCGATTTAGTTTTAAATGGGTTCATGTTTTATAACACGCACTCAAAAATGACACTGCAAATTTTAGATTCGCTGTTACCGAGAGATAATCCCGAAAAATTTTATGCTGTTTTACTCTAGTCTTTTCACTATCGTTATAAACTTGGGCTTTAAATATTGTTCCTTTCACTGTTAATTAGGGATCGATGTAACGTTAATTTCCACGTTCTGTTCATACAACATCTCAAATTGGCAAGTCCGTCTTGTATTTGCTGCTGTGGAAATTTGTACTTCAGCTAAGTAAACACAGGACTACAACGCGAATAAAATCCTGCCAGACCTCACGTACACAAAAGCCCGGGGTTACTCCCATAACATTAGCTGTATGGGTTTGTGCCGCTGATAAGGTAAGAGTTTCAGTGTCCCGGTGCACACCCCCACCCATCGTCTCACAGAATATCCCCCCAGCCTCACAAATCGTAAGACAGACACGACACTGTCGTCTATCGTTGATTTTCAGGCTCTGACAGTAGCCATATGACGTCACTAACGTGACGTCATTGGCTAAAAATTAGGTTACTTCATTTACGAAGCTTTTGCATTAAGAAATGGATCAATAGATACAGGAATTGTAAATTAATCGATTTCGCAACTTTTTTTTCTTTCTCTTTGCTATGTGCAATGGCATTTATAATTGGGAATGCAAATAAAATGTTGTTGTTGTTGTTCGAGATAAAGGCTTTAATAGATCGGATCGTCGGTGCGTGGAAATTGAAGTTGGGAAAAAATATCACACGCCACATTTTGCCTAAGGGTCTAACAATGTTATTTCTTTTAACTGTCATAGCAATCTTAGTAAATGAACTACTAAGAAAAATGATTAAATATCAAGTTATTATTTTTACGCAGCGAATAAGGCAAGCGAAAGCTTCGTTTCCTCGGCGGTCCGCATGTTGTTGTTGAGCAGCGAAAAATTTTCCTTGTGACTTTTAATTTTGACTACAAATATTTAGATTCCGGTCACACAAGACCTCCAGTTCTTGAAAAAAGGTTTTGATTTATTTCACGTCTTTCAGCCCAGAAAAAGAATTCTATAAAAACTGTTTAAAATATTTAGCAGCGCCAAGCACTTGTGTTTCAATGTGTTAAGTGACCTCTGTATTATGATAGAAACGATAAGCTGCCTGCCAGCTGACTACAACAATTACGGTTTTTCAGGAAAGTTTCCCAGACTATGCCAAGAATGGCCAAAAATCTCAATGTTTTTTTATAATATATAATGGACATAAACAACGGCAGACAAAGTATAGCTTCTTTTATTTTCTCCCACACCAACAGCAGACATCGATCGACCCATGGTTGAGAATTCGTGAGCATCAAAGTCTAAAGTTTTTATAGGCGTTTTGTCTAAATTTCCACAGCTTAAAAGATCAATTCTTCGAATAGCCATGTCTTTTTGCTACAGGCTTATTCAGTGGATAAAAGTTACACGATCTACCTTGGAATGGACAACTTTATGATCGCTGGATAGCGGCTGAACAGCTGGCTGGATATCCAAGCTTTGAACAACCAATGAAGCAAGCGATAAATTTTATCCGCCGGACAGCGACTTATCCGTTGAAAAAGAGTTATCCACTTTTTGAGCAACTGGGACCTGAACTACAATCATTGTATAAGCATATTTCGCTTATGTCTTGAACCCCCGCCAAATAACTCAAAAGAGAAAAAAAAACTTTAAACAGTTGGTTGACAAGATTATTAGTTGAAACCTCACATCAGTTCTTACATCGTACGGTGAGAAAATTCTTCATTTGCCGAATGAAACGAATCCTCAAATGCTTCGGAAGCTAAAGACTGTTCCGAATCGTAGAAATACTCTTCGGAGGTTTCTCAATCGACGATAAAAATCTTCAGTCAAAACACAAAGAAACGCGAATGAGGTGAGCCCTCTGACTTCACGAGCTATTAAATTGCGCAGTCACCGAGGAACACGTTTTCAGTAATGGCGGACACATTTTACGCGACTTTGGAGCTAAAAAATATTGGGATGGAAGGTTTGTTGTTCAGTTTTCTGGGGAAATATCAACAAAACGCGATATTCTGCGACAGAATTTGGCCGAAATAAACCTATGAATTTTCGTCCCAGTGGCACTTTAAGTTAATCGAGCAGGTGGGTATGCATAAGAAACTACATACAACTATTAATCCCCGGCTAGTTACGGGTTCCATCGTTTCGCGAGGGTGACAATTTGAATGTTCGTATTTGTTTCTTTATCGAGTAAACTTTTAATTGGAGCTCATAAACGAGCGACAAAAAAATCGCGTTTTCCTCAACAGTTCTGTATTTTTGTTGCTTTTATCAGGAACATCTTAACTAAAAATAACCAACCATGACATTTTGGCAGCGCAAGAGAGGTCCGATAAATAAGAAGAAAGTTGTCACGGGTGTTTTGCTGTGCTGTGTTTTGACGTACATTGGAGCAAGTTTGGTGGACTATGACAGATACACCGGAAACAAATTCTGGCGTCCAGTACCCGAATGCTTTCACTCCCAGGATCACACTAATCGACTGACAAAACTCGCCCACAAAATACATTTAATACTGGAAAGCATGGGCATTGAACACTGGTTGATGTACGGCTCCCTGTGGGGTCCCCTGCGTGGCATTCCAGGCCCCCTCCCATGGGATCATGACGTTGACATTGGCATGAACGGCGATGGAAACTTCAGTAAAATACCCGTTGATGAATTCAAAGCTAGATTCGAGGCGGCGGGTTTAGGAGTTGTAGATGAACTTAAAGTTCGTGGTTCATTTTCAGTTCTGGGAAAGAACGAGAGTCTTGGATTGTTTTTATTTTACAATCGTAGAGGCATCATGATGCGTTCTGGGTACGAGCCGTGGGTTCTTTACATTCACTATCGACTAAGGCACACTTTTCCTGCCAGACTTGTGCAGCAACCGCTGCCCAAGGTCAGATTTGGCTCATTTAACATTTCATTTCCTAGAGGGGGAATTGAGATAATGAAGCACTTATATCCGTTTAACTGGTGGAAAGTCGTAAAACCGGCAAACTGCAAAAATTAGCTTGAAATATTATGTCTTTGCGACTTTCGTGAATTTACAATCGTATTCGTAATGGTTTTCTTATGCACAGTTTAAAACAGTCGGGCCGGTGATAGTTATTTAGTGAGATGGAGGAGAAGTTTGACGTGAAACGTATTTGTGCATTTAGTGGCTGTTAGATTATAGTCTGGTTCTTTTTTTATTTTGCGAAGTAACGTAGATTCGGTACGACTACGTAATATGTATTTTTAATTTCGCGTGACTAATGCCTAGGCCACATGGCGAGCTATTCATACTGCCGAACCCAATGAGATATAGCCATTGTTTTTGCTGATGTGCATTAGGTTTGAAACACGCAAAGTTCGACGTTTGACCTACAATAGCCCTTAGTTATACTGCTTCACGACGAACTGTTAAGTGCCGGTTCGCAGAAGTTTTTTTTCGTTTGTTTGTTTGTTTGTTTTTTGTTTTTTTTTTCGTGGGATGAGGGTGGGAGTCTCCACCCCCCTCCCCCCCCCCCCACCCACCGAGAGCTTGCTTGCAGACTATCGATGTTCCTTTACGTGCAGGTTTCCAAACTGAAGGGGAATCTATGCGAACAAACTCGCTACCGGCTCGAACAACTTAATTTCCGAGGATATTAGCAAGCTACAGGGTCGGTCAATAATCTTGGGACACCTTGCCGACTTCTTCCCCTTCCCCCCTTTGCAATGTTGAAAAGACTAGAAAATGTGCATTTTTCTGACAGAAATGCCAGCGGTTTGTACAACATTGAACGGGGGAAGGGGTACCATCCTCAAAGGTGTCAAATGTCCCAAGAATTATTGTACGAGGCTGTGTGATTAGCGATAACAAGGAATTTTCTCGACAAGGCGTTGCAGTCACGCTAAAGGGAGGCAAATGCGTTACGACGTAAGAGCGTCATTTCGGGGTTTTAATCGTGGGAATGGCAAATGAAACGTGTTTTAAGCCATTCTAGAATACGAACACTGCAATGTAGGCTGAAAGTATAAAAGTATACACAGCGAGAACTGTTGATTTAATGGAAATAAAATCTTACCATCACGGTTTGTACAGTTCGCATCGATAATAATACCCGCACTCGTGTCTATTATTTACGGAACGTGAGGAGACTTTCAGTTCTCAAAACAGCAGAACTTTGTAATGTTTCCAAGTCAACTGTTTGGCGTATAAGCAGAGAAACGCGACAGCGAAGTAAGCGTGCACTGGGACGAGCTTCACAGCGGGGTAGGCCAAGGAAACTAACGGAAAAAGAGGCCCGCTTACTTTTCAGATGTGTAGCAAGATTACGCCACGAAGAAGGCAACTTCAACGCTAGTAATGTCATGGATAGAGCAGGTATTTCGAAGCATGATGTTTCCGTTCGTACCGTCACCAGATTATTAAACGAAAACGGCTACTTGTACTTAGTGGTGAGAAAAAAGGGCATTTTGACGGCAGCTGACGTGAAAAATCGACTCTCGTATGCAAGATATTGCAAAAAACATCGCCTAAAAACTATTGGACTGATCAAATCTCCTTCTACTTGGATGCCACATGGTTTGCCCATAAAACAAATCCATTCGAGCAAACATGTGCACCAAAGGGCAGAACATGGAGAAAAAAATCGGAGGGCCTGCTACGTGGGTGTACCTCAAAGGGACGAAAGGAGGGAACAGGTGGAAGGCTGGTGAGGGTGGTGGTTACGATTTCTTATTTCAAGGGGGTCATAGCATGGGAGCCTTACGAAAGAATGTGTGGAGCCTATTTTGCAGATTTTATCGATAGAAACTTCAACCGCATGTTTGAAGACGCGAATAAAGAAGGGGAACGAATTTTTATGCAGGACAGCGACCCATCACAAAACTCAACCATAGCAAAAAGGGCCATGTTACGGGCACAGTGTACAGTTATACACCCCCCGGTACGCTCGCCAGACATTTATGTTATTGAAAACGCGTTCAATATCGCCAACAACATGCTTAAGGAAGAGGCAAAGTTGAAGCGAATAAGTAAAGAGTCGTTCCAAGAGTTCAAAGAGAGAGTTATAAGGACAATCAAGGCGATCCCCATTGAAACAATTAACAATTTAATCTCGTCACTGAACACACGTATAGAAGCTCTAATCGCTAGTAGGGGACATCGCCTGAAATATTAACGGACATTACAGTTTCAACAATCCGTAGAAAAACCCAATGTATAAAAAAGATACAACGGAAGTTATGTCAATAAAATAACTTCATTAATTATGTATAAACTGATTGCGTGCGTTGTCTCCATATACACGCTGTCGGGCGACTGCGCAGCTTCTTTACGAACTCTACGAATTTATCCCTTTTTGGAAAACTAACAAAGGGTGAAAAAGGAATGATTTACCCGTTCAAGGCACTACATCCTCCAAATCTTCGATTTTCTGAACGCATGCGGGGGAAGAGCATGCGTGGACTCTGCGAAAGCAGACGTGGATTTTGAGCGGGAGACGTTTCCCTTCCCTCGAACGCAAATACACGTTGTATAAATGCCAAACAACAAGAAAAATAAGAGGGGTGATCGAGGATCCTTGGAAGAAACGCCAAAAGATGTCAAGCGTCCAAATTTGGACGCAACCGAAGAATCTCAGTCAACGGAACAACTCCAAGACGAAGACAATATGGCGGACGAAGAAAAGGAACCAACACTATCACAAATAGGGGACATGCTACGAGACCTACAAAAGTCAGTTGCAGCAATTTTAAAAGAAAATAACAACCTTAAAGAGGAACTATCACAAATTAAATCTTCTTTCCAGTCCCAAGGTCGTGAAATTAGCAAGTTGAAGGAGTCTTTGACGAAGGTCACAAACGAAAATGTATCTCTTGTGAGTCAACTGGAACAAGCTAGGAAGAAATGAAAGGATCAAGAGGAGGAAACAACAAGACTGTGGGCGGAGCAGGATGAGTTAGAGCAGTATAGTAGAAAGAATTCTCTCGAAATTCACGGATTACCCGAGAACGTTTATTCATCCACCGAAGAAGCAGTGTTAAAATTGGCCGGAGCGCTAAATGTCGAAATGTCCGCTAGTGATATTGAAATCTTGCATAAGCTCAGAAGAAAGGGAAAAACTTTCATCATCGCCAAATTCGTCAGTCATAAGGTTAAAACAAGACTATACAAGGAAAGAACGAAATTAAAAGACATCCGAATAGCGAGTGTGTTTCCAAGCTTCTCTAATGCTGCCTCTGCGGGGGTAAATCGTGTTTACATCAACGAAATCTTAACAGCGTATCGTCGAAAACTGGTTGCTATAGGAAGAGAAATGCGGGAAGATGGAACTATTAACAACATCTGGACCATTGATGGTAAAGTATTTGTCAAAACCTCACCGGATGGGTTGCCAACAAGAATCCGTGAAGAGGGTGACTTCAAAGACCTTTAATTAAGTGAATGAGTAATCGCTAGTACTCTGATCAGTTAACCTAGTTTTTTTCCTTTTTGTTTTTCCTTTTCCTTTTTGCCTTCGGACTCTTTATATTATGGTTTATTGCGTTTAGAGGAGGGGAAGGGGTTTTTTTGGTCATAAAAGCCGGAAGGAGGGTAAGTACCCTATATCTTGATAAATTTGTGTGTTTGTGTGTGTGTGTGTGTGTGTACGCTTCTAGTTTATTTGCATTAAAAACCCAGTTACTGTGTTAACTTAAATGAGCAATCGGCAAACGTGTAAAATAGTGTCTTTAAACGTTCGAGGTATTAGAGATTCTGCAAAGAGGGGAAGTATTTTTTCATACCTTAAAGATTACCAAGCTACTTTTTATTTTCTTCAGGAAACCTATTCTGATCGTAGCGATGAGTCTGTCTGGAGGAAAGAATGGGACGGTGAAATTTTTTTTTCGCACGGCTCTAGGCATAGCAGAGGAGTATGTATTTTGATTGATCCAGGTGTCAAAGTGGACAAAATGGAGTGCCACTTTAATGACGCCTCGGGTAGAATAGTCTTGATTACTTTGATATTAAACGACCTAAAGTTGTCACCTTGCAATATTTATGCTCCAAATAACCACGCCGACCAACTTGAGTTTATCCGACAACTCAATAGCCTTCTTATTGATAAATCAGATCTCACAGCCCTTATTATAGGTGGCGATTGGAATTGTGCCCTATCAAAAAAAGACAAAAGAGGGGGACTTCAATGGAAACCGACGATGTATAGAAACTCGATTTTAATTACCATGGAAATGTTCGATTTAGTGGACATTCAGCGTGTTAAGCACCCTAATGTAAACAAATATTCCTATGTATCAAAGGCGCTCAATGTAAAGTCCAGAATCGATTTCTTCCTGATAGCTAACAAAAAGCAAATTGGAGTAAAAGTAGAGAGTTTGCCATCAAACAATAGCTGAATAATCTTGATGATATTATTTGTAATAGTGATGATTTACAGAACGTGAGCCCGCAACTAGATCAGTACGAGGAGCTCAAAATGAACTCCAAAAACTGTATCAAGACAAAGGTGAAGGGGCTAAATTTAGAAGCAAAAGTATTTGGATCGAGCACGGTGAGCGTCCAACAAAATATTTCTTTAATCTAGAAAAAAGAAATATAAAAGGAGGGTAATTACGGAGCTAGAAGATGGAAATGGAAAGCCGGATTATATGAGGAACAAATCCTTGCCTAAATCGAAGCCTACCATAAGAATCTATACTCTTCTAAGATTGACGTAACGCCTGAGCCTTTCTCCCGCTTTAATGAGAATTTAGAGACCCCACGCCTTACGAACGAAGAAAGTGCTAATTTGGAGGGGTTATTAACTTACGAAGAGTGCAAAGAAACGCTGAAAACGTTCCAACATGGCAAGTCTCCAGGGGAGGACGGTTTTACCGCGGAATTTTACTTAGAATTTTTCGATCTTGTAGGGGAGGATTTAATAGAAAGCTTTAACGCTGCCTTTAGAACTGGCAAGCCAAGGTTAACGCCGCCATTTTGCCGGGGATGCAAAACTACTGGGGCGAGCGCGCGGCCAAGCATAAAATGCAAATGGCGACATGGCTGAATAATCTGTTATCATGCCAAAACACGCTCGTTGTGCGATAGGATTTTGTGATAATGACAAAAGATATCCTGAACTGGCTTATGTTAGATCCCATGTGGAGAATTTCACATATCACAAGTGGCCAGTCGACCCAAAACTCGCCGAAATATGGCGAAAGCAAGTAGCGAAGACACGAGGTGATATATTTAATCCTTCTCCTGGAGCTAGTGGGACTTTCGTCTGTTCAAATCATTTTCCACCGGGAAGAAGAACTCTTGAAGACCCTAAAACGGATTACCCGTCGGTTTTTATGACTGTTTCCGATTATCTCTAAAAAAAATCACCTAAGAAAAGGAAAGCAAACAAGTTGCAAGAAGCCGGTCCTTCAAGATGCTTGTTGCCCAGCTTCAAAGAGTCAAATGAGGATGGTGAGGGAAGTGACGATACTGATGATGAAATGGAGACAGATACGGACTACTGTGTTTCAGTTCCTATGCAGTTCGAACAGCTAACAAGAGAAATGGAAGTTAAGGTGTATGCAGGTCTGCCCTCAACTGAAACATTCAGGTTTTTATTCGATTATCTCAGTGAAAAGGCTCGGTTTATGCAATATTGGAGGGGTGGAAAGCAGACAACGAAAGAATCACCTCAACCACCTTCTCCTTTCGAGTTAGCTACTGGTTTTGTTAAAGGAAGACCTGGGCCAGAAAGGAAGCTTAGACTCGAGCGGGAATTTTTGTTGACTCTAATGAAACTTAGACTTGCTCTTTTAACTATTGATTTGGGTTTCAGATTCCACGTTTCAGCTACCACTGTCAGTAGTATTTTCATTACTTGGGTTAAGCTTATGTCCAAGGAACTGTCAGTTTTAATTGTGTGGCCTAGTCGACAACAGGTTAAGAAAACCCTACCATCTTGTTTCAGAAAGCTATATCCCAAAGTAAGATGCATTATTGACTGCTTTGAGTGCTTCACAGAGACTCCAAGTGGACTTGATTTGGCAGCAACTCTATGGAGTGAATATAAACATCACTACACTTTCAAAGTCCTTGTTGCAATCACCATGGCAGGCAGGGCATCTGATGTTTTTATTGTGAGAAACAGTGGATTTTTAAACATGATTGAACCCTATGATGAAATCATGGCAGACAGGGGTTTCAAGGTCAGAGAAGACTTGATGATGCACATGGCAACATTATGCACTCCACCTAGTTGTGCATCATCTATGCAGCTGTTACCACGTGATGTCAGAGAAACATCAAACATTGCAAATGTCAGAATCTATGTGGAGCAAGCCATTGGATGACTGAAAGTGTTTCTCCTTCTCAAAAATGAACTGCCTATTACCCTGCTCCCCCTGGCTGATGATATTGTTCGTGTCTGCTGCTCTTTGTGTAACTTGCTTCCACCACTCTGTGTCTAATATTTTTGTTTACAAATACGCTATCATGATTATAAAGTACAGACTGGGTAGGTTTTTATTAGAAATGTTTTAAACTACAAATTACCAAGTAGAGTACCATAATATGTATTTCAAGACATAAGAACATAGCTTTGAAATTCTTTTTTAGATTGGAAAAAACACCAAATAGGCTGTGGTGGTATTTTTCATTTGTACATATTTGGTAAGGGTATTTTTCATTTGTACATATTTGGAATCAGGTTCTAGCTGGAAAGTTATACTTATGTATAACAATAAGCACATAAAAGAACTTTTGGTCAAACATTATTCAACAGAAGATTAAGTGGCCACAAATTTCAAAAACTAACCTAACACAATTTCTAGAGAACTCTGAACTTTCCTGCAGGATAATTTGGTAGGAATAAAAATGTATTCAACACTATTAAATCAGTCATTACATACATGTAGGAAACTGTATGTTGTTAACTTTTCTTGTATATCACATTTTATTACTGGTGTATAATTGCAATTTCTGATTATTAATCTTGACAATCTGGGATTCTGTCAATTTATTGTTGTGAATCAGTTCTCCCATACACTGACACTTGATTCCCTTGTGATTTGTTCTTTAAGTTCAGCATACATGTTTGATTGTATTAATCTGAAATGCAGTAATTACAAATGAGATCTGCAGAACTTGTAATGTTTTCATGATTACTACACCAAGCATGAACAGCTTTTTTACAAACTGTACATACATGCTCTCCATTTACAGGGATGCTCTTCAGTGAACAAACAGGGCAAACATGATTCACACTGTTTGTTGTATCAGTTTCTTCTGATTCTTGAACAAAGTTGAAGTCAAGGTCATCAGTGTCAGTGTCATTCACATTTGCTGCATCTGCCAGGCAGCTCTGGCAAACCCAAGAATCCAGTGCATCTGCAACATTCATGGTGAGGTCCGCACATGGCAAATGCCACCAAGTGCCGCAGCTGTCACAGCAGATACTGTTTTCATTTGCAGAGTCACTTATTTCGTCCTCCTCCAGAATCACTTTGTTGCACTTTGGGCACTCGAAAATATCCCTGTACCCCAACAGGCATGGCAATACAAATGACTTGTTAAACAATGTAATATTGTTCACAACATTGAGACAAAATTCCATATCAAGTTCCACTCGTTCAAAGAAAGGGGGGCCACCCTGTGTCCAAACAATGAAAGACCCATGAGTGACACCACAAACCCACATCTGAGCTTGCATTTGGGTATAATATTTATGGGAGCGTTTCAGGCGGGGTTTTCCATTGAAATCTTCAAGGAAGTCTACACGATCAAATGTGTCCTTGATATGAATGTTTTCATTTCGTACACTGTAGGGACACTTCGCTTCGACAATTGACAGACCACAACATTTGCATAAAAACAAGCCATCTGGTGAAGCTGCAAGATAAGGGTAGTCTGGCTTGATGAATAGTCCACATTGTTTGAAGCCCTGTAGGCCACCATCATGTTGGGAAGCAACATCTGACATAAATGATTTTATGGCATCCTTTTCATGGGCATTTCCCCACTTTATCTGTGGAAGGTGCGAAACATCGTCGCTTTCGCTTAACAGGCTTGACACAAGTGAACTGTAAATAGGTTTTTTGTCATTTTGACTTCTGTTGAGAATAGTCTGTGCCTTAGTGTGAAATGTGTGAAAGTTTGATGCAGTCACTCTGCCAACCCTTTGTTGATGCCACAGGTCATTCTTACTCTGGCCACGAGTTTCTATTTCCACTCTTCTCACTTGATCAGTTGTCATTTGACACTCTTTTAGAAAGAGTGGTGCTGTATGTTCTAAAGGTTTCCCTTTCATTTCTTCAGATGACATGAAACTGAGGGCTTTCTGAGGCAGGAGTTGAGGGAGACCACCATCTTTTGTGTGCTCTATGGAATAAAGCACACAAGCTGATGGAATGTTCTTCATAACTCCATTGATCAAAGCTGAACCTCTTTCATTTGTCAGCTGCCTATCCTGAGGTTTCCTAGGGTCAAAGTGGTTCTTCAAAGTTAAACTTCCTTCATGATCTCTGGCACTGTCCTCTTTGGTCTTTTTGTCCTTACGAAAAACAAGGTTTTTTATTTGATTGGGCTCAACATCCTTTTTAGTCCCTTTATTCCATCCCTGTGGAACGCTTGTGCATGCTGGAGAGATGTATGCCTTCTTATGTGCAAAATTAACTTTGTACATTAGAGCAATGACATGGTTGCACACTTCAGCAGTACCTGCTGTGCAAGTACACCATGAAGTCACAATTCTGCAGTCACTTTTCGACCCCTCGAAACATACCCAGACCTTATGCGGGTCATCGCGGAGTTTTTGAGGGGGAGACACACAGCCTTTTAAAAACACATGCCTGCTGTCAACAGGGCATCTTGAAAACAGCACTGTGTCCACAAAGCCACTCATTCAATACGAGTAAGCCTTCTGGTCCTTATATTTTCCGATATATTCCACATCAACAGCTTTCGTTCTCAAAATATAACTAAACAATTTGCCGTCATCAACCTCTGGCCATTCCTTTACGTCATCAATCCAGGCGTCAAGCGGTATGTTGTTTGGATCACTCTTCATTCCATTCGAAGTTAACCTCCGTGAATACTCTTCTTTTATCTGTTGATAAATTTGTTCTTGGGAAAACTTCACCGGTGCATTGAGTTCGTAAGCTCCAAACGCTCTAGCAACTAGCTCAGACTTTCGGCCGGTTTGCTTAAGTCCTCTCAGTGACAGAAAATCCTTGAGTGACGAGACGGTCCAACCGAGGAAGTCGTCGTTTTGAAGGACTTTTTCTGCTTGTCGAGGCATCGAAAATGATCTTTTGGCTATTTTATTTAATAATTTTTTTAATTTTTTAAATGAACACTAGTGAGCAGCACGAAGCAACGCGAGTACCTTGTTAACCTGTTTTATTTCTCCGACCGGTTTCGTCTGATCACACAGACTTCATCAGGGAGTATAACAAGATAGAGCTAAGGAACTAACTTTATACCTAACGATTAAGGTAAAATCGCGTTCCTGTTAGGGTGTGAACAGCAAAAAACACCCACACAATATACGCGCAGGATATGACTAAAATCCTACGTAACAAAACCTGCAATGTTTAATTTTGGGGCTCACGGATTTAACGTTAAATCCGTGAGCCCCCAAAACATAAAAAAAAATGGCAACAAATATAAAAGGATTCCAAAAGGAGAGTTTTAGCGAGATGTTTTCAGCTTCGAATAAGATATTGTAGTCTTTCTTCTGCACAGATAACAGCGATCCAACAACAACAACAACGACGACAGTTTATTTACATTCCCAATTACAAATGGTATTGCACATAGAATAGAAAAAAAAAAGGACAAAAGGAAAAAAAAATACAAAAGTAAAGTAGCGAAATCGGTTAATTTACAATTCCTATATCTATTGATTCATTTCATGTCTATATTGATCCACGAGTCAGCCATTTGTATTTTACGCTTGGCCGCGCGCTCGCCCCAGTAGTTTTGCACCCCCGGCAAAATGGCGGCGTTAACCTTGAAAAGGTCTATTGGCGTCCTATAACTCTCTTAAATGTGGATTACAAAATTGCGTCTAAAACCATTGCTAGGCGAATTGAATCAGTTTTGCAATCTGTAATACACCCGGACCAATCAGGGTTTGTCAAAGACAGATACGTAGGTGAAAATATAAGGTTGATTAGCGACGAACTGGAGATGACTAAAATAGAAAAGTTATCAGGCATTCTGTCATCGGTGGATTTTCGCAAAGCTTTTGATACGTTAGAATGGTCATGCATTCATTATGCTTTGGAGCTATATAATTTTGGAGATAGCATAAGAAATTGGGTAAAAGTCTTTTATTCTGAAATAGAAAGTGCAGTCATCAACAACGGTTTTGCTACAAATTGGTTTAAACCCACGTCCGGTGTGAGACAAGGATGCCCTCTTTCTCCTTATTTATTCATTCTAACTGCGGAGCTAATGTCCATAAAAATTAGGCAAAGCAACGAGGTTAAAGGCGTTCAACTGTACGGAAATGAAATCAAGTTATGTCAATTTGCCGATGACACTAACCTTTTTTGTGCAGACTTGATGTCTGTAGAAAATGGTCTACGCATCATTAAGGAATTTGGGGAGATCTCGGGTCTTAAGTTAAATATAGAGAAAACAAAAGCCATGTGGCTTGGGAAATGGTCAAAGGTGAAGCACAAACCTCTTAATCTGAAATGGGTTAATTGCCCTACAAAAATTTTGGGAATTCACTTCTCTTATGATGAGAAAGCAAACAATGAATTGAACTTTAACCTCAAACTTCAAAGATTACAATCGAATCTCGACATCTGGTGCTCAAGGGACCTTACGCTATTTGGTAAAGTACTCATAATCAAGACTATGGGAATATCGTCACTGGTGTATTCAGCCGCTAATATTGATGTACCTTCGGAAGTTGTAAATGTTGCCAAAAGTAAAATTTTCAGGTTTTTGTGGAAGAACAAGAGATACAAAATCAAAAGAGAAGGACTCTATCAGGATTATGAGAAAGGTGGTCTCCGCATGGTTGACTTTGAGACCATGATTAAAGCTTAAGGCTTGCGTGGATTTCCAGGCTTTTACAAGAACGGCAGGCAAACTGGAAAACTGTTCCAGTCCACTTTTTCAGTAAACTTGGAGGATTAAATTTCTTACTTACTTGCAACTATGATGTAAAATATTACGAAAACTTACCGCGTTTTTACAGAGACATACTATCTTTCTTCTCCATCCTAAAGTCCCTTTATGAGGATGAAACGTGCAAAAGGGATTTGATTTTGTACAATAACAAAGAAATATTGATTGGTGGAAAGCCTTTTTTCAATAAGGAATGGTTCTCGAAAGGTATCGAATCGATTAGAGATCTTCTTAACCCGGACGGCACCTTCCTAACTTTTGAGGAGCTTAAGGCTAGATACTCCCTAGAGAAAAGTTCTTTTCTGCATTTCTATCAAGTAGTTAGTGCTATCCCAAACCACCTGTTAAATAAAGCAAGAGCTCCAGAAAATCTGCATAGCGAAAACACAGATGATGATGTGACATGCTTCCAACTAGACGGCAGTGTTGCGATTAATCTAATGAAAGCAAAAGCAAGCGATTTCTACTGGCTTCTAATTAACAGATTATATAAGAAAGATCAAACAGGACCAAGTCGGTGGAGTAAAGCCATTCCAATGGAGAAGACAGA
Organism: Siderastrea radians; assembly: GCA_964017195.1. Lineage (NCBI taxonomy): Eukaryota > Metazoa > Cnidaria > Anthozoa > Scleractinia > Rhizangiidae > Siderastrea > Siderastrea radians. The sequence goes on from OZ024899.1 coordinate 24,491,821, forward strand.
ATGGTCCAAGATCTTCAAATCGACTTATAGGACTTGTAAGGAACCTAAATTGAAAGAATTTAGTTTCAAGTTTACCCACCGTATCATTGTTAGAAAAAAAGAACTTTTCAGGTTTAAGATAAAACCTGACAGCAACTGTGTATACTGTGGGGAGCCAGATTCGATAGATCATACTTTTCTAGCTTGCCGTTGTATACAGTCTTTTGTAGAGAAAGTAGTAAAATGGTTTAATCTGGACAATGGCACTGTTTTCAGTTTAAATTCGCGAAAAATTGTTTTTGGACTATTAAATGAATGCGGGCCGTCAGTAGCTAAATTAAATTATACTTTGCTCTTCTTGCGATACTATATTTATCAAAAGAAACTCCAGGAAGACTCATTGGTGCTCCAACATTTTGTTAGTCAAATAAAATACAAATATTCGCTTGAAAAACTTTAAGCAGTTTTGTCCTTTTATTTCTTATCTACCTTTACTTCCCTTTTTGCCTGTTCTGCTTTTCCTCCAGTATATGGGTTAACATTGCAAATAAATATAAGTAATAGTACTGTATTATCTGTAATAAGTGTTAGAGTAATGAAGTATTATTATTGAAATAAAATCACCTTTCGTGGAAAGAAAGAACAAAACAAAACAAAACAAGAATAGCAAGAAGTTAAAGGTATTGTAGGCAACGCAAGTAATGTTAATTATGATGTATCTGTACTCTGTTTGATTGTCAATAAAGGATTTCTTAATTTAAAAAAAATCCTCTAAAGTTACAAGGTGGAGCTTCCCCCACCCGTTAAATTTCGAGTTAAGCCAAATTTCGTTAAATTTCGTTAAATTTTCGTTAAATTTTCGTTAAATTTCGATTTTGAGTTTTCAAGGTATGTCTACTGTAATCAGCTAACCTTATTCTGAATGGAAAGAAGGGGTGGAGTCGATCTGCAAGGACTTTCGATGATTAATTTTTTTTTAATATGAAAGCATTTTTTTTTTTTTTTTTTTTATTAAAACAACCTACACTACATACAAAATATATACTGTGTGTATATATAAATACACTACAGATAAACTACAACACAGTTAAATAAATTAAGGATTGACATTAACAAGCAATAAAAAATGTAAGTAAAACAGAAGAAGGGAAAAAAAAAAAAAAAAAAAAACCTACAGTATAGGTGCCCAAGTAGCATTGTATTTATGAAGCGTTTTGTTTGTTATGGCTACTTTACGTAAAACTTCTAATTTCGATTTCAGTCTTAAAAGAAAGCGATCAAAGCTCAGCTTGTCCTCGCAGATACAAGTTGCAAAAATATGGTATTTTGCAATAAGAAGAATGTAATTGAGCTCTCGCTCGTTGCTGGTGTTTTGGTGCCACCCAAATAAAATCGTACCTTCTGATAAAGTTATTTTTTCGAGAAATTTTTCGCTCCACCATTGAGTAAACTGTTCCCAAAAGATTGACGATTCCCTGCAACTATAGAACATATGAACAAGTGATTGCCTCTCGGAATTGCAAATAGGGCAAATGTCGTCGTCTACTAGGCCAGCACGGAGTAGGCTGACACGAGTAGGCAGAATATTATGTATTATTTTGAACTGGAAAGCAATTAGCTTTGCCTCTGTGGTAACCCGGAAAGGGAGTAAATAAATGTTGTGAATATTTTCTGTATTAAACCCGTATTTCAAAATTTTAGTTTCATTTGTTGGTGTCGCGGAACGTCTAGCAAGAATAGCGTTATACGCCCCTCGAGTGGAGATGACTGTTGTTGATAGTGTGGTTTCAGAAGGGGAGCTCTGGGTACTGCGAGATGAATTTCGAATTGACATTTTCCAACTGATCGGGATAGCTCTGATGAGACCGTAATACATAGTGAATGGGTTGTTGACCTTGAATTTTTGTTTAAAGTCAGCTAGAGAGAGGAAATCTCGATTTTCATTTAACAGGTCCTTGACATGTATAATTTCCTTTTTAAACCAGGCGCTATAAAAAATCGGCTTTTGGTCAACCAGGATACTAGAGTTGTTCCAAATGATCTCATTTTCCGGGTTCTTTTCCTCAAAGGAGGTTAAATGTTTATATTCTTGCCAATACTTTAGTACGGAATGATAGAAAGCAGGGAGTTTTCGTAGGTCGAGTAGCTTAGTGTCGTAACGGCACTTTGTTAAAAACGAAAGACCACCATAATGACTTGTTGCTAGTTCGGGAATTGTTTTCCAGGAAGCATCGCTTTGTTCATGTATTCTTTTAATCCAAGCGATTTTCAGAGCTTTCTCCATTATTTCGAAGTCTAACATCTTTAATCCACCATGATTCTTTTCGGCAATGATCGTTTTCTTTTTAATTTTTGCGGTTTTACCTTCCCATATGAAGTTAAAGATAAGCTTGTTGACTCTCTCTGCAAAATGCTCTGGAATGGATAAAACGGATGTACCATATATGAGTTTAGCTACTCCCAGGGTTTTCACGATTTTTATTCTATCGATCAAAGTAAGGTTTCTTCTTCTCCAGGCATTAAGTATTGTTTCTAAATTGCGAGCCTTTTCTTCGAAGTTTAACTTATTCGCCTGTTGTTCGTCGTAAGAGAAGTGCACACCAAGGGCGTGCACAGGCTCCCTCGGCCATTTGAAATTATAAGGAGTTTCCTTGTTGTTTCGCCAGGAACCTAGCCACAACGCCTCTGTTTTGGTGGTATTAATTTCCAGTCCACAATTCATTTTGAATTCTTCTAAGAGTTTTAGAAGCTGCGTTACCGACTCACGGTCACGCACGAAGACTGTGGTATCATCAGCGTATTGCGTAACTTTAATTTCCTTTTGTTCTACTTCGATGCCGTTGATTGTGTGGTCATTTTTTAACGCTCTGGCAAATAATTCAATTCCGATTACGAATAAAAGACCAGATAACGGACAACCTTGTCTTACTCCTCGTTGCAGGAGGAAGAATTCAGATGCATGACCATTGTTTAGGACACAACTGGACACTTGATTATATAATACGGTGAACCAATTTAATAGGTCCGGTCCAAAATTGAAAAGTTTTAGAGCAGCGTTGATGTAATTCCATTCAATTGTATCGAAAGCTTTTCGGAAGTCCAAAAATATTGCGACGCCTGGTTTATCCAACATTTTTGTGTAAAACATGAGGTCTTGAATTAGCCTTATATTTTCACCGATGTAACGACCCTTGACGTATCCGGTTTGGTCAGGGTTGATAATGCTAGGTAGTACTTTTTCTAGTCTCTTCGCAATTGCTTTAGTCAAAATTTTATAATCCACGTTGAGGAGTGAAATTGGTCTAAGATTTTCTAGGAGCGTTTTATCTTTATTTTTTTTAGGACTGAGAGAGATAATTCCGCGTCGCTGACTTATTGACAGTGATCCATTCTGGAAAGCGTAATTGAAACTAGAAGTCATTTCGGTTTTTAGTTCTGGCCAAAAGAACTTATAAAACTCCGCTGTAAATCCATCAGTGCCAGGAGATTTATTATTCTTAAACTCTTTAATAGCGTTGAAACACTCGTTTTCTGAGAGGAGGCCTTCACACGACTCTTTTTCTTCTTGTGATAATGGTGATACGTTCTCGGGATTGAAAAACTTGGAAGCGAGGAAGATGCTGTTGTCTATGTTTTGGGATTTGTAAAGTGATTCGTAAAAACGTTTCTCTTCTTGTAAAATCTCAAACTGATTTTTTGTGTACTTATTTTCACCAAGTTTCAATTTTGTCACCGTTTTCCTACAGTGGTTTCGCTTTTCAAGGTTAAAGAAATATCTGGTGTTACGTTCACCATGTTCATGCCATCGTGCTTTACTTCTGAGAATAGCGCCTTTTGTCTTATGATGCATTATGTTCTGTAGACGTAAATTAGTCGCGTAAAGCTCATTTAGTATTCGTTTGTCCTTCGGATTCTTTCGGGATTCTAACAACAGCTTTTCTGCTTTCTTTTTTAGCGCCATTTCTTCATTTTCGCGTTTCTTTGCTTTCATCTTGGAATATTTAATTGTAAAACCCCGGATTTCCATTTTAATTAGGTCCCATTTTAGCCCTAAATCTTCAATAGCAGAGTATTTTTCTTTATAATCCTTTATATTTTCTTGAAGAATGGTAACGTACTCGGAGTCTTGTAGTAATGAGTTATTAAATTTCCAGAAGCCCGGGCCTCTATCTTGTTTTAGATCCTCTGATTTGAGATGTAGTGTGATTGCAGAGTGATCGGTTTCTGGAGAATTCAAGATTGTACAGGATGTTACTAGGCTGTTGAGATCGTTAGAAATGAGAAAGTAGTCAAGTCGGCATTGGATTTTAAGCGCTTTGTTTCTCCAAGTAAAACATTCCGTATTTGGGTTTAAGTTGCGCCAGATATCAGTTAAGTTGTAGACATGCATGATTCGTTCAATTTCCTTAATTACCGGAGTTTTCTTTGACACTGGGTTTCCACCTTTCTTGTCTTTGTCAGCCAAAGCGCAATTAAAATCCCCGGCTATTATAATGTTCTCCTGTGCAAATTCCTGTAGACGATCATGCAGGTCTTTAAAAAAAACGAGTTGTTGATTAAGATCGTTTGGGGCGTAAATATTCACAAGTATTAAATGGGTTTCGTCAACGATTACGTCTAAAATGATGTATCTACCGTTTTTGTCGGAAATCATTTTTTCTAATTTGAAGTCTAATTTCGGGTTTATAAGTGTCATGACACCTTTGCTGTGAGTTGAGCCATGGCTAAAGAAAATTCTCCCGCCCCATTCAGCTTCCCATATGTTGGCACATTCTTTGGAACTATACGTTTCCTGCAGGAATGTGAAATGGTTATTTTGGTTGTGCACCCATCGGAAGATGGAGCGTCGTTTTATCGACTTATTAAGACCTCTCACATTTAACGATTCGCACTTAACATTTATATTCTCGTGCAGATTCATTATTTATGTACGTGAAAAACAAAAATGTAACGCTCAGGAGAATGCGATTGGCTGAGACTTTGAAAGCTTCATTAGACGTGCGATATACAAAACTAGCATAATTTGTAGTGTAATGTAAACATACTAAGAATAATATTGAGCTTGATAGCATTTTGGGCAAACCAAAACGAACAACATACGGAAAATTACCAAAAACATGTAACAAAAATACACACAGATAACCTAAAAGAGGCTCAAATATTGGCCTTAAAACGCACCGCGATAACGAGGTTTGGCGTTTTTGACTGGCTAGCATATGCATCAACTGTATCAAGTGCTGTTGTCAGAGATCACAATTTTGAGTTAGTGGCTTCAATTAAAACTTGAAATTTTATCTAAGCTTGTAATATTCCACAAGAAAACAAAATTAGAAGAATTAAAACTATTTTGCTCTACCTATTAGTCATTTACTTGGCTTGTTTGAGCTTGCTCAGGTTCTTCATCATGAGTTGCGTTGTGCATTTCATCATCGGGAGCCTGAGAGACATTTTGCCATTTCCTTGGAATCTTGTCGAAAGAATATCGCTTACCGTTCACTAGTAAGCGATCGCCGATTATTGTCGCCTTGGTTCCCTCGCATTTTCTGGCATTTTTAAGGGCCGGCACGAGGACGTCTCTCCTGATCTCGCGAACATTTTGCGGTAAGTCCTCCGCCATTCTGGTTGAAGACCCTTTAAGGTTATAGCGTTGACGCCATGTGGACTCTCTGTCAGCGCGGCATGTGAACCTGACTATAATCGGCCTCGGTTTGTTGTTGTTGCTTGCTCTCTTTCTCCTCCCGAGGCGGTGGGCTCCACAAAACATGGTCGTGTTTACTTTCCCCTGGTCCATCTTAAGCTTGGATACCATGGTGTGTTTAATTAGGTCTGAGCAGCTTTCATCATCTGTTTCCGGAATACCGTAAAAAATAAGGTTCCAGCGCCTACTGTAAATGCTTTGCCTGATTAATTCATCTTCTTGCCTGTCCTGGTCGTATTCACATCTCTCTATTTTGTCATTCGCCTCATCTTGCTGCTTCTGCGTGAATTCGAGCGATTCCTTTAATTCCTCTACTTTGGATTTTAGCGATTTAATCTCATCACGAGCCTGGTCGAGTTGTTCTTGGAGCCCTTTTAATTGTTCTTCTTTGGTTTTATCCTTTGCCTGCAATGTTCTAATTAAGTCAAAAAGCTCAAGGTACAACACGTCTTCGTTGCCGCCATATTGTTCTTCTTCGGTCGAGCTTGGCCTGGCACGTTTTGCGTTGTCGCTTCGTTTCTTTGGGCTCTTCTTTGGCGTCTTTCCCATAGCTTGCTAGAGATTAGTGAACATAGATGTTATTCGGAACACAATTCAAGCGGTTTCAACGTTTTATGAGCTATTTAGCTCAACCTTCAATGGAGCCCCAAAAATCGTGTCCGTTCAGTGAGGCATCATCACCAGTCCTCCTGTCTGGTGTAGTCTGGTGTAGTCTAGACTTCGAAACCTTAAGGTTTAGACTACACCCTACAAGGCTTCAAAGAAGCACCAACCCCACATCCCAACAGGCCCATCCCTCCAGTCAGGCGATCACTGCTCTTGTTGTATAAAGAGACGTTTTGGCCTTTTAAGTTTATTTTGAGGGTGAAGTATGGCTCGAGTGATTGGAGTGGCTATGCTTCTTCTGGTGGTGGTGATCTGGTCTCCCTTCTTCTCTCTTTCGATTGAAGTTCTTTTCCAGCACTGGAGCGGGTAAAGCGACCACCATGATACCACTTAAAGAACAAACGATTCCTGTCAGACGGCCAACCAGGCTAAACGGTGTCATATCACCATAGCTGAAAGGAAACAAATGAGACAATTATTTGACTGACTGATCATGTAACGCGTTGATAACATAACAAGATTTTGATCATATAACGCGTGCTCTGATTGGTGGAATTTACTATATCTATAAAACTCTGATAATTTAACTCGCGCTTTAATTTGTCTTTGATTGTTGGGAGCAATTTACTGTGGGATCTCTTTATGAAACTCTGATCATATAACGCTCTGGCAAGTTTTAGATAAGCTGTTGCAAACACGTGTATCAAATCTTTCTTTTATGAAAGAAATAGAAATGTCCACTTTGTGCCAACAAAACCCAAGGCAGCCAAATGAAAGAGTTTGAAGAGATTTGAACGGAACTTATGGAAACCCTCACTTAAGGTCCCGGCTCAAAGAAAATCTTTCCTTTCGTGTTCACATCAGGTTGCCACCCAACCGTACAAACGTATCTACATGCTGCAACTGCTCGACCCGTTTTCCTTCAAACTTGGCGTAGCAACTTAGTAATCTAATTTTTGCTCTTTCTGGTTATGAAAGTATAACAATTTGGTCGATCTGTAGTTTCTTTCAGTGAATTGACTATTTTAAACGCGGAGAAGGGTCTATCGAAAACTATATTGACCCTGCGCAACCAATCAGATTTCTAGATGCTATTACATTCGGTCCATGTCTATGCTTATCTCAAAACTGGACCTTATTTCTTTTCGGCAAAGTCACTAAATTAGGCCACTCTCTGTGAAAGCCCCCGTACCGCTTCGTCAAACACGGGTTGTAGTCCAACTGATAAAGAACAGACATGTGTTTCTCTTTAAACCAGACAATGATATGACAGATAGGTAGCAGAGCGTGTGTGTACAAGGTACCCTTACTAATTGAAGGATTTAAATTTGCCTCGTAAAGATTCGAATGCTCGGAGATGGAGAAACTGCATAACAACAGTTAAAAATAAGGTTGCCACTTACCCTAGCGTTGTCATGGTAACGATAACGTACCAAAACGTTGCTGGGATACTGGTGAAGGTGGTGTCTTCGTCTCCCATCTCAGCGTAGTAAATAATCGTTGAAAATAAGATAACAAGAGTTATCAGCACCACAAACACGAAGCTTAGTTCAGAAAGGCTGGCCAACAAAGACGATCCTGCCTCGCGAACTTTTGTATTGTGCCGTGACATTTTAACGATACGGAATATTCTGAAAACGCGGAGGACGGTAAAAGGACCGCCGGCGGCTTTGGGAAAAATCAACGCAACGTAGAACGGGATGATAGCGACGACATCTATGATACTTAAGAACTGTTTCATGAAGCGGTAACGGTTTGGTGCGGCCCATAACCTCGCAAGGTATTCCACAGTGAAGGCGATAACGCAAGTGGATTCCACGATGTAAAACGGTCCCGAGTATTTGTCCCCGCACGGGATTCCACTACAAGAGAGTGTCTCAGCAGTTGAAGCCACCACGCTGATTAAAATCAGAACGGCGGAGGTGTAATGCATTAACAGTCCGAAGATGTTTTGTCCAGGGTCTTCAAAGAGCTTCCACAGTTTTTGCCTGGCCGTTATGGGAACGAAATCTGCGTCGTCCGGTTTGGCGTGCCGGCGTTGGTAATCCTCGAATTCATCGTGCTTTTCTTGAAAGATTTCGTAGCAGCAATCGCCGAAATGGTTATTCAAGATGCCGAAGAAGTCCAGCTCTCCTTTGAAGCAGCAGGCGCACTCGTCCTCGGGATAATGCAGTGTTCCCCTACGGTAAAACTGGATGATGTAGCTGAAGAGATCAGGGTCGCGATCGAAGAAATATTCATTTCTTTTCTTGTCGAAGAAGTAATCTCGTCTTGTGCTTCCCAGGAGCGTGTCTGAAAAAAATAATTGTTATAGTTATATAAAATATTAATACCCTTTACTGTTGGCCAATGTTTTCAATTCCAGCTATGCAAATCCTCCCTTCCTCTTACTTCCTTTTGCCATCTCTTTATTTACCTCGTCGTAATTAGCATTTCTGATTTATCTCGACCTGAGCACCGGGTAGAAGTATACCTCAGGGCAGTCTTACCGGCAAGTGGCTTGACCTAAACCCTGGTTCAGGTCTGCGATAACACCTCCCAGTAGTTTGGTCAATTTATCCCATTTATTTGCCTTATCGAAATATACACACGAAATTTACTACTGACGTGGCAGTACGTGGGAAAATAATTACAATAGAAATCTTAAGAATTCTGTTAGGATAGATAGAGCTGTCACATGACAAATTTGTACCACAGATGTGCGCCAGAAGATCTAAGAATTCCCTTTTTCTCCCGCTTCCCTCCGCGGGAAGCGGGAGAAAAAAGGGAAAATCACGCAACATTGCACAATATTTCGCAATCGAAAAAATGCAGAGGCGGGAACCAGGATTATAGTCAAAGCCGGTCAGGCGTTCCTGTCGTTAACGGACTAATGAATTCATTATTGGAAAATTGATTCCGTTCGTTGATTGAATAATCAATTCGTGAAATGAATAATCCAATATTCAAATTGCGCCTCGATTCAATAATCGAATGTTGATTTGATTAATGAACAAACGCCTTGCCATATATTTCTCCTGAAATGCCAAATTTCAAGTTTATTTTTAGTGTAAAGTGCAAGATGGGATTGTAAAATAACGCAAAGGTTGCGTGTCACAGCAGACAACAAAGATCAATCGATCGATCAAACTGGTATGCTTTTGCAAATATTCACAAGTATTCTTTAACCGAAACGGCAAATATCAAAAGGAAGAATTAATCGTATGTACCAAAGCCCGTAGAAAAAGAAACAACATTCGCTAATGGCGTGTTTATGGAAAAATTAGAATACTAAAATAACTTACCTGTTCTTTAGTAAAGTCCGCCATGTTTGACGGTCGCACTCCCTTCCATATATGGTATAGCTTTTGTTCAGTAATCCAATCAACATTCGATTATTGAATCGAGGCTCAATATGAATATTGGATTATTCATTTCACGAATGGATTATTCAATCAACGAACGGAATCAATATTCGATTAACGAATTCATTAGTCCGTTTACGACGAGAACGCCTCAGCGGCTTTAACTATAAAGGGTACGGGAAGCGGGAGGTTTAAGCCCCCTTCCCCCCCCCCCTCCACCCTCCGGAAGAGTATTGCAGGCAGTACCGGTGGCCATGTCGCAGGTACATCCGAGGTATATGAGTTTCTGCGCTTGAATTATGACCGATCCCTAACGGTTATACCTGCTCAGGCCAAACCAGTTTACAATTGGTTGTGAAATATATCCTTGTTTTTGGTGTGGTGGGCTAAAGCCTTAGCCATTTTCGGATGTCGACCGCTTCTCTGTAACATAAATCAAGACCTGGCCTCACTGTTTTCTAAACCTCAGTCATCATTCAGGACTTCTCATTTCCTATTTTCCGATTTCCCACTCTCCATTCCCCACTCCTCATTTCAGAGTTACATTGATCAACTAATTTTTTTCTGTTTTCTGTAACATAAATCAAGACCTGACCTCACTTTTTTCTAACCCTCAGTCATCATTCACGACTTCTCATTTCCCATTTTCCGATTTCCCACTCTCCACTCCCCACTCCTCATTTCAGAGTTACATTGGTCAACTACTTTTTTTTTCTGTTTTATTTTCAAGCTCGGATTCATAACATGTCCACTTTTATTGTTAATTAATATTTTGCCATAATCGTAGCTTATTTGCAAGTCCGGTTGGGTTTTTTGTTATAACGTTTTTTCCAGACTTGCATAAGTTATTACACAAATTTAGGCTCTCAGCACGACATCAAATTTCTTTGCAAAATTAGTATCGGCGGCCATCTTTCCCAGAGGAACTTACAAAATATTTACAAATTAAAAATGTATTTCACTTTAATTAAATCCATCTGTTTTGTTAAAAAAAGCATTCGTATCTAGTTGTATGTGCCTGTTTTATCTGCAAGAAACAGCTAGTAATGAAATTGATCGCCGCAGCGCAGCCACACTTATTTCCCCCTCCACATAACACAAGCGAAAAATTGAAATTTACCGAATCCATAAGATAAATCATATTTTAGGATAACATCATGGAGCAGTAGGTTTTTTTACGTTTGTTTGAAAAAAACTTACGTAAGAAAAAAACAAAAGAGAAAATACAGCGTCTTGTTTATGTTTTTTTTTTCTGCGACTTTGACAGCTTCGGTTTAATCATCTGTCATTTCCCGAATCTATATTTGCTAGCAGCGGTAATAGGTAATAGCGGTAATAGGTGTCTGGTGACACTATAGTTTCGCTTTCAGATCTAGACATACAGCTATCTTGTAGATATCACCTAAAATTACTCAGAATTTTTTTTATAGATGACAGTATTATTTTTAGCTGCGTTGGCCTTCCATATCGTTAAGGATTTGTTGTTTACGGTGACAAAAAAGTACACATTTATATACGCCTTGGATTGGTGGTTAAAAAACATTAAAGACAAATCAGTAAAGTTGCTGCAAGACTACCTTATGTGCAATCTATAAAATTTAGCCCAACCGCCAATGGTTTCAAAAACTGCAAAAACATACGACCTCGAATGTTTTTTTACGCTTTTCGTCCAAGCATTAATTAAATGTGTCATGTTTAATATGGGTCTTTATTCATTAGAATAGTCCCAGACATAAAAATTAAAATAACCACTATTGAAGGAAGTCTTACCCTATCAGTTCGAATATTAAAAACAGTGAACGAAAATGTGTTTACAAAATGTGATATATTCGCACGATGAATTGTGCTACTTTACATTTTTTAGGGAAATACAATCCTTATTAATTTCGTCGCAACATAATTCCTTTTCACCGAATCTCATAAAGAACATGGTCCCATGTGGTCGATATATTTTGTATTTTCCTTCGGTATTAGTCTTTTTACTCGTCTTACTGCGGTAGATTTTAAGCTCCCTTAGTGTGCTATTTAGGAATTTCCTTTTAAAATGAATTAATTTAAGTAATACATTATCAAGAAAAAAAAGCAACGTTATTCTGATAAAAACCTTACACGGTTTAGTTTATCGCCAGTGGTAGAACTTAAATTATCGAGAACTTTTCTATGGGCAGAAATTAGAAATTTAACCCGGTATGCCTATAAGTCCTTTCGATTAAAGCAAAAGCTCGAACATTCAAGGATTTTAACGTTACCTGGGTGTTTCGCGAAGATAGCGTTTTCAGCTTGGAATCGCCGGCCGCTAACATTTATTGTAATAAAGTCATCTCTAGGTCTCCGCTTGAAAGTCACTCGTGGCCTGGTATGAAACCTTCGATGCTCGTTGGTGCGCGAGCATAAGACCGTGCCATTCGTGTTTTCTTTCATCCCGTTGACAGCCATCTGAAATAAAACACAACAGTTTTACTGCAAATGATTGAGAGCTAAGTTTGTTTCCCGGGAGAAATGCGTACCTCAGTAAAAAAAACTGATCTCGTTATAATCGCGAAGCAGAAAACCAAACCATTGTTTTTACCAAACTGACAAAGACCTAGCTGGTGATTTCGAGGTTTTCTTTGTTTACAAAAGTTTACTTTCCCGCTTGAGGTCTAAGGTGAGTTTAATTCCGAACAGGCATGCGGTTATTGAAAAAATATATCAGCTACGATCCCACTAAGCTCATTTGAAATTCAAAATTGCGCCATTAAATTACGAGTTGCACCACCTGCCGACGTTTTCTAAAGCTGTTTTCAGGCTTCAGTATTTTATTGGTCCGGAGGCGTGATTTAGAATTTTTAAAAATATATTACTTCCTGAGTTGGTAATATTGTCACTGTAAAGAAGGGATTTTAAAACCTCAGTTGTATTTCAGACAAAAATATAACTATCTTTACCTGGCCAAAACAGCAAAAATCTATACCTTGCTTTATACGGTGAAACATTCCCTTGTATTTTCAATAAACATGAAATCTATAATCTTCTCCCGGCCAAAACGCTAACAAACCAGAGACCTACTGCTTCAGCTAGACCAGTTGGCGAAACATACCCTTGTATTTTCTAGGGCCATATGGTCGAAATCAATACCTTATTTTACACCGCACATCTGTATAGCTCCCCGGAAAGTCAGCGTTTTTGTTTTCTCATGTTGAACCGAAAATCGTTTCTTTAAGCTATTTAAAGATACGTGGTTTTTAGGGTTTTAAGAAGACGGTTAAAGGCAGTTTTTGCTCCATTCGCTCTCAAACCTAAGTGTACATCTCTGGCAACGTTTCCCGCTGTTGTTTGGTAAGCCGGGGTTTTGGAAAATGATAAACGGCTTCCTTTTGTCAATTAAGATTTGATTCTTTTGGAGTGCTACTTTAATTGGAAGACCTGCTAACTGGCATAAATTAAAACAATGTTGTTTACGTTTAAAAATTGATGACTTTCGAACTCTGGCTCTTCAAAAATAATAACCATATGTTAGTTTTGTTCTCTTTCAGCTAGAAATTAAGTAACAATTTTCATTCGACCAAAAATTGAAAAGCGGACATTTTCAAGAAATTACCTCACGATAGCTTCCATTCGTAAAAAGAGTCACACTCAGGTGCAATTAGATCCTGCATTGTACCCACAGAAAACTTGTCACCTCGCATATAAACTCGACAGTTACAGACGCCTTGTATACACCTGATCGAAGAAAACGCTGTGGGGTGAAGAAAAAAACCGTGAGAGATATGACCCTCCATCTTTTTGGGAAAAGGGGAAAAATTGCATATGTTCTAAAACGAATTGTTCGTTATAATAAGAAAGCATGCCCCAGAACAATCAAATGAGTCATAAAAGGAAAAAAAAACTATATCCTCAATGTCAATAAACTGAATATTAAGAAGCATGCCAGTGTTGTTTTCCCAGAATTTCGTTGTTTCCTATTGTTTATGGCTTATACGTCATTCTTAATGAAAGAGAAATTCATTCATTGAGAGAATAAAATAAATCTATTTCAGTATTTTTTTTTTTTTTGCGCTCGACTCTTGGGTTAACAGGAGGGATTCAGTCTTATTCTTTGGCTGTTTACCATTTACAGGGGGAATCGAAACCGGTTGGTCTACGGTTTGTGTAAATGGTAAGCACAACCTCCCGAATGGGAAATTCCGTTCGGGATTAGCACGTACCATTTGTGCAATTCACTCCAATTTACAAAGAGTCTGGACCTAGTTTGACTAATGGCGCAGGACCTGGAACTGGTACAAAAAAGTAAATGGAACACAATATTCCGTTTGGATTTTCCGGTTGGGAATTTTGGACTACCTCTACAGACGTTCCGTTTATTTTTGAAGATTTCCGGTCGGGCAAACCAAAATAGCGCTAGCCTTACCATTTACAACCGAAAGTTTGGTTTTTTTTAAACGGTTAACACCCTTTTCTTGGGTCAATGAACTATTACCTCAGTTTAACGTATTTTCCTGGTCCAAATTGGCGAACAATAAAAAACGAAGAAAAAGGAAGAAGAACGAAGGATGGTTTCGGCCAGGCTCGAACTGGCGACCTTCTGCGTGTAAAGCAGACGTGATAACCACTACACTACGAAACCAAGCATGCATAATGAAGGACATTTTACCAGTTTAATCTGTCGTCATGATAACAAATGACCTCTGTTTTTGTCGGATAGCACTAGAATAAATACTCTGTACTTTGAATGCGAAACTGATGAAACTTGACTACTTAACAAGTATTTTGTTGAGTTCCAACAATTCGTTGACGTGATCGCAATTATTTGTGTACTTATGCACGCCAAACGGACCTATCATTTTCTTCAAAACGCCGCGGTACGTTGTCATTGCATTGTTGATTTGCTGATTTGTGCATATTTCAACTGCTGTTTTGCATTTCAAAAATTTGTATCGTTATAATATCTTGCATTTATATATGTATAAACACCCACTTTGACTTGTGCCGTTTGACTATTTTCAAACAGACTGATTTGTGTGAATCACATATGATGGAAGATTCACGATAACACATAAAGATAATTTGCTGGCGTTTTCTTTTTCCTGTTTGACTTCAACCAGATGCTGTAATGAGAATTTAAATATTGATCCCCCTGTTAGGTGCCGCCAGTTCAGTTTTTGGCTTTACTGTGTTGCACATGTCGAGAAATCTTAGTTAGCAGAACTGCTATTTAAGAATCGCAGCAATAAGACTACAAACTTCAAAATCCATCACCTATAACTAAAACTCATACACCAAATAATCACAAAAGTTTGTTATAAGTTTGTTATCTGAAATCTTCCATCTGTTTAAAAGTATGATATCTGTAACCTCTATATAAGACTAAATAAACACTTACTATCTAATTTTTTTGGTCCTTGTCGTTTTCAGTCGTCAGAGATGCACTGTTTTCTCTCCAAAAGAGCCTTACGCGAAGAAAGCAAAATTTTCACCGCGTATGTAAAAACCATACAATAAAAAATTCATAACTGTAGTTTGTCGTTCGAGAAAATTCTCCGTCGGTCCGTCAAAATGAAAATTGAAAAAAGTTAAAATTATTAATCTCTGTCGATGATTTTGGCTCTTATCGCCATAAAGTAGCCGTCCAATTTCACCGCAAATGTTTCAAGTATAATGAAAACATGCTGTTTTTTTATTCTGACGCAAGCTGCTTTTCAACCTGTAATTAAAGAACAAAAGCCCGACTCTGACAGATTAATAAGCCACCATGGAGTAGTTTTAAATTTTGCATGGACTGAGGTGTTTGTCTTGGAGAGAGAAACTAGGACTCTAGTGCACTGGAAAAAAAGCTTCAGGATTAGTACCTCATTAAAAAGTTTGCGCGACGTCGAATTTTGTTTTGTTTTGGTTGGAAGCGTAAACGTTTGATGTCGCCAATTTAAAAATGTCAATTATTTCTGGAAGAGAAATTTCAACCAATTCTTCAAGTTGGCGAAAATTTACTATCCAGAAATATACACGAAAATTTAGTTGAAGTTCACATAAATTTGTCAATAATTTCAGGGATTAAACGCGAAGACGAATTGACAATAGTTAAGATTTTGCAGTTTGACGTACAGATATTCAAGGGTCTGGAGAAGAGGCCAACAAGCGGTGGCTGGCATTCAAAACAACCATTTTCTTGTACGACTTTCGTGTTCTCTCATACTCCAGAGACACGCAACGAATCGTTTCGGTGGAAATTCTGTTCAGAAAGCATTAACCGCCTCAGCCATTTGGAATTAATTGTACAGATTAGCATATTTTTCATTGTAATTAGTATTGGTATTAGTATTAGTCAGATTGTTTTTATCTGCCTAATTGTAAGAGTACTGAGACTGTTTAAATGCTCCTAAAGCCGAAATATTATTATTATTATTATTATTATTTTTATTATTATTATTATTATTATTATTATTATTATTATTATGAAAAACTAGAGTTTTCTTTGGCGAAATGTCGTCTCAAACTTTAGTAACCAGTGGGTAAATGGGTTCCTTTTGCGTCCTGGGAGATAAATATGTCGTTTATATACGCCTAGGACAAACGTCGAAATTTTCATGTGCCGAATCTAATGCAAATGAGCAAAATTTATTGTTTACGCTAATTTGGATTAGGTTAGGCAGGTTCGGCACAAGTAAAGCTTGACGTTTGACGTTTGACTTGGAGTACAAAACAAGATCAGCTAGCATTTTCTGGAAGCCGACAGCAACTAAGAATTAGGAAAATAAGCCTCTGGGCACGGTTGCATAAAGCTACTTAAGATTAAGTGGGAATTTCTGCAACTGTTCCCTGTTTTCCGGAGGATTTTTTCGCACCGTCATTGTGTTTCGTATACTCTTTAATCCACCTTCGACTGATTTATCTCTAACAGCGTGCAAGAAAATCCTCCGGAACATATCCACTTAAAAAGCTCTGAATCAGTGTAAGAAATCAGAAAACAACATTGCAAGTACTAATTTCTTGAATTTTTTGCTGGTTGCTCCAGATACTTGTTTGCAATTTGTCTCCTAAAAGGCCTAAAAGGCTGTAAGAGAGGGCCAAACAATTAATCATTATTATCATCATTCCAAATCTTAACCAATTGCCCTTGGCTATAACAGGAGAGGAAGAGTTGACGAAGTTTTAAACTCAACAAAAGCGCATACGTAAGAGAGCGCCTCGTTGGTCATCGATTTCTCACCATCATCATCATCATCATCATCATCATCCTCATCATCATCGTCGTCGTCGTCATCGCCATCATCATATCCTTTATTTAAATACGAAAATTTCAGCGGAT
This sequence comes from Siderastrea radians, assembly GCA_964017195.1. Taxonomy (NCBI): domain Eukaryota; kingdom Metazoa; phylum Cnidaria; class Anthozoa; order Scleractinia; family Rhizangiidae; genus Siderastrea; species Siderastrea radians. Next base: position 24,508,733 of record OZ024899.1, read on the forward strand.
TAAATTCAATCGAGTGCTCATGGAAACGAAAGCAAGATTCAAACGTAAGATTCCGAAAATATGTATTTTAATATCTTTAATGGTGTGCCTTGAAATGCGACTTGTTGCAAAAATTAAGGTGTCTGGCTTTACATCCTGGCATCGGGAACGAAGATAGGTAACAAATGCCATATTGCACCGTGATAAACTTGAAAGATGTTTCCTATTTCCTAATATTGACTCGTACGCAGATAAATCTGGCAATTAATTGCAATACATAATACAGATCGCAATTTGACGCATCATTTCTGTAACTACTTTTAATTCCTTTTTAAACGCCTAAACAACCATCGAACTCTTTAAACAAAACTGGGCAAGAATTTCAGTTAGCCTTATATGACTCTTTTCGAAATTGGTATGATTGTTTTTCATAATAAAGTGTCTTCGAATTAATTAAGAAAAAACAAATAAAATTTTTCCAAAATAATAATGAAATAATTTTCGTTTTGTTTCAGGTTTTGCTTAAATAAGCGCATCATAGGTATAATATGCTGTTTTGAATTAAAATTTGTATTTTTTCAATGCTCGAGATTAAACATTTTAAACCAAGTACAAAACCACTAACGCGACATATACTTATTTTCATCATCGCAGCTGGAAATTAAGGAAAATAACACTCCTAAGATGATGAACTGAAATTGATCGACTTATTTTTCTATGCTAGGAAAACAACAATAACTAACAAGCTAAATTATCTTAAAACGCTCTTAAACTAAATGACAAAGACATGCAGGCGCCACTGACATTCCATTTCTTACCAAATTATGTAAACCTTACAGCCCGAAATTAAAAATAGAAGACCAATTGTATGGTTTTAGCTTTTATTACTGTCGATGAAATCCTTAAGGGTGACCATTTATAAGGCACTTTTTCTACTGCATTATTCTAAAAAACAAGTTGCAAAATTTCTCTGACACAAGCGTCAACCACATTTTTTTATTCCTGCAGTTGAATGCCACTAGCGAGTTCAATACGTAACCTTTTTTGTCAGCTAAATATAATAAACCGATTACTTAGCCGTATAGCAGGCGAATTACTAAGCTAACAAACAACGAAGAACACAGGCCCGAGTTGGCAATGGACAATAGAGCATCGACGAGAATGAGTGGTCAGGAATAACCTGTTTATTCAATTATAGACAAACCCTGAATCGTGGGAATATTATTAACTTACCACTGAAAAACGTTTTTTGTGTGTGTATTAAAAAGAACTTTTTTTTCACATCTATTGCGTGCGACTCCCGCTCTACTTATAGGATGTGAGTTGATATCCTGTTGCAATCAGAGCGCGTGCCAGCTCAGTCATAACCAGAGGTCTTGATAAAATGCTTGCTCAGGTTTTTTAACGTTTATTTTTATTCAGCTGCATTCAGTAGAGTACAAGTAATACCCAAAACGAGTACAAATATCCCACGGTATCTTGTACTCCAGAAGACCGGTTTGACAGGTTTTCTACAAATGTCACGTCAGGCATTAGGCTTACAAAGTGAACGATATAAAAATGGTCGAAACGCTCGTTTCTTTCCGAAGAAAACAATGAATGCTTACCAAATTTTGAGGTTTTTAACGAAAACGAGTTCCTAGAGACAAGCAATGACCTAGACGACAGTGAAATTTCTTTATTTATTGAAGAAAATCGAAATGTGAATACAACCAAAAAGACACTGAAAAACTGACCTCAATGTATGGAAACGATGGTGCGAGTCTGTTAAAGAAACAAGGGCCATTGCAGAAATTCCCGCCGAGGAACTTAACAATCTTTAATGTCATTTGTTTGTCAAAGTCAGGAAACGGAACCCATCTTTTCTTAGGAGCTGTCTTCAACAAATGCAGAATTGTTGTCGGTCAGAAATCTCCACCGCGTGGTTATTGATTTGGACGAAGATGACTGAGCTTGAAGTGCGCTTGGATTGTTAACAAGTTGCTGTTTAACTTTGTTTGACTTGACTTTCGAGTTCTGTTTGTTCTGTCGAGTTCTTTCTTTTAGTGGTTTTACTTGGTGACCAAGAGCATTGTTGTTAATCTAATTGTAAACCCGAAAATAATTCAGTTTTGCCCTATTCCATCTTTGTTTTCTCTTGCAAGTTTGAAATCACGACGCTTTGCTCGATTGACAGGTTTGACCAGCCTAGTACCCAGGCGTTCTCCTCCCGCTCACTCGACTCGACTTGGTGCGAAATGTCGTGACGTCAACGAATGAGGTCCCCGGAGAACGCCTAGGAAAAAATGCCAAAACAACCCCTGAATTTCACGTTTTTGTCCCTGATTTCAATCTGACAATTCTGCCCTCCGAGAGCAGGCACAGGGATAACAAAAGCATTTTTTGGAAGTACCAACCTCGTTCAACCTAAATGAAGGGCAAAGCTGGGGAATTTTTATGTAGTTTGAGGAAAAAACCCGTTGGAAAAAGCGAAGGGTTCCAGAGACTTGATCGACTCAGGGTAAGTATATTTTAAAAATAGTTTCAACATTTTAATTGTATCTTTTCTTCCTGAATTATTGCTGAAACTATTCTTTCTTTGGTGCCTCGATGTACTAAAGCTTTTACTGCAATTGAATGCCATAATTACAGTCTGGAAGCCCTAAAATTAGTGGATATTTGGTCGTCGTATCAGCTGTCTTGTTCATAGATCTCAGCATGTCCTAGATATTTTTCTTATCAATGTTACGTCACGTGTTGAAAATCAGTTTTTGCTTTGTTGACTTATTTACTTACATATTAGAGTTTAATTTGTCCAAAACCAATTTCAACGGCAGCGTGAAATAACCTCTTTAGATCTGGCACAGTTCTGTTTCCAGTTTTAAGCGTATTTCATTAACCATATGTAATAATCTTGAATGAGTCAATCATTTAACGTCAATTTTGTTCCACTTCGACAGGCCGGCCGGATTCTGAACAAATAGAGCAGCTATTGTAAAGAGAAGAGTTCCTGTCACTACCAACTATGTCAACTATACTGCAGGGGGTAATGAGTTCACACTCATGAGCCCTCCACTCATAGGCAACAACTAAAACTAGACTCAAGTGTAGCACAAATCAAACCCATTGTATCATAAGCTTTGAATAACTATATGGGAAATCAGTAAAGCAGATTTCTGAATAAATTTATAGAGCTGCTGTTTATTAAATTGTCTCTTGAGAATCAAGTGTATGGACATCTGTGCCAGGAATATCACAGTCTTGTAATGTCATGTGATAACCTAATGACTCATTTTACTTCAGAAACTCTTCTCAAGCCCTTGCCGTGCTCCAGATTTACGACCTGAAATTGAGCACCCAAAGGGCAAATTGTACTGCGCACAATTTGCCCAAACTATTATGTCCACATCATACAAAATTTTCTTTCACTTTGCTCTGTTCAAGACACTTAGAAAGTAGTGAGAGGGATGGAAAACTACCAAGAATATCAAGAATATAGAAATTAGGCAGAATTTTTTCCTTTTGAATGGAGTGCGTCTGACACTTGCATGCTTGGGTTATTACTTTGGGATTTGTTTAGCATATTCCTTAACTTCAATTTTTTTAGAGGTTGCAGTTAATGTTTTAATTTCATTTCAAACCTGAAGTACATCCCAGTTGTAAGAGATTCCCAGTCACACCAGAATAAAACAAAGCGGAGGTTATATTTTATTGTTTATTTGAAGATGTTGCAACATTTATTGCCTTGGCCAAAAAGTCACTTTTTGCTTAAAGAACTTATTTCCTTTAGGTCATGCTTTCAGGTATTATGTTTGGTGACGAGAGGTTTTCAACTTGCAATTTCAAAGTCATTGCAGAGCCAGAAAATTAAGTTACAAACCTGTCCTCTGTAAACTTTGGTCACACAACATAAGCAACTCCAAAAAGGCAATAATCGGATCCTTGGCTGCATAAAAACATACTCTCTCTGCTGTTCCCAAAAAGTGACAACATTGTTTTTGATATAACACTGGGGACATAGGCTTACGGGGAGGGGTGGTAATTGCCAAAAAGTGGGGGCAGAACTAAACTCCCAAAATACCTATGGGCCAGTGCTAAACCCTCAAAAATACCATGATGATTTCTTAACCAAATGATGCCCAGTTTTTGCTTATCTCAGTAAACCCAAACTTACTATATTGTACTCCAAAAGATACTTGGCAAGTTCACACTCCCCTGACTCTATAACCCATGTATGGGACATCCTGTGGGCATTGTTCACTTTGTCTGAAGGGCTCTTAACAGGACTATTGCAATTTTGATATCAGTGAAATGATAGGGGAAATTATCTGAAATCTTGATAAAATGCACAGGATTCCTTGAGGTCATCCCATTGGGATGGATGCCAATAAATGTAACAAGAAAAGCCCCTGGGGCATTACACCCCGCCGTTTTTGTCCCTCCCCTCCTCCCCTAGGGTGCAAAATATATTACGGTCACTCAAGATACGAACCCTAACCTGTATAGCAAAAAGACGTGAAGAGTATTCGTTTGGCCGAGCGAAGACCGGAGGTCTGGGGCAAGTGACAAACAAAAGAAAAAAAAAAACAAGAAAAGCCCAAGGGGCATTAGACCCCACCGTTGTTCTCCCTCCCCCGGGGGTGTAAAATATGTTACGGTCACTCAAGATAAAAGCCCTTGGCTGTGTAGCGAAAGACACGACGAGTATTTCTTTGGCCGAGCGAAAACTGGAGGTCTGGGGCAAGTGACCACCCAAAAAAAAAACGGAAAAAAATGGGTATTACTAGACCCCGTCCTTACGGCGGGGTAAAAAGACTTAACAAATCAAACACTGTGGATAGTGTCAGTCTTTCTGAAGACCACCCAGACAAGAAATGTAAGATAATGTAAGGTAATTGATACAACTGTAACCTAGATAACGGACTGTTTAATCTTTTTCTTTTCTTCTTTATTCCCTTAAATTGATAATGTAAATGTTAATGCCAGTATTGCTTTGGTAAATGAATTAAATTTAAAAAAAGACCATCCAAACTCATCTAACAACTTCAGATCACAGAACTGCTTTATTTTTTTGTTATTAGAGCGCTTTTCAAATGAGTGTCGTAAAACCAAAACCAAAGTAATTACCCCAGCCAATCACAACAGACACAAATTATCCAATGAACCAATCAGAACTCGAAGCAAGTACATGTTACTGGCGTCAAGCGCGGGAAAAAACGTGCGAGCGCGAGCAAGTCGCGACTGATTGGTTTGAGTTTTACTCCTGATTGGTCGAGAAAGTGGCGCGAGATTTTTTAACCAATCACAGAGCGAAGTAAAGCAAAACCAAAGCAAAACACGAATTACTTTCGACACTCAATTGAAAACCGCTCTATTCACTAAAAAGTTGTCTCAATTGTGCTGAAGTCCTAGATTCCCATAGTTAGCATTTTGTTTAGTAAATATAAAAAGGATAAAGGTCAATCCGAGTAACCGCATTTCGCGCTTAATGTATAGACAACAGAACACAAGTTTGATAAAAATTTGGAACATGTTTTAGGAGACTGCTACTTGCAAATGCTCACTAATGACGTTCCTTATTAAACTAAAACTCGTAGAATAAACCTTTTTAATGAGAGAAGTTCCCCTGTCTGTGTACTACAAAGCCCTTTTGACAAGTTAGCTTAAGCTTATATCAATTTTAATTAAGCTGGATTGATACAAGTACTTCAGAAGTCCAGTCATTTTTAACAAGACTTTAATACAAAATTTACCTCGGCTGAAGTAGTTTCCCAAAGAAATCTTTTGATCTTTCTTTTCACGACACTGCTCAATTGCTAGCAAGTGCATTCTCCCCCGACCACCCACCCCCACGATCGCGCTTCGCGCTCGAACTCCCCTTCTCCCTTCCCCTTCGAACGCCGGCCACGCAGGCTACGAGAAACTAGCGGTCCCACGTTGTACGCTATTTCTTCCTTCCTCTCAAAACACAGAGCCCCACTAATATCTGCATCTAAACAAAACATTGCCTGTACAATCGGAAAACGAACATGGAGTTCCAAATGCTTTGATTAATAGTCATGTATACGTATGGAAAAGCACAGAAAAGACATGAACCGTTCCCGGTAGTTTGAAATTTTGAAATGGTATGAGTCATGATTCGATATCGCATCGTGCAGCACTTCTGCTCAGGTCAGATAAAATCAGCTGCCAAGCCAAAAACTCAACGGAAAAATGGTTGAAGAAGCACCTTTCAAAGTAGGTGACCCTAGACGCTTCCCTAAAATGCAAGAATAGCACGCTAGATACTATTCCCGCAAAATTAACAGCAAAAATTTTGAAGAGTTTGATGACCCTCCTTCGATCAGACGGCGCCATCTTGGATTTGGCATTACTCACCAGGCGTTCTCGCTGTATGCCATTCGGTGACGTCACGAAATTTCGCGCCAAGTCGTGTGACCGAGAAGAGAACGCCTGGGTACTAGGCCGAGGTTTGACAAGTTTACGTTTTTGACCAATCAACAACAACCTCACATCAAGCGCGGGAAACCTGGCCCCGCTGGCCTGCTCACTCGCTGCTCAGAAGTCATTTTGCAGCTAAGTTGAATAATAAATCCCTTAGACGGTTTAGTGTGTAGTATCGTGGGATAGTTTTACTCGTCTCTTGTATTTTGACTCTCCCTACGAGCTCGCCAAAATACGGCGTGGCTCGTAAAAATATCCCACGATACTACACATTAAACCGTCTAACAAGATATATACATTGAACCGAAGGAGAGGATAGGTACATCCACCCACAAGTACATCATAGCATTTGGGGGCGGGCTGTTCATTTAATTAATGACTTAATGACGAATAAATGATCGCGAGGCGGTTATTTTCCCAGTTACTAGCATAATAAAACGTATCATTTGTGTGAAGTTGATAAATGAAGAACCCTAAAATCCATTTGAATTCCTGTTTGTATATGTTTAGTTAAACAGATCGACAAGAACTTTTAAAAAAGTCCGTGTCTTTGAACTTTTTTGGATGAGCCAAACTTCTTAAAATATTATATTAAGTCGCGACTTGCATGAGCGCAAACTAGTTGATTTTCAGCTCTTTTACTAGTGTAGATGAATATATTCAAAACCATACTCCAAACGAGTTTGACTGAAGAAACCCTTGGTTATGTTTGCAAACGAAATGGAAAGAAAAATGTTGTTATTTGACTTACACGTACTCCTTACAGCTTTTACGTTAGATTAATTATTCAGGAGCTTCAATTCAATTATTCCCACGTCTGCAAAGCTAACGATTCACGGCACGTTTTCTCCAGGAAACTGGTCGCTTTAAGTACGTTTTGTAGTATTCAAAACAGGCAATATGCGATAGATAAGCAATCAGTTATTCACCAAATAAAGAAAAATACAAGTTGAATAAATAAAAATAAATAAAACTTGACGTTGTACAACAGATTTTCGTGCAGAAAAACATGTACATAATATCTGCCGGTCACATTTTCGAGATCTGGAAAACGACAGCACAAAGATGTGCACGTGTCATTTTAAGCGACTCATGATCAAGCAAAAGTTAAAGAAAGTCTGTTATCTAATGCGTTAAGAGATATTTATTCTTTGTTTCTTCTTCAGCTGTAAAAATGAGTTGGTTGAAGTCCTTACCTGTTTCTGTTTAGCTTTTGCTTGTAAAACGTTACCCAGAGGTTGTAAATGTTCCCTTGCTTGACTTCGGAAGACCTCCAATCCTTCACGTTAAATTGAACACCAAAATTCAAGGTTTGGTTTTCCACTCAACGTCGAATTTAAAAAATCGATTGGAAATTGTGGCAATTAATGTGGAAGTCCAACGGACCCTTATCGGCATGGAAAACGCGACAAAATTTCTTTTGTTGCCTGTTTTGACATGTCACGACATATGGCAAATAGTCGAGAAACTTGTCAAAACAAAAGATCAATTAAGTACCTAACAGCTTTAAATTATTAATGTTACCTTCAACCTCAGTGATGACGGAATAAATTGAATATACTGGTATTTTGACCACTTTTTTCAGTACTGACGCATTTTCGAGCCGGCTCTACTGAAGAATGAATGTAATGTATTGTTCAGAAGTGAGATGTTAAACCAAATATTTTCGAAATCATTGTAACTGGAAACATTTCCTGAGACTGCGTTGGTTTAATAAGCATAAAAGCACTCTGAGATAAGCCCCCACAGAGAAAACATTAGTAGAATTTATCGACTCTTAGATTATAATTTTCTTTGGAACTTAGCTACTGAAAATCTTTCTGAGCCAAAAAAACTTGAATGGTTTTAAAATGTTACATCCCCTTCTTCAAAAATTAATTTCTAATGCTTTGGTGAACATTTTTTAGACATGGTGGAAAATTGGAGAAACTCTCCCGCCGTTTCTAGATCAGGCTACCGAGGGATGGAAAAACTGCATGAGTACAAAACTACAAAACCGACTTATCAGAGGTTTAATTTAAACCAACGTCACGTTTTTGTAGTCAAAATTATCAAACTATTTATTTCAAAAATTATGAATTTTATTTAGTGATAATTTAGTAAATGTACCGAAACCCAGAAAAACACTTTTTCGGTATTTTACAGGCCACAGGTCGGTTCACCTCGCAGCACAGGGATGCCATACTTTCTTTGACGGATTGTGTGCTGAGCTCTTCGTATAACATTGAAGGAAATCATAAAAAGATAATAATTCGAGCAAAATAAGCCCCCGGTAGAGTTACCGAAAACAGTCTATACAGAGTCCCACCAATACCAGTCCATCCGAAGGGGCTCTTACATATCTTTTATTTGCATGCTAGGCCCAGCCTCGTTTCGATTTAAACCTAGTTCATCGTCCTACGGCATCAAAAAGCACTGTATTTATCTAACCTCCTCGTAATGATGTTGTGGAATTTTTTTAGCGTTGTTACCATTAGCCTCTTAAAAAACCATACCGAGGAATCTAAGCATTTTTAACAAATAAAAATTAAGAAAAAGTCAAAATATTAGAATGATGATGTCCTTTTTTGTGCTGTTTATTTTGAGGGTCCACAATAGCGTTCTCAGGTCCCGCCTATTTTTTCCTGTTAATCCCGCCGTCCCGCCGTTCTTTACGTCGAAATCCCGATCCCGCTTAATTTTCAAATAGTTTTCGATTCTACTTTCATGATGAAAACCTCACATACCTTTATACAATGGATAGAAGACAAGTAAACATGTTTTTATGGTCGATGGTCTCGATATCATATAAAAATATTGCACTAGTGACCGTAACAAGTGCTTCGAGTTTGTGTTATTCTGTTTTAGACCTGTTTTACCTTTTCTTGTCCAGGTATAAGTGAAAAATTGACAAAGATTGACTGCTACGATGTTCTGCCTATTTTCGGTCCCGCTTTTTTTTGGAAGACAACCGACTGAATATGTAAATAAAGCTGGTGGTTGTTCAAGTTGTGGGGTGGTAAGCGCGACTTGGTTTTGATCTGAAGGTAGGCGTTTCCTTAGACACAAACGTTTTCTCCACATTGTTTCTCTGCATCCAGCTGTATATAAATGGGTTGTGTCCTTAGACAAGGCTAGGGACACAAAGGCCATGCAAGATCGGTCCAGTTATGAGGTCTGAAAAAATGAAATGTAACAAAAGATTTGTAAAATTTCAAGTGGACTCACCTAACTTACAGTTTATTTCAAAGCTTTCAGCGTCTTTATATTACTTGCTTTTAGTAAATTTCTGCTCGAAAATGTTTTTTTTTTTTTTCGAAGAAAGTCATTCCTGTTCGCACTCGTTACATTACCGTCCGCCGGTGTTGCCATACTGGCTAGACTAACCATAGCTGTTCATAGCTGCTCCAACAAACACTCAATGGAAAGGGTCGTAAAAGTTAAGAACGCAGACAAGGCCAAAAAAGCAACGCGACATGTGACTTGATACCTCTTTCCGAAATCAACACAAAACATCACAAAAGGACTCATAATAGCTTGACATGCAGGCTACTCTTCCTTGATCAATTCATTACTTGAAAGCCGACACACTTCATTCACAAACGATCCATTTCTATCAGCCTGCGCTGGTCAAATCATGCAGTCCCGTAAACATTAATACTGTATTCCGCTTAGTACTTTCCCTTGCGATTATCGCACCGGACCCCTTAAAAAAAAATCCCGCTCCCGGTCTCAATCCACTGTACCGAAAAAGATGGCGACTGGTACATTTGCCCATAGTTCTTAGCGAACAAGAACCATAAAAATGCTCATAAAATCGCAAAGAAAAGTTGTAAAAACTTCAAACTTAGCAGACAGAATGTTGTTAGCACAGGAGCAAATTTGTGGAAAAATATGGCTTTTTATGTGCCTATTGGTTGTGTTAGGTTCGAAAGGTATTGTGGTAAAATGTACAGCCGCCATCTTTTTCCGTACAGTGGATTGAGATTCCCGTTTCCCGCTCCTGTTTTCAGCTCCCATCTCGAATATCGCCACAAAAATTAGCCAAATCCCGCATCCCGTCAAATCTATTGTGGACCCTCTATTTTGTCTAATTGAAGCTGGTGAGAGGAGTTTTACAGTCTGTCGGTCAGTTTAACTCCCTTCAGCCTGTTCCAGTCTCTCAGATAGTAGGGATGGCATGAAAATTAGAAAGGGAACGCGAAAATAATGCGCGTGGGATCCCGAACGCGTTTTTCGCCCTCTTTCTCACAATTCGCGCTTTCCCACTATCTCGGAGCCTGGAACAGGCTGCACTCTTCGCTTCTAGTTTTTCAACTGCTCGCGCAGGACGCAAATAACAGAAACAAACAACAACAAAAAAACACAGAACACCAAAGGACAATCGTGTAAATTTCATATTTTTTTGTGTTTTATCTCATATGTGGCTGTCAGAAAAAAAAATCAGTTAACATCGCTTTGAGAAATAACGTTGTCCCCAGGCAGTAGTCGTCGATCCACAGTGCGAATGAATCAGAGGATATCCAGAGGGTGTCACCGGAGTTATCCGTTTACAGTTAACTGTCAAATTTAAGTGAGAACCAATAAACAAAGGAACTTTTAACGGTTAGTCCGGTGAACCAAATCAAGCGTCATATTGGTTAAATTTTTATCGTCAACCGAAAAATACAGGAAATTTTTAACGTTGCTTCAGAGCACCTTTGTTTGTTTCTATATATATGCTGTACGTCTGTTGCCTTTGGAGCTAAGAAAGATAACCTCACTCAGGAGCAAACACGAAACTTCAGCATTTGTAAAACCGCTCTCGCCGGAATCAAAACATTAACCACCACACCAACAACAACAAAAACAAAAACAAGGGCAGCAAAGTACAGCATTGTATTATACTTTGCACCGTTTTTGTTTCATTTCAGTCAGCCTAAGCATCGCCTTTAGAAAGGCTAACTTTAAGAGGACAGCTGAACGACCAGAAACAGAGGATAGCGATAGCTGTGGTCGACCGTGAACATTTAGCCCACGTTACCGTTAAGAATATTTTTTTAAGGCTGTATCCGTGATTAAGACCCTCTGGCAAACCTATGGCAATGGTTTTTCTTTCCCACTTAAAAATTCGGCTTAGACGGAAAACTTGCATTAATGCAGCTAGAAAACAACCTTAAAACCAACAAAAACTGTAAATTTGAGCGTTACCATGGTTACAGTTATAGTTGTCGCAGAAATATTAAGAAGGATACAACCACTGAAAATAAAGATTTTTACAGACGTTTTCACACTGGACCGGTTTCCTGAAAACGCAAGCCACATGCAAAAGTGTAGAATAATTTGGAAACAAGAGGGTAGGAGAGAGAGGGGGTGGGGGATTAAAGTAGAATGAGCCGGAATTTTAAGCAGGTTGGGCTCGAATAGGGCCCGGCTAACCTAAGATAATTCAAGCTCTAAGACAGAGGCCAACTGCGAAATAAAGAAAGCAGCGGACATGAAAATAAAACGCGTTGAGGCTGGGGACCCGCCCCCTTTTCCACTGTTAAGAGTTGGACGGTATCTTTCAACTTCTGCCAGGGTGTTGCGTTTTCTACGTACAGCCGTGACAATTTTACAGGATTCGAGGTTTAAGCGGCAAATAAGTGAGCCATTAGGTACTGAAACAAACATCATTCTATTCCTGTTCTATTTTAAGCGATATTTTCATTTTCCAACGGGTGTAAAGTCAAACACTGTGAGTCATTTGATCTCGCGGTCGAGTTCATCTGATCCCGGTAGGTCTTGGTCATTTTTCTGTCACTGTATAGCTGGCCGGGGTGGGTGACTTCTTTAGGGTCTTTCTTGAACGCGGGACTACCTTGCGTCCCAGAATAAACAATCCACGTAAAAGCATTTTTTAAATCTCAGATTAACACATCCAAAACGTGTCTGAGCCAGATGATTTTGTCTCCTGGCCAAACCGCTTTTTATCTTTCAGTCAACCTGGATGAATTCACGCATGTAAACAAAAACAACTAAAACTGTTCTATGCATGGGTAAAAGCACTATTGCTGCCGGTTTGCACTATGTAAATATACGAGAAAATCGACAGCGGTAATAGTTGTCTTTGGATCGATTTGGAGGAGATTTTCACCGAACGAAAATTCCCAGCATCTAAGCTGGTCAAAACTAATCGCAGAGAGATACGCATGAATGATTTGGCACGCCTCATTAAGGAAAGCCAATCGAACATTTTGATTGACAACCCAAGCAACGAACATCTCAGACATTTTGTCTCCTCGAAAAGTGATTACGTAGCAAAAAAACTGGAGAAAGATCTGGGAAAGCATTACCTACATTTAAAGCTTTAGATTCAATACAAACACTTCGTTTTATTTGGTGGAAAAAGTTTAAAAACATGCAAAATCTGTTTCTTTTGAAAGGAAACAACTGGAAGCTTAACACGTGATCTCATTTCCCAAGATGCAAAGAGACGAAAACGCCCCGAGCGAGCACGCTTTTTTCCCTTCCTTCGTTGTGTCAACTGTAAGTTTTTCCTCTGCGTAGTTTTCGTTTTTAAAGCAAAATCATGGGCGATATAGATATTGGAAAGCGAATTTTTGTTAAAGGATTTTCTCCAGAAACGACTGAGAACGAGCTGAGAGAGTATTTTCAAGACTTTGGCACCGTGAAAGAGAGCAAAGTCGTACGAGACCGCAACGGGTTTAGCAAAGGTTATGCATTCATCACGTTCGAATCGCAAGAGGTAGCCGATCAAGTTCGCGACCAAGATTGCCTAGAATTCAAAGGAAAGAGCTTGAACGTTGGCAGGGCGGTCAGAAGGAAGAGCAAGAGGAATTTTGGAAGGTACTACTACAACAGGCAAGATGCCGGTGAGAGTCCAAATCATGGCAGCTATTATGCGTTTTCCACTTCGGATGGAAGCATGTACTATGCCATGAATCAACAACCACATTTCATCTTGGTGCCAGCATATTCCCCTCAGATGCATTACCAGTCGCAGAGCCCGTACCCTCAGCATTCCCATTCAGCTTCTCAACCGATCTACACTACAACAGCTGTAGTTGGAAATTCGTATCTGCAACCGACGCCATATTCTTTTCCTCCAGGACATTCGTGGAATGAAGTCGCTGCGGTTCCAATGAATGCGGCAACCGTTGTGCCAAAAGTACACCATCAGTTTTCCGCGGAAAATCCCACAGAGATTGCAGTTGCTAGTACTCACGGACAACCAGCGCAGATTGTTAGCTTGGCCATTCCTGAGGGAAATTACGTACCCGAAGTTGGAACGGTTTCTGGCGAGGTAAGCTCAGTGAAGATAAGCCGAAGTCTATAAATATCGGAACGGTGCCAGAGCGTATGCTCCAAAGTTTTTGTTGTTAAAAACATTATATAACTAATTTAATAACCTAGGGATCCGAATTGTACCTACCAAAGCAAAGTCCTTAAGCTAGTAAGCTAGTAACAACGTTATTTCCTTTTTTAAAAGCTCTTTTTGTTTTGACCGTATTCTGAGTGCTAATAAGCATTGGCTATCTCAAAGTTTTCTAGACCTCTACATTTTGCGTATAAGCTTATAATATACAGAGAGTCTCTCCACACTGTTGCAAACAGGGCCTTAAAATCCCCTTTACTCTAAAAAGAGAGAATTTTGTCTTGCACATTGTCACGAATAATTGAAGTCAATTATCACGAACGTCTTTCTAGCACTAAGCAATCATTCAAAATCATGCAATTTAAATTGCCACGAATTTTGAAGACTTGTAAGATGATTACCACTACGATTTTGCTGAGTTTTGTTAATTTTACTAATTTTTCAGTGCGTATATATTTACGCTACTGTTTATTATAGCGCGTTCTAAGTTTTAAGTGCATGGAGAAAATCCTGAAAAATATCACTTCTAATGAAAGCTTTTGAGTATTGACCAATAGTTTTTCGTGCTATGCGGTTCAGTTTTCCGCAACCAGTTAACCTTCATTGCATTTTAAATAAAACTGTCATGCTTTTTCTGTTCTCAGTTGGTGTTTGACAGCCCTAAAGGCAAAGCAGCTGAGAAGAAAGTGCCTTCAATAAAGTTCTTGAAGAAACACGAACCAGCAAGCCCAGCAGGTCTATCAGTTGCTCCAACAGCTACGATCCATCTCATCAATGGACAAGTACCATCTACCCAGTAAATATTTATAAGTCAGATTTACAAGTAATCCTTCATATCCTGCGATCGACATCCAAATTCTCATAAACGAATGCCAAAGACTTCTGTTAACACATGTTATGAGAGTTTAGGTCAGGTTTCTACTGAGTTTTCCATTTCTTGTTTAAGTACAATATACCTATGTCCTTAAATTTTAACCCAAGAAAATTAAGACGTTTTTTGTCTGAATGAAGTCTCAAGCTACAACAAGTTGTTACAGTGTATCTCAAAAAAATGTGTGTTCCAGAAAATATCCATACCCACACCACAGAGGGTCACAGGAAATTCCGAGGAGGAGGGGGTCTTAAAAGGCCAGAATTTTTAAAGGCAAGTATAAGCCTAAACTGGAATTTCCTGAAGGGTGGGCGGCTCAAACCAAAAAAACCTTCCGGTGGGGGGGGGGGGGGAGTATGGATATTTTCTGAAACAACACAATGTGCTTTTCATACTGTAGTTCTCTGGAGCTCAATCAATTCATCAAATATTGAAGTTAGAGTCTTCAGCAAGCCTCCTCAAGTTCACTTCTGGTCTCCATATGTATCCGTGGAGGCTATGATTCAATTTCTGGATGGATATGTATAGCTGATCACACAAAATTAGGCAATGAAATTTAATTAGCTGTGGTCACAGTTCCACATGGTGTCATATACAATCAATCCAACTTTTCACATGGGTTTGTTTGCAAAATGCAGAATACAGAGTGCATATTATACTCAGGGTTAGATTAGTTAAGGTAGCTTGATTGTTTCTTGGTTTGGATTTAATAAGTGGGGGGGACAGGGGGGTTTAAACCTCCCGCTTCCCGTACCCTTTAATCCCGGTTCCCGCCCTGCATTTTTTGGCTCCCGCCCCTTTGCATTTTTTCGATTGCGAAATATTGCGCAATGTTGCGTAATTTTTCCCCTTTTCTCCCGCTTCCTGCCACCTTGGGAATCCTGCTTCCCGCCCCCTCTTCTCCCGCCTCCCGTACACCTCCCGCCCCCTTTTCTCCCGGTCTCCCGCCCCCCTGTCCCCCCCCATTAATAAGGTTAGGGTCTAGATTAGCTTGATTAGCCTAGTTAGGATGTGATTGGGATTATGTTTACTTAGGATTAATACATCCCGTGTTGTGTGTTTTGCAAATACACCTGCTGAAACTTTCCAGTATATCCAGGGTTCTGGTCTACAAGAATTCCCTAGAATAACTTACTGACAAACAAGAGCAGGTGGTGAAAGTAGCCCTTAAAAAGTACAACAAATTTTGTTTTATGGGCTTGGGTTGAACTCATTTCCCCCCCTCAGAGGTATCCGGTTCTTTCTGATGAGCAGAATTTTTTTATGCTTCCTGCCTTTGGTTATTCAATTTCGAATACATCTAATCACAAAGGAAAGGAAAACTGAAAACTGATTTGGAAAAAGTTCTGATCGAAATTATTTGCAGGTTAAATACTTTGCTAAGACAAATTATTGTCTAACCTTTTGCAGAGGTGGATTCAGGGGTGAAGTTGAGGGGGTGACAATCTGCTCTTTCAAATCTTATTGGGAAAATTTACCCCCTCTCAGAACCCCCAAGGCCTGGGGACATCTGCCTTCCCCACTAATACTTTCAGCTCCGCCCCTCTTTCAGAAAAACCTGGTTCCCCCCTGCTTTTGACCAGGATGTTGATGATTTCCTTTAATATTACTGCCAGCTGTAACTCAACATAATACTCTTAGAGAAATTAATATGATGTTGATCACGTTTAGGGACTGAAGGATTATGCAAAATCTGATACAACTAAGGAACTGTAGGTGAACATGCATAGGTAGATAGCTAACCTGCTAACTTATCTAACAGAAATAAGATTTTTATTGATGTGATTTTTATGCACTAAGCTATAAATGTGTACTTGTCAAGAATTGAATTGTCCAGTAAAATAGCAGCAGCAGAGTCATGCAATCATACGTAATATATATGCCTTTCTGATTATGCTGGATTTTTTTCTATGAGACCAATAAGCCTTTTTCACCTTGCATGAATGTTTTCCCATTTCAATTGTCCTTTGTTTGAAGCAGTTTTCCTGTCATAGTAGCTTGTGATATTTTTAACGATAATATCGTTTACAGGAAAGACTCACGAACCCAATTAACTAGGAAAAAATGGAGTATGGACTAATCCATACCCTGGTAGCCCAGCCAAACTACAGGGACAATGTTGCATATGGGAGGCACACATGCACATACACATGGAATTATGGCTAGATTCTACGTCTTATTAAAGATTATAACCGGTCCAAATTATTTATTTTTAGACCCCATATTTATTACATTACATTACATTAATGTGACCTCTGTTTGTGTTTAAACAGACCTTTATTAATTTCCACGAGTTCCTAGTGATTGAAAATCTGATCGGAATTCGAGGATAACTGTCAGCAAACCAAGTGGATCAGGTTCACTTTGATTAAGTATGAGCTTCAGGTGGTTTCTGGGAGTTAATTCCTCGAATGTATAAGTTAGATAATTGATTGATTTATGACCAAGTGTATGAGTGCAATCATTTTTTAACACACATGCTGCTTGTATATGTGAACTATTTGTAACAATTTTGTAACGCACACTATCATCCAATAAAACATTCCATGTATTGATTTAATACATTCTTCTTCTTCTGGCTTCAGACCCCCAAATTTACAATGTACGCCCTGAACTTTGTTCAGACAAAATGCAAAAACATGCCCTATTTCAGGTGAAACGGTTAAAATTACGCCCCTTGATATAGCCATTATATTGTAAGGCGGAGAAATAATATTGTGAGAAGTAGAAATCGCTGAAATACAAGTTTTTTAGTCCACTTTGACTAAGGGCTACTGGTTTTTATTGCACATTTAATAAGCCTGTTGACTGCCGAGCCAGTTTTGATCAGGTACTTTGTCTTTTTAATGTCTTTTACAGAAAATTTTCATTCTGGATAATTTCCTCTATTGTATTTTCTTAGCATCTGATCTGGGGGCCACCTAAAAAACGTGTTTTAGTGGCAAGGATTGCCCGTCCCTCACCTCCCTCCTTGTTTCATTTCGAGACTTTGCGACAACTAAAAGGCGGGAAACAACAAGTGAAACCACTACAAAATAGCTTCCATGAAAACAACAAACAGTTTGCCTGATTCGCAAAAGATTTTGTCGTCTCTAACCATGACTTTCGTGAGGACAAAAAGGTAAGGCTAAGCACGTGATCACTGAGCTTTTCCTTTTGAAATGTTTCATAGTTGTCAGTTTAGAAAACGTCATTTGATGGAAGCACTTTTAACTTTTAAAAAAGTTAAGCTTAAGATTAAAGCTTACGTTAAAAAATGCGATTGCTTATATGGGTATTAAAAAATTTCATTGCTGAGTGATCTATGCATAAGGATAAATACGTACAAGCACGGAAAATCCACAGCCGTTGCTCGCGTTGTCCTTGAAAGCGTGGATAATACTCCCGGCTCTATTTTGCAGTTTGTTGTTTTGCAAAGGTGCACAAAGCTGTTCAGTTGAAATGTGCTAAGATTTAAGGCGTGGAAAGCCATTCAGTGAAGCTTTAAGGTACGTTGCCTTCCATTTCAGTTTCAGAGTTAGTTCCAGATAGATATCTTGCAGGGGCGTAGCCGGGTTTTCCCGTATGAAGAGTCACTAACAAACGTGTGCTATATGTGGCTGTGCAATAAGCACTGTGCCAATTTGAAAGTCTATTATTTTGTACGGCAATGTATCACTGAACTTACAAATCCAAAAGCGTTACTGGGTTTTCACGAGATAGCTGATTTGCCTTATTATTGTTATTATTATTATTATTTCATCCCCAGGGGGAAGGGGGGGGGTTCACGGGCACCCTAGGATCCCCCTGGCTACGCCCCTGTCTTGAAAAAATCTTAAATATAAAAAGATCAATCAACTTCTTTTTCTCACTGTCTGGCCATCTCCACAAAATGTTTCGTTTCCCACCGCCCGACCGTCCCAATTTTTTTCAAAAACGAAAAAAAAAAGTTTTATGGTTTCACTGACTACTCCCTTTTCTTGGGTATTTCCAAGGTTAATATGCTTTGCACACATCCAAGAGAGGATCCTCTCTTGACACATCTTAAAGTGAGACTGACTGTTAAGTCATTCCGTATAACGACATCTTGAACACATTTTTTTTAGAGTCATTGTGGCTCGTTGCAAAATGGTAGTAACGGGAAGATAACGGTAAGATATGATCAAGTCTCGCTTGGAATTACTTGTATATTAATTTGTCAACGTTTCATTTGTTGCCCTAATAGTGTGTTTTTTAAACCGATCCACCGACCCACCTACTTTCACAAGAGAACGGGCGATGGGAATCCTGAATTAATAAACACGTTGGACTAACACTGAACAAGATCAATATTGCTATTCATATCGGGAAAGCATCACCCGAAACCAGATTCAAACAGCAGTCCGAACTTATTCACTTCTGTCCCTGGATCATTACAATCTAATGCCCCATTCACACCAAAGCTTAAACACGTTTAAAAGCTGTTTAATTAAACAAGGTTTAAAATTGTTTTCTTTACAAAAGTTGTTTGCTGATTTTTTTTCTACTGCAAATTTAGTGCAAATGAAAAAACAAGTAAAAGCTCACTTGAATTCTTTGTTTAAACTAGTCATTCAGCTTTCTGTTGCTGAATTTCATTTTGTTAAACCTGGTTTAATTAAACATGTTTTGTTGGTATGAATGGGGTATAAGATTGGTTTCATCCAAAAATAGAACGGAAAATAGAATTAGTTTTTGATCGCAAAATTCGGATCAGGGCAAAACCAACAAAGAACACGTAACGAGGCCGGTGATGTGGAGCATTTTAATGCCGATTTTAATACCGATTAAAATCGGTCAGGAGTTTCGATCGTAGCTGATCTCTGTCCCTGCGTCATTTCCTCAGACAAGAAACTTCACGCTTCATTGCTCTCTCTCTACTATTGCTTATGGGAAAAACCTAGATTAGCTGTACAAAACATGATCACAACAAACAAAGGTAGTTAGGCGAGACGCATCAGAAATGTATGCGTTTTTACCCCATTAACGGCCGGCCTTTTGCAGAAAAACCACCATTTTAAGCCATGACCGCTGTAATCTGGCTCCTGTCTGCTCAAAAACCCAATCTAAAGGTCTAAACCTTCCTTTGCAACCAAGAAACTAGAAACTTCTCTTCCATTTCGGGGGTATTTATGATTTCGGACATGCGCACAATTCAAAATTTTGAGATAATGCTCAGTCCCGTTGTTTTTGGTTCTCAACTCATTTTTTCTGTAGCTTTGCTGACGGTTGGATAGTCTCTTTTTCGTTCAGAAAAGATTTCACCTAAACTTTCAGGAAAGGGAGAATTTTTAACAAGAAGTAGCCACCAGAGCCAAGGCCAATTTTTGCTTCTTATCAATTTCACAAGAAAACTGTTCTCCCTTTTCTTTTCGTAACTCTGGTCTAATTTATGTGATCGCTTCAGTTTAGGCACTTATGGTTACAATTTTGCCTGGTGCATCAGTTGGTTTTCAAAAACATCCGCTGTCAATCAAAGTGATGACGTCACAAACCGCACAAAGACTGTGGTCCCTCACGGCAGGTTTTGGCCTGCGCGGACGTTAATGAGTTCATTAATGCGTTTGTGAGAACCTGGCCTCATTATTAGCGACCTTCAGATCGGACTACGAGTACGAGATTGAGAACGAGTACGACTTTCGAATTTCAAAACAGCTACGTTCTCAGAGCTCTCGTTCCTCCCTGTTGATGACCAGTGGAAAAGGATACTCTGGTAACGATATTGGTGGGACAGATCACAATCTTAAACCCATGACCAGGAATTGAAAAGTCGTACTAGTACTCAATCTCGTACTCGTAGTCCGATCTGAAGGTCGCTATTGATATCTTTGGTACGGGCAGGCGCGCAAAGCTTACATTTTTTTTCCAATTTGTGAACAGCTTCATTACAAAAACGCGCCTCGAATATTTTGCTCTCCTGCTTCTCCGTTTTAAGCCCTTAAGAATAAACCAAATTAAGATTCTCAAATGCGTTTTCATATTAGGTGGCTCGATTGGAATTCTTATGTTGTGATACCTTCCAAGTTTGAATTTCACCACCATAAGATATAAACCAGAGTGAACAACCACCACAATTTTGCCAGTCAGTGACGTCATTGTCATTATTACATATAGTTGATTTTCTTGAATTCTTGAGGTTTTTATTCAGAACAGTTCACTTGTAATTCGTATAGTTGTCTTTATGTGTATGAGAACGTTTTCGAGAGATTGGTGGCTAAAGTTTTACCTTTAAAAACGAAACGAATTCATTCGTGCTGCTCTAACTTTTCTTTACTGGGGTTGAGGAAGACAACATTTTTAGCTTACAGTATTTGAATATCTGTTACTGCCCGGTAACAATTTCAGTAACAGAAATCGCTTTATTTGGTTTCGGTGTGTCCACATAACAGGTCATAATAATAAAAAAGAGCAAAAAAAAAAAAAAAAAAGAAAAGAAAAAGAAAAAGAAAAAGAAAAAAACAAGACAAAGAGTCATTGAATTTAAAGTTTCTTTCTTTGCTGACCTATATCTTCGGCAGACCAAAGCTGAACTTCTTCACGCAACTCAGTTTTATACAGTGGAATTCTATCCCATTCTGGTTAAATAATGCATGGTAAAATTCTGGCGATATTTGTACTCAAAATCTTCATTGTTTGCCGAAAGCCTCATGTTGCACACCCTTGACGTTCATTTGTACAAAATGTTTTCCCCTATTGCGTAGTGACTTTACACTGAAAACAAGCGATATAAACAACATATAATCCACCTTAGATAAGATTGTATTTTTCGACTGAATAACAAGGGTCAGTTAAATTAAAACAACAAGATCGTTTCAACAGCAAATTGTTTTCTTAATTTATCTCGTTTTTCTCAGTAGATAAATTATCAGGTGGAAGAATAATCGTTTACTTCCCCGCGATAACGTTTTTAGATTATTTTCGAGGTTACCTCGGCGAAAATTATATATTTTTCATGTCTTCCAAGACACAAATTTTGTATTTATAGCGGAAATGACAGAATACGATGTTTGTTTTTAAAATGTTGATCTGAGAAAAAAGATAATGTTACGTCTAGTATATTGTTAAAAGCTACGAGTTCTTTTTCAGGAGTGTAGTTTTCAGCTTTTAAAGTTTATAACATTCCTTGCTTTCCTGCAACGTGATTCCACAGTTTGTGTCTGTAAATAAAACTTTAAGTGTAAATAAACATTTAACTTTCGTGTGATATTGTGCTCTGTCCTTAGCCTGAGTAGCAGGCGGTTTGGGGTGGGGTGTTTTTCGGAAGGTAATTCGCGAGAAGCAAAAAATTTCGATGAAACGGCCGCGCGAAAGCGTATCTCCCTACGAATAATACTGTACGAAAAACACACCAAACCGCCTGCTATTCTGTGCTACACAAGTTGACTCAAAATTGTGAGCCTACAGAGAAAATTTCAACCTATTCTAGCTATTTAGGCTGTGGAGCGAATTAAAAGTGGCGCTCGGAGAAGAAAAATATGGCGAGCGGTTCTTTTTCCATGCGTGCGGGCCACCTTTTCCACACCTCCCACTGATAAAACCCCCAAAAGTTACAATTTAAATGGACTTCAGATATTGAGAAAAACTTTTATTCTAGATGGCTGTGTTTGTTTTTTGACATTCTGGAAAAAGAAACCTCACATGATGTCAAGTTTTGAACTTCAAAGGGTTTAGCGCCGAAAATTCTAGTCTCCAAAAAATGCACACTTGCCCATCAGTACACTTATTTCCAAAGCCTTTTCGGCTGATTCACCGCGCGTATCAAATTTTCACTGCCATCTCAATTTTGTGGTTTTAAAGAGGCTAAAAATAAAAAAAGTACTTATCCTTAACTTTTGAGGTATAAAAGCAAGGACGACAAATATCACGCAAATGACATAAAATTTGTTCTTCTCTTAAACGAAATGTTGTTTTTAATCGTCGACAAGGAACGTTAATTGTCAAAAAAATCCACCTGCTTTAATGACTCATCGGTTTATTTTTCAATTTGGTTTTAATTTTCCCTAATGCAAAGTTCAAAGTGAATTAAACCCACAAAGAACCCGATTAAAACCCGCACGCTTTGCGTGCGCTAATTAACAACAAACCATTGCACGCCCACGCTTTTCGTCATCGTGACGTCATTAAGGAAAACGGCTGCAGGTAAAGGTGCATTTGTAAATTGATTTTAACCAGGGAAAAATGTCTTGCTAACCACAATCAAATATTTTTAAATTAAAAAAGTTCCTTGAATAAAAGTGATGTAATTTCTTCGGATCACGTACCACTTTTGAAGTTGTTTGTTTCATGTCTAAGAAGGGGGGTCGTTCTACAGCGAAGGCCTTAACGTTGCCATAACCTCAAAAGACGCTATTGGTCTTTGTTCACATCATGCGGCATAACGATCATATTCATGGGCCTTAATTAACAGAACACCGGCGTGTCTGGCGCTTATGGTTATCGAAGCTGCGTCTACACTGAGCGGAAAAATAAAATAGCTGCAGATATACCGCAGTATAAAAGAATTCACAGACGGTAAAAGTAAAATTGTGTCTGCATAAGACCGCTTTTCCCCTCAGAAATTTGCCTTGGTACGTACCCAAGGATACCTAGAAAAGATCGCAATCCACCTTACCGAAAAAGATGGCGACTGGTACATTTAACCACAGTTCTCAGCGAACAAGAACCCTAAAAACGCTCATAAAAACGCAAAGAAAAGTTCTAAAAACTTCAGACTCAGCATACAGAATGTTGCTAGCACAGGGACAAATTCATGCAAAAAAATATGGCTTTTTGTGTGCCTATTGGCTTTGTTAGGTTCGCAAGGTATTGTGGTAAAATGTACAGCCGCCATCTTTTTCCGTACGGTGGATTAACAAGGGCCCATGACAGTTTGTGAATTTTGGACTCTGACCAATCTAGAAGCTGTTGCTCATAGCGCACGCGTAAGTGTGACCTCTTCTAATTCATTCGACTAAATTCGTGAGATAGACCATCCAATGAGATTTGAGTACAGTTTCCTGTACAAACAGTAAAAGTACTTGAGTTGTTTTCTGGTAGTTGTACCGTTCCACGTCGCGCTGAAATGTACACAAACGCGTGTTTACTGCAAATATTTTTTTATCACAATGTCATTTCATGCATCCCTGTATTGAAAAGCGTAAAAACTACTTTCTTTAAGTGTATATTCCAAATTTTATCTGAAAACAGGAGCAAAATTTTTACTCCTTTGTAATCAGCGATTACAGTGGATCTACGGCCACCCGGTTAACATGCCGGCCTAGTCTTTACGACTGCTTCATTTTCATCATCATCATTATCATAAATCCTTTTCGGGCCCAGTGACGGCCTGCTTTTGGCTAGCTGTATTTCAGCCCAACCTGTAATCTGCCCTCTAGCGTAGACTAGGGACTCTTTGCTAGTATGCCAAGTGACAACTTCCAACAGGGTCTGGCTGTCACTATTCATTTTTCCAATCCTTGGTGAACCAGAGTTTGAGCGCTTCCTCCGACCCCCAAAACGGTTGAAACTCTTACTCGCGTTTCTGTAACCAACATGGTTTTACGAGAGTGGTCGTTAATCCCCTGCTCCAACCCAAACCAGGAGGGCGAGGGGTTTCTCTCAGGGTTTTCCTTCCCCTAGCCATAGGGTTCTCGTTATTAAGAGGCGCCAGAAACCTGCCTCGCGCCACTGCCGCTCGGTTAGAGCAAGTGGTGCGCACCATCTGACTCGCTAGCAGACTCTTTGAACGGTGTTCCTTTCCCAGCATTTAACAAGGAGCACATAGCAGCATCAGCTCTTCTAACTGGGACCCCTTTTATTTTGGCCTGAGCAAAAAGCTCATGCAATACATTTCTTACCAAAACAACAACAACAACAACAACAACAACAAAAACCTTTAATCCGGTCACCCCGCTAATACGGCCAGATTTTGTGGCCCGCTGTTGACAGGATTACTGGGTCGATTTCAATTCTATATGATTGGGTTTTCTTTCAACACAGAAGAATAACTTGAGTGTAACCGCGCATTATCACCTCGGCGATTAAGAGCACCACGGCAAATTCGTGTGTGTAGCCACGAGGCCGAAAATTCGCTCATGATCGACAAACCTGGTAAGGTTGTCAGCATTCCCTAGTTACAACATTTTTTTAACAACTGGGAACGGTTCATTACTCCCTTCCCCTTCCCCCCTCCCCCCCTCCCGCCCGCCGCAGTTATTACTTGTTTTGTCGAGAAAAGTACTGAATGTTATTCTAGCTGTTATCGACGTCTGGTGTGCGTTTCTCGAAAGCCCCGAAAATTCAGTTCGGGTCGATTTCGAGCACAACAACTTACACTGTATCTTGAAAACAAAGACGTTTCGCAGCATGAAATTTTGCTACAGGTAAAAATATCAGCTTTGTAAAATGAGTGGTTCAAATTTTTGCAAATGGGGGCCGAAAAAACTTGAGAGCGTTCGAGAAACGCGCACCTGTGTCGTAAAACTGACCTAGAACAACAAGATAGTTTTGTAACGTTACAGAGAGGAGTCATAACGCCAGCAAAAAGATACTGGTGAGAATTTAATCGATTCCTTAACCGGCGTCAAGTTTCAGTATCAACGTTTCCATCGTATCGTTAGTCCATGAAATGGTTGCCTTTTTGCGTATCCTACGAGCATGCGAGGCGAAGTTAAGCTAAATCGACCAGGAATGTCACTGCTATATTTAAGTACACGCAAACATTTTTTGGTACGGTGTCTCTTCCTGGGATGCCGAATCTACGCTATTGATGGCAGTTCTTTGCACATTGACCTTCTCGTCGCTCGTCTTGGAAACGTCATGAATTGGCCACTGATGAAGGCCTGAGAAAAAGCGGTCAAGGAACTAGGCAAGGTTGAGAGAACTACCAAAAAAATCATCTAAAGGCATTGCAAAAGGAAAAATAATCGTGCACAGCGTAAGGAAGCAAACAGAGAAATACCTTGCAAGCTCAGTAGCGAAAGACAATTCATAAGAAGCTTTTGGCCATGGAAAAAAAATTTCGGGGAGAACAGTTGCCCAAACCCTCCCCGCTCCTTCTCAAAAACATAATGGTCCATTTCTTAGTTATGTGACAATCTTTTATGTAACAGACCCCAAGGGTGTTCCTAGGCATTTTGCATTTTGAGCCTAAGATCTTCCGAAACCAAAATTATACCTGGACTGACCATCAGTTTAGCCTTCAGCTTTCTTCAAGAACAGGGCTTTCTGAGAAAAGAAGTTCACAGTTCACAGTTCACGTATATGACTATTTCATATATTCACTCTCAGGACTTCGTGAATTAGAAACTACATACCGTTTTGGGTCCGCTGTGACGCTGTGAATACATATCGCTGTTTTTTAATCAATTATCACACATCGTGTAAACGCTAATATGACCAATCCCTGTTTGTTTTTTTTGCTCATGGTTACGCTAGCGCCGTTGGCTCAGATTTTAGTCCGGTGCCCTAAAAGGTATTTGTCGAGAAAAAAGCCTTCTCAACCACGATGACTGGTTAAGAGGTTCTGATCAATTTCTCTCGTACACAGCTGTTCACTCTACGAACTAGTGCTACTCCAGTCCTAAGCCGACCCTAACGAAGCGTATTTTTTAATATGACCATCAGAGATCCATTTCGCCTCTAGTGGCCATCATGCAATCTTCATCGACGACACCTAAATGACAATTTCCAACTCCTGTTTTTACTTTTTTTAATACTGGCCGGTAAAAAGGCCAACTAAATTTTACAGTTTGAGAAGACGTAGCTTAATGTATCACCATACTAAATGCCAGACTAAATCCCAAATTTTTCAACAGCAAAGCATCAAGCATAATGATGAGAATTTTACCAAGATTACCACGGGACGAACCCAGATAAACTTAGTTTTGTAGTGTTATTAAGGTCCGCTTTCGGTTCTTCAATAGTGGCTGTTTGAAGGAACCCGTCTCAACGCACTGTAAGTTTGTCTTTCTAGACATGATAACATATATTAAAAGGATTCAGTTCTGGGATTTTTCGAATCTCCAAGTTACAATTCAATGTCTTTTTTGCAATTCATCCGTCTCAACGCATTGAAAATTTGTCTTTCAAGACATAACATAAGCTTTTATTTAAAGGATTTCTGGGATTTTTCGAATCTCCAAGATACAATTCAATGCCTTTTTTGTAATGCATTGAGCAGATCTCTCCTTCGGTGCTGTTGCTTCCAATGACAAAGTTTCGAAAACAATAAACTCACTGCCATGCACTGTCAAAGTTTTACTTAGCCAATCTTAGATAAGAAAGTTACTTCTTTAAAAAAATGTCTGTCAGTTAAGCGGCCGTCGAATCGTGTTAAAAAGAAAGGGGGGAAAACACAGCAAAATATTAATCGACCGCTTAGTTCCTTGCAGCGACGTGCTGTTATTAATAGCAGGGTGCGAATTTTTCTTTAGCAAAGCAGGTTTTTAATTTCTCTCATAGCACCCCTGCGTCGCAGAAAGCTTTATTATGCTTTACCTTTAAAACCGATTAGCACCTTGTCTTTTGATTTAGATGCTTATGCTAAATACGTCGCGACTATTTATGAATGTTTTAAGAGCAATCGAGAGAAATGGCTTGTCTTTTTACACTTTTTGTATCTATCAGCCCGGAAACGTCCGTATCACTTTCATCCATGAGCACAAAACATGACTTTTTTCTATGTATATGTTGTGAAAATTTCTGCACATTCGTTAAAATCGAAAATGAAGTAGTAAATTTCATCGGCCCTTTTCTGTAAACATAACGACGTTATGTCACTTGTTAATTCTGCATATATTATAAACACATTTCTTCTAAAAAACATTGATAACTTAAGCATCTCGCATTTTATGTTAACAGCGGTTACCACGTTACCCAATCGTCCTATTTTATCCATTTTGTTTAGTCAAGAACGTTTGCCAAAGGCTAAATGACTCTTTAAAATTGAAAAGGTTTAACAAAATAAATTAGAATATCGACCAAGTCTCATATCAAAAAGGTAAAACAAAGCAAGAAATTTTAGAATACTGTCTCAGTCTCCCACTCAAAAATTGAAACAAGTTAACGTTGCTCTATTTTAAGCGTTTGTTTGTAAAATCCATTTGTTTCAGCCGGAATATAAAATATGCCACGTTGTTTTGGTAACCGAAGGATTTCACTGTTCCTTCTGTTTATTCAATCCGTTATAAAATTTAAAGATGTCTCCCTTTTTTATTGACCAGAAAATGGGCACTTTGCTGAAAAGCATTAAAGAGACAAAAAGAATGATCAAAAGCTGAAAAAGACAAATTGAATCGTACCGGAAAATAATACAAAAATATGAATACGAAATTATTAGTGAAAAAAAATTAAACTGGAAACAGTCATGGTTTCGCACGCCACAAACAATCGAATTTCAGAGGTTATCCCGTTTCGTTAAACGAACGATACAAAGCACAAAAGAGATTATTTTTTCTCGGATTACATTCACTCATTTTAAATGCATTCTCCTTCGGTTTTGAAGATATTATTTATTTAGCACTAGAAAGCCCAGGATGGCGTAAGAACACAAAATTGAAACCAAACAAAGCTACTAGAAGCGAAGAGTGTCTGGGATATTCACGAATGCCTTCGACCGATCCACCGCCATATTTTCCGAATACATTTTATATGTGGGGTAAAGAACTTTTGTGCAAAGATTCCGCACTCATACCGTCCAAATATCATATGGGCATTTTTTGGGTTTCGCACCGTTTTGTCCGTTTGCAAATTTGGCGCGAATATTTGACAGGCGAACAATAGAAACCCTGTTAGTGTTTTACAAACTATCAATCACGTAGCCATCTTTCTGGAAATTCATTGGCTGGCGACTTTAAATTTGTTTAATCCAATGCTAATTAACAATATCCTTTGCAATTAGGCCTGTCTTATCCGAGTCGAGTAATAAGAATTTAGGATTATATCAAACTTTGAGTTAGCAAAAAAAGTTGCCTTAAGGATTTTTTACCTTGTTGATCGTCGCTTGTCTTGAAAGAACGAAAGGCTGCTTGTTTTAAAGCTGGTTTAGTTTCATGGTCTGAGTGTTTTCCTTTCAGAGAAACAAAACAAGGATTAACGGTAATTTCACGGTCCGTGCTTCTCTCAGCCTCCTTCCAATTTGAGCTTGGAGAGCAAAAACATTGATTGATTTCAAAGGCGATTTGTTCTTACATTTTGAAGCAGCCAAGAAAATCGAACGTTTGTTCGGAATTACTGTATAGCGGCGAGCCCCAAGCGAAACGATACCTGGGGTTTTAATCGATGTATCGCTTGACGCAAATAGTGCAAATTGCGCCAACTCGATCGATCGACGACTATGGAAGCGTTGGCATAAATTAAGCTGGTTGTTTGTCAGTAGCGCGACAAACTTGTACACCTGCTCGGCTGGAGTAGATGCGCTACTCGCAAGTGAACTTGGATCAATTCTTTCGATGTGAGGCCTCGGGATTCCGTCATGGCTACCGATGTGGGAGCTTGGCTGCCCTTTGCAAGAGCGGCAGCAGTAGGATGGGTTCCTTTAGCTACATCGCCAATGCCTCCCCCACCAGAAACCCATAAAAAAGATGAACGTGTTACCATAAACGTGAGTGGGCGCCGATTCGAAACATGGCAAAATACACTGTCGCGCTTCCCGGAAACTCTACTTGGAAGTGACGAAAAGGACTATTTTTTCGATTCGGAAACAAATGAGTATTTTTTTGACCGCGATCCAGACTTGTTCCGGCACGTTTTGAATTATTATCGCAATGGAAAGCTGCATTATCCGCGAGGTGAATGTGTATCTTCATTTGAGGAAGAACTTTGTTTCTTCGGCATTTCCGAAGACGTCGTCTATGATTGCTGTTGGGAGGATTTTCGCGAGAGGAAAAAAGAATGCGAAGAGAGAATTTTCGAACCCGATAAACTGGAAGACGGCGGATCACAAAACGGCGAAGAAAACATGGATTCTACGTTCCGTCAGAAGATGTGGACCGCGTTTCAGAATCCTCAAAGCGGCCGGCTAGCTTCTCTTGCTTATTACATCACCGGGTTTTTTATTGCAGTGAGTGTGATTAGCACAGTGGTCGAAACACTACCTACGGACGGTGGAACCATTGGAGACGTGAACAAAAACATTTTCTTTTCGTTGGAAACTGCCTGTGTCGTAGTCTTCACGATTGAGTATCTAGCGCGTTTATACGCGGCACCCGACCGTTGCAAATTCGCACGGGATCTCATGAGCATAATCGATGTGGTGGCAATATTGCCTTACTACGTTGGGCTGTTTATGCCGGATAATTCTATAAGTGGAGCATTTGTAACTCTCAGAGTTTTTAGGATCTTCAGAATTTTCAAATTTTCCAGACATTCGCGTGGGCTTCGAATTCTGGGATATACGCTAAAAAGCTGTGCCTCGGAGCTTGGATTTTTGTTGTTTTCGCTCTCAATGGCGGTCATAATTTTCGCTACTGTGATGTACTATGTGGAAAAGGGAGTCCCTAAAACGAAATTTGAGAGTATCCCTGCCAGTTTCTGGTATACAATCGTCACAATGACAACATTAGGGTAAGTTGGGTTTATTCTATCTTCTACAAGCAATGCACAACTACTTGATGATTAGAACGCACGCTAATGTTTACCTTTGACAACAGACATTATGTCCTTGTGCAAATTATTCTAGTTTGCTCTTAACATTTTAACTGTCATTTCGAGAGACTTCCACCAGGGAAAACTTTCTCTGTAATTTTGTCAATAAGGGTGTCTGGACGAGATCGTCAATTTTTTCTCTCCTATCGCTTGTGATCTAGAATTCTTTAGTTAGTGTCATCACAATGTATTGAAGTTATCGAAGTTTGCCAAAGTTACAGATTACTTAACATTTACGACCGAAAATGGTTTGGCAACGTCTCGATTCAGAAACAAAAATTACGGGATATTGTCAGCTTCCAAGTACGATCGGGCTTAATTTGACTGTAAAGGGATAACATTTTGATGCAGATGTGTACATATATATTTCTTGTGCATTTACCATGTCTTTTTGACGAAAATTTGCAATGGGAATACTGAACAACACATTTCGCCGTTGAATTTTTATGACCGGACCAAATTGATGTATTGCTAGCTAGTTACGTTTGTAGCCCAACTTTTTTGTGGTAAATAATTTGGAGAAAGGATAAAATAAAAACTTCCCGTATTTAGAATTTAATATTTACACGGAATATACTGGTAATATAACACAACACGTCTTTGTATAAAGACGCCTGTCAAACAGAAATTTACAAGTGCTTGACATATGTTCGTAAATTTGTTCTTAAAAACATCTGACGATCGTTCTATTCTAAACTTTTCAACAGCAAGAAGTCTAACGGCGAAAGAGCTCGGTTTATTTGTGGTATGCTCTTCGATAAGCTTCTGATAAAAGCTAAATGAATTACGTTTCTGAAACTGTGATGTTTTCGGAACTTTTGAAACCGATCCGCTAAGTCTTTGTAGAAAACTCAAGGAGAAAAAACAACGTGGAATCCTCTCACGGAAAACGTGTCAATCAAGTTAAAATTTTATGGATGTTTTGTAAGCTTTGTTTTACTGTCGAGGTGTATGTCACCTGGACAATGAGGAGTTTAATTTTTCCTTCTTTACGTAGAAACAACGAAAAATATCAGAATGCGAATGAATTTTTAGCCGCTTTGGATGTAGACACTAAGCTATTTATTAATTTGCAAAACGGCTGCAATTGCCAATTTTGTCATATTTGAATTTTATTTCATCCAAGAAAGACACACTTGTGCTGTCTCCTGTTGTGTGGTGTTTCAAATTCGTTTTCTCCCTCACGGCGTTGAGAAATTTTGTGGTTTAGGCTCCCTTGTAGAAAAAGCAAGTGTTAAAGATCGATCGATTGCGTTAAAACGCGATGCTTGAAAACGCGAGATGTTTAGGTTTATGACTCAAAGAACTTCGTGTGTAAAATAATAAGATCCTGTCGCCCTGTGTGAGCTAAATTAATAAGAAATTGAAAGAAAATTACAGCTGTTGGAAATTGTTTAGACTTGGATAATGAAAGTCGAAGCAATAATTTCGTCCAAAGTAAAACTACAACCTACTTTTAAAACCGAGAACCCACTTCACGGCTTTAAAAGCCTTGAAATGGGTTCTCGCATTTTTTTTTTAAAAAGTGAATTTCTGCGCATTGAAAGGTTTTAAAATCTCTTGTGCGTTGCCTTGGCTGAATAAAGCCCTTAATTTGCTAAAAGAAAAAAACCACTGGGCATCTCAAAACTATTCTTGCATGAAAAGTCAATGATCCGTTTCAAGTGCTCCGTCCGCGAGAATGGGAGAAACCAGACTAATTATAAGGGTTCTTAAGTGCCGATTATGAGGCGGAAACACGCTGAAATTGATGTTTTTCTTTTGAAGTCGACTGTATTTATGCATATCATTAAGATCAATTCCTTTGTGACTTGCTCAACAATTCTGCTTTTCTTCGGCTTGTTTAATTTTTTTTTTCTTTTGGTTTTCAACTGTTTATAATTTTATAAGCACCAAGGGAAAGTCTACCATAATAAATATTTTATACTTTGCCAAAGTTTTTTTTCCACTGGTATGTTGAAAATTCACGGTATTTTTCATCCCTTACATGTATGTCTAGTAGTTTTTATTGCAAAACACCATCAGGCAAAAGGAAGCAAATTGCAGGAAATGTTAATTTTTTTTCTTTGCAATGTCACTAGAAAGGAGCTGCATTAAATGTTTTTCTTGGTTCAGAAACCACATATTTTAATGGTCTGATGAATAATGGTTATGTTTACTGAGTTCAATCCATTTTATCAATCAATTTATTTGTTTTGACTTAAAATATAAATTGAAAACATGTTGTTTCAAAAAATCAAGGCAAATTGTTGAACTGAGATTCCTACTACCAAGTAAGCATGTACCCATGGCCATAATCAAGGAAATACAGTGACTTCTTGTTTTATAATAAACCTCATTAGCTGACATGAATACTTAGAGAATTCTGAATGTCGATACAGAAGTTCATGCCATAATTAATGAATAACAAGTTCATAAGTTATCTGCATCCAGTTTGTCACTGGCATTACACACATACACCAGTAATAAATGTTTGATAAAGAAGGTCTTTAAAGGCAGCTTAACGAACTGGTGTGGACCTGCAACCAACTTACACAAAATTGATAAAGACAATTATAGAAAACAAATAAGTGAATACAAAATACACTGTACAGTGACAAAATTCAGATACAGGAATAACCACTAATGAAATAGAATGTTATTTACAGGTACAAAAGTACTGCAATGAACATAATTTTCAAGATCCTTGTGGGGAATTGCTTCTCAATTTTTTTACTTTTATTTTAAAATCATCAATATTATTACACTCTTGTGCTGTTTTCTCTAAGCAGTTCCAGACAACAGGACCTCTAAAAAAGAGGCGTTTTTCTCCTAACTCCAAGTTCTTCCTCGGCACTGCAATCAATTCCCTTTCTGTGTCGATTTTACAATCTTGACGTAACCTACATGCACCTGTACCAAACCTCCTTATGGTGATCAATTTATTGCATATCAACTTTTGAAGGGTTAGTAGCACCCATGAGCTCCTGCACAGGGAAACTTATACACTGCTAAAGTTTTTTATCATTTTTGTTTGAAAGAAGAGAATTTTTCTACAGTTACATTTTGGCCTTCTGAAACGACTGAATGTTTGAAATTATATGCACTGGAAATAGGGATTTAAAAAGGCTTGCTAACTGTCCTCTACATTTTTTGTTGTTGTTTCAGATATGGTGACATGGTACCAGAAACAACCCCTGGGAAGATAGTGGGTAGTCTGTGTTCTCTCAGTGGCGTGCTTGTGATTGCCCTTCCTGTGCCTGTCATTGTATCTAATTTTAGTCGAATATATCTGCAAAATCAAAGAGCAGACAAACGGAAAGCCCATAAGGTAATGTTTCTTCTGTACGTTGTATACACCTAACTGAAAAAACGTTGTGGGGTAAAAAACCATGAACTATATGAACCCAATGGTTTTCTGGGAAGCCGAAGAACCTGCTTTGATTCTCAGACACCGTGCATATCATAATGGCACGGAAAAAATAAAACTGATAGGTATACTCCAAAAATTCTCCATGAATAAACAATACCTTAAATATCAATGAACGGAACAGAGTAACAAGCTTGCCAAGCTGTTTTCTCAGAATTCCATCATGCTGCATCGTTCGTGGTTTATACTTTTTAGCAGACGTTTCTTCAATCAGGTGTCTACAGTAGTAAGCCACAGGTACATTTAGGTGTTAGGACAAAGCATGTACCGCTAACAGACCTAGGCTCAAAACAAAACTCACATTGGATTTAAGGTCAAGCACTCACCCCTTCAGTTGCAGAGTGCTCTTTAGAGGATGTTTGTCCACATTAGCAGTGGTCTCCTACAGATATGCTGTTTTAGCCTGTCACACAATCTTTCCCTCCTGAATGAGATCTCTAGGTAGGCAAATGTGACTTGCCAAAACATCTTTTTGATTTGTACCGTTTTTAAACTTGTTTTTTTTTAATTGTTCATGCTTCTCCTTTAATTTGTACTTGTGCAGGAGCTCTGAAATACAAATGAGTCAATCAGTCAATGAAATCAATCAATCAATCAATCAATCAATCAATCAATCAATCATCAATCAATCACAGCCCTGTCAGCATGTTTTGTAGTGGTAGGCAGGATAACGGAAGTTGCAGGCAGCAAGGGCCAGAGAAATTCTTGATAAGAGTCAGGATAAGTGAACTCTGGTGCGAATTATGTAGGTGGCATATTACTATCTACTGTAGTGGCAAAATAATATTATTGATGGCTGCCTGCAACTTTTGACAAGGTTCTCAAATAATAAATCAATCAATCGATCGATCAACCAAACAATCAGTCAACCAATGAAACAATCAATGAGTCATTCAGTCAGTCAATCAATCAAAGTTAAAATAAATTAGTGGAAGGAGAACATACTTTTCTTTGCTGCTTGACATGACCTAGAGGTCTTTGTAGCGAGAATCGGAAAAACGTGATTATTTTCTGGAAACTTAATATTGTGGTTGTAAGGGAAAACCAATCAGATGTTAGGAGAATAAACTGCAAGCTGTGATGGACCTTATTATTGTCATCCTTTCTAATTTTCCATCTGATTGGCTGTGGCACAATCACATTGTACAACAAGGGCAAATTTAGAGGGTGCAATCTTTGCTTACGACTGTCATATGGGACTTTTGGAGCATGTGCTGCTCGCGACAGGCAAAGATCGTATGCAACTCATCATTCTAACATTTTAATTGTGGTTACGGCTGTCGTAGGGTTTTAAAACATGTTTCAAAATCCTATAACATTTTTGTGTTAAGTGTGCGACTGTCGTGAACTGTGTTGTACGTCTGATTTAGATGACACGATTCATGTTGTGGACATGATGGGAGGAAGTTGCATACTACATTCATACAGAAAAATCGTACCATCTAAATCGGCCCTAACAAGACAAAGTCAAAATGCTTTTCAGATTTACAAGTGCTGTAAATTGAGTTTTCTTGTTGCTCGCAGTTTATTTTTGTAGCTTCTTCTGATTGGCTGTTAATATCAATTTGATTCTGAGTCAACAGACAAAAGGCCATATGAAGGGCCCGGTGGAAAAAGGGCGTAAGTGATGATTTGAGGTTAAAATCGAAATTGCTCCTATTTAGCTGAACATTGGCACACAGGCTGGTTTTCATGTGAGGAACGCTGTTGCGCACTTATTTCTTGACCTGAGATCTAAAATTTGAAGAATTAGCGTATGCTTAAAACTGACACAAAGAAAACAACAGGACCGCGGATTCTAGGTTGAATTCCTTTGTTTTAGTTCAGGCAGAGAACAAAAGAAATCTTTCACGCATCACTTGAGCGAGTTCAGTTCAACAAAACTGTTCACATAAAAGTAATACAATGTAAGCTAATTCCTCAAATTTTAGATCTCAGGTCAAGAAATAAGTGCGCAACAGCATTCCTCACATGAAAACCAGCCTGTGTGCCAATGTTCAGCTAAATAGGTCGCTGGAGCAATTTCGATTTTAACCTCAAATCATCACTTACGCCCTTTTTCCACCGGGCCCTTCATATGTTTGATTGTGTTTTCAGAAAGCAAGGGTGTCTATTTCAAAGACAATGGCTGGCACAGCTCTGGTTTCACCTCCTGACAAGGAGTATGTTCCACTGGTAAGTCAGATATTAGAATACCATAAAACCCTCTAGAATATGACGTCACAAGATGCGCAGGGTTCTGTAATCCCATTACCCTATGGAAGGCCTCCTCCCCCTCTGTCATCCCTCACAAGTCTGGGACAGAGACATGAAGCAAGGACAATTTCGACACAGATAAGTTTCTTTTCTAAGGGCCAAATTGTTGCCTGCCCACCCTGAATTTCCCTAGCCTGAATGAACTGTTTCAAATTGATGGAACACACTGCTTTGAGTGAAGGAATGCCAGATGTCCCACTTCACAAATTTCTTTAATTGTACCACATTGCCCTCTTGTCCTTAAGCCCTTGAGGGCATCTAATTCTTTTTAGGGAAAGTTCAAGGGAAGCAAATGTTATACCTGCAGCATTTTTTGACCATTCTTTTCTGTGGAGTTTTTGGTCGAGCTTGACGTTACCTCGACTGGTTTGTTTAGCATATGTATGTGGTTTTTATTTCCTGTTTTGTTGCGTTGTAATTCATTATGTTGTGTTGCATTGCGTTGTGTTGCGATCCGTTGTGTTGTATCTATTGAGCTGCATTGCGTTCTGTTGCATTGTGATCCGTTACATTGTGTTGCGTTGTGATCCGTTGTGTTGTGTTGCCTTGTGCTGTGTTGTGCTGTTGACAAGTTCAGCATTTCTAGTATTCCGTCTATGTTAAAGTTGTACGTAAGTAGACATACTCAACCAACCTCACTCACTGGGAGACATTCTCTTCACCAGAGAACTAGACAAACTCAACCACCCTTACCAAATAGATAAACTCAACATCTTTCACTTAGTTTAAGACAGTACGAACCCCACTACACGACCAACTCGAAAAACTCCACAACCCTCAATCACTGACAGACAAAATCTCCTCATCTCAACACAACTCGACAAACAAAACGACCCTTACCAAACAGACAAACTTAACAATCCTCACTTATTTTAAGACAGTACGAACCCACAACACGACCAACTCGACAAAGTTGACTAATTGTCATGAGCTGAGGCAGACTAAAACTTCACACCTCGACACAACTCCTTACCAAATAGGCAAACTCAATAATGCTCACTTTCTCTAAGACAGTAAGAACCACACAACTTGACACACTCAACAAACCTCACTCACTGGCAGACAAAATCTCCACGCCTCGACACAACTCGATAAACGCAACGACCCTTACCAACTAGACAAACTCAACAAACCTCACTCACCGGCAGACGAAATGTTCCAGACCTCGAAACAACTCGACAAACACGACGAGCCTTACTAAAAAATCGATCAACAATCCTTACATACTATAAGACAGTACGAACCCCACCACGTGAACCAACTAGACAAACTCGACTGACCGGCAAAGCATCTCGACAACTCGACAAAGTCAACAGACGGACTTCACCAAACACTGTAAACTCGGCAAACAACCAACTCAACAAACTCCACCGACTCTACTAGCAATTGTTTTAGATGATCTTAACTCTTTCATTATTTTATTTTCATCTATGAGCCAACTCATCAGTATATTCTTCCGAAAGATTAAACTTTCAACCCTGTAAACTCTGTTGGCTTTACCAAAAAGGTAGACCAATGTTTTTGCAATTGATACAGTATTTGTTAAGGTTTTGGGTAAAGGGGTGCCTTGTTAAAGCTTGCATCATATTTAGAGGGGCTCTGTCACGGTGATTTTCAAGTCCGGTTTTCGGTAGAAGAATGTTCTGAAAAATATTTAATATACATGTATCTTTTCTCGTGCACAAAATGCTCCTAGAACATCAACAGAATTAAAGGAATATATCACGTTTAGCTTTTTATAGCAATCCTAAAAATTGTTTATGGTGCCCCTTTAAGACTACTGATTCTTTTTAACACAAAAAATGGTCACCAAAAACACTCTCATTTGTGAAAGAGATGCAATTTTGCCTATAAAGTTAACCAGGGCAACTGAAGGCACATAAAAAAGTAGTCGTGTTTACAAAAATTCCACGGAGAAAACGGTGTTTGCCTGTGGAGAATACAGAATGGAAGGTTTGCTCATTAAGTCGTCGAGTTGGTCTAGCTCAAGCATGGTTGAACCGTCGTACAGTGTACGTCCGTCTAGTCGAAGGAACGAAGGAACAGGAAAACTGAAAAATTTTAAGCCAACAAACTAGAGTAACAAGTAAGAGACAGATCACAACACAACAAAACACAACACAACGCAATACGAAGCAGACAACAAAATGTAACACAACACAACACAACACAACCAGTCAAGGTAACGTCGAGCTCGATCAAAAACTCCACGGAAAAAATTGGTCAAAAAATGCTGCACATTTGGCAAATGTGAGTGAGGTATAAAAGTTGTTATATATTAATCAGAATTAAAGAGACCATAAATAATAATTTCATTGTGTGATTCTTGTAGGGTGCTGGTTTGGAGTTGACGCAAATTCCAGTGAGCAATAAAGAGAAAAATTTTCTTGATGAACAACACACACACCTCTTACAGTGCTTGGAAAAAGCTACGGTATGTGATCCTTCTGGGAGGCATGGCAGCAGTTTTGCAGTGGTTAGCATATCAGACTTGAACAGACCTTAAACTGAAAGATTAAGGCTTGGCCTTTGCATTGTGATGTGTTGTTTCCTTAGACAAAAAAAAATTATTTACATTATATTGTTTCTCTGCATCCAGGTGTATAAATGGGGACCAGTGAATCAATAGGGAAAATGTATTAAAAATAATACTGAGGGTAATCCCATGATCAGGTAGATTTGCATCCTACAAAGGAAGAGGAAGTACTATAAATTGATGCCCCTGGTTGCTTTATGCTAGTATGGAAATCAGGTTTAAGACATCTTAAAGCACTTCAGTTTTGCATTTGAATTTGTTAATGTATTAATAAGCCACTGAAGTTTCAGCACAGGCTACTTTATACTCAACTTACTTCACCACAGGCCACTTACTCAAAATTTCTTAACATGCTCTGTGGGCCTGACTTCTCCTAACCGACCACCTCCCATACATGTAAGTGACCACCTAGACCTGGCATTTTGGATGGCAAAAAGTTTTGTAAGTTTGAATTGTCGGAAAGCACAAGTTTGCATATTTTAATATTAGTTTGCCATCTGGAGATCAAGCCTTTATGGCATGGGGCTCAAGATTGTTTGTGCATAGGACAGCTCTAGAGATCCTAGGACGGGAATTTGAATCTGAGTTTTGTACTCCACAGGCACGGCAGTTTGTAGAAATGGAATACTCTTACAAAGGTGAGCCAGTAAGGAAAACCCCCAAGCTGTCATCGCCCATTTGCACTCCATCTGGTTCGCCAATTTCCTCGTCAGTTTCACTGGCAGCAGTGTGCGACAATGCTTGTTACAACCGAAACAGTTACACAGGAAAGTGTATGAAGCGAACAAGGTCACTGTCTGAACCTGCACATCAGCATGAAAATGCATTTTTACCAGACCACTTTGAGATGAATGACATTAAAGGCAAGCACAAGGGGAATTCTAAGCCGCATAATGATAAACATCAACCAAACAACATTACAACATCGGCTATTGTGACCTTGCCAGATTTTGAAACTGTTGCAGTCCCTAACAACATTCATGATGGTGCACCCAATCGCAGATATGAGAACTGTAACAACAGGCGAGGATCTCACACCATAATTTAAAATTGAGCTGTTTTAGGAATTAAACCAGAATTCAGATGAATTAGGCAAATAAGTTAAAAATGTCCTGGAAAATGAAAATTACCAGTGAGATGTTGTCAAAATCAACTCTGTTGTTACTGAAAATCATGAAAATTGGTCCAAGAACTGTCATGGAAATTAACTTAGAAAGAGAGTGCAGAGTGTTATAAGTGCTAGTAGTCAAAAAATTTTCTTGATATTTAAATTAAGGCAATTATTTATAACAGCTGCAGAGCTCACTCTGTTAGCCTTCAAACAGAATGTTTGCTGCTAAGTGGCATTTGAGTGCCACAACATTTTGGGATGCAGTTTTGAATAATGAGTCCATCATTTTTCACATGGGAACTTTTTGGTGAACTTTTTACCAAAATTAATTCTGAGTCTAAATTAATGTCACAACGTGCAGAGCACAGTTTTGTGTAAACGATGCATGGTCATCGCAAATACATTGTATTTATCCAAAAGTTTCAAGTGGACATAATTTTCTACAAAGCTAAAGGGAAGAAGTGCTATAAATTTACAAGCACAAAAAGATGCCCAGGAGGAAGTCAATCACAAGTGTGGAAACAGCGTGACCACGCCCTATGGAGGTGGCGTCACAGCACCATATGGAAAGGTCCCAGTGATAAACGCCTAGACAGGCAGTTGAGTGTTTATGTCAGCCTATTCTGGATCTTAGTGATTGAGCACTATCATGAGTGGTTATCCCATTTTGGGGAAAAAGAATAAATTGTAAAGAAGATCTAAGATCTAAGTGGGTTAACAAGGAAGCCATATGACTGATAGCCAGTACGATCGAACATGCTGTTCATGGAAGGATACAGAATTCGCTAGGACTCTTGGAGAGTCAATCGACCAAGCTGGAACAAGGTTAGCCAAAAATTCCTTGAATGTTAAGTGTAAAAGGCAACTAAATGCATTCAATTTACTTGACTGTGGAAAGTCAAGTTGGATTTAAACTTCCTAGAGATAAAATCTTTTAAGGAAAAAGTTCATTTTTCAAGATATGATGAAAACATTTGTACAAAGGGATTTTATGAAACTACAGATTGCTTTGTGGTCTGATTGCAAGGTGACATTAACAAGCAAACGTACCTGATTATGGAAGACTTCAAACAGTCCACATGTCTCAGTAGATAGAAGATCTATAGTCAGTCAGCCCTTTGCTTCTTATGGGAACCCAGGCACAAATGTAACAGATTTACCTCAATTGACACTAAGAAAAAATAGAATAGCAAACAACATCAAAGGAAAGTACTTCTCATTGACTTTCGTTTAACTGATCACACTTTAGGTTTAACTATTACAGAGTGACTTAACTATTACAACCAAAAAGTACTGAGTCAGACATAACTGATACTACCACAGGAAAGTACTGTTTAATAGCTTTCATTTGAATGGCGATTTCATCCACAGACTGAAAAGTTAGAACCAACTTTGTACACTGTACAGAAAAATAAACAGTATCAAAGGAAAGCCCTGCGCAGTTGCTTTTATTTGAATGGTCAAACTTTACGACATTGTCCGGAGACTGAAAAGTGAGAACTCTCTTTTACAGCATAATAAACAACATAAGTATATACCAAACCAGTGTATGGTTTTTTTTTTTCCCCTGCACTCTGAACGGGGGATTGGCTACTCAAACTCAGGATAGTATCTGTTATGCACCTCCTAGCATTTTCTGGATCTGTATGCCAGCTACATAGCTTTCCCTCATTATTCACGGAAAAAAGAAACTATTTGGTGCTGGCTTTCCACTGGTTTAGCATATACTAAAACAATTGAAGGGGTATGGGGAATAAGGCCCTAAGTGACTCCTGATCTAATGCCAAATTCTCCCCTTGATTCACAGGCTTATATAAGGTAAATGGGAAGGAGAATTTAGCAATTTGTCAGATGTCACTTGAGGCTTTATTCCACGCACATCTTCAATTACTATTCACCACAAAATCGGCAAAGAATGGCAGACATTCACCTCACTCACCAAATCCACATTATTCAACTCAACTTCGGTGAATAATTGTTAACTATATCAAAATGCCACTGAGTCAAAGCTTTCCTTTGAATGGACTGGTCACACTGATTCATGTGTTGCAAGGTTTGAATTTGAGAGGTAGAGGGTTTGATTGAATATCAACTAGCGTGAATGGAGATCTTGAAGGTGCATGTCCCAGAAAACCCAGAGTACCATAAATTAACGATTACTGATAATGTTAATTATTTATCTGTCAAGGTACACAAAGCAGCTATTTAATTTTTGCAGTGTTCTAGGTCACATATAGTAAGCCAGGGTAAAGTTTGTTTATTTTTTTGCTCTTCCTTTTCATTAGATGAAAATGTTAAATGTACTGCCTAGCTACCAGTGTTCTACCTAGGTGCGAATTAGAGTGTGGCCCAGCCACTTGAACCACTTTACAAGCACGCTATTATTTTCTTGAGTGCCCTTACATTTTTTAGCCACTGCATTTATGCAAATATTATGCAAATAATTTATTAAATTTTGCAAGATCATGTTACTACTTTTCTGGCATGTAAATGTCTTGGCCTGTTTCAAGCAGTGTGCCTAACTGCCATGCCATCAGGTTGATTGACACCC
Source organism: Siderastrea radians (assembly GCA_964017195.1). Taxonomy (NCBI): domain Eukaryota; kingdom Metazoa; phylum Cnidaria; class Anthozoa; order Scleractinia; family Rhizangiidae; genus Siderastrea; species Siderastrea radians. The sequence goes on from OZ024899.1 coordinate 24,550,826, forward strand.
CAAGCCCTGCACTGTACTGCGGTAGTACAATAATGTACAAGCATGTAAAAGCATGCCAAACTCAAGTGTTAAGTTATTTTTGAGTAATTTGCATTCAGCTAAATTGGAAGTTTTGGTTCACATAGAATTTGGAATTTTGCACAACTAGGTTAAGCTGGATGTTTGAAAAGCTGTGCTATATGTAGTTGAACCAAAAATTAATGCATTTGAATTTGGTATGAAGGAAGCAATAATATTATTGCTATCTGAAACAGGCCTTATCCTAGGGTCTGATATTTTTTCCACCTAGCCAGAACACTGCAGTATAGTGTAATATTTAAGTGGAATATACATATCAGTTGTATTTATTTCATTCTGTATAATTATATGGTGCGAAAAGTTGCATTTATTCTACAACACTTATTCTTTTGTTTCAACTAACATTCATGCAGTCATTGATCTTGTATTTTTGAAAAACCTGATAGTCAAGCTGAGTGCCATAATTAACTTGAACAATTTATATTAGTCCTCTCAATTACTGAAGGTCTGGGTGCAGGAGTGGCAAAAATCTTTATCTCGTCCAGCTAGAACTGCAAAACTAATAACCACAACACGCAACATCAACACTGATTTCTTTTTGGAATTTTAAATTAATTATTTAATATATGTTTTTATCAAATGGTTCTATATTATAATTAAAACTGAATTTAAGGTCATTCCCCCGAAATAAAATTTAACATATGACTTTCGTCAAACTTTCACGCGTTGTTATCTACCGGTCAATGTTTTGAAAAATAAAGTAAAAAGAATAGGTCCCCATGTTCGTTTACGAGATAACACTGTCTCAAGTTACCCCATAATTCCTTGCAATTTTGCCTAACGAACACATGTTTATTTGATCAGTTTACGCTACCTTCCATAGGCAGAGGAAGCACACGATTAAAGCAAACCTTGAAACAATGTACTAGATGTAAAATATCGATAACAAGGAACAATTTACTAGAAGTTTTATGGCAGATGCTCAAAGCATCAGACGAAATTGACTTAAAGCCTTCCTTACGTGCGTGTTCTCCAGGTCGTCATTTCACCTCCGTGAGTAACGCGTTTCTACTAATAACTTTTTTTTCGAACATGTGTTTTTTTTCTAACTCTTTAAACAAAAAGAGGAAGAATGGTAGGTCAAAAATATTTGAAAAAAAAGATAGGTCACCATGCCTGTTTAAGAGTAAATAACTATTCTTTTCTCTGGTGAGCTTAGCCTCATAGGAAACCTATTACTCCCTGGACGTGTGCACGCTGTGAGCACGCGCAAATGACGCAACAAATCGTGCACAGTAAAGATGCGTAATGCAATACAGGGGAATGACCTTAAGGTTAGTGTCCACTGTGAATAAGAATTTCTTTGATTAGATTTATTATCAGCAGCAGTGTTTTTTTTTTTTACTAATTAATGCTTGAACTCCCAGCAGAGCAAAATAAAATCATTTAACAGTTCAGTGCTGACTAAATTTCAAGACTGGTTTGTTTGAAATGTAGTTTGCCCTATTCTAGTTATGTTCTTCATTGAAAAAAACTGAAAGAACAAGAAATGTGATTTCATTTCTTTATTAATTTTATTTACATAACGTGACAAAAAATGCATAAGCTGCACAAGAATGTCACAGAAATGAAGGGTACTCAGAAAATCCTTGACCTAACTCAAACAATCAGTTCTAACCAGCTGTGAATGGAAGGGAGTTGGGGAGGGTGGGTGGTGGGACCCTTCTAACCCACATCTAAGTACTGTAGCACTTTGTTATCAGTATTTACCATTTTGGAGCTGAAAATTAGAGTAAGAGAATTTAATTCAATACTCAGAGTAAGGTTAAAAAAAATCCTTATTTTCTCTAAAGAATAATGAATGATCAAGCTGTTTTCCTTGGTTACTGAAATTCTGGGGATGATGCTCCTTTGAAGGAAAATGTAACAAATATAATTTATGTATGGTTGTATTAAGTGAAGATCAGTAATGCTGATGCTGGGAGTAAATGGTTTAACGAAACTGGTTATCTTTGAATTTTTGAGGGAAATACAGCTCAAGGAGTTTAAGTTTTGTTTATTTAAAACACATTTTGATTATTTATAAATAGACATAAATATTATATTATATAAGTTATTTATTGTGTTGAGGCTAATACTAAGTTGTTTCTTTCACACCTATCAATTGAGCTGTCATGCAATGCTTCTAGAAGATGTTGCCTGACAACCTTAAAAATACTTCTTTGAGTGACACAAAAACCAAGAGAATGCATTTGGGAATGGTAGAGTGGTGTGACAGTATTAGTGATTTCATTTCTAGGAAGTGTTGTGTGACAGACCAACATAATGCATGCTTGCCATGGAGCCAAGTTATGCAGTGGTTAGAGGATTGTTGTAGAAGCTTGATTTTACAATGTGAAGAAATTTTAGTTTTCCATTTGCGAGCATGTGCTTGAAAGTTTTATTTATAATTTATCTGGAACTTAGCAGTACCTAGACAATAATAAACAGAATTGCAACAATATCCTTGATGACATTGTTTTCTTTTGCACCGTTTTTTTTTTTACTTCTGAGAATGTAAGGACTTAACTGTTGAGAATTATTTACAAAGAATACCACCACAGCAAAGTAAACTTACCTTAGTCATGCTTTAGTGAGCCCATTTTGCACTTGCTCACGTCGTGAACACTCGGGCGTTTTATCCACAGCCGCAAATGTTAGAACCACCTTGTACGGCATAATTAACTCTGGAATATACAGCACTACGGGAAAGTACTGCTTAGTAGTTTTCACTTGAATGATTAAGCTGAGGCATGTATTTCGTGCACAGATCCAACAGACACAACCATCTTCAAACGTTTTTTTGGTTCAACCCAGGGTTCAACCTCAACCTCGTTTTTACGAAAGGAGGCTGGAAACTAGTCTTTCAATCGTAGGTACGTGGTGTAACTGTCATATAGTGGTTTGACTTAATCTAATATAGGCATAAACGTAGGAAGCGATATACATAGCTATATACAGTTATACATAGATATACACAGCCCTACATGGCTATACACAGCTCTACATGGCTATACACAGCCCTACATGAATATATACAGCTATACATGGCTATACACAGCTATACATAGCTATGCACAGCCATACCTAGCTATATACAGCTATTCATGACTATACACAACCCTACATGGCTATACACAGCTATACATGGCAATACATACTCTACAGAGCTATCCACAGCCCTACATGACTATACACAGCCTTACATGGCTATACACAGCTATACATGACTATACACAGCCATACATTACTATACACAGCCATACATGGCTATACACAGCCATACATGGCTATACATAGTCATACACAGCTATACACAGCTATACATAGCTATACACAGCCCTACATGGCTATACACAGCCCTACATGGCTATACACAGCTATACATGGCTATACACAGCCATACATGACTATACATAGCTCTACACAGCTATACACAGCTATACATAGCTATACACAGTCCTACATGGCTATACACAGCTATACATGTCTATACACAGTCCTACATGACTATACACAGCCCTACATGGCTATACAGAGCTATACATGGCTATACACAGCCATACATGGCTATACACAGCTATAAATGGCTATACATAGCAATACACAGCTATACATAGCTATACACAGCTATACCCAGCTATACATAGCTATACACAGTCCTACATGGCTATACACAGTCCTACATGGCTATACACAGCTATACATGTCATACACAGCCATACATAGCTATACACAGCTATACATGGCTATACACAGCCATACATAGCTATACACAGCTATACCTGGCTATACACAGCCCTACATGACTATACACAGCTATACATGGCTATACATGGCTATACATGGGTATACATGGATATACACAGCTATACACAGCTATACATGGCTATACACAGATATACATAGCTATACACAGCTATACATGGCTATACATGGCTATACATAGTTATACATAGACATACATAGCTATACACAGCTATATATAGCTATACATGGCTATACACAGCTATACACAGCTATACATGGCTATACACAGCTATACATGACTATACATGGCTATACATGGCTATACATGGGTATACATGGGTATACACAGCTATACACAGCTATACATGGCTATACACAGTTATACATAGTTATACACAGCTATACACAGCTATACATGGCTATACACAGTTATACATAGACATACATAGCTATACACAGCTATACATGGCTATACACAGATATACATAGACATACATAGCTATACACAGCTATACATAGCTATACATGGCTATACAGAGATATACATAGCCATACATAGCTATACACAGCTATACATGGCTATACACAGATATACATAGCGATACATAGCTATACACAGCTATACATAGCTATACATGGCTATACACAGCTATACATGGCTATACATGGCTATAAATGACTATACACGGCTATACACAGATATACATAGCCATACATAGCTATACACAGCTATACATGGCTATACACAGCTATACATGGCTATACATGGCTATACATGGCTATACACCGATATACACAGACATACATAGCTATACACAACTATACATAGCTCTACATAGCTATACACAGCTATACATGGCTATACATGGCTATACATGACTATACACAGCTATACACAGCTATACACAGCTATACACAGATATACATAGCCATACATAGCTATACACAGCTATACATGGCTATACACAGCTATACATGGCTATACATGGCTATACATGGCTATACATGGCTATACACAGCTATACACAGCTATACATGGCTATACACAGCTATACATGGCTATACATGGCTATACATGGCTATACACAGCTATACACAGCTATACATGGCTATACACAGCCACACATAGCTATACACAGCTATACATGGCTATAAACAGCCCTACATGACTATACACAGCTATACATGGCTATACATGGCTATACATGGATATACATGGCTATACATGGCTATACACCGATATACACAGACATACATAGCTATACACAACTATACATAGCTCTACATAGCTATACACAGCTATACATGGCTATACATGGCTATACATGGCTATACACAGCTATACACAGCTATACATGGCTATACACAGCCACACATAGCTATACACAGCTATACATGGCTATAAACAGCCCTACATGACTATACACAGCTATACATGGCTATACATGGCTATACATGGGTATACATGGCTATACACAGCCATACACAGCTATACATGGCTATACACAGCTATACATGGCTCTACATGGCTATACACAGTTATACATAGACATACATAGCTATACACAGCTTTACATAGCTATACATGGCTATACACAGCTATACATGACTATACATGACTATACATGGCTATACACAGCTATATATAGCCATACATAGCTATACACAGCTATACATGGCTATACACAGCTATACATGGCTATACATGGCTATACATGGCTATACACAGCTATACACAGCTATACATGGCTATACACAGATATACATAGCTATACACAGCTATACATAGCTATACATGGCTATACACAGTTATACATAGACATACATAGCTATACACAGCTTTACATAGCTATACATGGCTATACACAGCTATACATGACTATACATGACTATACATGGCTATACACAGCTATATATAGCCATACATAGCTATACACAGCTATACATGGCTATACATGGCTATACATAGCTATACATGGCTATACACAGCTATACATGGCTATACACAGCGCTACATGGATATACATGGCTATACATGACTATACATGGCTATACATAGCCATACAGAGCTATATGCAGCTATACATGACTATACATGGCTAAACATAGCCATACATGGCTATACATGGCTATACATGGATATACATGGCTATACACAGCTATAGATAGCTATACATGGATATACACAGCTATACATGGCTATACACAGCTATACATGGTTATACACAGGTATACATTGTCATACATAGCTATACACAGCTATACATGGCTGTACATGGCTGTACATGGCTATACACAGCTATACATGGCTATACACAGCTATACATTGCCATACATAGCTATAGACAGCTATACATGGTTGTACGTGGATATACACAGCTATACATAGCTATAAACAGCGATACATGGCTATACTTGGCTCTAAACAGCTATACATTGCTATACGCGACTACACATAGTCACAAATGGCTATACACAGGTATAAATGAATATACACAGCTATACAGAGTTATACAGAGCTATACATGACTATACACACCTATACAAATGGCTATACACAGCTATACATAGCTATACACAGATATACATGGCTATACACAGACATACATAGCTATAAACAGCTATATATGGCTATACACAGGTATACTTAGCTGTACACAGCTATACATAGCAATACACAGCTATACACAGCCATATGTGGCTATACACAGCTATTAACAGCTATACATGGATATATACAGCGATACGTGGCTATACCCAGCTATATATGGCTATACACAGCTATACAGTTCGTTTGTTTTTCCTATCCCTTCTCTTGAAATTTGTTGTTCTTTGTAATAATTTATTTATTGTTTGCGGTCTTTCTATCAGGGACCGCGCGAGGGGTGGGCTGCCATTAAAAAATAAATGAAAAAGTTGGACAATTTCTTTGTTTCAGAGTTAATCAGTTTTCGGTTTACCAGTTAAATATAATTTTTAATTTAGACCAAAGAGGAACTGAGTACTCTAACTCCGTGTTGAAATCGCCTTTCCTTCTTTTGGCTTGATTAGTTGGAATTCTCACGCGCTCTTGGGGAATCTCGAAGAGTCTGGACCTGTTCAGACTTTTTCAAGTCACTTGAATCGATGGAAGTTGAAACTGTCGCTCTCGCTCTTGTCGGGCCATTAACTCTGCGCGTACTGCCATCGACTCTTTCCTGTTGTTGAAGAGTTTGGACTTTAGTTGACTTTTGTTCTTGTGTTGTCCGGGCATTATACATTAGGACCGTTACTTTATCAAGCTAATCTACAAATGTAAACGTTTCGTCTAGGATATATAGTTGCCAAAAGATGTCATTTCCTCAGTTCTATCGATAACAAATAAGGCGTTCAGTCCTTAATTAGGCCGCTACGGACTGACTTTGGTAGAAATGTACGTTTCATGATACTAAACTCAGTAGTGATTTAATATTCTCCAGGTCTACTTGTACAAGTTTTTTTTAAAAGAAAATGTTTTCATGTTTGAGATCTTTAAAAATGCGAATACGATAAGGTTCATAGCTTGCCGGTTTCATCTTTCGAGTAGAGCCGACCAAAGAACCTGTCAAGGAGCATTATTTTGGGCGGACTGTTTTAACTGACAACTTTTACCACACTTGGCTGCTCTAGATGCATTGCTAATTACTAGAAAAGAGAAAGTTTTTGCGTGAGATTTCCCCCCACCTGCTTTACACGAGCGATCACCAATTAGCCCCCACTCTAAAATAGGCCGCACGGTCCCTGTCTATTTAGCTGTCCCAGTTAACCGGTTTGAAACAACTTTTTTGGTCAGTGCTCGCTCAGAAAATTAATCTAGCATCATGTAGCGACGACAGGTCACCGCTTGTTATTTTGTGTTGGCTCAGTCAGCTTTTAAGCAATTATTGGTCAGGATATCCAGAATAATGAAGGCTTTAAAATTCTAAGTAAAACATCTGTAAGTTTCTCTGATCCCTAGCGCAAACTAAAATTTCAGCACATTCTTCACAGACAGTGCATGTACCACCCTCATTTCGTTCGCTTCCACACTCACAGCTATACATAGCTATACAGGGGTACAAAGGTACAACGCAGGGTAGTATTAGTGGCCCATACCTTTTCAACTTATTCCTGAATGACTTGGAAATAGTTGGACACGAAGAGATATCTTTATTTAAATATGCAGATGATTCTACAATCTTAGTTACGATCTCTAGAGATTTACCTGACGTATCGGGCATTGCATTGATTATATTTATGGATTGGACTCACGCAAATAGTGTGCACTTTAACACTAGTAAATGCAATTCACTCTTGCATAAGAAAGGCAACCCTACAGCCTATCCAATGTTATACAGTATAGCCAGGAGCCCATTATGATATTATGCACTATAGTTGTACCTCTATACTGGGAGTCACAATACAAAGTAATTGTTAGTTTAGCTTGCATGTTAAGGCAAAGCTTCATGAAGCCAGCAAATGTTTATTTATAATTACAGGCCTGTGTAAGGAAGGATACACACAGGGCGAATTAGATCAGCGCTTTTAATGCGATTGTGCTCCCTAAAATACTGTATGGCCTTTCAGTTTTTGCAGCTAGTGCTTCTGACCTCACCGCTGTGCAAAGCTTTTTAAAAAGATGCCACAAGCATCTTTGAGCTCTTGGAAAATAGTGACCGCCGCCTTTTTGACAAACTTTAACGTAATGACCATCCGTCACATAGTCTGCTTCCTAGGTATAAAGATTCATTGGAGCGCCGTAGAACTAGATCCAGTATAAGACCTTCCTATAAGTACAGAACGTTTTACAATGTAAAGATAGCTTTTTTAATAGATTACTTTTTAAGTATAACCTAGCTAGTTCCTAATTTAGTTCACTTATTGTACTTTTGCGCATATAAATAATTTTTTAAATAATTTCTATTGTAACATCTGGTACCTATTTTCATCCCATGAATAAATACATTGTTATTATTATTATTATTATTATTATTATTACTATTATTATTATTATTATTATTATTATGTAATTATACACAGCTACATATGGCCATACACAGCTATACATAGCTATACACAGTTATACCAGGAGCCCACAACCCATGTATAGCTGTGTATATCTGTGTATAGCTATGTATAGCTGTGTATAGCTATGTATGTCTATGTATATCTGTGTATAGCCATGTATAGCCATCATAGGCATGTATAGTCATGTATAGCTGTGTATAGCTATGTATGGCTATGTATAGCTATGTATAGCCATGTATAGCTGTGTATAGCTGTGTATAGCCATGTATAGCCATGTATAGCTGTGTATAGCCATGTATAGCTATGTATAGCTGTGTATAGCTATGTATGGCTATGTATATATGTGTATAGCCATGTAAAGCTTTGTATATCTGTGTATAGCTATGTATAGCTGTGTATAGCTATGTTTGTCTATGTATATCTGTGTATAGCCATGTATAGCTGTGTATAGCTGTGTATATTCATGTATACCCATGTATAGCCATGTATAGCCATGTATAGCCATGTATAGCTGTATATAGTCATGTATAGCTGTGTATAGCTCTGCATAGCCATGTATAGCCATGTATAGCCATGTATATCCATGTATAGCCATGTATAGCCATGTATAGCTGTGTATAGCCATGTATAGCTGTGTATAGCTATGTATGGCTATGTATATCTGTGTATAGCCATGTATAGCTGTGTATAGCTGTGTATAGCCATGTATATCCATGTATAGCCATGTATAGCCATGTATAGCTGTGTATAGCCATGTATAGCTATGTATAGCTGTGTATAGCTATGTATGGCTATGTATATCTGTGTATAGCCATGTATAGCTGTGTATAGCTGTGTATAGCTATGTATGGCTATGTATATCTGTGTTTATTAAAAACTGAACTAGGTATATTGGATTTCTAGCATTTTGATTGGCTGAACGGAGCTAGGCTATCAGCTCATATACCTGCTGCGACAAATATGGTCAATGAACACTCAACAACAAAGTGAGCTGAAAGTTCTTTCCTCGCGAGCAACCCGACGAGAAAAATGGACCAGAAAAATCACTTGACAGCGAATTTAAATTAAGCAGAAATTCCAACATCGTCACCAACAAGCATCACTAACAGCGTCGTCTAACACAAGTCAAAATTGTTTGAAGAAAGTGTGCAGAAATGGAAGTTTAAGCATAAAGCGTTGTGTTTACAATTAATTTCTTTCATCGATCGTCACGTCGATCATTGAAATTGAACAAACGGTAGGTTTTATCAGGAAGGCTTTCCACTTCAAAATGTCAAGACAAGACATAAAATAAAACACAATGAAATGGGGCAGGAGCATTTTAATAAAACTATCACACATTCATAGCAAGTCGGTGCGAAAATCATGAAGCAGTCTAAACAAGTACTAAAAAAATACAGCTGCAAACTACCAAGAAGGAAGGAAGGGCGAGATTTTTTTCGGCTTTACAAACGCAAAATTGACACTGGTTTACCTGCACTCGTTGTAGCTCTGTGTTCCAACAGGTCCAAATGCTCAGATAGAAATCGGATGCCATGTAAACGGAGTTGAATCGCTTTTCCAGTTGTTTGAATGTTTTTTTACCATTCCGTCCGCAACCTCTAAACAGAGAACAACTGCATTTTGCGCTTTGCGTTTAACAAACTATGATGATGAATTCTAATGTTCCTCGCTACAGTAATCTTGCTTCTGAGCTGCATAGAAATTACCTCTTCAAGTTCAAATTTGTTCTCTCTTCAGTTCGATCAAACACGCACATGATGGCTCCGTTGTGCGAACAGATTACAAACTTGTTCAGTTTCAACTCCAGCAGTTAATGTGGCGAAATTGTACAGCTTCAATCCGCTTTGAACGAGATTACAACAATGTCTCAGGAAAAATCAAACATGTACCATATTTCAGAGCCAATAATTAGAAGATTTTTCTCCAAAACTTGTGCTACTTTGTTCACTTTCGAGCACTTTTCATTGATTCATTCAGCTTTGCAATGAAACGCTGCAACACTTCGCAAGGTTTTGGCGCCTTTTTCGTTCAGTCATGTGATCGATTCTTGTTCCGTTTAAATTTCTTTTCTCATTTTTCCGTTCTTTCTTGATTTTTTAAACAGTGGTTAAGTTTTTGATAAAACAATTATTCTACTCGGGCTTGCTGGATATCAAATGATTATAACCAACTCGGCGCTACGCGCCTCGTTGGTTATCTATCATTCGATATCCAGCGCGCCCTCGTAGAATAATTGTTAAATAGCCATGTAAAGCTGTGTATATCTGTGTATAGCTATGTATAGCTGTGTATAGCTATGTATGTCTATGTATGTCTATGTATATCTGTGTATAGCCATGTATAGCTGTGTATAGCTGTGTATAGTCATGTATAGCCATGTATAGATGTGTATAGCTGTGTATATCCATGTATAGCCATGTATAGCCATGTATAGCTGTGTATAGCCGTGTATAGTCATCTATAGCCATGTATAGCCATGTATAGCTGTGTATAGCCATGTATAGCTATGTATGTCTGTGTATAGCCATGTATAGCTGTGTATAGTTGTCGATAGCTATGTATGTCTATGTATAACTGTATATAGCCATGTATAGCCATGTATAGCTGCGTATAGCTATGTATACTGTGTATAGCCATGTATAGCTGTGTATAGCTGTGTATACCCATGTATAGCCATGTATAGCCATGTATAGCTGTATATAGCCATGTATAGCTGTGTATAGCTGTGCATAGCCATGTATAGCCATGTATAGCCATGTATAGCTGTGTATAGCCATGTATAGCTGTGTATAGCTATGTATGGATATGTATATCTGTGTATAGCCATGTATAGCTGTGTATAGCTGTGTATAGCTGTGTATAGCTATGTATGGCTATGTATATCTGTGTATAGCCATGTAAAGCTGTGTATAGCTGTGTATAGATATGTATGTCTATGTATATCTGTGTATCATAGCCATGTATAGCTGTGTATATCTGTGTATAGTCATGTATAGCCATTTATAGCTGTGTATAGCCATGTATAGCTATGTATAGCTGTGTATAGCTATGTATGGCTATGTATATCTGTGTATAGCCATGTATAGCTGTGTATAGCTGTGTATAGCTGTGTATAGCTGTGTATAGCTATGTATGGCTCTGTATACTGTGTATAGCCATGTATAGCTGTGTATAGCCACGTATAGCCATGTATAGCTGTGTATAGCTATGTTTATCTGTGTATAGCCATGTATAGCTGTGTATTGCTGTGTATAGTATGTATGGCTATGTATTTCTGTGTATAGCCATGTATAGTAACTATGTATTGCTTCCTATGTTTATGCCTATATTGGATTAAGTCAAACCACTATATGATAGTTACACCACGTATCTACGCTTTGGGCGCAAAAGGATCGCGGGCTCGTTACTTCGCGGCGAATGACAGTCTCGGCGAATACCTCAGGGGTGCGTTTCTCGAAATCCCGGAAACTTTTCGGGTCGATTTCTGGCGCGATTAATATTCGCATAGCCTGTGTGCAGACGTCTCCTATTTCCTTTGCTGCACGCAGGCTGTTATTCGCACTGTATCTTGGAAAACTTCCTTACAAATATCTTAAAAGACTTGTGAAAAAAACAGCTTTGCAGAATAAGCGGTTCATGTTTTGTTTTCAAAATGAAATGGCTTTCAGGGGCATCCAACCGTTCGTTTCGGGGAATACCTTTTCGGAAGGCCTTAATTTAATCGCCTGAGATATTCGGATTTTAATAACTGTAGTGAAAACTAGAGATTTCTTTGGCGAAACATCACCTCGGACTTCGCAGCTAAGGGAGTGATAAACGTTTTCGGAGGGACAAAAGTGTAAAATAAAGCTAGTATTTAAGGAGAGCTATCAGCGGATAGGATCTAAATTTTCAGCTAAATACTACGAACAGATCAACCTGTATAAGCTTGCACAAATGTGCCTTTATAAAGCTCTTAAACAATCTAAGAAAGAAGAAAATAATATTTCGAGGTGCCCCTGGGCTTTTCGGGGCTTTCGAGAAATGTGCACCATCCAGGCTCAATTGACCTAACTAGTTACAAGTGCTGTTGTTTTACTTGAAATTTAACAGCCGCGTTACATATACAGCCAAACTGCAAGCTGAAGGTGCTTCTTTTTACGTAGTCAACATTGGTTTTACATTGTACATAAATTGCTTTTTCATCTTCCATGAACCATGGTTGAACAAAGTGGTTTCTCACGAGACAGTTTTTGACTGACTGACCTTACAAAGTTATTAAAATGAGATATTGACCCCTTACTGCTAATGAATGTAGACACGCCTGTTCCTGGGCCCAATTCAAAATAAACAGCCTGTGCCACATATAAAGTACCTTCACTTCAGCCAACGGCCACGAGAAAGGCACGGAAGCATAAACCAGCAAACAACATGGTGAGCCTACGATTGAGATCAGACCCGTAACCCTGGGGAGTATCTACGATTTGCAGACAGCGGGACCTCGAACAAACGACCAGCAAATGCGGGAATATCGATCGGCAGAATACTGAGGAGCATATGAAAGTGTTTTAATTGCTGTAAATTCAATTTACTTTTTGGGCTAACTTTGATGACAGACTCTCACCGCTACAGTAAAAAAAAACTTTTCAACAGTCTAATAAATGAAGTTACTAGTGTCAGCTCACAGGAACGTCTTGCACCAGGATCTTTTTTTTTTCGGCCCACCGTCAGGGCACCCAACGGTTCGCTTCGTGGAATATCTGTCCGAAAGCCTAAAATCGCCTGAGATATTCGGATTTAATTACAGTGAAAACTAGAGATTTCTTTGATGAAACACCACGACGGACTTTCGTAACAAAAGGACTTATTAGTTCCTATTGTTTTCGGAGGGACAAATATGTCGTTCAGAGTGCAAAATAAGGTCAGCTAGCATTTTCGGAGAGTTATCAGCAGCTCGGAAATTCGGTGGACGGGATTCTGTTTCCTAAAATTTTCTGCGGCCTAAATTCTTAGCTAAAAACGCCCAACAGATCGATCTGTATTAGCTTACAAAAATATGCCTTTAAAAAGCTCTTAAACAATCTTAAAAAGTAGAAAATGACATTTCAAGTATTTTGCAAAAATTTTCTCGCTGGGTGCCCTTGCACTGTATGTGGCATGAATTATAAAATTTGCTTTCGGGATATTTTTTTTCCAAATCACCCATTTCCCTCCCCCACCCCCTCCTCAGAAATCAAATGGTCCTCCCATTAGTATTTATCAGTCCCCTCCTTGTTGTTCTGGCTGTAAGCAATCGTTCGTCTCGAGGATCAGCTCAAGGTGTGCTTTGGAGACTTCAAGGGGAGGTGGGTTTTACGTTTTTGAACTGAGCTCAGTCTTAATTTGAAAAGGAAATCTCTTGAGTCTACATCAATTGTCTGGTTCAATTAGTGCTCATTCTGACTACTGCGACTAGTTACTGATGCAGTCGCTGATGCAAGTTAAGGAAGCCCTCAGGGTGCCAACGGAAGGAAGTCCGATGGAGTATCCCCAGGTTTCTATGAAATCCCTACCCTGTCCCGGATTGTTGGAGGGGGGATGGGGGTGATTAACATTGACTCTGCATTATAAAGTGTCTCAAATCTGTGGTCACCAACTACTGAAGTCCACTGAAAGCGGTCAGTTGAAAAGTCCCAGAAAATTCTTCCCTGGATTGCTGTAAACCTGACCTCTATTAAGCAGTCGCGGTCTACATCTACATCTACATGTATAACTTGCAAAATCCTCATTATGACAGTTCGCAAGTGACATTAAAATAAGTCAAATGATATTAAAATAAATCAAATAAGCAATACTACTAATAATAAAAAACTACGACGTCATGTTCTGCATGTTCAAAGCTGACTTAAATTGACTCAGTGAGTCGGCTGTAATTATTTCAGCGGGCAAGTTGTTCCAATCATTGATCGTCCTCGGCCAAAGACTAAACTTATACGCATCACATGATGCTTGAAGTGGAATAAACTTGAGGGGGTGGGCGCGACGGTCACCTATTCCTAGGTCCCAAGGCAACGACTTATTTTTATCGGCTTAAGCTATATTAAGTGGTCACTTTGTTAAGAGGAATCCGTTGAAGTAATATGTATTAAAAGCATTGCTGTGTGCCCTGCTAGTGAGCAAATTATGTAGTTTCTTTCCGCGTACCACAAGAAGACGTATCCGAAAACGCGTTGCCAACAATTCGTCTTGTGACAGGTCTTTCTTCACTTTAAAGTGTTTAGTTTCCTTGATTTTCTTCTTAGGTCGGTCAAACCTGTATTCAACGGTCAACCTGTATTAAGTGGTCGGTTACCCATTCGCCAAGGGTGACCGCTTTATAGAGGTTTGGCCGTAATTGCTTTTTTCTCTTGACCAATTTGCATCCGCCGCTGATGATTGCCTCGATAAGGGCAAGAAACGCAGTAAAACTGCGGCACCACCGAAATCCTGTTCCGGACTACCGCTGCAGTCCTCTGTTGGTGGCATGCTCGTTCCCAGAAATAGTTTCTAAATGTGCAAAAGAACGCGTGAGGAAAAGCAACGTTCAGACCGCTTCCCCGCGCCCGGGAACGGTCGCCGGCCCTCAATGATTCTGGGCGCGGTCTAACTGATCATCCTCGTTTAGTTTTCGAAGTCGCTTAACTCATTTTAAGCCCCGGTTGCAGTCTTTAATCCAGCCGTCAGTAAGACATGATCCAGTCTTCCACACTTAACATGTTTTGTTTCTTCATTTTTAACTTTACTTCACTTCACTTTATTTTACTTTATTTTACTTTTGTTTGTTTGTTTTTAGGATAACCAAACACTTTCAATAGTTAACTTGAAGTACGATAACGTTTCTATAAATCAAAGCAAGAAAAAAAGTTATCATCGAGTGAGAGATAAGAATGACACTACATGCGTATTTTCTTTTCAAATGCAAATTTCTACTGAGAAAAACGACTTTTAAAGCTTTTATTGCCATCCATTCGATATACAGTACCAAGCGCACGAAAATTCCCGTTTCATAGGAACCGAAGCGTAAACAAAGACTTAGGGAGGGGGAGGGGGGTCAAATTTTCTGCGAGGTGGGTTCCTTTATATTTTTCAATAAAAGCTTAATTTTAGCTGCTATAAGTTATTAAAACTGCGTTTTAGACAAAATACAGGGATATACTTTGCCTTTTTAGGTTTCAGAGTTTTTTTGTGCATTGTTTTATTTTAGTTTTTTCTTCCTCCCCCAGTGGAAGGAAAATTTGTTTTGAATTAGTTGACGTAAGGGCGTGCGTGCTCCGGATATGTACAAAGTCGGTTGCGATTTTCGTTTCTCGTCACTTCGTTGTGAAAAAATTCCAGTTGTGGATATTTCGCGGACATCCAATATCCTACTTTAAAAGCAAAGCATCTACTCTGCCCTTCCTGAGCATTCAAATCGTTTCGCGGACAGAGCGAAATCGATTGCTTCGCAAGTGGACTGTCGGACGTGAAAGAGATTTCACAAATCGCTTCTGGCATCAAAGAGTCGATTGCAAGAAGAGGGTTAAGGAGAAAACAGCCTGAGAAACGAGCGGAAGAAACTTTGTTCAAAGTCGGAAAGAACTGAATTTTCTCTGCTAATCATGAATTTTGAACAACGCTTGTTGTGCTTTTCGCTTGCGGCATTCGTGTGTCTTGTGTATTTCACGATGCCAGTTTCAGCGGCCGAGCAAGTTGACTGCTCGAAGTTCAACAAATCTTGCAGCGATTGTACCGGGCATTCGGAGTGTTACTGGTGTTCGTCGACTCAAAAATGTAACCGCTACCCTGGCTGGACGAAGATTGTTCCTCGAGATTGCCCCAGCAAGAAGTGGTACTATGGCCAGTGTCGAATAGCGGGAAATGTTCTCATAATTTTGATCCCAAGTCTTGTCGGAGTTTTCTTGTTGTTCCTCGGGTGTTGCGTTTACTGCTGTTGCTGTCGCCGATGCCAGAAGTGCAAGAGAAAGCGGATGGACAAAGAAGATGCCAAGTTGAAGCGAAAACGTGAAGAAATGCAAGCCATTCATGCTCAAAAGCGAAGCGAAAGAGAAATAAAAAGAGATGAAATTCGCAAGAAATATGGCCTCCGTCCTGGCGGTTCGTCGGGCTATCAGCGAATTGAAGATACTTCATAAATATCTTAGCTGACATTTTTTAATATGAGTTTAGACTTAGCCATAATTTAGACTTAGCCGTAATATTATAGCCGTAATTTAAACTCTTAGAGGTTTGTCTTTTCGAGAAAAAGGTCTTGCTGCGAAAAGAGGAATCCTAAAATGTAAAACAAAGTTTATTTTCCTTGTATTTTCCTTGCTTGTGAAATGATATATATTAGCTCTTGTGTAAACAGGACTCGATATTGCAAGTTATACTATTTTTATATCAATCGTCAGCAATTACCAACCAATTTTAAACTTGTTACTCGTCAACAAAAATTCCATACTATTGGACTGAAAGTGAATTATTCAGATTTGCATGGCTTGTCGTAGTTCCTGTTTCTGGCTGAGTGGTTGACTTTGTTTAGCATTGCATTTGCATACTTTGTAGTATCCTTTTGTTGTCGCAGAGCAAAATTTGAAGGGTGATAAAAGAGGTTGTGAAAAAACTTGGGTTGCAAAGTTTAAAAAGTTTGAAAAACACAAATTGACAAAGGATTCCTGATTTTTATTTTTGTAACCTTCATTAAAAGTTGGGAATTCGAAAAAGTCATTCGTATACTATATTTCAAAACCGTCCCATGCAATTTCGTAATGATATATTTAGCGGAATAAAAATATACTTTAAAGTTTGAAATTTCTCTAAGGAGGGTTTAAATTGGGTTGAAAAGTGGTGGAGAGGTGTTATATATTTTTTACTCTGAAATGTTTGGTAACTTTGGGGTGTTAAAATTTTGTCCATTTTATATGATCAGATCTTGACTACTGTTTTTAAAAATGCAGTAACTAAAGATCAACCATTTGACATTTTGCACAAAGTAATAGAACATTTTGCAGTTTTTCTTGCCTGTATCTTCACATCTAGGCATGACATGGCACAAATTCACAGCTTGAATATACAGATACACGTACTGGTTTCTTTAATTCTAGGGTTGCTCTTTCTGTGATGTTGTTTGCCAAAATACAAAATTTGGAAAACCTGTGATGTGGTCTGTTGTGATAATATCCTTATATTTTATTATATTACACATAGGAATTTTTGTGTTTTTATTTGCATCCTTGTCACTTCTAAACCCAAGTATCCCCTCCTCTCTGTTGATAGAGTGGAAAGTCAAATTCGTATAATTTTAGTGTGGGGCATTTTCCTTAACCTGCTGTATTAAAACTGTTACATTATCTGGTGTCAATAAATTAAAATAATTAGTTGGAAAAATTGAACTCATTTCCTGTTTGTTGCTGTACACATTTTGAGGAGATGAGGTCTGCCTCTACTGTTGTGCTGTTACCTATATAGCTAAGGGGTAATTTACCAGGTTAATGATGCAACTTTTGCTTATGACTGTTTCATATAATATCTACCGTGCATGGTGTTCACGTAACTGAGGAAATATTGTAAACAGCTCACATCTTTTACCATTGTGGCTATCATTATTTTAGCCTGAATTTCAGCCGTCTCCTCTGGTCGCTCACTCCGGAGAGAGAGTGAGTGAGTGAGCGAGTGAGCGACCAGAGGAGACGGCTGAAATTCAGGCTAGCTACCATTATCATAGTGTTAAAAACTTTTCAAAATCCTATGATATTTTGTTTACATTGTGCACGACAGCTGGGAGCAAGCTGTAGCTTTGATTTAAGCAACTACAGCATTGTAAGCTATTCGTCAGCATGTACATACAACAAAGTTGTACTGTCAAATTTGTTCCTAAAATTAGGCATTTTTCCCTCGTTGCCTTTCTCCACACACGTTTAGGATAACCTTGTGATGGACTGGCATGTAGGGAGAGGGGAGGGATCAGGGAATGTGAAACCATGAGAAAAGGGTAAGGAAGTGTATGGGAGGCAGAAAACGAAGGGGCAGGAATTTCCATGTGACAGAATTTGGGACAGATCGAAAACAGTGCAGTATTGCATTATGTTTTGCAACAACAGAAGTGAAAAGAACAGGGAACTAGCTACCAAGAAAGGAAACAACCCAGCAACCCATCTAAGGGAGAGTAGCAGTAATCCTTGTTTCATGTCATGGAAACCAGAGAATTAAGAATACTGGTTTCTGGTAGCATTTCCTCCTCAGAAAAGAAAACCAAATATCATCAATAAAATTTTTGCTAACACTGTGGTGTAGCTAGCCGATGATTAAAATAACAAGACAGACCATACAGCACCAAAAAAGACCTGTCAAAAGCTGAAAATTCACATGCTTCTGACAAGGTGAAATTGAGTGATCCATGGAAGTCAGAGAATTAGAGAGCAATGCCTGAATTGCAGGTTACTTTGATCATTTCCATTATTCTTCTGACCTTCATGTTTCTTCAGGTACTGATACTGTTAAGAGAAATTAGTTGTTTGTCACTACTAGAGCTTAAAGGGTTAATTGTTCCGTATTACATACCTTGGACTTAATATCCTGTCTCTGATCAGAATTATGGCAATAAAAAATTATCTTAGAAGAAGGCACTTAAAAGTAAAATGGACAAAATGGTCGCAATCTTAAAATCAATACTTTATTTGTTTAAATATACAAAGAATGCAACTATTCCGACACTATACATGTAAATTTTAGAATGGTATTGTCAACACATGGCAGTGCTTCATTTTCGAAAGTTTGAAATGGTCTAGATTTCATATGGTATCTCCGTATGATATGGTGGTAGGGTGAGAAGTTGACTTTACATTTCACACTATGTTTACATCATTATGTTTCAAAAATGTGTCTCAGCTTGTTTGCTACCAAAAACGAAACATTGGGTTAAAGTTTCTAGTGACAGATATGTCACAAAACTGAAAGTCAAGCCACATGTTACTAACAAAGAAGAACTATAACTTCACTGGTAGTTCTTATTTTACATTTACCGGTTTAGCACGAAAAGCCTACCCCTCAACTTTGAGGATTATTGGTTTGGGCCAAACTTGATAATAATAAAAGAAAATATATTTGTTAAAAATGGTGTAGTTATGTTGGAATGAAATCAATTTCAATTTTGTCCTTTTTCTATTTAATTAAAACGGATATGTACACTGTAAGGAGAACTAATAAGTTGATATATCAATGAAATGGACAGCAAATACCTGGTAATTATTGTGAAGGCAGGGAAGAGAAATCTAAAACAAAACAAGCAAAATAAAAAAAAAAGAAATACCCACACACACACACACACACACAGCGAAAAAATACTTTTCCCACTGCTGTAGATGGGTCTTTCGTTGCTTTCCCACAATTTCATTTCAGTTTCAGCCAAGTTGCAGCCTTCCGTTTTTGCGTGTCACGTGATATTTTGTATTTAAGATGGCGGCGGTTGGTACAGAGGTGCAGAAGGAAGTCAATGGCGAAACGAAGTAAAACCACGCAAATGCAGGGTTCACTTCAACCGATTCACGATTTTTCTTTAAGCCGCTCATCAGCATGGCCTGGGCGATAATATGTTAACGCAATATCGAGGAAAAGAGCTATGAATGAGAGATTTGTGGCTTCGCACCGTGACAAGTTTAGCACGAGTTTCTGGGCTGTCAACTCTGTTTCTGCGACTTTCATAAATGCTTGCTCGATTCTGTGGCTATTTGTTTTCTGTGTACTGGCTTCGTCACGAGGTAGGATTCCTTCTTACTGTGTGAAGGGGATTGTAGTCAGATTTCTGTCAGCATTATTTTGTCACTCGGAACCCAAAACAGGTTTAATAAGGTTTCAGTCAAAGATTTGTGCTTGTTTGAGACCGAAATTGAAATGCTTGATTTCATTGCTTTCAAGCCCATTTTGCAATGAAAGATACGCAAATTGCAAGCTTTTCTTCAAGATTTTAATTGATGATTGGCACTTGCAATAAGCTTAGCTAACTTGTGCCGAAAAATGTCCAAGTTTTGACATATCCGCGAATTTGGATACGGAAATTTACACCAACCGGATGTGAAATAGTAAACAAGCTAATTCCTTGCTTACCCGTGCTGCTCACCAGTTTGTTTCAAAGTAACTTTTGTTTCAATTTAACGGTTACACACCTAGCAAATTCGGCCTGTAGTATAGGTGTGAAAAAGCCGTTACTGGCCGGTATAATTTTAACTCTCAGAAACTTAACTAGCATCTTATTGTACTCGAGTATGACCGAATGTGTCTCTCATATTTGCATGATAATTGTCAAAGGTGTCGGTGTCGAATAACTAAAAGTAAATTATTTTGCGGTTAAGAGGAAATTGATCGATCCAGCAGGGTTTGATCTACTTATTTACCTTTTTCTTGCAGTAAATTTGTAAAATTGTGTTGAGAGGTGTCAGAGGTACATTTTTAGTAAGGAAGAACGTTTACTTCGCAAATTTCACATAAGGAATGTTTTATTATTTTATTCTTTAAGTCAAAACAAAGCTGAAATAAGCAGATTTCAGCAAGTGTAGTGCTACAAGCTGCTTTTAGTGCTGAATGGTTTTGTGGTTAACAAAAATTTGTTCACTTGACTTTGACTTTCAGCAGGTGCCTTTTCTAATTATCTCTTGAAAAAAAAAACGTATCACCCTGCTGGTTGTTTACATGAAATAAATGTTAGGTATGCATCAATCGCCTCTGGTTGTAGATTTAATTAACCAGCCGTCGCCATATGGCGACCGCCGGTTTATAAAATGGACACAGTTTTTTTCCCTTCTTCAGTTGGCTTAACATATGAACAAAGTGCTGTAAAGCTCGTGGTACGGGTACTCAAGAGCGGTACTATCTTATATAAGATGCATGCACATATTAGTCAGCTGCTGAATGTTACCTTCGTGTGTTCTTGCTCTTATTATGAACGGCGAAGGGTTGTTAAGTATGGGGTTCAGTATTTGTCTTGCATAACACATGCGCAACTGAGTAAAGCAGCTAATAGGATTGAATGCGAAATTGGCTGAGTTGTCCGATCTAGTTGGTGGTTATGGTGAAAATTTTGTTAGTGCAGGAGTCTTGTTATGGGGATTGACATTTTGAGGGATGTAAAAATGTGGGAATGGAAGGATTTGTGAATGTGATGAGCATATCATGCTTCTGTGAATGTGATTTGCTTTGAAAGTTGCATTTTGTATAGCTAGCGGTGTAATATTGTGCTGCGTGAGAGGCAGTTTCCCTTGGCATTTTATGGGGGGACGGTTTCTGAAGTGGATTGTAAGTTTTCTCATTGGGTAACCTGTATTTTGCAGAGGAGAGAAATGACAGCTGTGTTTGCAGCTTATTAGCGAGGTAAGGAGCGGTGGCTTAGGAGGAGAAGGGATTGGCACTAGTATGATGATGCTGAATTAGTGGATTGCACCATCAATACATCGTAGTTCTTGAGAAGGGAGAGAGATGAGTGTTTATTTGACGTGAGAAGTTGATTTTAATTGCATAAAGACAAAGGAATCAGCCACTAATAAGGAGATCAATTAATAAGGTAGCCTTTACGAGTCTTTAAGTTAGAAAATAACTGAATATTATAAAGAGATGCGTGTGGTTTGCGTGTGGTGTTGGTTGGGTTTGAGGTAATTTTGTAAGTCTGGTACATAGCCATTCCAAGTCAACTTGTTCACTTTGCATGGGGATTCCTGGGTTAGCAAACTGGATTTAAACATCACGTCATGAGATATGCCTTAACGTGCCCCAGACTCTGACGATCTGCTCGAGCTTGTGTTTATCAAGCGTTATATTTTGATTCTACCGCTATGTTCACTGTTTGTACATGTATTTACCATCTAGGCACAACAGTAAATATTTCGTCATCCCTTTGTAAGCATCCTCAGTTGTGGGCAAATATATACCGACATTCAACGTTTGAGTGAATTTGCTTTTTACAGCACAAATAAAAGCGATAAGAAAGATAAGCTGAGTCATCAGAGTTTAAGCATTATGTCATCCAGTAACGCTATAGTCAAAATATTGTGTCACACAATCACACTTTTCGTCACGCCGGTTCGTAAAAGTAGAGGATCGCGCTAACATTTGTGAAACCTAGGGGTGGGGAGGGTCAGAACGGCCAGTTAAAATGCCCATTTGGCTTTCTTGTTGTGAATTAAAACTAGAGTTTTCTCTACAAATTTTAGTTACGTTGGAAAATTAATGATGAGTTTTGAGGAATAGATTATTTTTTTATTCGGTATAAAAAAGTCCAGCCAGAGTTTTGAGAAGGCAATATTAGTGTTAAGTTCTACTGCCATCTCTCCCTTAAGTCTGGTCTTTTCTAAGGGCATGAATGTGGCTCATTTTTCCAGTCATAAATGCAAATCAGTCTACAAAAGCTTGTATATTGTACATGTATACCATGTAGCACTAAATTTTTGCGGGAGTTTAATTTTGCAAATGGGCGATTTTTTGTGTTTTGCGGGAACAAATTTTGCGATTGGGAAAAACTAACTTTTCTTGCTGGGAATTAATTTTAGTTTGCAATTTTCAGGAAGCTGCCTTCTATTCGGAATTATAACATTCTCGTTTTTTTAGTACAAATAACTGAATCGAGTACAGGTGAACAACATGCAGATGTATAACACTGTCTTACAGTGTATGTCAAATTTTAGGCCACTTTTATTTTTTTTTTGCTCCAAAGTACTTGGACCTTAAGTTCATTTAAAGAACAGTCATTGCCCAAAGTTTTTTTTTATTTTTTTCTCTGATTTGCACCAAATGGAGTGAGCAGTAAGGGAGCAACAGGTGGTCGCTTATCTGTCATGCATTGCAAGAGTTCTGTGCGTGAACAAAATGAAAGGGCAAATGAGAGAGAAAACAAACATGGGGGATGTTTTTTTAATTAAAAGGTCCACGCAAAAATTCAGGCAGTGTGAAGCAAAATTCAACATGTGAGGATCATCATGGTTTCAGCCCGTTAATTGCATTGCATATAGCATGTGTGCCCTTTGCAAAGAAAGGGTTATATGAAGTTTCAAGTGAATTTAACTTTAATATAATTATATCAAATGTTTCTTTCAGATGTTACAGTAACTGTAAATGAGGGTGACAACATTACTCTAAACTGCTCTTTAAGTGGTCCTAACATAAACTGGACGTTCCAAGAAAAGCTCTCTGAGACCGGGCAGAACTTGACAATTTCGGCTATCACCAGAGATCAGAGTGGAGCTTACATGTGCTGTAACGGGACCTCGGGAGAACACCATAATGTGACCGTTGAATGTAAGTGTAGGCGTTGTAACTTTTCAAGGATGAACTTTTGTACATTTTTAGTCTTGCAACTTTGGTAGTTTTTTTTGTTACCTACTATAAAACAAATTCGGGTAATTTGTTTTCTGCAAAATCTTTAAACATTCTCATTCCAAACAATACAACACAGATGACTGGTGAGTGGAACTTACCTGGTTTCAGATCTCTTAATAAAAAACCTTATTCATGACTCTTCAGATCTCCATGTGTATTAGGCAGTTGTAAACTTGTCTACCATAGCTTTACAGTTGTTTTTTGGTCAGTTTAAACTCTGAGTTGTCGGTCATAATAAATTATCTTAAGTTTTCACTAAATACAGTGGAACCCCTACATAACGAAGACTCCTTGTAATGAACGATATTATCCAGCTCAGGGTAGCAAAATGTGTGGAAAAGAATCCCAATGTAACAAACCCAACCTCGTCCCCAGGGTCTTCTCCTTGTTCAAAGTGGTGGATTGGAGAAACTCCTGGACAAGGCTGCTGAAATACTCCAAGAATCATGGAGAATTTTGTCACATGACACATGATGAAGGGGCTTTTTCAGAGGTTGTTTCCAGTGTAGGGCGGCCCTGTTTGTTTTCTGCAATTGAAAACCATTGTTCAAAGGAAACGAAGAGATTTCATGGTGTGTACATGACGAATTCTCACGAATGTTTGGAGCCACTTTGGCAGCCTTGGCCAGGGGTTTCTCCGATCCGCCATTTTGAACGAGGAGAAGACCCTGGGGACGAGGTTGTAACAAAGCGCAGTCATGACAAACACATTTTGTCAGTCCCTGTGCACTTCGTTAAATCAGGGTTCTACTGTAGATGGTTTTTGACAGCAACCAATATGGCTTTTTGGTTTGCTAGTAAAATTTCAACATGTCTGTAGGTTTATCTGTGCTATTGACCTCTGGGTACTGTACCTGGGGGTAGTAGCACAGAACTTGGACTGTTCATGTGCGGTACCCAGAATCTTGCCAGGACCTTAAACAGTGGAACCTTGAGGTAACGAAGTGCCCAAGAGACTGGGGAAATCAGCTCGTTACATCAAGGGTTCGTTATATCGAGGTTCTTTTCCATACATTACACTATTACTGGGCTAAAAATGTTGTTTGTTATATAATGAGGGCTTCGTTATAATTATAGAGTTTTGTTAAATCGAGGTTCCACTGCAGTTTGTAGGTAAATTGACAACAAGGAGTATGAGTAAGGTGCATGGGTACTTGCACAATATTAATGCTGTGGTCCATCCACCCAGAGCCTCATCCTTTATAGATCATAGGTAAAATGACAACTTAGAGCAGATTTTTGTGGGTAAAGTGCTTAGGTACTTGCAGAATACTGTGGTCTGTTTTTATGTGGTGCCCAGAACCTTGTTAGGACCTTTAAAAATGTAGTTTGTAGGTGAAAATATATATAGCAACTTCTAGCAGAGAAATGGGGTACCATTGCACAATGTACCGTGGTCCTCGTCTGTTCACATTCGGTGCCCAGAACCTTGTTTGTAGGACCTTAACTCTTTCCCGTCAAGAGTTGTATTTTCCCGAAGTTGAAGTCGGGAACCATTGAGCCACTTGTGACGTCATCATTTTTGACCTCACCAGATTGTTTTGATAAGCAGCTAACACAGCAATGACAGATCCATCCATATGTGTGTCCATTTTGAATATGGACCAAATTCGGGCAGAGCTATACCAGAAAAATCGTGTCCAATTTTGGGTGCAAAGTTGGTGGTAAAATAGGCCAAATCACCTAGTTGATCAATGTTCCATTTCCAGGTTTTAAGAAGGGCTGAGGCCAAAACTTTTCTAGTGGATAGAAAGGGGATAAAGGGTACAAGATGAAGAGAAAGAAAGGGAGAGAAAAAGGAAAGCAAAAGAAGCGAGAAAAAAATTGGAAATGAATCCCCCCGGGTCCATGATCAAGTTACCATGAGTTAGTTCCATCCGTACGATGAGCGAAGTTAAGCCCTGTTCGGCGGGGTTAGTTCTTGGATGGGTGACCACTCGGGAACTACAGGTAGCCGGCGGCGTTTGACTTTTACCTCAGCTAGTTCGCAAATAAAGTTCATTTGTAAAAAAGCGATCTCTTGGTACACTTCGGGTTCCGATTAATGAGATATTTAGCTCTACATTTATTCCTGTCCGAGCTTATTCGCTATTACACAGTCAGGTTGTCTTGCGTAGTCGAATCAAATTCTGAATAATCTACAGCTTGAAGTTGAAGCAAAACTGTTCTATGAACAACGTATTCCGGACAATCCTTGGTGGAAAGACTGTTCTACTTATCAGTTAGTAAACAAAATTTCCGATAAGGAAGCGAAAAAAAATTGCAAAGATTTTGACGACATTAAATAGTTTTTAATAATTTCTATGAACTTTTATGTTTTTTTACACTGACGGGTTTCCACTGCGCTTGAATCTACGTTTTCTTCACGGCAAATCAACTCTGCTTTTTCCAACACAGAATTTAGAAACACCGGTAGGTCTTCTAAATTGAACGACTCATTATCTGATTCCATCATCCCTCCGATTTAGCATACAAAGCAACTACTTTCCACAGTACTTTCCTATTTCAATATGGCGTTGAACATCCTTTACATTCTCGTTCCCAGATTCTCTGAGATTTGTTCTGGAGAGAGAGACCTGGTCAACCATTGAATTGAATGGAGCATTGAATTGAATGAAGCATTGAATTGAATATGCATTGAATTGAATGAAGCATTGAATTGAATTTGCATTGAATTGAATGAAGCATTGAATTGAATATGCATTGAATTGAATGAAGCATTGAATTGAATATGCATTGAATTGAATGGGGCATTGAATTGAATGAAGCATTGAATTGAATGTGCATTGAACTGAATATATGCATTGAATTGAATGAAGCATTGAATTGAATATGCATTGAATTGAATGAAGCATTCATTGAATTGTCTGAAATATGCATTGAATTGTCTTTAAAACAAAGATTGAATGGTTAAGAAATCATTTTTGAATTTTGCTACAATCGGCTTGCCATACAAGGACCTTTCATTAATCATAGTTTGTAAGTAAAGTGACAACCTGGATAAGAGATTAGTAGGTAAAGTGCCTGGCTATCATTTTATGGAAGCTGTACGCAGATGTATGCCCATGCCCAATTTAGTGCCCGGACAGGGCTCGACAAAAGCTTGAATTCGTGGAAGCAATTAAAGAAAATTAACAAATGCCATTAGTAATCTGTAAGGAAAAGTTGTTCAGGAAATCTTGCACTATGACATGTTTTAGTATGAAATCTATTATAATTCAGTGTTTGGTTTGTGAGTCTCCCTCTTGAATGTTTGATGTATAATATAATGTGGTGACGTGGCACTGGAGGGGATGTACTTCAAGTAGGCAGACTTATACTGAAATTCATGGAAGGTTTGCTTGGGTCTTAGCTTGCCTTTCGAGCAAGTCAGGAGGAGTACTTACTTGCCTGACTTCAAGCACCACAAAGTTCTTGCCCCAGAAAAAAGGACTGCAGTTTTGTCAAGCCCTACTGAGCACAAGATCTTGACCTTGTGTTTAGTGCCTGGGTACCATGCTCAGTTTTTGGCAGAGGCTCTTGGGGCCAATTGAGATGGTACGATCTTTGCTTACCATTGTCGTATACATGTGACTTTAGTAGTGTGTGCTACTCGGATCAAGCAAAGGTTGTAAACAACTTGTCACTCAAACATTTTGATTGTGGCTACGACTGTTGTAGGTTTTAAAACACGTTTCAAAATCCTACGACATTGTTCTTGTTGTTACTATGCAACTGTCTTGAAGATACTGTATGTTTAATTTAGACAACACGATTTGTGTTGCAGACATGACTTGATCTAGTCCATTCAACAGTTGTAAGCAAAAATCATAACATCTAAATTGGCCCTAACATCTTTTCTGTGGCTACGACTGTCATAGGGTTTTAAAACATACTTCTACAACATTTTTTGCATTGTGAGCAACTGTTGTAAAGAAGTTGTACATCTCATTTAGATGACACAATGTGTAGATCCAGAAAATATCCATACTCCCCTCATGGAAGGTTTTTTGTTTTGCAGCCCCCCCCCCCTCCCCCCAAGAAATTCCAATATAGCTTCATACTTTGCTACTAAAATTTTGGCTTTTAAGACCACCCCCTCCCCCCTAGGAATTTCTGGTGATGACCTACCATGAGGTGGGCATGGATTTTTTGTTCTGGAATTACACAATTCATGTTGCAGACAGGATGTGATTAAGTTGCATACAACAGTTGTGAGCAGAAACCGTACCATCTAAATCGGCCCTGGCAATGTAGTGCCCACCTGGCAATGTGCCTGGTCACAGTGCTTGGGCACCAAATGTGAAGGCTGCCTAACACATGTCTTGCTTCTTTGAAACTTAGATGGTGCAGAGGGGAATATTTCAAGCAACTTATTGAGAGTAAATCGTAGTGGGAATTTAAACATTTCTTGTGAAGTTGATGGTGTCCCTTCAGTAACAGAGGTAGCTTGGTTTTTCAATAACATCTGTATTCAAAAAGGTGAGTGTACTGTACATCAAGAAGGAAATTTCCACTGTCTGATTGTTTCAACAGATTTATTTTTTGACTGGTAAACCTCTCTCCAGAAATATAAAAGCTCTGTTTTAGCTCCCGAACCTAATAAGCACTTAAATGTTGGATTTGAGGGGCAAAATTTGTAGTGAAGTATACAATAAACCCATTCTGTTAAGCTGGCTGGCAAATCCCAAATTTCATTTTGTATAATACTTTAATAAAAATAGTACCATGTGAAATGGTCACACCATAGGATTTCATCCACAGACTCAAAAGATAGAACCATCTAAATTGTCTCAGTCTGTAACTGTCTCTGGGAGTGAAAGGGTTAAGAGTTAGGTACCTACTTTCTTTCCCTTCCCAGTAAGTAACAAGTCAAAATTGAAATGCTGGTTGAAGTACGAACAGAAAAGAAATAGTGATTTCCATTTGCCTACTGCATGTAAAGTAAATCAGGTGGTTATAGAGAAGCTTGGTTGTTTATCGGAGCTAACTAAACAGTAATTCGACTTCAGGTTGCTGGAGAAGTGGAAAAAGTAGCTGCGAGAAAAAAGTTGGATTGATTAGTAGTCGTGTCTACCAAAGTTGCCATGCTTAAAAAATAATGGTTATTGCTTGGAAATCCCTTGCCACTGGCTGTAATCTGAGAGCCCTGTTAATTTCTTTTGTTTTGGCTTAAACAGAGAACAAAAGAAATCAGTTAGGCTTTACATCAGTTTGCTTCATCTTTTCACCTTCAGCTCAAAGAATAAACGTGGAACTACGCTGTATGTTTGTTACATGATAAACAGTCAGTAATACATGTACTAGAAGTAGAGCTAAATTGAAATAATCTGAATTAATTTTCCCAAGAACTTGGGTGCTAAAAGTCATCACTTAAATCCTCTATTAGTGTTGCCCTGGACAGTGTACATAGAAATTTTAATTTTAGATATTGTGTTTGATATCTAGATGAAACTTTAGTGCTGACAATTAGAAATGCCAATTGTTCAAGGGAAGGGACGTACATTTGTCAACCTACGAATAACGTCTCCAATGCACGTAATGGAACTACTAAAGTTCAAGTTATTGGTAAGGCAGTCTAAGTTTACAAAATGAACAGATAAGTACATTTTCTATGTGAAAGTGTCAATATTCTGATCAGAGGCCATTAGCAATTTATTATGAGTCATAACATTTAGAGGGTTGTAAGCCTAACTGAATTTATACATGAATGTAACATCTAAGGATTTTGTGGCTGACAAGCACAAAATAATGTGGACACAAAGCCATGTAACTTGTGTAACTTTATTTAAAATTGCCTTTTACACTGTTAGAACAAAGATATGATTTCCTGTATACCGTAAAGTTTTACAACAACCCTGAGGGAGCCAATTCCACCCAGTTTCTTAAAGAATGAACCCTTTGTGATCATAGCTAGCATTCATGTTGTTAACATCGTAACCCTTGAATTAAGCGACCTTCTACAGTTTACTGTACAGTGAAGTTACCTTCAGGGCTTTACTGCTTTTGGGTGGCCAAAACATGTACTTGTAAGTTGTGTTTACAAAAGTAATGAAAAAATTGCTTGAATTAAGGCTGCATCAGTCTTAGTCTGGCCAGACACCTATATTTGAAGTCCTTTTTATAATCAATTTATCACAGCCTGGTACACTTTCTTGTACTCTTCGCACACAGCATCTGCATCTGCTGTTTTACCTGGTAGTAAAGTAAGGATTTTTGAGGTACAGTTCACCCTGCAGTATCCAGTGATCTCGCCACCAGGAAGACTCACCACCAACCATCTCGCCACCACAGGTGACCTTGCCACCGAGATCACCTTGCCACCGAGCAAAGTTGCCTCACCACCAACCAGCCACTCAATGTCTTATATAGATTCTTAAATGTTTGAAGGGTATGTAGAAGTTTTTTTAATAAAAAGTGTTTAAAATATTGAGCAGCTGGTTGGTGCCAAGGAAACTTCGCATGGTGGCAAGATAACCTCACTTGGTGGCGAGGTGGTTGGTGGCAAGGTGACTTATGGTGGCAAGTCTTCCTGGTGGTGAGGTGACCGTAAACCGCCTATCTTGGACCGCAACTTTCTCAAATCTCCTCTAT
Organism: Siderastrea radians; assembly: GCA_964017195.1. Classification (NCBI taxonomy): domain Eukaryota; kingdom Metazoa; phylum Cnidaria; class Anthozoa; order Scleractinia; family Rhizangiidae; genus Siderastrea; species Siderastrea radians. Next base: position 24,581,570 of record OZ024899.1, read on the forward strand.
TTTATTCCTGAAATGAAACCCATTCTTTGTATCAATGAGATATGTGCCAGTGATGTTTGTTCCGAAAACCTACTTACTACCTGTGGGTGTATGTGTTTGGACAGTGCCTTTAAAATAGTTTATGGACTCTTTTATGTGTCCCTTTTTTCGTCTGTATTAACTGGGATCCACTGTATTTCTTTATCATAGGTTGCCCATTACCTGTTTCGACAACTAGCAGCACTGTGGGTGGTACAGTGGATAATCGTTCTACTGACTCAAAAGAGAATGCCGTTGTTATTGGTCTTGCTGTAGTTGGTGGGATTGTTCTTGTTGTTATCTTAGTTGGACTCTACCTTCTTTTAAGGTGAGGTGACAATTGACCTCAATTGATACTATTAGTACCAAAAAGTAAACATATCCTAGACTTTATGGTAAAAAGCTCTCATAAGTGACCACCCTCTATTGTTTCATCATGTGGATGTTTACAAGAGCCTATTCTCATAAGTGACCAGCTCTAAGTTGCGACCACTTTTTGAATTACCGAGGTGGTCGCTTACGAGAGCTTCAACTGTATAACTATCAACAGAGAAAGTAACAATTGAAAAACTAAAAATGAATTGTCAAGTGCTTTCGTGTTTCTCTTTTGTCTATACTTTCTGTGGTTTGACCTTTCATTCGATGTGTACATTGTACATGTACCATTATATGAAAATTGGCATTTTAAAGTCAAAAGTCAAAATAATAATGTAGAATAATGTTTATCCAATCCAGCCCTAACTTCATAATCTTATGTTATCTTTTGTCTGTTTTCAGAAGACGTTATAGACTTCAGTGCTGCTGCAAAGCTTACTGCAGTGGCTTCTTTAGTGTCCAGAACGAACCAAGTCCTCCCTCGTCGACCAAGAGACGGCCAAGCCTTCTTGGTGTTTCAAGTAAGATTTTAAATTAAGCAGTGTTACTGAGTTTAGTACTGTTGCATAAAACCACAGGTTTACACCTTAGGTTGTAAAAAGAAACCTTGAGATCAGAGTATAGTTGTGTATGTAATATCAATTGCAATAATTTATACAGTCGATGTAGATTGTTTACAAGCTTTTAGTTATCATGTCTCCATCTCCAACCAATCTTGTTTTTATATCTGACTTCTCTGCTGAGGTTGATGGGTCTGACATGCCTGTTGCTGAATTTTCTTTGTACGTTGTATTACATTGCTTGCAACAAAACTGAGTGCAGTTTACATTTCTCATACCGAGCTTAAAGGGGCTACATCAGGGGATTTCTAGATCTTGACACCTTTCTCATACACGGAATGCTCCTACTACACCAAGAGAACGATATCAAATGCTTCTCTAAGACTTAAGGGACAACAAACCATAATAAGTTTTATTTTCCATCCTGGGCTACCGTAGCATTAAAAGACACTTGCTACATAGTAGCAGAGTTAAATTTATATTATAAACAAAACTGAACCATTATTTTTGGGTGTTCTTTGAGTCTAATTTGTCTTTTAAAAGTGATACCAAAAATGGGAATATGACACCTTTAACACTTAAAATACACAAGTATGTTGTTCAAAAAAGACAAAAAATTGTCTGTATCAAAACAGCTATTATCATTTGAGGATCTGATCTTTGTTCACTATTTTTAAATGAGTATTTTTCCTTAAGAACTTATCCCTTGAAAAAAGTTTGTGCCCTGACTGAAGTTACACTGTAAGTTATAACAGTCTGCTCACTCTGCTCCAGTGTTTTACAGTCCTCTACCCCTGCTCTGTTTTGTGATGACTGAATTGTAACTTGCCAAATAGCAAACAAGATTACACGTACGTGTAGAATAAAAACCAAACTACTGTACATGTACATGTATTACAGTAGCTAACAACTGAACCCATTATTATTTGAAATTTTCTGGTAATATACCATTTAAAATATAAGCAGGAAATTTTTTTAAATGGGAAAAATCAAAAATTAATGTTGAAATCTTAATTTTTTTTCATCAAAAAAAGCTATGCACGTCTGGACCATAATTTTAAATATTGAATAATTATACTGCTTACATCGTGTATTATTCTGTCATGAGCAGCATGGAGTTTTGAGTTAAAAATGTTGATCTTGTGGTTGAATATTCAAGAAGGCATGTCTGTTTGATTTAGACTATTAAATAAATCATTTGATCAGTTATTCTGTGGACAGAGGAAACAACCTTTAGAAACACCTTCTACTGAACAGCAATGAGTAATATTTATGGCAAGTATTAACTACATATGAAGGTGCAATTCAGTGGTAATTGAAATTATCATTAGGTGTAGAATGTTATTCAATGACATGATTTTGGTGAAATATTAATGAGACTTGAAAACCTGAATTATAATAATCAAATGGACTAAATTTTTGCCTTAGGAAATTTTCAGTTTCAATTACAAATGTCAGTAGTTTTTCCGGGAAGAAATATTGATAGGGTATGACACGAAATTCTTGTGGGCTTTACTTTTTGGTCATTTTGGTGGGTTCTTCATGATCTGCTAGCTAGGAAATTATCCAGCAAAAAATAATGACTGTTACTCTTGACAGATGTATTTTCCGTGCAAGTGAACTCTATAATAAAACATAATTTCAGAAGTTCTGTGGCTGTAAGAAAACAAAAAAAATGACAAGCAACCAATTACATACACAGGTTTGTCTGAAGTAATGGATATAATTTTTGCTACAATTTTGAAATAAATTTAATTCTTCCCACAACTGTTTTTTGAAAAGCTACAGATGTACATGAACATGTAGGTCTTAACAAAGTTCAGACAAGTTTAAGGAAAGTGTGGTCTAAACCAGTTTTAAGTAGAGTTGGAATCATTAGCACAATTTGTTAGACTTAATTTCTATAGGTGTGGCCTCTGTAGTCTGTGGTCCATCCAAATTCTAATACCGTATTTTCTCAATTAATCACTCCTGGCATTTATTTCAAACTTGGCATGGTGGGCCCAGAGCTTCCTTGAATCAGCAGTTTATTTGGGCCCGTCACAAATAAGAAATATATATTATTTGCCGGCCGGGAGGTCCGTATTGAGAAAAACTGTGCCAGAGGTCTTGAGTACGGCCCGAGGCCGCAGGCCGAGGGCCGTGCTCAAGACCGAGGGCACAGTTTTTCTCAATACGGACCGACCAAGGCCGGCAAATAATATTTTTATTTTTTTCTTGTTGTTTTTCAAAAGTTAAACGTGTCTTGTTGTTTTCGGAAAGCAACGTTTTGCAAGCGCGCGTAAAATGAACCATGAAACGAAGCCGTTTGTGACACCAGAGCAGCAAAATACGCTTTTTTACTCTGTTAAAACTCAGAAATCACAGGAAGCAATTTAACTAAAAGAAACCCCTTTATTTTCCCAAATTTCGATACATGTAGCTAACTCCTGCTCGATTTACTCAAATGTTTGTCGAAAGGGAAGAGGTGATTTACATTGTACAACCTTCGGTATTTTAACAAGAAATTTTGGAAAGAAAGTTTTTAACGACAATGTACAAAAAATTTCAGAATTCTAAGTTTCGGAGAACGTTTTAAAGATTTTAAAGGTTTTAAAAACCCATTACAAATTTTTTGTTATTGACGTTCCGTTGACCGCGGTCAAGATCGGAAAATTCCGCCCGCTCCCGGAACCAATCAGATTGCAGGATTTGGTTCATCTTGCCCGCTCACGCGCTGAGAAAAAAATAAAGGGTTATTACTCATTTTTCTTGGCAGCCATGTATTTTGCCCTTGAATTTTAAGTTTATTAAACAACAAATAAGCATTTGAGGGGCTTATTTACAATTCCCACTTTTATACCCGGCATTTATTGGGGCCTGGAGTTTAATTGAGAAAATACAGTTAATGTAATTACAATTTTTACCTACATAGACATGGCTTAAGGAGACCCAGCCTTAAACTAGGTTTAATATGTAGTCTCCACTGGAGGAATTGGCCCCAGTAGCTTTTAAGGAGGCTCGCAACAGTTTTTTTGACCTTGGAGTGTATCTTTTCGATTTCCTTGATACTACACCACCTTTTCAACATATGACCAAAGTTTCTTTTCCATTGGTTTCCTAGCAACAACTGTCACCATAGCAATGGTAATGGACAACCCAGCCCTCATTTTAAATCATGTTGAATATCTCGAAAACTAGTCAGACACGTAATGACCAAACTTGAACTATTTGAACTACCCAACCTACACAACTTATATGCAAAATTAGAGAAAAATCTGTAAGAGCATTTTCAAGTAAATCGTGATTCATTTTTTGTGGGCTGATTTTGGTCAACCCTGCAATTTTCTCCAGTATTTCAAGAAAGATAAAACTTAACACTTTCTCTTTTCAGTTGAAAGAATTTTATGACAGCAAAACATTCTTAATGTGCATTGAGCTTCCTAGGTGGCTGCAATTTTAAGATATTTGTATTTAAAGGGGCATGGTCACGCTGTTTTAGTTCACTTTAAAAATAAAAAATATGTCCTCACATCAATAAACGCCAACAAATAATTGTCTAGTTTTGTTACCAAAGACTATATTACTTCACTGAAGCTATTTCTTGTCGTCTGTTGCTACGAATGGCACGGATGGAAATGGATTGCAATTTGAAAAAATTAGGCTAAACTTTTGAGCGTGTTGACATTAAATCGATATTAAATGGTCATGGTTTGTTTTCTCTTAATGAAATTAAGTTAATATGTTCCTTTAAATGTTCAAACACAATGTTGGGCATGGATAAAGTTAGCTACCGATAATTTTAGCACAGTTTTGACCAAAAGTCTGCGAAATACTCGTGACTATGCCCCTTTAAAAACTGCTAAAATGCAGCACAAATCAGCCAAAAAGTTCGTAATTTGCATATTATTATAAATAGAAATATTTCTAAGCTGCGCTTACAGATTTTTCTCAGGTCATTTGGATTCATTTCTGGTCCACATGGTCCAAAAAGGAAAGTGAAGTGCTTAATTAAAAATGGCTTAATTTATGCAAAATATGATCCTTTTTGGAAACTCAAAGTTTCTTAGAGGCAACCAATGGCCCAAATCGTTATAGTTGCTCTATCTACAAGAAGTGAGATTGCTTCAGGCCAATGGTCCACAGGGACAAGAAATGAAAGTGAAGTGCAAGCTGTTTGCCTGCCAAGTTTTGTTATAGTACCTTGAGCGACAGGGAAGGTACAAATTTCAATGCTCAGTGGTTTATTTATTTATTTATTTCCTTGTCAGCCCACATGCAAAAATTCAAACACTTTGGAGCAAAAATAAAAAATCGGCCCAAATCGTCACTTAGGACGTTCTTGCACGGAGCCCTTCATATAGTCTTGTCAGTGCACGCTATTCAAAGAAGAATGTATATGCTTAAGAGGGTGCAAATCAGGCTTAAGTCTTTTTTGGGGCACTCCCCAGGGATTGGTTACCCCAGCTTGTGTTTTGACCCTGACAAAAGACATCTACAGCCTAAACCCAAATCTATTTACAAGCTAAAGATGAAACCCTAAGCAAAATTTACAGACTGAGTAAATGATATGTGTACATCAAGGGTGAATTATCTACAACTGACAGATACAAAAGATGCTATTCACATGTACAGGCTACGTAATTTTACAGAGTAAATGATATGTACGTCAGACGTAAAATATCTACAATTTTGTGTACAATTTATGTGCCACTTTATACATACAATTTGTACACAATATACAATTGTCACATACAAATCCATTTCAACATTATTTACAGTTATCCTGGAAACTCAACCTTTTTGGTTTTTTTTTTTGCTTTTTACTTTTTTTCTTCTTTTTGTTTAACTAATTCAAATCCATTTCAACGTCTATTTAGAAAGGTTTGATATGACGCGCATGGATAAGAATGGAAATGGGGAATTGAAATAGAGTGGCAGCGACTGCGTGTTTGTGTGCGTGCGTGTTTGGAAGTAATGCGTGTTGTGTGTGTTTGTGAGTGTGTGATGTAATGTGTCTGTGTTTGTGCGTCTGTATAAGTGATGTGTGGTGTCTGTGTTTCTTTGTGTGTAGTAATGTTTGTGGTGGGGCGGGTGGATGTGGATGTGGGTGTAGATGATGGGAATTGGAGGTGGAGATGAAGGTGGTGGTGGAGGTGAACGAGGAGGTGGAGGAGAAGATGGAGGTGGAGGAGAAGATGGAGGTGGAGGTGTGGCGGGTTGAAGGTCATCTGGATTGTAAGGAGGTGGACGTGTGGAGAGTATGTGAAGTGTACGGCAACGTGGCCTGTGAGGGATCCCGCTTGATCTTTTTTGGCTTAGAAGGCCCCTCGAAACACAGACACCTCAGGTCATGGGCATGTCATTGGAAAAAAAATTTGAAAATACGATAAATCTGGGGAAAATAGGATCAGTTTAAAGTTTAATAGTGCCCGGCTGTCTTAACTGTGAACCCGCCCACTAGGCATTAGCGGGAAATTTTGTGGAAAACTTTAACCGTTAATTGCTTTTCAAGGATTAGACCTACAGCCATGATCTTTTCAATGTTTGTTGGTCATGCGTTCAGGTCAAACTCGATTGCTATGAAGCAGACAATTATCTTTGAAAGTGGCAGAGTTCTTAACAGTTAAACTTTTTGCACAAATGATGTCATAACTACACAATACATTAAGCAGTTGTCACAAAACTAGAACTAATGGCTTCCTCGTGGGGCGTAGGAGTCTTCTAGACCCTTTTCTGGCCTTCAAGTGTTATGACAAGCACTCAATTTGCAATGGAATATTAATGAAGTCTGTTTGCTACATTATTACGTCACCATGCAAAAACGAAAAGTGGACAAGAACTCAAAATGTACCCTACGGAAGCACTGTCACCTTATATCCTTTGCTGATGGTTTGTTTGCTTGTGCATGGTATGTAAACGGGTCAAAAAGTGAAAAAATATGGAACAAAAAAAAAAGCGTGTACTCACCACTGGGAATCTTCTGTTTACCCCCAACGTAATGTATGTGCACTGATATGTCTATGCTGGGCCTTCAGAAAGATAAGATCATATCTTCCTTCACATTAATGGCAGTAACATCAAACTTAGGACGCATAAACCCAAGGACAAGTACTAATGACTGCTGAACATTGTGACCTCAACGAGCAAAGGTCAAGGTCACAAAGACAGTTCAACTTTAAGTAGTTAAAAGTCCAAAATTGCGGTCATTTTAGTAGCTTTTCCTCTTCATGGCTTGACAAGCTTTTTTGACGATATAAAGAACTACCCAGCATATCAAAGATGCCTTGCCGGCATCTTTCATGGCTATCTTGAATTTTTGAAACTTTGAACCATGATATCGTCATAACCGCTTGCTCAATTCTCTTGAAATCTTCAGGATAGCCGTTAATTTGCATATTCTACTGATTCCAATTTTGAAAATTTACGATGATGGTGATGATGATGATGATGATAATTCAACTTCCTAAGTTGATCACTTCACTGTGATGTTTGTCGTCATGTCTAATTTCATCTGTAGTTATATACATGTACAATATAACAACTTGTTATTTATTTATTTATTTATTTATTTATTCTAATTTTGTTTTTGCTACAGAATTGAAACATGGAGGTATCCCAGTGGAGGACTTTGCCCGCCACGTTAAAGTTTTACATTTAGATGGTGACTACAAATTCAATCAGGAATTTGAAGTAACTATTATGTTATTTACATGTATTTATTTATTTTTTGTACTTGACCTTTTCCCAGAGGCTCCTTACTAGATTATTTAACCCGTTAAGCCCTTATAGTGATGAAAATGAAATTTCTCTTTGCACTGTCACTACTTGTTCAAACTTTCAAGTGATAAAGGAAATGAACACCAAGGATAAGATGTCTTAATTGTTATTTAGACAAATTCTCCTTACTAGTTCCAATAGAAATGTGTGGAGAAGAGTAAGGAGAATATGCATTTTTATATCAGGGCTGCCTTTGAGAGGTGTCCAGGTTAGAGAAGTGTCTGTCTTACAGAGGTGTCTGTCTTAGAGAGGTGTGGCTGTCCATTTATAGGTGTCTGTCTAAGAAAGGTGTAAATCTTATGGGGGTGTCTGTCCTTGAGAGTGGTAAAGTAAAGCGACCAACTCTCATTTGTTTGATACTTTCCCTGTGTTAGAAGGAAGTAGCTAATGCAACAGTGCTGTTGAATATCATTGTCAAGTTCACTTTACATTGCCTTTCCTTTCACTTCCAAGGGTGCCTAAAATCAAAATTCAAGACGAATGCCAAATTTCATTTTTAAAATACTAAAAATATAAATATTACCATGGTAAAGTATTGCTGTCACACCATAGTATTTCATCCACAGACTCAGAAGTTTTTATCACCTTAATGTCTCCATAACTGACTCTGGGAGTAAAAGGATCAGTATGCTGGTGCCTAAACTTGCATCTGTTCATGCTGATAGCAAACAATTTTTTTTTTTTTTTGCTTTTGCTTTATTTTTTCAACAGGCGGTAAAAAATGTCCATGTAAAATGCAGATCATGGATACACAGTGATAAAGCAGAAAATCAATCCAAAAATAGATATGGAAATATTGTAGCTTGTAAGTTCAATTAATTTTATTCATCAGCAAGCAGTTTTATGTATAAATAAATTTTCTTTACAGTTTAACACAGTAAAGCCACCTAGGGCAGTAACTTGTTCGTGTACTAGAAACCAAACATATTATTTATTTATTTGTTTGTTTGTTTGATACTTTTATTATGTGATTGTTTTCTAGAAAATCAAGTAACCAAGGCATGTTAGCTGGTTTTAATAGAGCTCTGCATTTCAACAAAATTATACTAGCCCTCAAAATCAATAATGACTACTTCTCATTACTTTAACACACTACATCACAGTACATCGTTACAGGATACATGTACGTAAGAATTTACAAATTAGAAGCCTCATTTTAAGTTAAACAAAGGAAAAGTTGCTTTCATTTCTTATGCACGTACAATGTAGTTCAGGTGGAGGTGAATTCCAAATCTTTGCTCACTTAATTCTGAAGTCTCCTTGGTAATTGACCGTCTCGGCCATTGTTGTGCATAAGTAAATATGTAATGGCTGTTATGTTTAATTTGGGAATCATGTGAGGATCAGGTGCCATGTCATTAAACACTTGTAAACAATCAGACAAATTTGATACAACCCACATGATTGCAAAGAAGGCCAGCTACAAACATGTTGAATCTTACACCATTGAACTAAAAGCTATGCTCTTCATTCTGTTGGGATAATATCAAAATAGCAATTGTAGTAGAATGATTTTTTCAGTTGAAATTCAATGGTTGATTTTGGATCTCCCGAAATTAAGGTAGCATTGACAGAGAAAAAACCTCAAGTGCATGGGGAGGCGAAGTTAAGGTGATTCCATTCAATTGCATTGCGCATCCTTTCTGCGCATCATTTTGTGCGGGATTAGCGCATGCTCGTGCACGCGCACATTCGGAACTTTATAGGTTTTCTGTGAAAGCGCAGCTGTTCAGAGACATAAATGGTCGCTTTCTCCCAAACGAACTCGGTAACCCCACTTTTTTATTCCATTTATTTAAGTACTGTAAAATACGACTTGACATGACATTTTTAAATTTGAAGATTTTTTCATTATTCAATTTTGACTGAAATATTTTGGTTAATTCACTATTTACAGTCAGATTTTAGGCATCTCACCGGAACCGTGCAGACGCTCGGTTTGCCCATTATTTCATTGGTTTCATTTTCACAGCAATTTTAAGACGTTTTACTGTACTATTATTGTTCTTTTATCATAAGAATAATGCTTATATTTCATTGCTAGTAATAACTTTGTTAAAGTAATGAGTGTCTCTGGTACATGTAAAGGTTATACTACAGCCTATAGCGTGAAATCAGACACGGTGACCCCCTCTTTTTATTTTATTTTTTTATTGTACTAGGATTAATTAATAAGTGTGCAAAGTTTCAACAAATTCTCATTAAAAATTCTTTTTCGATGGAATCACCTTAAGGGGAAAGGGACCTTCATCCCAATTTTTTCTCCTTGAACTGGGGTGGCTATCTAAATGCACTGCCCAGGCAGACCTTTTTTTTCAGCAACTGCTTTCACAGTTTGTTGTACAAATATTATTGAGTTCTGTCCATGATTAGTTTAATTACCCTTTTAACTGTGAGTAGTAATTTTGATATATTTTTAATCTTTTTTAGATGATCATTCCAGGGTGATTCTTTCACCAACAGAGAATGAGCCTGATTCTCATTATATAAATGCAAACTATGTTGATGTAAGTGAAAGATTATCATAACAAGTTATTTTATCACTTTGTTTCTCTTGTTTAAAAAACGTTGCAGCCTATCTATGAGCATTTTCCATGCATTTTGATTTCTTCATCTTTATCTTTTTATCTCTGTATGCTTTTTCAATGTTATTTAAACCATAGCAACTATGTGTTGCAGTAATTCTTTACAGGACAAACTTGCCAACTGAAGACAATTACATTGGACAAGAGTACCAGGTTGTGTTCAATTTTGAATTCAAACCATTTAAACCGGTGACATAACCACAGCCCTCGCTTCTTCTCGGTGCTGACCAGTAGAGAAGGAAGGTCTGGGAACAAGTTTGGCTCGTCATGCGATGATCCATTGCTTGCACGCTTGGTTTAAAAAGTTGTACTGTTGCAAAAGTTGTACTGGTTTCTTAACCTTTATCTGTAGGATGTACTTCTCATATCTTAGAAAATTGTTTATTTTGTTTTTCAGAGCTTTGAAAAAGTCAATGCTTATATAGCTACCCAAGGTAAGGGTGTCTGTTGGATTTGCCAGTTACTTGAAGTTGTTCTTGTGTATGTTGTTTAGAGGACAACTCAGTAGCCAGCGAAATAATTTTGACACCTACATCATGCTAATCAGTGTGCTGGCAGGGATTCAAGCCATTAAAGGTTCACTTTGTGCTCTCGAGAGCAGAAACAGCCAATGACTATTTTTTCTTTATTGTGCACCCTTAACCTGCCTTGTGCTAATTCTTGTAGTGACTGCTGTTTTGCAGGACCCATGGCCAACACAATTAATGATTTTTGGCGGATGGTCTGGGAACAGAATTGTACAGTTGTAGTAATGATCACAAACGTCATAGAAAGAGGAAGGGTAAGTACCTCTTGTTAATAAGATGCATTTACAGAACACGTTCAAGTCGGCAATCGTGTAGTGGTTAGCCTGTTGGATTACTGAAGGGATCTTTGATCAAAAGATCAATGGGTCATTGTTTCAAGGTGGCTAAGTCATTGGGGGGGGGGGGAGGGTTTAGCAGTGCTCCTAGTCGATTCATACTATGGAAACGGTGTTAGACTTTGATAGCAGTTCTGAGCCATTTCGAGGCTTGTGAAACTCTACTTAACTTACCTGTTGTCTTTATCACAAAGGTAGATTTTTAATTTTGTCTTCACTTAGGGTCATCGGGCACAAGGGGACAAGTCCCTTAGGGGTGTTAACTGTCCATTTTTGTCAAGAAATCAATTTATAGGTCCCAGCTGCGACTCATCCCACGAAATCAAACAGTTTTAATTGTAGGGTCAGGGTCTATTGTCAGATGCTTTTCCCCTTGGGGGGGGGGGGAGTGTACTGTTAGTGGGTCTAAGCCCTGTGCAACCAAAAATTAAATACACACAGAGAGAAACGGGCAGACAAAGAATGAAGAAAGGAGTGACATTACAAAACAAACAAATGACCGACGGACAGACCGACCGACCACATCGGTGTGCTGAAGACCATAGATTTTTCCCTACTGTTAGGTAGTCAGTTCTTTTTCTTTGTGTCCAGTATCCTTTGGTTTATCGTGGTTCTTTACCTTTTATTTCAGCACAAGTGCGCAATGTACTGGCCATCGAGACAAGCTAAAAGCGAAGTTCATGGCCCGCTAAGAGTGACGTACCTCGATGAAGAAGCTTTTGCTTTTTTCACAGTGCGCAGATTTGAAGTGAAACCTGTCGACCAAAACAGCCACTACTGTCAGGTCAGCTGTGTAATGATAATGATTGTTATCTGAGAAAGCTTCTGTTGCTTTTACGACCCTTTTACTTTTTGGGATTTTTAACCCGTTACATCTGGAGAGCACTAATGTATGTCTGTACAAATCTAACAGTTTTTTTAAACTTTCCGCTTGCACATGACAGCACCAAAATTAAAAAAAAAAGAAAATATAAAAGAGTGCTTCTCCATAGCGTTCATATGATTGGTTATCATTTAGGAGTTCATCCACAGCCCCAAAAGTTAGACCACCTTGTGCAGCATAACAAACAGCACCACAGGAAAGTACTACTCAGTAGCTTTCATTTAAATGGCCACACTTAAGATTTCACCTAGACTCAAAAGTTAGACCACCTTGTACAGCATAATAAACAGCACCACTGGAAAGTACCGCTCAGCAGCTATCAGTTGATTAGTCGTCACATTTTAGGATTTCATCCACAGACTCAAAAGCTAGAACCACACGAGTACTGGTCAGTACCTCTCATTTAATTGGTCACATTTTAGGATTTTATCGACAGACTCAAAGTTAGAACCACCTTGTACAACATAATAAACAGCACCACAGGAAAGCGCTGTTCAGTTTCATTTGAATGGTCACACTTAAAGATTTTGTCCACAGAGTCAGGTTAGAACCTTGCATAATAAACATTACCACGAGAAAGTACTGTTCAGTAGCTTTCATTTAAATGCTTTCAATTAAGGATTTATCCACAGAGTCAGGTTAGAACGTCACAGCAAAATGAACAGCATCACAGGAAACGGGCGACAGTACTGCTCAAACGATAGCTTTCATTTGAAAGGCCACAGAATCAAAAGTCAGAATTACTTTGTACTATACCTGTCGCAAAATCGGATGCACTTCAAACCGTAGCATTGAACGTACCGCGGTACGCTGCTACTCTTGCCTTATACATACTGATCACCCAAGCATCAATGCTACGGTTTGAAGTACATCCGATTTTGCGACACATTTGCTTTGTACAGCAAAATAAACATTACCACAAGAAAGTTACGCTCGATAGCTTTGACAGAAATGATCACACCTTAGGGTGTCATCGTCACACTAATCTACATGACCCATGGTTAACCCTTTAAGCCCCAATAGTGACAAGCATCTAATTTCTCCTTACAGTATCATTACTTGATCAAACATACAAGTCATGAGAATTAAGGAAATGATCACTAAAGATGAGATGTCTTGATGTGTAAGCAAATTCTCCCAAATAGTACCATAAGAAATATATGGAGAACGGTGAGGAGAACATGCATGTTGATACTGGGGCTTAAAGGGTCAGTGTCTCACTTTTGGAAAGGGTTGAAAATATCTCAAAGCTGCAATGACGTTTACAGTAAAATGTACTTACGTTTGTGCACTTTGTTAAAGAGAATTTACATTTATGTCTCAATTAACAGTAAGTTATTTTGTATTTATAAATATAAGTTGTTTTTCACGTTAACAAATTTTAACATTTTTTCAAAATCACAAAAATGTCTGTAGTTAGTATTTAATTACACAGGCATTCCGTACATTGTAATGTCTTCTTGTATGCTACAAGTTTTATATGGGAGAAGGCAGCGTATAGACAGCTTGAGCAGTTAGGGCGCTGGACTAGAAAACCAGAGGTCCTGGGTTCAAGTCCCGCTCTGAGGAGTAACTGGAGATGTTTCACGACAGACCTAAGTTCAACTCCTCGACAACACATTTAATTTAGCCATCTGGTCTGCCTCCTCTGATCTGAGATTTTTAACCATGCTATTTTCAATGAATTGTTTGTTCCAAATTAATTGCGTGGGTCCCCCGTAAAATACCTTAGATAGCTTTGAAAGTATAGTCACTGTATCAGGTACAAGCGTTCGATACCATCACTTGATAAAGATTCCATGAGAGAATCTACGGTTTGTACGTTACAAAATCCGTTTTGAATGCTGATAGAGTAACTCTCTTTTAAGTTGAACATTTTTGACAGGATCAGGAAAGAACATTTCTATTAATACCTTGGATATAGCTAAGAGTACATCCACTAGTCTATAAATGAAGTATTAAGTAGTTTTTATTTAAACTGTTGGACTCACATGTAGAGATATATTTTGCCTTTTCCAATAATTATGTTCATTCTTGCCAAGTTCTGTTTATTATTTTTTTGTGTGCTTTTTAATAACACTCAAACGTTAACGTTCAAAAGCCCAGTCAGCGATTGCATTTTACACTGCCGTCAGCCAGTTGCAGGGTTTGAAGTGAGGGGGGGCTTATCTCATGAATGATTTTGCACAAGTTTGATATCCAAATTGTTTCCATATCCAAATTAGCCCCTTTTTTTGGCATACAGGCTTAGGTCCTAAAGGCCTGAATTGGAAGAACTGGGTTTATATATTGTCTTAAAATCTTAAGCAATTCAACAAGAGAGTCTCGAGCAAATGCTTGTTCGATTTCTTTCGTTTTAATTTAAACAGAGAACAAAGCATTCGTGATTTTGTGATTTTGCGTAAGAAGATGTAAGCTAATTTTTCTAAATTACGCTATGAGGTGAAAAACATGGCACTACGTTTCTACATTTCTACCAGTTCTTTATGCCATAGCAGCAATAATCTGGGGTAATTCCGATTTCAAGGCCAAGTAACCACTTGCTTCCTCTTGTACCAAGCCCCACCAAGTTACAACCACTCTCATATCCCTGAAAAACAGCCAAAGACGAAATGGACTAAGAAGTTCGCCAATCTTAAGCCATAAATGTACCTGTTTGAATTCTTTGAACTGAACTTTTTAAGGGCCGGCTAAGATAATTGATGGCAGTGTTTTACGAGAGTTACGTAGAGTTTGTGTGTTATTAAAAAGTGCAGTGAAAAGTCTTTTTGCACTTTATGGTTTCAGTTTCACTCCATCACGTGTATTTGAGATTTTATTTGTTTTTACGTGTAACACCATTCCTACCCAGATGGCACTTAAGTGTATTGAATTCGTGAACTTTTTGTTTCTTTAAAGCCACACGTATGTCTAGTAAGAAGCGCATTGATTTTTAAGATAACTTAAACACTGTTAATTGACTGTGCTTCTATTGTTTGTTCTTGCATGCAAAGTTTAAATATACGTCTGAGGTGATTTCCCATGGAAATAACTGGGTAAGATTGCTTGACATGAAAACTGTAAGATTTCATTGTTATTGATTGTTACTATGAACGCGACAATATGAAACAAAACTTAAAAATGTACAGTAGAACACCAAAAAGAAGTAAAGTATCGGATTAAATATGCCGCGCTAGGGTTAGTTAAAAGTATTGCACATCTAACTACTATTGAATTCCAAAAGTGACTGCCCCTGTTTCATACTGAGCATGCTCAACAGGTTGCTACCTTCGGCTGGCCTTTACGAAAACACTTAAATTTCACTTAAATCCTCAAAATACTTCACTGATTCATGGTTCTTAAAGAATCTGGAAATGTAAAAACTGTGCAAAATCTGAAACTAGTTTTAAGACCTCCATAAAGTGTAATTGTGTGTTTCGAATCTTTTGGACGCGAAATATCCTCGGGAGGTGTTCGTGATACACCCGTCAGGAGTGAAGAGGATTAAGGTCACTGCCTGAAAGCACTGTTAAGTGTCGTTTGCAGGATACTTTAATCTTATGGTCTCGACGTTACAGGAAACAGATAATTACCGCTATAAGTTTCCATTATGTTTCTCTGTTGTTTCCCGGGGTTGGCAGTGATAGTCATAGAGTTTCTTCTTTCCATCGAAACTTAACTGAGACACAAAATGTTATGTACGTGTATGAACCTTGAGTTAAAGTTAACTCTTCAGGTGTAAACTGTCTGATAACACTTTCAGTTAACGCTGAAGGCAGCATGGCCGGTAGGCTCGATTTCCGCTGCTCTCTTTTGTCCGGGACGTCGGAGCAGTGGCTGGTAGTCAAGCCTACCGACATGGCTGGAGGTCCCTCTTTGACCAGTAACTGCAGTTGTTTCACTGCAGTCCTGAGTTCTACGCCTTGGCCATGTTTCGCCAACCGGTTTACCTGCCCAAGGGTTGGGATTTTGAACCACGTTGTGTTATTCTCAATTTGACATTTGTTTCCAGTTATTTGAGTGGATTGCCTGTAGACTGGCTAGGATAGCCAAGTCTACTATAAATGAATCATTTACATATTTTTCAATAGCAGTGAACTTTATAGCACATTTTTGTCCTGAACCATATAGGAGTACTTAACATAAAACTGACAACAACAGTGACAACAAGAAACGTATTTAGAGATGTGACCTAATAATGGTAAATGTTAAATTTATCTTCAGTTATCTGCCTGAAATAGTGACGTGTTTCGTCGGGTGTTACCTGTAAAACATCTAAAATCGAAAATACAAATTTTAGTGAGCGTTTGCTGATGAAAAAAATAAATTTTGGAAGTGCTAAAAATTGATAACTCTTGAAAGCCATTTTGCGAATTTTTTAACTGTCTCCTTTGTAATTTAGCTAACCTAACCAGTATTTAATTTTGATAACTCCTTTTTACTTGATTTAATAAAGCAATGCTGAATTGTATTGACGCAGGGTAATTAGTTGATATTGTAATAAATAGTAAATTGGTTTTAGTTTTTTTTGTAATTGGTTGAGAAAGTGGCGCAAGTTTTTCTATCCAATCACAGAGCGAAGTGAAGCAAGACCATAGCAAACACAATGACTTTCTACACGCAAAAGAAATTTGCTCCATCCAATAATTAATTAATCAATTGATTACTTAAATATAACTGTAATTTTTCAATTTCTAATTATATTTAGTAATATTAACAAATAGACGTTCCATTGTTTGCACCCAGGATGTGGCTGAAGATGAAGTAAAGCCTATGATAGTTTCTCAGTACCATTTTACTGGCTGGCCGGACCATGGTGCACCAGACGTTGGCTGTGAATACCCAGCACTCAGCTTCATTCTCAAGTCAGCGGCTGCCAGTCAAGATGGAGCGGGTCCCATTATTGTTCACTGCAGGTGAAACTCATGATAAGCCCTTTAATGCTGCTTAATCAAACATAAACGTCATGAAAATAAAGGAAATGATCATCAAGTGGAAAGGTATGGATTGTTAAACAAATTCTCCTCATCAGTACCATAGGAAATATATGGAGAACAGTGAGGAGAATATGCAAGCTGATATCAGGGTTTAAATGGTTAAAGCGGTTTTCAGTTGAGCGTCATAAGAACTAAAGTAATTACTCCAGCCAATCACAAAAGTCACACGCAACACAATGAGCAACCAATGAAAACTTGAAGGAAAACGCGTCTGAACAAGCAACACAATTAGCAGCCAATCAAAACTTGAAGGAAAACGCGTGTGAACAAGCGCCACAATGAGTAGCCAATCAAAACTTGAAGGAAAACACGTGTGAACGAGCAACACAATGAGCAGCCAATCAAAACTTAAAGGAAAACGCGTGTGAACAAGCGACACAATGAGTAGCCAACCAAACTTGAAGGAAAACGCGTGTGAACGAGCAACACGATGAGCAGCCAGTCAAAACTTGAAGGAAAACACGTGTGAACAAGTCACGATTGGTTTTGGTTTCAAGTCTAACTGGTTGAGAAAATGGCGTGAAGTGCTTTAAGTAATCTTACGGCGCAGTGATGTAAAACCAAACAAGCACAAATTACTAGTTCGACAAAACAGTGTGCAATTAGTAGCAGTACATTCAGCACTGTAAATTCAACTAATCGAGTGGCATTTCTGTTTCAGTGCTGGGGTTGGTAGAAGTGGAGCATACATTGTCATTCACAGCATGGTGAAAAGAATGCACTTGACCAGAGACATCAACATCTTTGACTTTTTGTCTCAGATTCGTCAACAAAGAAATCATCTCGTTCAGGAAGAGGTCAGTATTGCACTATTCACAAAATGTTCGAGAAGAAACTTCCACGAGTGCGGTGAACCCCTGAAGACGATTATAAAATTTCCATCCAATTGTCATTTAGTTTCGCGGGTTTTAATTTATAGTATAGGAAAAAAACGCACAATATTTTGTAGTGGTGCACAGACCTTCCTCAAGTGTCAAGTGAAGGACGCCTACCTTCCTGTGAGAAGAGGTTTTACGTTTGAATAGCTTTTTGTGATTGTGACATTTTGGCAGTCGTTCGCACAGATTTTCGTCGAGTGAAGGAAGCCTGTTTTCCTGTAGCAAAGAGGTTTGATGTTTGAATAACTTTTTTGGAATGTGATGTTTTGCTAATCGTTTCCATTTGTTTCCCTACGAATATGAAGTTGTTCAACGAACCATTATTAGAGCAACTCTCAAAAAGTTTGATATATGTATCTTATTAGATGTTTCGGTGTGAAATACAACTCGTAGAAATATACGGCGATACTTCACACCGGAACATCCAATAAGAGATTTATTATCCAACTTAACCTTTTTCAGTAACTTGAAAGAAAACTACAAGTGTAACAGGATGAGTGCGCGCGGTACTGTACAATAACCAACTGTACAATATCCTGGGATATTTGTTTCGCGCGCTTTCTGTACAGTAACTCATACAGTTGGATAATAACATAAAATATTAATTGAACACCACCGATTTTCTGTCAATTCTGTAAGTTGTGTATGACAAGTTCAAATATATTCTCTATAGAACAAACCCTGCAAAATCTCTGGTGGGGACCGCTGAGTAACTGTTCTTTTCTATTTCTTTTTCTTTTTCTATTTTAGTGTCAATACATATTTGTTCACGATGCTCTACTGCATTACATTGAAAGTGGCTTTAAGCTTGGCATACCCACGGAAGATCTTAGAGATCATGTACAAAAACTTAAGAAAAATCTCTCAAACCAAAGCAAGCTGGATATAGAATTTGAGGTGAGTTTTCTTGACTGCATTTGAGTTTTATTTTATCTTAGAGTATAAAGATGTAAAAAAGGTAGAAAACAGGAAAATAGATAGATGAATGAAAATGCTTTTCTATGGACTGGAGCGCCAAATAAATGAAGTGGTTTAGTTTTTAAAAGAACTGGGGTGCTGCGTCCGTGGGAAGTGAAACGTGAAAATTTGTAGTTTTCAACTGAGTCATTAAAAGCCGAAATTTAAAAGCTGATGTTTAGAACGTTTGTCCTGGTCAGGTCCGCTCTGACGAAGAGCTAAAGCTCGAAACGTCGACTTTTGAATTTCTTTATTGTTAAAATGCGTTGTTTAAAGACTTTTCCAGAATAGCAACACTTGGAACGGACGGCAATCGTGTAGTCTTTACGTTGGCTAATTGACCTTGTTTAAACTCAGTTAGTGTTAAATCCAAGTGTTCAACTCTTTAACCCCTAACAGTGTTGAAAATGAAATCTCTCTTCACAAAATCACAACTTGTTCAAACATTCAAGATATGAGAATAAAGAAAGTGATCACGAAGCATAAGATGTCTTCATATTTAGACAAATTCTCCGTATTAGGTCCATAAGAAATCTATGGAGAACAGTAAGGAGAATATGCATTTTTATATCAGGGTTAATTGGTGATTGTTTTTGGACTGAACGAATTAGCTTTACCGATGTGTTGTGCTTCCGACATCTGAATGAACAGAGTACGGCTTACTCAGAATACACCGCAAAACGGCGTTCATTTGCGATAGATATTCAGTGTCTTTTGATATTCCTAAACTGGATTAAGAATACTGTATAGAATAACGGCACATCGAAAGAAACGGGTCCCCCGAAAGTAACGACCTAAAACTTGACTTGCTGTATAACAAATTAGCCCTCCTTAGAATTAATGCTTGTTTGGAAAAATTCTCGTTAAATTATGGCATGGCGTTAGCATCTCTTCCGTTTCTGGCCTCATGAAATTCCGACTTCCGTCCTTAGGTTTAGGCGAAGTGACGCTTAAAAAGAGATTTTCTAGCTACTTGAAGCTTGGCAGATTTTGATCTTGTACTGCACTGTTTACGATGTATGAATTCAAGTTTATTCTAGCTGATCTCGCCCTCCGAAGGGAACAGGGAGGACTTATCACTTTGTTTTAGTTCTTTTAGTTACAAGTCTTAAAACCTCTTTATTTACGTGCCAGAGTTTGAGTGCAATTCAAGTTAAACACTACAACCTGAAGCAAGCTAAACGTGGCTGCAACATAGCAAAAAATAGATCAGTGGACTACATACCAGGTAAGCTGATTTGGCAACATTGAGATGCTTTTCCTTAAACCAAAATTCCTGCAACTTCGCTTAGAATTTGAGCTATAGCTCAATTCGTAAAGTTGCGTAAAAGTTGACCGCAAACATGCCGAGAGTCCGTCCTCACTCGTTCCATATAGATGATCAACTAGAAATAGGTAACTGGCGGAAACCTAACGAGGCAGACAAAAAGTTGATAGGCATGTTTCAATTGTTAGCCAAGAGATCCCTTAATTGTTTAATCACTAACGCTCGCCGTTATTTTTAAAATGTAGTTGTAATGAACCATCACCTTTTACTTAGGAAATGGCGCATTGTACTTCATCAATACTTGCTAAACTTTTGCTCTCTTCACTACTCACCGTTGCTTCTTGAAATACCTGTTTTTGTGAAGAAAAAACTTGCTATTACCATTGATATTGGCATGGCTCCGTTTTTGGAAAGTAAAACATTTAAAATAATTGAGGACACTGAATGCTTAGTAGATAATGAGGAGTGGTGGTTTTGTTAAGCGAAAAGGTAAAGAGAGGAGACAGAACGAAAGAAAGAATAGACTGCGAGCAGTCTCTCTTTTGCTCTAAAATCCTTGCCGGAGGAGCAGCGAGAAATCGAGTGCGATATTCGAGCCGCGAGCCGCGAGCCGCGAGCCGCGAGTCGCGAGTGGCGTGGGCGGGAGAGTGAGCGAAGAGCTCACTCTTCGCTCACTCTCGATTTCCCGCCCACGCTACTCGCGGCTCGCGGCTTCGCCGCTCGCCGCTCGAATATCGCCCTCGTGACTTTGCCGTTCGTCCAGCACGGATTTTAGAGCAAAACAGAGACTGCTCACAGTCTAAAGAAAGAAAGAAAAAGAGAACGCAGGCGATCCCTCCCTCTGCCCAGTCTCCTATGCTTGTTCGCTCGCTTTTTCATCGCGCCGCTCTCCACTATCTGAAGGCTTGGGACAGACTCACTGTGTTCACCTCTCCACAGCTGACAGTGCCAGAGTTGAACTGTTTCCTCGCCCAAGAGAAGAGGGATCAGATTACATCAATGCAACCTACCTTGCTGTAAGTATCAAGGTGTAAAGGTTACTCTCCAGCAGATATTTGTAACAGAGTAGTTTTTTTTTTTTTTGTGACTGTTGCCATGACTTGAGAAGAATTGGCAATTGCCAAGAGACCTCTTGCGTGAAAGTCGGTCTTGCGACCTGGTCTTCCATCGGACGTACATGGAGACTGGGAACAGCCGTTATTTTTCTTCATAATGTTTTACGAGAATCGAAAACGGTGCCTTTTTCGAGCGAATGTTCACCGCTTGTCGCTCAAAAGTTGCGCGTCGATTCTAGGATCGTGCTCCCCGTTACATATGACGATTAGAAGCAAACGAAAAGTTAAACCCATCGTGACGTGATCGTACGCGTTTTCGCGCGCATGGCGCCATCACCTTGATTGATTCATTAAGTTGTTTGCTTCTGTTGTGATAGGCAAAAGTTTTAGAGTGGTACAGTGGGAGGAATCATTTTATTCATATCTACCTGATTTTATGACCTGGCCCACCGGCAAAATCGCAGTTGTACTGACGTGCTAAGGAAAACGCCTCGCTTTGCATGAAAGTACACTCTGCAAGCTACGTCTCACCACCTGAGGTGATTTCCCCATAAAACAGCTTGTCGAGTCTTGAATTGGTGCTCAGCAGCTGTTTTCAACTCTTCAAAATCACCTGCAAATCAGAGTTCCAATTGAGGACTCTCTCTCTCTCTCTCTCTCTCTCTCTCTCTCTCTCGCTCTCTCTCTCTCTCTCTCTCTCTCTCTCTCTCTCTCTCTTGTTTTTTCACACACACGCACTCAGGGAGTGAATTCAAACACTCATCTAAATGTAAGCTCCCACCCCATTTGCCGCCTGAGAAATCAACTCACTTACACGGCAACGACTAACAGCTTCCGCAAGGAGAAGCTATTTATTCGAGCGCAAAAAGGCTCTGTAAACAGTTCAAAAGTGTCAGTGTAATTGACTTGAAAAAACGTGGCATAGATAAAAGTTTTGACCAACCCTACCACCCTGGATTAAGTGTGGAAGACCCCAAATGCGGGTGGTCTGTTAGCCCTGTTTCCATAGAGTTTCTAGGAACTTGCCGTGACGCATTCCCCCCTCCCCATTAAATAATATTTTACTCTAAGGTGGACTCGCGGCCGCAGGCAGCGAGTTCATCCAGATCGCAGAGTAAAATTAATGATTCCTTTTTCAAAACTCGAGGCTTATATATCAAATTCCATTTATAAGTGGTGTAATAGAATTATATTTCTCCTGCACAGGGATTCTGGAAATCCCAAGCGTACATTGCCACTCAGTATCCTTTAGCAGAGACTACTGATGACTTCTGGAGAATGGTTTGGCAGGAGAACTGCCGCTCACTTGTTATGCTGCTTAGCAAAGACGAGCTGGAGCAGGTAAGATGTAACGAAGGGAGTGGAGGGTGGGGTGTGGGAGAACTGCCGCTCACTTGTTATGCTGCTTAGCAAAGACGAGTTGGAGCAGGTAAGATGTAACGAAGGGAGTGGAGGGTGGGGTGGGTGAATTGCTCCTCACTTGTTATGCTGCTTAGCAAAGATGAGCTCGACCAGGTAAGATATAACGAAGCGGGTGGTGGGTGGGTGGTGAGTTGCTCCTCACATGTTATGCTAATTAGCAAAGCCGAACTTGAGTCCGTTTAAGCAATGGTTGCAAAAAGTCGAACTCGGTTCTACCATAGTTAGTCGAGGGACTTGTTATGGAACCTAGTTAGCTTCAAAGGCCGTAACAAAGGCGCCTTAGTTTATGTTGAAAGCACCACAACTGTGCACAATCGTTTGTTTTGCGTTCACACACTATGGCTGAATAACTTAAGGTTACTTCGGACCTTCGCGCGTGTCCTCCTGTGTCCTCGGGAAAAAGAATTCGTGTGCGTGCTATTTTAAAGGAAAACACGGCAAACTATATATCGTTGGAAAGGTTAATAAAAGTAGATTTCGGGACACAATATGAATTGCTTTTTTTTTAATTCCGTAGAAGAAAATTGCAAAAATGACCGTGTAAATGACCATGCGTCATTCAATCAGATAAATGAATTAATAGGTTATCAAACTTCGGCGGATTTCTGTGAAATTTGGCCTGAACATTCCCTCGATGTTGTGAGACCAAAGTGTGTCGGGGATTTTTTAAAATTTATAATATTTCAGCAATTGCGATCTTCAACGCAATGCGTATTGCGTGTTCTTTGCTCCTCGAACTTGAAAGATAAATTAAAAAATAACCAGTCAGAATATCGAAAAATGCTCACACACTTTTGACGATTGATCCTTTGTAATTAACACTGTGCAGTTATTTTGCCAATGCGCTTGGTTTTGACATCCTGTTAATTCATATCCTAATAATTGATATCCTAATAATTTTGCGGAATGTTATTGGTTCTCGTCCTTGCTCCGAAAGGTTTTTCTCCGGGTACTCCGGTTTTCCCCTCTCCTCATAAGCCAACATATCCAAATTCCAATTCGATCTTGGAGGTGTCCCCAATTAGCATTCTTTGCTAGATACCGTTGACACCTAAATAAAGTGATTTATTTATTTATTTCATTATTTATTCAATGGAATGACACATGGTCATTTTCGCGGTTGCTTGCGATTTTCTTTTGTGGAATGTTTTTCCCCAAATCTACATTTATTAACCTATCCACCGATATATAGTTCGCCATGTTTTCCTTTAAAATGGCACGCAAACGAATGGTTTCCCGGAGGTCCGAAGTAACCTTAACAGGGAAGGCCCGGAGAAACCTTAACAGGAACATTTCTATTGGTTAGTAGCTCCAGCACCGTTGAAAAGCTAGTGTGGTTTATGCACTGTCAAGGCTAAGAACGGCAGCATAAACAAAACAAAGGAATTTTCTGAGCTTCATAAGCAGTTTCTTTTATTAACTGCGGTTTCATTTTTCGCAATGATTGCGGCAACGGAGAAAAAACTTGACACTCTGTTGCAGTATTTGTTACAATAAGCGATTTTTCGTGCAATCTTGTGTCGCAATTTTGTTGCAAGATACAACAAAAAATTGCCTTTTGTAACTCCACCTCAGAGTTTTGCTTGTTTGCATGATGATTATCACTTAATCCTTTTAAATAAACAGAATTAATTAACGAAAGCCTTATTTACTTGCAGGATTATTATCACAGTTACCTACCGCTTGCTTATGAAACAGGCAGATTTGGTGAATATGAAGTGACGGTCGATTCCGTTGCGACTCGTGGCGATATCGTAGTAAGAGAGTTGAGGATGGCTTCTGTAAAGGTATGTAATTTTTTTATTTTATTTTTTGTTTGTTTGTTTGTTTTCTTTTTATGTGGAGTTTTTGTTTATTTTGCTTAAACCTGATGAATTTTAAAAGATGTTTTTAGAGATTTTACAATGTCAGTGATGTTCGTCTTAAAACTAAAGAAAAACTAAAGAATGCAAATTTTCATCCAAGCACCTTGCTTTTACTTAAATTGCTTCTAAACCACCTTAAAAACTATATCAAGTGAGTAGTCAAAGAAACGATTTCATGTGAAACGCAAACGAAGAACTTCAAATAGGACCGCATGCGACAAAGTTACACAGTCTAAATCAGCCCTATAAGGAAGATTCAGTGAAACTCTCTGAAAGGGTGGATTGGCGGCCTTGACGAGAAAACATGGCTATTATAGAGAGATGGCTGTTTTGAAGAGTTGGCTGTTTGTGAAGGGTAACCTCAGACTCATGCCCTGCCGCGTTTGGCGTCACTTCACTGAGGTGTTATTTGCTTGTTTGTTATCAGGACCCGAGTGAGTACAGGAACGTCCGCCATTTTCATTTCCTTCACTGGCCAGAAGATGGTAATCCTTGGTCTGGTCAAACCATTCTGCAGCTCATCTGTAAAGTGGACAGCTGGGAAAAAGAAGTGAGGGTGTATGCCAAGCCCTTTGAAGTCATCGGTCCTATTGTAGTGCACTGCAAGTGAGTGAGAGTGAAGTGAAAAGAATTATCCCTTTAAACTCCAATATCAACATGCATGTTCTCCTCACCGTTCTCCATATATTTCTTATGGTACTAGTTGGGAGAATTTGTTTACACATCAAGACATCTCATCTTTAGTGATCATTTCCTCAATTCTCATGACCTGTATGTTTGATCAAGTAATGATACTGTAAGGAGAAATTAGATGCTTGTCACTATTGGGGCTTAAAGGGTTGAAAACTACATGGAATGTTAGAAAAACACAAGACATTCGTAGGTAACTGCTTGGTGTTATCGAGTCAGGGTGTAGATGACATTGTGATACGCAGCCTATCAGTGTTCCGTTTTAGTAAATGGTATTATAGAATTTTGGGACAGCAAGGTTGGTAGCCTGCGAACGCAGACGTATTTCCGGCTGTCGTTTCTCTCCACCGAAACGACAGCCGGAAATACGTCTACGTTCGCAGGCTACAAGTTTGGGCTTTGATCAAAATCTCTCATGAGCCCACACCCGGGGGGGGGGGGGGGTACTGCCCGAAAATTTGGGTGGGGAAATATGGGTGGGGGAAATTTGGGTGGGGAAATTTGAGTGGGGAAATATGTGATTTTCCCTACCCTATTTCAGACCTGACCCAAAATTCGACACCCTATTTTAGACCTGTCCAGGAAGTACTTCAGTTTGCGAAGGCGTTTGAGAAGGGCTTCAAATCAAGTTCGATATGAATCAAAACACAATGCTGGAGAAAAGATTATAATAAAAAAGTAGCTTCTTTTGAAAGGCATACCCAATTCCAGACCAGATCGCAGAAACCATATACCCTATGTAGCTTATATAAGCCCCCCCCCCCCCCCCCCCCGAGAACGCACTCTTCTTGAAGGCTGAAGTTAAATATTAAAATCCCCAGGAGCTCACGGTAAATTTTGAGAGTCGTTTTCACCGCAGAAAAGTTTCTGGTTGGAAAAAATCACTTGGGAGGGCTTAACTAAACTTCAGCAGTGTGCCTTCGGCTTGGAAGGCTGTTTACACTACAACGGCGGAAACCAAAGCCACATTCTCATGTGGAACCCATTTTTTTTCTCGGGAAACAATCTGGAACGGGTTTGTTACTTTTTACATGATGCGAAATATTGGAAATGACTGGACCATAAGAGCCGACCCAAAAATGCACGGTTAGATTAAACTAGGGTAGGTGTAACAACGGCAAAAAATTCAACTTTTGCGGGTGACGTGCCATGTTTTCTGTCGTGTAAACGTCCCTCAAGGATGTTATTTATTCGTCCTCCTCTGCAAACCGAAGAAAATCCTTCCAACACGTGCAGCTAGGACTTCATGTTGATTTACCTACCGCGCTTAAGGTTATTTTGTGTTCTGTTTGTTTGATGCAGTTATGGAGTCGGCCGCACCGGGGTGTACTGTCTTCTGCACACAATGTATCACCAGATATTACGTGAAAATACCGTGTCCATCTATCAGATGGCTCGGCTTTACAATCACCAGAGACCATACTGTTTATCAAATAAGGTGAGTGGCAGGAAAGTCGACTATTTAAACAACAGAGTTCTTCTGTCGAAGGCACTATCCTGTGAGAGGTTGTCCGAGGAAATTTGATGAAATATGAAGTTTGAACATCAAATTTCCGAGGGAGCCTATCACACATACGGGCTGAGACAGAAGGAGTCTATTGTTTTATATTGTGCAACGCTAAATTTTCAGCGAAAATTGCCAAAAACGGGCACTATGCGCTGATAAGCGCCCACTTAGGAGAGACACTATCGCGTCACGTGATCGATTTCTACCAATGGCAGCACGCCAAAATTTAGCGTTGTACTATAAAAGCAGCTAATCACATGCACGACACCGCCAAGAGAACATCCTGAATCTTGTAGTCGAACCCGCATCAGTGACCCATTTGGATGACTCGGTTACCCAGTCGCGCATCTGTGGGATTCTCTTAACACTGAGTTACTAGTACTGGGGACAAAGATCATGTGGAATAATTATTTTGTACTTATTCCATAAGCGCGCGGTGGGAAACGACATGAAGAGTGGGTGATAATCACTTTACATCCAACAAGCACGAGTGGCCTTAGAGTCCGGAATTAAAAATTCTCAATTTCGTTTATCATTGCTGCATTTATTTGGACCATGTGTTTTGGACAAAACGTTTGCTTTGGGGCTTAGAATTTTCAATGATTGTAGGTCAAAACGCCCCACCAGAAAAGACATAACGCCCCTTAATGGAAGACATAACGCCCCCAAATTTAAGCATAGAATGAAGAATTCAAAGAATTTCAAGCGAACTTGACTTTCTCCGAGAAGGGGCATAGATTTGATAGATATCAGGGCATTTTGTCTTCCACTAGGGGGCGTTGTGCCTTATTTTGAATGGGCGTTATGTCGGATTTAGGGGGCGTTTTAACCAGATACTTTCTTAACGTCTCGTCATTTGTCAATTTTCTCATAAGGGGGCAAAAAGCAGGGTTCCCTCTTTCTTTGTTCGGCGAAGCAATGGGAAAGCTGGAGAGATGAGAATTTATTAGTTTTTAATATACTCAACCACAGGATAAAATGTCAGCTACCGGGAAAAAAAAATAAGGAAAGAAGAAGTTGAATAAAAAAAGCGCGGTCTTTCCGAGTGAGGTATTGATGGTTTTTGTCATATCTCCCGAGTAAAGAGCCAATCAGTTTGTCGAAAACTGCAAAATACTGTGGTGAGTGTATTATTAGTGTATCTTTTATACGGAGCAGCAGTAAGCAAGAATCATAATTGTATGTTGTTATTATGAGCGATAACTACTCTTTTTCCACAGCAAAGTAATTATGTTTTCCTTTCTAAAGGAACTTTATGAATTCTGTTACGATACATTGGTGGAATACATCGAAGCTGACTGTTCGTTACACTTGGTTTGACAATAACTGCGATGCGTGACAGAGACCGAATCCGAGAGAAATTCCACGAAGTACGACCTTAGTTGTGAAGAAAGGCGTTGTGGTTTGGGGAAAAAGGAGGATGTCACGCATACTACGCCCACGTTACGCAACCTTTAACTGGTCACGCAGTTAATCCAAATAAACATCACGAAATCATTCGTTCAGAGAGTGCATTTCCAGTCGGAAATCCATCACTCTTCAAAGTAGGCTGTAGAGTTTCTCGAACTGAGGCTTCCTGGTCTTAGTACTGAAAAGTACAGTTGGTATCAATTTGTAGGACTTTCATGTCTAGAGGCAAAGGAGTTGGTCACTTCTACCTTGCCTGAGAGAAGTTACAGCATTGTGACCACTCAAGAGGGTTAAAATGTGAGTTTTCTGTTAGCCTGTCATTGGGTTATAGCTAGAAAGTGAGAAATCTGGGTAACTGCTCGCTCAGCTGTTAGTAGGTTAGCAAGAGTAGACAATTTTGTGAGCTAGCGATTCTGGTTTCTTGGCCAGCCAGCGTTGTTACTAAGTAACGTGATGAATGTCTTCCGTCCTCTGATTTCTGATTGGTCCAAAATTAGTCGGACCCTTTCGTCTTCGTCAATGACGGATACACCAATTCAGCGAGCGAAAGAAGTCACTATTCATCATAAATTAGATGTCTTAAAAGGTGTAGTCAGATTGCCAAAAAGGTATAGTCAAATTGCTAGTTAAAACTAAAAAGGCTAAAAGCCTTGCTTTATTTTAGTGACCTATTAAAAATAGTTACAATTCAAGGTTTTTGATAGCGATAAGTAGTTGATAAGCCGTTTATTTTAGTTAATTCTTCGCAGAGAATATTTTTAGTATTATTTCTTTGACGCTCGGTTCGTTATCGGTTTTATTAGTCAGACGAATAAGAACGATTCTTTTTTAAAGAAATTAGAACTGTCGTTGCCATAAGCAAACATTTTTGCCATTATTTAACGGGAGTATAAGCCTATCCGCACTTGGGGTATTTTTACATAAATAAAAATGCGGTTGTCAAGTGCGGAGCATATTATGAGCAAAAATGGACCTTTGTTGTAGGTTGCCATTGATGCAAATGCAACGTTTGGAATTTCAAAGTGTGGCAATGTCCCTTTGACTTTTCTTTTGTTTGTTGGTTGGTTTTCGAACTTTTTCGGGCAATGAAAGAGCGAACAATCGCAGTTAGTCGTCGTGGGGTATTGCGCGCTTGACAGACTTTTTCGTTTTTGTTTTGCCAAACGAAGGAGCCAACGCAAAGATGCCACAAGTTAATCAAGAACTTTGGTGAAAAAGTGCACCTCATTAATCTCCGAACTGTTTTTCGTTTACATGCACAAGCAGTTTTCCTTTCGAAAGCAAAATCTGAGTCAATTTCAAGAAGGAAATGTTTCTTTTCTTTTCTTTTTCTTTTTAAAGAATTTGCTTCCGTTAAGTGTTCAGTGAGCACTCAAACAGGGCAACATTTTGGTTAACTTTGGTTACTTCGTTTGCACGTGCCTGAACGTTAACTAACTGCTGACTTGTATTTAGATTAATATTTTTAGTTCATAAAGTTTTTACTTATTTTTATTTACTGTACAGTTACAATAGTATTGTGTATAGCATGCATGCATAATTCAAAAGTGTACAATGATCGAGAAAATAATTGATTTGTGTAAATTTGAGAATCGCTCAAATAGCTTAATAAAAGATTTGAAAATCGTTACTCTTTCAGCCAAATGTGGATTTTCAGATTGAACATTCAATTTTCTGTCTCATTCTGTGGGGTGATAGTGCTGGCGCCTTCTCTCCTCCAACCCCCCCCCCCCCCAAGCCAAGAGGAACGTGCGGCAAGAGACTTCGGAAGGAGATTTTCGGGTGTGAAGCGTTTGAATTTACGTTTGAACTAATACCTGAAAAATATTTGGATGGCTCGTAATTCACAGTGGTCGATCCTACAACACGTGCGTAGTCCCTGCCATGTTTTTCCAAAGAAAACCAAAAATGGGGGAAGTTTCAATCTACACCGTTCCTGAAAACTGCTTTTCTTGTTGAGCATGCTTTCAAAATGAAGTAACCGTCTTCCAGTTATATCGGCGCGAAAATTGGTTTTTCGGGAAAGTTTATGCATCGTTTTCATAGCGGAGCCAGCGCGCTAGCGCGTCAGCGGAGCTCCATTGCTAAGGAAATTTGGTAATCTACAGGAGGGAGTGATGAACTCGCCGCTCGGCTGGTTCGAGGTGTCTGGCCGTCGTGACGTCACGACGTGAAAAGCGCGCGAGTTTGCCGTGTCTTCAAAAATGGCGCTGGCAACTATGTTAGAGTTCGGGCTACAAACGTATTTTTTGTGCTATTAAGCTTTCAGCTAAGCTTGTTTTCTTGGGTAATGGAATTTTAGTCATCCCTTTTTTCGAAATAGGTAAGTGGGTCTTTGTCTTAACGTTAAAATCACACTTAAATAATGTTTTAAGAGTCATGTTTACTCTCTGCGATCGAAGAATTATGCGGGAAAATTGTTATTGTCCGCGTCCCAAAAAGTGTGTTTATTTCAGTTATATACCACAGGGAAACTTGAAACTTGGCTACGGACTAGCCTATAGTTTAACAAAAGTACCCAAGTTGAAACAAGTGGTATAGTATTTGCCAAAAAAATGATCAGTCCGTTTGTTTAGCTGAGTATAATAGAAGGCGAACCTAGAAGGGTATGTTTAGCACTTAAAAGTTAACTTTTCTTACAATATTTGCTTCCATCTTCTGTATAAGGAAAGAATAGTGATATTTAATTGCTAGGGAAAGAGTAATCGAACTTAGTAAATTTTTGCCACCTCATTTAACCCGTGTAAACTACACTTTTGCAGAACAACATAAAAATCTGAATCAGCTCGCAAATTATGCGGGCGCCTGAGGAAACAAGTCTTCGCTGATCTGGTTCTGTACTTTTTTATGAAAACTAATAGATATATTTGAGTACCATTTGGATCAGTGATTCAGTGATTTATTCTCAATACCTCCAGTTTCCTCTATATTCAGTTGCTGTCCAGGTTGCATAATGTTTTAGAAAGAGTTTGACCGTCTACTTGATCCACAACTAGCTACAACTGACGATGACCGTTTCGCAAAAAAATTGAACTGGTCCTGTCATTTGATTTTCAAAGATTAATTACTTTTAAAACAGTCAAACTGAGGACCATTCTAGTAAAGAGAGAGCCTTGTTAACCCTTAACATCAGTAACCTGAGAAAGTTGGCGTTTTAGATAAACTGTGGTTTTTTATAATTATTCGATAAGAGATCAGCAGAAATTTGGCCGGAAAGCCGGCGTGTCAGCTGTTTTGCCTCGCTTCCAGCAAATGTTGTCATCTTTGTCGTTTTTTACAAGATAGTTTAGCAAAGTAAGGAATTACTGTGGTCCATTATTAACTTCGAACCAAGCAGATGAATTCACAGTAAACGTTTCTTTGTATTGGAGTATTCTTCTCCACATTTTAATGATGTTTAAAGCCACTGATCATTTTAATGAAATTGTTACGCAATTTTATTTTCCTAAAATTGGAAAGAGTTTATACATATAAAAGTTATGTTTTTGTCTCCAAGCGACATATCTTAGGGTTTGTGAGATACAGCTTCTGAAGGTGATCTTGATCACGATTTCAATCGATCGACCAAAGCGTCCATGAAATCTTTTGAGTCTTATCGCCAATTGGTTATTTTGTTTTGAGGACCAATTTGCATTAAGAATACTTTTTATGTTATAGCATGCAGCACACCTTTCGTTCTTTTATTGTTTTGATCTGTTCTTTTTGAGAAACTGGACTGTAAACATTTGCGAGGAAGCCATTTGTTAACTTTCCTTTGAATTTCCGGGGCAGATTTATATGTGACGTCACGATGGCCAGACACCTCGGTTTTTCATTCGCCAATACCGGCGCTTGTGCCCAGGCCCAAGTTCATCACTCCCTCCTGGTAATCTATGAAGCCAAAAACTTTTGGTAGTGACGTAGTAGTCACGTGACCGTCCGTCCGTACATCCGTCCGTCCGTCCGTCCGTCCGTCCGCACCACAGGCCTACCAATACACTTCCTACACTGGATATAACCCTGTGCTGAATCCCGTGTGTTTTCAGCGCGAAATCGCATGTTGACCCGCGTTGTAGCAAAACCACAGGTAACCAAAGCGTAATATGAGAGTTTGTATGGAGCTTAAATTAGATCGAAAATAATCGGCGGTTTTCCGCCGAAAATACATTAAAATCAAAATAAAGTTTAAAAAACCTTTCGATCTAATTTAAGCTCCATACAAACTCTCATATTACGCTTTGGTTACCTGTGGCAAAACAAGCAAAGACAACAAAAGTCAAAAACAAATTTGTTAATGGAAAAAAAAAGTTCAAAAGAACACTCAGTTGTCTTTTTGGTGGAAGGGGAAAAGTTCAATCTAGGCGAAAGAAACTCGGCTATAAAGTTCAGGCAAAAAGTTCAAATTTGCCTCGTCGGTTCTGTTCAAACTCGGTCGGCACACCGCTTGAGTTCGCAGCTTTTCGCAGCGGTTTCGACGCCAAATATAGCAGAGCTAGTGCTTTTTGGTTTTTTCTGTCCACAACCATGGTTTTTACGGCGTTTCGAACACATTTTGCCAGGAAAAACACCAGCATTTTCATGCTGATAGGCAGCTTGTCACGAAGAAAGAAATAAGTATTAAAATTAAGTGCTAAAACAGTGTCTAACGCCCGTGGCCTAGTGGATTGGTTACCGGCACCTCACGCCGACGAGCCGGGTTCGACGCTCATCGGGAGCAAGAATTTTTTTTTTTCTTGGTTTTTTTTTTTTTTTTTTTAATAAAACGACTTGGATGAGAGTATTTTCACAAATTAATAACTGCCAGCAAAAACAAAACAAAACAAAAACAAAAAACAGACAAAACAAAAAGGGGGGCTCCGCTTTTAGGCTTGGCTAAATCTATATGTTACGAATTAAGGAGGCTCGCGACATTTTTTTTTGGCCTTGGAGTGTATCTTTTGAAGTCAAAATTTCGCATAGAAGGTTAAATTCGATTTCCTTGATACTACACCACCTTTTCAGTATATGATCAAAGTTTATTTTCTCTCTGGTTTCCTAGCAACAGCTGTCACCATAGCAACGGTAATGGACAACCCCTCATTTTAAATAATGTCGAATATCTCGAAAACTAGTCAGACACTTT
Source organism: Siderastrea radians (assembly GCA_964017195.1). Taxonomy (NCBI): domain Eukaryota; kingdom Metazoa; phylum Cnidaria; class Anthozoa; order Scleractinia; family Rhizangiidae; genus Siderastrea; species Siderastrea radians. The sequence goes on from OZ024899.1 coordinate 24,614,740, forward strand.
ATGACGAAACTTGAACTATTTGAACTACTCAACCTACACAACTTGTACGCGAAAATAGGGAAAAATCTGTAGGAGCGTTTTCATGTAAATCATGATTCATTCTTTACGGGCTGATTTTGGTCATTTCTGCAATTTTCTCCAATATTTCAAGAAAGATAAAACTTAACACTTTCTCTTTTCAGTTGAAGGATCTTTTGTGATATCAAAACATTCTTAATGTACATTGAGCTTCCTAGGTGGCTGCGATTTTAAGATATTTATATTTAAAAACTGCTAAAATGCAGCACAAATCAGCCAAAAAGTTCGTAATTTGCATAAATAGAAATATTTCTAAATTGCCCTTACAGTTTTCTCTCTTAAACTGATTGCCGTTAGAATAATAATTCTTTTTGATGTTCCAGTGAGTTTTAGGCTGAATAAACATTTCTGTTATTAGATAAGAAGGCTGAATCTCGGTCAAGTTTCAGTCGTTATTAACTTTCAACGAGCAACAGTTTTATTCTGTTTTTCCTGGTCTATTTCACGGTTATTCACGTGCAATGAATATTTATACATGCTGCGCTTGTGCCCTCTCTTGCATTTGTAATTCCTTCTCATAATAATAAAAAATTTTCGTCTTCTGAGCTTCTTCCTGGAGACTCTATTCAATTATTCTTTAAATAGTGACTGACGTTTTAGCATGTTTAATTACGGATTTAATTACACTGGGGCCGAAAAATGAAGAGAAACAAGCTCAGAAGACGAATATATTCTTTTTTTATTATGAGAAGGAATTATAAGCGCACGAGAGGACAGAAGCGCAGCGTGTATAAATATTCATTGCACGTGAATAACCGTGAAATAGACCAGGAAAAACAAAATAAAACTGTTGCTCGATGAAAGTTAATAACGACTTCGACATTATTTAAAATGAGGGGTTGTCCATTACCGTTGCTATGGTGACAGCTGTTGTTAGAAAACCAGTGAAAAAATAAACTTTGATCATATGTTGAAAACGTGGTGTAGTATCAAGGAAATCGAAGTTTACCTTCTATGCGAAATTTTGACTTCAAAAGATACACTCCAACTCCAAAAAAACTGTTGCGAGCCTCCTTAAGGTTGATTTTCACTGTTGCGTAAATTTTACGGGCGTGAATTTAAGGGGCCATTAGAGACGATGTAGCAACGGCTTACGTAAACAAAAAATTGAGAGCTTGTCAACTTCAGTTTTACGTTTACGTACGCCGCTCACACATCGTCTCTAATTTTATTTACGTACGTAACGCCGGTTAAATTCATGCCCGCCCGCACGCACGTAAATTTACGTGACAGTGGAACTACGCGCTCGTATTAACATCGAGGCTCTAAATACCCGGAAGTGACATTCTTCTAGCGTTTGACCGCTGTGAAGGTTTGTGACATTTGGCAGACAAACTGCAGGAGGGACAAGTACAACGTAACACTGTGTCAAGAGCTCGGACTGAAAATTCTAATAAATAGACCAGCTAAATAGAATTGACCTCAAGTTGTTTCTTGTCCAGAGGAGAAGGTTACTGCGCAGCCTTTCCTGTGTATGTTCTTTTGGCCTGTCGGAGCCTGTAACACATTATACTCCATTCTGTGGCGAATTATGTTCTTCATCTTCGTCGATCACTTTTTTTGCAAACGCGATCCATCCTTAGTCACCCTTTATTTGTCCCGGCGGTACCAATCAATGAAAATCAATCATCAATAGCAATTAATTGATCGGTATTGGAAATCAATAAAAATCAAAGCCAAAAAGTTGAGTTAGTATCGATTTTTATTGATTATTATTGATTGATGTTGATTTTGATTGGTTACTTAAATTTGTTTTATGTTCGGCACAAAACGCAACAAATAAATTTAAAAATGATTTAATAAAGTTTATTTGTTCTGGTGTATATTTTGGTTAATTCTAGTCTTTAATCTTAGTATTCCTAAGATCGCTAAAGTTTACACCGTAGAATAGTTACATATTAAGGTGCCATTACACACTAATTTCCATTGTTTTCTTTTTTTTATACTTTCTAATCCCTCCTTAATCTTATCGGCCCTTCGCAACCTATAGCTATAATCAACAATTTTGATTTTGAAACTAAAATGAAACAACGACAAAAAAACAAAAACTTTTTTATGCAACCTGAATATGCGAAAATGACTGAAACATTTACCCGTGCAACTGCCTAGGGAAGACAAAATAATTAAAATTAAGAAGAAAGTAGTGTGCTTTTAGAGCAGCATAAACAAGACACTGCAACACTCAGAACACTAGCCTGGATTGTGAGAAAACATATAGCTAATCATTGAAATGTCTAAGAAATGCGAAAACAACTCAAGAATAAAAAGAAAAACATGCAGCAGGATTATGAGATTTCTTTCATGTCGTTCATCAACGAAATATAATACACAGGGGATCATTCTTTACTTCACAGTACGTGTAGCTCTGGTTTAATCATGTTCGTGATATGCTCTTGACGAAGTTTGATCAGGCAATGGCGTAGCAAGGAGATCACGTATTGGCTCGTCAAGATATGGAGTTGGGATTTCATGTACTGAGTCAAGGTCCTCATTTTCGTTTGCAACTGTTTTATTTCGACATAATAGACGCCACAAGTGAGGTCTGCGTACGAATATGCAATTCAACCGGGAATTCAAATACGTACAATCGGATCACCACAGCGTATCCATGTTACATGACGCGTGTCCACATTGCTACAAGCTGTTAGGCTGACTGGTTTATTACTGTTACGTAATGTATTAAGTATCTATAAAAATCAATGATAATCAATAGCAATTAAGAGGTTGCGGTGAGTGAGTATTGATTTTATTGATTGGTTGAACCAATCAATATTAATCAATGAATTATTATTGATTATTATTGATTGTATTGATTGGTAATCAATGATTGATTTTCATTGATTGATACCGCCGGGATTTGTTAACGGGTGGATAGGCTTATAACCGGGAGGGCTTTAAACCGGGCTTTTAAGGTACCCTACGGGTGCTTGATGAGTGCCCCGAAGTGCGCTCGTAACGTTAACTTTCACCAAGACTCTTGTCATAGGTACAATAAGCAGGTGATGGGCTCCTGGTGGGTCACATTCCAACAGTCACTCTGTTCCCGATATATAAACAAGTTACTGCCTCGTCCCCAGGCGTCGCTCCTTATTATATGATGGTGCACGTGGCGTTGTGGGATAGGTGCACTGCAGCCGGTGGACGCCGCTCCGCGTTTTGCATCCTTCCCACGACGCCCCGCGCTCCCTGTTTGCCCGCGCTAAGCCGGCGCCTGGGGACGAGGCAGAACAAGTTAGACAATGTCTCCTAGCCTAATAAACCATAAAAAAAAAGGACTTGAAAGCAGCGTCTCCTAACACTACGACATGAAAGGGAGCAGCCATTATTCATCGCGTTGTGGGGGGGGGGGGGGTGGGGTGGTAGTAGGATTTTGGTACGAAACCAACTTAAAATACCTGATCCCCCTCAAGCAATGGTCAAATTTTTTCGCACCCTCCCAATAACATTGTAATGTGGTGTGGGGAAACTGCAACAGAGGCCTTTCTGAAAAGCTTCCAAATCGTAGCGGCCTGCATTTTGATGTCTGCTAGTTAGGATGGTAATTTGACCGATTTGTTCCGGGCAGTAAGGAGGCGCAAACTCAGTCATCAAAGATTAGAAAAAGAATCTATTATGATGTATAAAACCTTACAAGGGATGACACTAGAATATATAAATCAAGTTTTGTTTTTCACCACAACCACCCGTCCAGTTCATCATAGTAAAAGACGGCCTCGTTTCGCAGGGGGCCATCTTAAAAAACGAGACATAAAAGAGTTCAATTTTGACAGATCACATATCTTTCTCTCTTATCCGTTTCGTTAAACGTGAACTTAGGTAAGCCCCCCCCTCCCCCCCAAAAAAGACCCCTCCGCCCTCCCCGTCAGGGGCGACAAATAATGACCGGTCTAAAACAAAGCTTCTCTGAGGCAGTTTTGTTACCCTTGCCGGACCGCAATGGTTCTCTCGCGGCACGCTTGGCGAGAAGACTTGTCGGCCGAGAGAAGACTTGTCGGCCGAAGGTCGGCAACGAGCGGCAAAATGTAAGAAACGTAAGAGGCGTGTAATATGACCGCGAAAAAGCCTCTGACACCCAGGGTAGCAGTTTTGTATGATTGTGTTTGGGGTGGGGGAAGGGATTGTCTAGGGAGGGGTGGGATTTGCTCGGCTAGACTGGAACCCTCGGAGAATTAAATTTGGCAATTTTCTCTACGAAGCAGTCACAATGGCTCCGATTCTTGGATACTGGGATATTCGTGGGGTAAACTTTAACTTTTCCGTTCTTAACCGTGAAACTGACTTTCCACGTGTGTGATTGCTAAATTAATTTCCTTCATAAGCTTAATTTGCATAAACTCCACGTTCAGCTTGCAGAACCCATTCGTCTCTTACTCAACTACACTGGAACAGAGTTCAAAGATGAGCGATATGAGGTTGGCGACGGTAAGATGTTTTCCTAATATTTGTTCAACTCAAGGTAGATGTATTGATTGAGCTTATATTATATATATATGCAGTACACCAGAACAGTCCTAGTCAATTCAATTACGTAAGCGTTAAACTTTTCAAAAAATTGGGATTTCGTCTTCATGGAAGAGCGCTGTCTACGTGTAATGCACGCTGTTTTTTTTTAAATTGCATTTTATCACAACGTATTAAATAAGGAAGTATCTCAGAATACTGACAGTAGTGCTGCTGGGTCAGTCGGGAAGTGAACACAGGAGTTGATAAGTTTGCCAATCTCACCTCATTGGACTCAGTTGATAAATCCAAATTTTGTGTCTCCTCCTAAAAACTCTGAAAAACTGGGGATTTAATTCGAGGGTTGGTTGTGCAGTTGTGTTTTTCAGTTGCCGGAAGGGGGGCTATACCCGAGGGAGCCATCTGCCTGAAAAGCCAAGGGTGCCTTTTTCAAACTCTCACTATAAAAAGAGATAAAGTAGTATATATGCTAAAGGGTAAGGCGTTGAACGGCCTTATGTGCCTTCTGGTGCAAAGAGATGATGATGAGAAAGAGATGATGTAAGGGGTAATGAGCCTAGGGGTGGGGCCTCCCCATATAAAACGTCATAAATTAACCCCCCCCCCCCCCCCGAGGGTAAGTTAACAAAAAAGAACAGCATAGACTATTAGTTTTGCCAGTGTTTTGTAAAGAAGCATTTTCATGCATTTATTTCTTTAGAAAATGCAACACTATTATGCCAGGTGGATTGTCAAGTACTCACCAAACCAGCTCCTACTTCATCAGAATTGTTGTTAACTGTTGATCTGACAATTAAAAAAATCTAGTTTTAAGATAATTATTCAAAGTCCAGATTATAAGAAAGAGAGTAGCCTATTCTTGGTTTTCACTGTCAGGCTATAAAATATTAAAAAATCAAAACCAGTTTATGAAGGAAGCCAAAAACTTATTTGTAATTTGTTATGAGAGATTGACAAATGAAACAACATCACCAAGTCTCAAATCTGTGTGGTATTCCATTGTTGATCAAGTTATTTGCCAAAATGTTCAACTGAAATTTGTAGAGCTCAGTATGGAAATGCCACGTTGATGTCCCTCGGAGGGGCACAACATGGCAGCCGGAAATCAATGAAACATCTGGAATTCACTTCTGCTCTTCGAGCCATTACTTTTCTCTCGTGAACTACTATACATTCACATTAATTTCCCCCCAATACTTAAACAGTCCAAAATGCTAAAAACCACAAGGAGGGTCATTTCTTGTCTAAGTACAGACATGTTTGTCACAGACACTTAATGTTGGTGTCATGAAGGTGAAAAGCTAGAAATTCAAAATCCTGTATTTTCTAAACGAAAGGCACTTCCAGGCTGGAAACTTGTGAAATGGTATATTTTTAAGCCACCTTCAACCTGGTGGGGATACAAAACCAGAAGACCTTGCGACCTTATTTATTATTCTAGAATTTGATGATGTCAGGTGAGAACCAGTAATATGAAAAGTCTGCATTGCCATCAAGTCCGATCCCCCACGTCTTCTCAGACATACTGTACCCGGGCTCTTTCTTCCATCCCCCACCTGACTTATTTTGGTTTACATTTCTTACTGGCTTTGAATGTGATCATGCATCCTCTTTTTTAACCAGTAAAACTCTTTGGAGTTAATTAAGCTCTTTTGGCAGGTTGCAAATGTCAGAGTTAAAAGACTTTAGTATAGCTGAGGTTGTCATGCAGTTACCAGGTCAGGGCCCAGTTGTTCAAAGCAGGATTAAGCTAACCCAGGATGTGTCAATTTTAATCCAGTCACATAGCCTAGGCGGGGATGAGGATTTCTGTAAATCCTTTTTGCACTTCATTTTGATGTTGCTTGCTTTGAAACGGCCAGTTAAAATTAGCTTTGAAAATTCCTTTCAACAAAAAAAAAGGAATCTGGGTTAACTTTTAATCCCGGGTTAGTGTTAATCGGCTTTCGAACAACCGAGCCCAGAAGAAGAACATGAAAAATAGCCTGAATTTCAGCTGTCTCCTCTGGTCTCTCACTCCCAAGAGAGACGTCTGAATCAATGAGCCACTAATGCCGTCCAGTGACGTCACTGTCCAAAAACTAGACAGCGGTGTTGGTTGGCTGATTCTCAATTATTCACATAAATTATGTCATTAATTATTCAAAGTGCGAGGAATGTTTACAAAATGGCGGTCGCGGGGATTCCACTTTGTGCGAAGGCTTTCAAAGAAGCGGTATCGAATGTTTGTGCAATGTTGGGGTTAACTATTAAAGTTATACCCCGAACAGGAAAACGCTCTCTTTCACTTCCTGTCGAGGGAAAATGTTTTCGTTAATCTTCCGACGAGCTATGGGAGCTAAATTTTCCAGATTGCACCACTTGTTGCAAGTGAACTCTCCAAATCGTGTACACAGTTTGAAGTACACTGTGTCATTATTGTTATTTCTCCCTTGGTTGCTCTCATGAATGGCCAAGTTGCTTCTCTTCAGAAGTGCAATATTGCAGCAACTTCTGTTTTTTCAGAACAAGATGCGGAGGTTCTGAACGAATAATAGTTGCAATGAAAGACATAACACATAAACAAAACAGAAGGTACTTGCACACCCTCGCCATCGAACGACAGGTGTGCGTCTACCATTGACTCGAGGGTGGCAAAAGCTGAATTTTTCGCAGGAACAGAAATAATTCGCTAAAATTATCATTGATTCGCCATTACGTCACTGGACGGCATTAGCGGCTCATTGATTCAGACGTCTCTCTCAGGAGTGAGCGACCAGAGGAGACGGATGAAATTCAGGCTACATGAAAAATAGAAACTAACAAAGTGGATCATAATCCACCAGTCATGATAAACTAACATGGCCTATTGACCCCTTTGAACTACACTTCTTTGCTTTCTATTTAAAGTGCTTTTCTTTAAATATTCACCAAAATTCAACTTGAAGTAAATGAAACAAGAAAATTAAGCCCTTTACCCCAAGGGACTAAAAAGAAAATAAATGTCAGAGTCACTCAAGAAACACTGCAGCCCTGATTTTTCTTGTAACTACATAACACTGGCTCCATCAGTTCAATAATATTTAAAAATGAATGCTTTTCATTTTATTCTAGCTCCAGATTACAGCAGAGATTGTTGGTTTTCAGTTAAATACACACTGGGACTGGATTTTCCAAATGTAAGTGCCTTAAAATTCATGAGAGGCAGTAGCCTCCCACACCAAATTATGGGTATGTTCTTGATATGTATAAGGTTTGTCAAAGGTATGGTTTGACATACCTAAAACATACCAGTGACATACAAGAAACATACATCTGACATATCAAGAACATACTTTAATTTGGTATGTTAGGGATATGTCACTGATATGTTTATGCTACCTCTGACATATCAAAAATATACCATTAAGTATCATTTTTGGAACAAAATTTATATACCTAAAAAGTACCCAAAACATACCATTTTGGAAGTACCTGAAACATACTTTTGTCAAATAAGCAAAGGTATGTTTTTGGTGTGTTGAACATACTCAAAACATACCAATGGCATACCAAAAACATACCTAATTTAACATACCTAAAACATACCAGCGACATACCAGAAACATACATATGACATATCAAGAACATACTTTAATTTGGTATGTCAGAGATATGTCACTGATATGTTTGTGCTACCTCTGACTTACCAAAAATGTACCATTAAGTATCATTTTTGGAACAAAATTTATATACCTCAAAAGTACCCAAAACATAACATTTTGAAAGTACCTAAAACATACCTAAATTACGCATCTGGAATTTATGTTTTGGGTATGTTCACCATACTCAGAACATACCAGTGAAATACGTTGAACATATCTGATTTGACATACCAAAACCATATCTGTTACTTACCCTAAACATACACTAAGACATACCAGCTGCCAAACATAAATATGCCAATTCGTTCCTAATACATTAATTGTTACTGAATTAAAGCCAAAAACTTGTGCAATATATACAATCACAGAAATGAGATGCTATCATATTTGTCTTTGGAAAATATTTATTTCTTATAGACCTTAAAAAGCAGCTACATAATATACGCATGGCATAATTTTATGTATCAAATTTGAGTTTTCCTATAATTACCTAGCTGCACATTTACACACACCAAAAAAATGAAAAACTGTTCTTCAGTAACTAATAAGCAAAAAAATAATAATTTAACATTATATTAGTTGGCTTAATAGACCAGCATGCATCTGAAAAGTTGGAATGAATAGCCTGATTCAAAATTCTTGTAAAATATATTGCCTCGACAAAGTTACATTCAATCATGTTTTTTAACAGTATAGAAACATTAGTTCGATCCATTGGCTTGAAAAATTACAGTCTAAATGTATAATTACACAATATGCAACCCCCTAGCATTTTCAAGCAGCTTAAAGGCGAAAAAGGTTTCTTCTCAGAGATACATAATAAATAAATTCAAGTTAATCGTTATCTGAGTCATGTTCTGAGCTGTCTTCACCGTCCGTGTCCTTCTCTGATTCTCCTGATTCCCCTGAATCATCCTAGATATAGATATAATAGATAGATCACTTTATTTAGACATGATTACAGTTTAGGGGTCGTGTACATATCTAATTAAATAAAAGTTAAAAACTGTTATTAAGAAGCATTTAACTTAATACGTACAGGAGTGTTAAAAATGCAAAACATACAGTGGAACCTTGATTTAACGAAGAGCCAAGGGGCTGGGGAAATTGGTTTGTTATATCAAGGGTTCATTATATCTGGGGTATGTTTCCATTAACATTTTACTTACTTGCTGGGCTGAAAAATATGGCTGTGTTGAAGAAAACAATGAAACAGGTGACAAAGATGACGAAGACATCGATTTGCTACAGGAAATATTGGACCATGATCTGGAGGATATTTCAGATTCAAATGATGAACCTGAAATAACTATCTCAGAAAAGCCAATTTTTGAGGGATCTCCACTTACTTTAACGATGCATATAATCGCCATCATTACATTTGCTATGACGGAGCATTTGTCAGGTAGCACACTTGCGCATCTACTTACCTTGATCTGGTTGCACTGTCCAAAGCCAAATAACTGTGTCAAGAGTCTAAAACAGCTTTGGGGATCCTTTAAGGATTTCAAAAATCCCATTGAATGGCATTACATGTGCTCAAACTGTCATAAGTACATTGGAAAACAAAAACCTCAATCGACAGATTACTGTTTGCACTGCACTCATGATTTTAAAATGGGGAGATTTAAATCTTGGCACCCTTTCATCGTGTTCCCAATTGTACAACAGTTGCTTTGCTTTTTCGAAGACAAACTCTTTGTAAGCCAGCTTGATTACAAATTTAAACACGAACAGGAAAAACGGGAAAGGGGTACACCTGACCACATTGAAGACATCATTGATGGCGAAAACTTTAAACGTTTTTTTCGGGAAGGAGGATTTCTGAGGAATCGTTATCACTTAGCCTTTCAGATGAATACAGATGGGGTTGCTTTGTTCAAGTCTTCTACTTTTAGTATCTGGCCTGTGTATATGATCATATGCGACCTTCCACCTGGATTGAGGTATACCAGAAAATACAGAATTTTTGCTGGACTTTGGTTTGGTTATACTAAACCAATATTTTCAACATTTATGCAGCCTTTTATTGAAATTATGCAGCAGCTTTACCGTGATGGCTTTTCGGTTAAGATCCCCTTTGAAGACAAGCTTGTAACGGTAAGAGGGATAACGATCAGTAGCTCAATGGATGCATGCTCCTGCCAAGTGGCTCTTTATGTGCATGCAACAATTCAATGGTCGATGTGGATGTCCCTACTGTACTACAAGTGGAACAAATGTTCGCACTGAAAAAGGAGGAAACTGTAGAACATATCCATGTGTAAAGAAATCAAATCGTGCCGAAGATATGCAAGCAAGAACACACGAGCAAACATTTCAAGATGCAACAATGGCAAGGGAGCAAAAGCTTGCTGGAAAAAAAAATCCTGAAGTGAATGGAATTAAAGGATTAAGCACTGGTTTTGGACTTCCAGGCTATGACATCATCAAGGGAACAAGTATAGACTATATGCACACAGTTCTTCTTGGAATCGTGAAGATGCTTATGTCACGCTGGTTTGATACTACTTACAGGCATTCACTTTACTATTGTGGAGACAAGATATCCATCTGTGATTCAAGAAGAGCCAATATCAAACCACCTAATAACATTAGTAGGATACCCCGAAGTCTTTATGACCGAACACACTACAAAGCATCTGAATATAGGACTTGGCTTCTTTACTATTCTTTACCTGTCATGCGAGGTATCTTGCAACAATTGTACTTTGACCACTTCATGCTTTTAGTATGTGCTGTCTTTATTCTTTTAAAGACTAGTATCTCAGAGTGTGATATACAACAGGCCAGTCAACTATTGGAACATTTCTGTTTGCGTGCTGAAAATCTTTATGATGCCCGCATTCAAACGTTTAATCTGCATCAGCTTCTTCACCTTACCGACTGTGTGATTAACAATGGTCCTCTGTGGTCCTGTTCTTGTTTCTTTTTTGAAGACTTAAATGGGGATGTGCGCAATCTTTTTCATGGATCACAAAATCCTGAGTCGCAAATAGTAAAGGCTGTTTCGGTAATCCAACACCTGCCAAAGCTTCGCGATAGCCTTCCTGTTTCAGATGTGAAAACATTCTGCAAGACATTAGTAACTAAAAAGGAAACTGGTTATGTCACTGAAGTTAACTGTGAATCAAAGCAGCTTTATGTTGTGGGAGCTGTGGTTGAACACGCTGTAGATCTTCCGGTGGCAGAATTGGAGGAAACACAACTTTGTTTGGGTGACAGTAGCGATGGGTTAACAGAGAAACCAGATCGTTTTGCTCGCCTTAATCATGGAAAGGACGTCTTTCACAGCGAAATATACACAAGGGCTACAAAAAGAAACAGTTTTGTGGTTGCATTTCATGAAAAGGGTGAAGCTGATGTTTGCTTTGGAGCTGTCATGTACTATCTGAGATGCAAGCTGCCATGTTCAAATGCACTTTGTGTAAACAACTGCACCTGTGCCAACAAAACCTTTTTGGCAATGATAAAGAAATTTCAAAGAGACCCTAGTGGCCCGTTAAAGTCAAGCAGCTTAAAGGGGCCTCTAGCCATTGCCAATCACCTGGTTGTGGTTCATAGAGAGAAATTTACTCTAACTTGTATTCCAGTTTCCGATATATTGTATAAGTGCTTTTTTATTGACATCGGTTCAGGCTGTCTGTATGTTGGGATTGCCCCTAACACAATTGAAAGTGACTGAATCAAAAAGCAAGTTTCCTTGTACTTGCATTGCACACAGACCACCTAACACAGACTGCTAGATTTGCGTTCGTGTGTCATATAAATAGCTATATATTATATTTTAATTAATTCTGTTAGGTAAAAGTTATGTTTTTGGTATGTCATTTCTTTTAATATATTGAGCTGATGTTTTCGGTATTGTGGTAAAGCTATGCTTTTGGTATATCATTTCTCTGAAGTATATGAAACTACTTTTTTTGGTTGATATATTATATAACTGTATTGATAACAGCTAGAGTCTGCCTTTAATTGACTCTGACGGGATTTCCCTGAATAAATAAAGGTGTTTACTAATTGGTATGTCTCGAAGCTATGGTTTTGGTATGTCATTCATGTAAGATATAAAGCTACTTTTTTGGTATGTCTCAAAGCTATGTTTTTGGTATGTCATTTCTCACTAAAAATAACCTACTTTTTTGGTATGTCTCAAAGCTATGTTTTTGGTATGTCATTTCTCACTAAAAAAATGACCTACTTTCTTGGTACGTCTCAAATCTATGTTTCTGGTATGTCATTTCTCACTTTAAAAATGACCTACTTTCTTGGTATGTCTCAAAGCTATGTTTCTGGTATGTCATTTCTCACTAAAAAAATGACCTACTTTTTTGGTATGTCTCAAAGCTATGTTTTTGGTATGCCATACTCTTTCAAAAGAGCAAGTACTTTCCTGGTATGTTTTTGACCTATGTTTTTGGTATGTTTTGAAAAATGACATACCTAAAACATACTAGAGTCAGGTATGTCATACAAGAAACATACCTCAGACATACCAAAAACATACCTAAAATTTTGTGTGGGCTTACTGCAACTTTTAAAAATAGTTTTTGTAAATGTGGGAAATGAAATTTTGATCATAATCAGAAACCAATAATCATTGAAAAAAGTTATCCCCAGGTGAGTTATCCCCTGGGAATTCTAGCTGTTTACATGCAAGGGATATAGAGTGTAGTACTTCATCCTTTATCCCCCATTCCTGTCCCATTCCCAAAACTAGCCACTGCCGCTTTGCTTTTTGCTAATTAAATATGAAATAACATTCCCCATTTTTGAGCAATATTTCTGGAATCCTACATCTGCCTCTTCACATTGTCTGAGTCACAGCCCCCCGCCCCCCACCCTAGTTTTCCATGTCCTTTTCTTCTGTATTCCATCCCTTTCCTGTTCTCCTTCTCTTTTAGAATGTTCCCATCCCACCCCCCTTACTGTATTTAACAGGCTTTTGCCTGGAACTCACCAAATACTGAACACAAACACAGAATCCACACAAGTCTTGTGGTTATCCAGTGTCTGCATCACTGCTTTAGAAACCCTAAATAATGTAAAGGAGTTCTTAAACCTTTTAATTAATGCTGAAGATGAAAGTTAATTCTGCATTTGACATTCTGCGTAGAGCTCCTGTCATCATGATGTGCATTCCACCATTGATACTTATTTTAGACTATTAAAGGACCAGCTGTCTCCTTACTGTTTTCTTTATTTGTCTTTATTTTAAAGCTTCCTTATTTTATTGATGGAGATGTCAAAATTTCCCAGAGTAATGCAGTAAGTGATTTCGCTTGCTTTTTTCCTCTATCGCTGCCTTATATTTTATTTATTTTTTATTTTTGCCTCTTACATGTATAATATTCTGAACTTTAGAGTCCTCTATCAAAAGGGGCTTTAAAATTACCATAAAATTCAGATAATGTACATGTAGGCTAATATTAGGGGTGGGGGGTGGGGGTTGGTATTATTGGGACTTTGTAAGCTTTCGCACTTTTTTTTTTCACACTTTTGCATCTTTCATTTAAAATTACATGCGCATCCCAAAAAGTGACTGAAAACTGCATGACTGCGAATTTTATTCCTCAGGCTTGGTGGGAGAACTTAAATTTGCAACAGATGCTCTGTTGTTTTGGTCAGCCATTTTGTTATTGCCAAGTGATGACAACTTTTTTATTCTGCTCATTCTGTTCATTCTGCTCAAAATGGCAGAATGCATGGAATGGCTAAAACTGTCATTCTGGTGATTCCGGAATGACAGCAGATAATAAAAAAAAATGTGCCAAAAAGCCATTCCAACTATTCTCATTCCAGAATTCTGACTGTTTTCATTACAGAATGGTTCCCAATCAAATGCAGGCAATTCTAAAATATTCTCACTCTACACCTCCCTCTTTTGCAATTCTGAGATGTTCTCACTTCCCCCCATCCCCTGTTGTTCTGGGTCACACCTTGACCCTTTAAGCCCTAAACAGTGATGAAAATGAAATTTTTCTTTACATTATCACAACTTGCTCAAACAATCTTGAGTGATGAGAATAAAGCAAGTGATTACCAAGGATGAGAGGTCTTGATATTTTAAATTCTCCTTACTAGTTCCATATGAAATGTATGGAGAACAGTACAGAGAATATGCATTTTTATATCAGTGCTTAAAGGGTTAAACAAAGTTCTGGATCTGCCTCTGTAGATTGTACTTTTTTTTCAACTGAGATTGTGTACTGTGCTTACATGTACCGTACAAATTGTATGCTATTTAATTCAAGCTATAGTATTTGTTTGGGTATTCCTGGAACCTCCAGTGTTATTTGATTTTCATTCTATTCTGTTGACAGTGATATTGAAAATACAGTAGAGTCTGGTAAACAATTTACCCCTCCCCCTCCCCTCTAAACTCTCCTCTTCCTAATTGTAAATTATATTAATTATTTATTATAATCTAATTCCTGGAAACCCTTGAAACTCTGTTAAGTTGAATCAGTTGTTGGGTCTTGTTTTCCTGTTTGTGAGAACTGCAGAAAAAAGAATTACATCTTGTAACAAATTTAGCCTCACACTCCTCTTTCCCAAGTCACTCCCCCTCTCCCCCTAAAGCCAAAATTGCTCAATTGCAGCTATTTACCTTGTGCAGAAGCCAAAGTACATTAACTTTAATTAGCACTGTCGCTAACTTTAAACTTTGCAGATAATGCGTCACATTGCAAGATTGCATGACTTGTGTAAGTGTGAAATTAAAGTGTTGTTTTTTTATCTACTTCGTTATATTTTATTATGTCTATTTACCTATTATCACATGTAAATCTCATTTTTTTATTTTTTTTTATTTGTATGTTTGCTGAAGAAAATTAAGTGAACTTAGTGTTAATTTTTCTTTATGTTAATTATCAATTTCAAGGTGGCTCCACTGAAGAGGAGAAAATTAGGGTGGATATTGCAGAAAACCAGGTTTGCTTGAAAATAAAGTTTTGTTTTTGTTTTTCCCTTTTTCGTATGTTTTGTAGAAAGGTCTCCAAAGTTAAACATTTTTCAGAGAATGTAAAAGCTAGTCTGAAACTTGCAGCTTTGGTCCAGTTTCACATATTCTGTGATGTGAACAGTTTTTGTGGATAACCAGAATTGGAAAAGTTTTAATAAAAATTTTATTTGAATTGCTTAAATTGAAAGAAACTTCTTAAGGTGCATTTTTGGTGTCGTGCACTTTCATACCATGTTATAAAATTTTATCTGTTTGTATAAACTGTTATAAATCACTGAAACTGTCTATAATATACAGTCGTTTTTGTCTTTATACAGTCATGTAGTTTTCTTCACCATGTTCTTTCTCTCATTTACTGTGACTTCAGCTTTTAGCAACCAGCCCTAGACACAGGAACCAGGAAGTGCAGCAATGTCTTACAAACTAAAGAATAATTGCTTGTCCTTTTCGATTAGCTTATATAATTAATAGTTTCATTTTGCCTTCACTTACAGCTCGCAGATTGGCGCAAGAAGTTTACTAATCTGTGTTATAACCCCAACTTTGTAAGTGCTCCACAAGTAGTGCTAGGAGATTAAGATAAAGGATTTTAGAAAAGATTAATCAGATAGCTTCGTTTTGCTTAAATAATAATTTGCATCAGATACATTTTACTACGCAAGACATAGAGAAAGCACTAATTTGTGCACAAAGCAAAACTGATTTATTGTGCTGGGAAAAGGTAACATATAAATTACATTTTAAATGGTTTATATGTCACAGTTTTCTCTTCTGTCGCAATGCTTGCAAAATTTGTAACCAGATGTCGTTGTGTCTACCTCTCTTCACAATTAATATCATTGAAGGCTGTCCCAAAATTCTGTTACCTGGAGGCGTACTGTTTGTTGACTGATATGTTGACATTGAGTTTACTGTGCGGATTGCTAATAAAAGCCTTGTGTGCTTTTGGCTACTGGCAAATTGAGAGTTAGAATAAATTATACATGGAACAGTCACACAACATTTGTCTTGCTTAACCGCAAAATGTTTGACTCAGTGTTGTGTTTGATGCGCAGACTGATGATGATGATGATGATGATGATGATGATGATGATGATGATGATGATGATGATGATGAACAAGCATGGCTTATTTCATTCAGCTCTCTTCACTCATTTGTTGTTCTATTCCTCAAGCTAGAGTGCAAAGCCTGTTCAGAAGTTACCACTCCCCACCCCTCCCCACCCCCTGCCTTAAACCCCATGCATGTCGTGTTCTAAAATGGTTTTCTGTTCTTTGTTCCTTTCCTTAGGAAAAGCTAAAAGCAGACTACATAAAGGACATAAAGGCCACCTTTCAACAATGTTCGGACTTTTTGGGAGACAAAAAATTTATAGCTGGAGATAAGGTGTGATTGTATTAAATGTTATTAAAAACTAGACTACTTATATTGGATTCTGGCGATTTCATTGGCTGAACGGAGCCAGGTTATTAGCTGATGTGACTGCTGCAACCAAATATGGTCCATCGACACTCGGAAAAATCACTTTGCCGCAAGTTAAGAAGAAATATTCCAACAACGTCACTAAGACACAAAATAAATCAAAATTGTTCCAGAGTGCTTGATTTCTTAGGACGACAAGAAACTGACGGTATGTTTTATTAGGACGGCTTTCCACTCCGAAATATCAAGACAAGACATAAAGTAAAACAGTAAAATGGGAGAGAATTATTTAATTAATAAAAAACTGTCACACATTCCTGGCGATTCAGGACGAAAATCACGAAGCAACCTAAAAAGAACTAAACAAACTACTAAGAAGGACGGAAGGACAACATTTTTTTGACCATACCACGCAAAATTGACACTGGTTTACTTATCAAAGGAATCTCATTAGTTCGTTTTTGTTGTATGCAGATTTCATTTGTTGACTTCATCCTGTTTGAGTGCCTGGACCAACATAAGATTTTTGAGGCATCTCTGTTGGAGCCTCATAGCAATCTCAAGGTACATAATTTATACTTCTAATGTGCCAACCTTGAAATATGGGAGGGAGGGCATGGGGGGAGGGCAGGGGGGGACAGGGGTTTCCAAACTTTCCACTTCCGGTACCCCTCAATCCCAGTTCCCGTTTCCGTTCCGTTTTACGCTGGAATGGGTTCCAGTTTTTTACACTGTACTGTACTTTTTTTATACAGCTTAGCTCTTTATGATAATTTTTGTAGGGTGGATGAAAACAATTTTAATGCACTGTTTTTGTTTTTCTTTCTTTTTTTTCAGGACTTCTTAACCCGGATTGAGGTAATACTTCACGGTGCAACATTGCTCGAAATATTGCAGTTAAATTGTAGTGTGTGTGTTTGATCCTTTAATTCTTCTGTGCAATTTTGGAAAAGTATAATGCGATTTAACTTCTGTTAAAACAACAACAACAAACAATTTGGTTGGGACACGCAATGTTATCAACTTAAAGCTACCACATCACTGAGAAGCTGCAAGAGAAACGGCACTTGAAAAATCAAATTCGGTTTTAACGTGTTTTTTTTTATAACTTTGACACGGTTGTTCCGACTTCTTCAATTTGCCTACTGTGGCCGAAAAGGATTTTCAGGAGAGAAGTTTGTAGGGAAAGCTTACAAATTCATGAAGAAAAAGGTTACCTGGCTGGCCGTTGTGTCTGAGCCTGAAATTTTAGTTTTTTCAGTTTCATGTTGTCTTAGTGCATTGACCGCTGCCTGATCAGCTCAGTTGGCAGACCAACAGTCTGTCGAGCAGGAAATCACTGGTTTGAATTCTGGCCAGACCACGAACCAGTGTCTTGAAAGAAACTGGTGGAATTATACTGACTATTTGTAGCCTGTTCCAGGCCCCGAAATAATGGGGAAAAAGAGTGATCTTTTTCTTCAGTTGCCACACGATTTATTTTCGCGGTCCCCTTCTAATTTTCGCAGTCCCTACTATCTGGGAGCCTGGAACAGACTGGGCTGTGCTCGGCACTTTGTCTCAGTTCTGTTGATTGTCTCAGTGGGCGGTGATGTTCGAGACAGTTATGCAACCAGAGACGAAGTCGAGGGTTTGTATAACTTTCGAGAATTCTCCCAATCCCTCGGGTGTTTATATCAGGCTATGTAACCACGGGAAGAAGTTTTCTGTTACTTTTGTAAAATAACTTAAGTCCTCTCAAAGGATCATGACATCACAACTGATGTTTACATACTCTCATGCAAACACATCTCTCAGCCAATCAAAGCGCGCGTAGTATCTTAGTTATTTTATAAACCTCATTATACTTGATAAGCTGGGGATTTAAACAACTCTCATCGCTGTTTAAAGAAGTTAGGGTCACGTTGTCATTTCCTGGCCTGTCAATATTCTTTCATAAGTGGGGTGATATCACAACTGAACCAATAGCGATTGTCATAGTTACCTTAACAAGCTGATGGCCGCTCTCACCCCCTAGTTGTTTTAAAACACTTGTGAACGTGTGCGTGAGAAAAATGCACTTTTGTAAATGACGTTCCCCTCGCTCTGTCCACCCCTGGAATTTATTCGTACATTTGTCTTCGATTTTCTTCTTGTAAATATGGTTTGAACCCAGGAGTCACATCATAAGTCGGTAAATTACGATCATCTGGGTGAGTTTAGGTCTGAGAAGTCGTTGTCCAGAAACTTCAAACATCTACTGACAATTCACAGTTCACTTGACTCTGATGATGACTTCCGCTCAGGTTGTCGAAACGTCAGTCAGTGTCACCTCAAACAGTCCTTCTCAGGACTACAGTCACCCGGACGATCGTAATTTACCGACTTATGATTTTCTTTTTTTTTTAAACCGTTTGAAAGAGCTCATAAGAAGTTTTGTCCCGTTTTCTTTCGCCAGGAGCTGCCCGCCATTGCTGCTTACAGGAAATCAGACAAATTCAAGGCTCGTCCTCTTAACAACAAAATGGCAGCATTCAAATAAATCAACAAAGAAGTGAAACGTCATAGAAGTTATTTCAGTCTTTAAGATGAGACATTCTCTTGTATTGCCTCGATGAACATATTAATAAGGAGAATATACAACATTGCTCATACAATCTACATATTGTGTTGCTTTTTTTCGTTTTTTCGATTCTACAGCGAGCGTTGGGTCTGAGGTGATAACACGCCGAGCTGGTTTTAATCACCTCATATCAAACGACCACGAGGGGAATAATTGTTTAACTTCTTAACTTTGGCAATCGCTGCTAAATTTTATTACGCGGGATGACGTAGTCAGCCAGTGTCTAGGTTTCGGTCGATGGTATTTTTTCATCGGTGTCACAAATTGCCATGTTTTTTTAACTTTCCCGTATCCCGTGCCCTTGGAACAAGGCTCAAGGGACGTCCCGAAAAATTGTGCGATTTTATTGGCTGTAACTTCGAATCACGTGCAAGTCAGTTGGGTTAGAAGGCAAAGTACAAAGAGGACGTAGAGCCGAAAAATAATGCACGCGCAAGAAGTGGCGCAAGAAGTGAAAATGCTATGTTTTTGCGGTTTACCCGCAAGAATATTCGAAACGGAAGAAGTTGAAAATCTAGCTGCAAGAAGTTACCAATGTTACCAGCCGCAAGAAGTACTGCGGGTCCAGCCGAAGAAACTTGTAGTGCTCGTATTGGTGGAGAGTGTTGCGCAAAAGTAATGAGAAAATATCGCCGAACTTTCAAGGAACGTGTGTGACGACGCAAATAACGGCTGCATATGGGACAAACAGTTTTGAGGCCCGGCAAATTTTTTTGTTGTTTTATTTTATTTTTTAACTGACAAAGTCGGATTGTGTAGGGAGGGAAAGTGGAAAGGGCGTCGGGTAGGTCGGTTCTCACAGTAGGCCTGGTACGAGTGTCGGTGTTGGTAACATTACGTTGTGTGAACCTCATAAGGTGTCCAAGGAGGCTCAGGCCGATGAGATCTAATGGTAACCTCGGGGAAGAATGTATCAGCGTCGGGAAGACGTGGATATCCCACTTCGGCCCCAGAGCTCTTCTAGTTTTTGTCCTGCACAGCTAAAATCAAAGACCGAAGACACTAGAGTCGAGAATGGTGGAGGTCAGTGACTAGGAACTATTCAGGAGAAGCGAAATGAACGGGTTCAGCTATTTCTTCCTTGGTAGTATAAGCGGCACAGAAGGATATACCAGTCAGAGTCTTTTTAATTCGATTTTAGAGTTCGAGACAACTTGCTGACTTTACAGCGGAAAGTCCTGGAAGAACGTGTTTAAGCGTTTGGACGTGCTTAATGCAGGGTTCAATTCTACCTGTTACCATCCCCCCCCGGGCACACCCCCGGCCGGGGATTTGAAATTTTTTTCTTACTTGGCGGTCTATTCCCCACCCCCGGGCACGCAGAAAGAGACAATTCCCCACCCCCGGGACTCCTCATCGACCACAAATACGTTGTTTTGTGTTCAAAATTGATTTCCGTACAATAGCACAACCAGACGTTTTGACAAGAACTTAACCGCTTTTCTAGAGTTTACTGAACGAAGGATATTACGGACACTATATTGAAAAAGAAAACTGCAGAAAAAAGTCTAACCGCACTGGCATTCGGCTGGCGAGTAAAGAAATGTTCTTCACCGCGTGTTTTATTTTAAATATAGCACATGCATTAAAGAGAGCAAATTGATGACAGCATTTTAAAGGAGCTTTTCTTAGCTTGTTTCACAAGAACACCGGACTGAGATCTCTGCAAAGCCGTGAATCTGTTTCATACAAATGCGCTGACGAAATATTTCTATGTTTGTGATGAACGCCATCCATTCGAGTACGCATCAAACGCACCTTCGTTTAACAATTTATAATAAACGTGCCTTTGAATACAGATTTTAATTTCGAGAGATTATTCTTCTCCAACCAGTCTGCTACAAATTCTAGAGATTTTCCCTGGAAATAGGCAGTCTTCTCTACGCGGTCCGGGGCAATTGTGTCAACTGAGAAGTGATAAGCCAGTGACGTGCTTCACAAGAAAAACGAGAAGTTATTTTCGATTTGTCGTAAGGATGTGGTTACTCTATCGCGACTTTTATCGCCCATTTATTGAAATGCGCCTGTTTTGAGAGTTGCGACAGCTTTTTTGTTCATGGTTTTGAGGAAGACCGACCAAAAGACAGAAACAAGAATGATCTCGTAGACATTTTCGCCTTTAAAAAAATTAAGTATAATAATTGTTTTTGAAAAGTCATAGAAAACTCAGCGTTTTCGATCATTAGGATAATCACCAGAGTGTCAAACTGCTTAAGAAACCGAGGTTATTGTATCAGAGGTTTAGAATAAAACTACGTACCTCTTTGGGTTTTCAAAGAGTGACTAAACGATCATCCCAGTTCACTGTTTGATGACAGAGTTGAAATCGGAATCCGTCTGCCTTCCCGCCGCAAGAATGAAGTTGACAACGAGAAATTCATGAGGAAATTGAACAGTTGCACCCGACGGAAATTCAATTTCTTCATCATTTGGCAAACACGTGCAGTTGAATCTCTTTTCAAACTCAAAGATTTCAACCCCCCACCCTTCACATGTGATTTACAAAGGCATTTGCAGTTGTGGACAAACACGGCACGTTTCCATCCAGAACTTCAAACGAACAAGTACACTCATTACAGCTCATCCTGTTTCCTATAGGAATTGGAGTTACGTATTTTTATTCTAAGCTTATGACACAATAATCTCTTGTCTTAATGCCCGAAAACGTTTAGCATTTTCAACTTTTTTAAAAAACATTTTTACCTAATTTTTAAACAATGATTTCATCAACTCAAAGTGGTTTCTGCTTTTTTCTTCGTTCATCTTTATTGACGCATTTCAGTTTCCATTTTTAACTTATCATTATTTTTTAAAATAAATCTGGCAGATCTTTCAGACTTGAGCAGTGCAAGTTATTTAGATGCATTATATTTTGATGGCACATGATACATAATATATTTATCTGCTGCAATAAAAGCTATTGTTTGTATTGTTTCCACCGCGTAACAAGTGTCCAACGACAACTAAGGCTTTAATAAATGAAAACCAATTAGCCGGTGCAATTTACGGTGAATTAATATTCGCCATTAATTATTATAAGTACATTTTAGGTGTCTTGAGAATCCTCCTACCTTCAAATAAACTGGTCCCTTGCTCGGAAAACAAAACAAAACAAAAAATTGGAAATACCCATTCAAGAGAAACCTTCGCTGTTAGTAAATCAATCATTTGTTAGGTTTTGCGTAAACCTAAATCACCTTATATCTAAAGAATAGCAATGGTTTAGCAATTCACAACTCTCGTCAATTTAAATCAAAGTGAACTCTTTTAAGTTTGATTAAACTTATGAACCTGCTTAGTCCTGCTTCGGAATCTTTTCACAGTAGTAGCCATTCAGAGCTGACCTCGATCCGATAGGGCAGGAAACACAGCCATTTGATTCTACTGACCAGCACTGACCGTTTGGACAAGTGGTTGCATTGCTGAATTCCTTTAAATTCTTTTTCGGCAGTAATCGTATCTTTTTTCCTCTATCCTTGCTTTTCTTCCCCTTGTCCTTGCTTGGGCGATCCAAGATACAAAGCTTCACACCAGCTTTCAGTTTGAAGCCAGTAGCGGGTCTGGAATTTGAACTGATTCGTAACCGTTAACTGAAACTTGCCGTTGAAAGTAAACTGATGGGAACAACGACGTCTTCTCTAAAGGTTCTTGGCAGTTGTTGTCATTTCATTCAGAGGACAGATCTTGGGCAAAGAAGGTCCGTAGGGATTGTTCAGAGTGTCACTCTCTTTTCTGCACTGAACACTTCTGCCTTGGCGATACTGGAACGCTTGCGATGACATAACTTGTGCCACTTGGCGGTGAATGCTGGTTCCATCCTGTAATTTTTACCTCCACTCTTACCGATCGTTCCGCCGGGTCCTCCGTTGGAAGAAAAACCACAAACTTTTTCACAACGATGGCTGCGTTTTGGTCTTCTGGGTCAACCCATCCGTTATTAACCAGCCATTGGCTGTTGGGTATCTTGAAGTTTACGGGTTTGCCAGAGAACAGGTCAGAAAGTCTCATAAAAGCCTTGTCCACACTGGATGTGATTGGGACATCTTTGTTTTCTTCTAGGTTTCTACAGACTGGGCCAACGTGAGAAGCAAGGCTAGCAATTTAAGTTTCTGGACCTTGGCAAACGTTAGGTCGAATACCACCTTCTTTATATTCTAAGATGTCACAATACGGGCTTCTGTAATCTGCCAGATGTTTGTCTTGTAGATAATATAGGAGAGTAAACTGACTGTTTTTGATTTCATCACGGTTTCATCTCCACTTGTTACGCTGGAAAGTTCGCTGTAACCAGCGGCAATTCTCAACGCAGCATATTGTGCTGTTGTTGCTCGCATGAAGGTTGCCATAGTTTCTATGAGCTCGAACCGAAAGTCATAGACCTCTTCATATGTAGAAATCATTTCTCGTGCAAGTACCTTTGCTTTGGGACACAAGCCTTGGGATCTCACTGACGCAACAGTAACAGCTGCTAAGTTTGTCTCGGTTCCCATGATGACGTCGCACGTTTCATCAATCATATTTTCCCACGTAGACACCATGGCAGACAACTCAGGTTTCTCAACTTGTGGATCATAATCCTTGTATTATCAAGAAAAGTTTGTTTTGGAATTTCAAAATCGTCCGTCGAGGTTCCTTGATGAATTTCATCAACCAAGAGTCGTACATTTTCAAGGAAATTAGCATTCTTATTAAACCTGGTTACGAGTTCATTAAAAGTCTTTGACTTTCTGAGCAATTCTCCTACCATAGTCAAAGTATGCGCCACCTTTGCTTGACGGTCTATGTAATCTCCAGCACTTGAACCACCAAAAAGCTTCTCAAGAGGATTCAACAGAACAGCTCCAGCCAATATCTGTTGCGCTATGTGCTCTGCAAGCTCCAACGATACTGCTGCTATTGCATAACCAATAAGCTCACCTCTGCTCTTCCTAACTGTTTACTTAGAGAGTCAATACTGCTTGAATACTTTACAAGTCGCCCATTGATATAGCCAATGTCGGCATTCGCCTTCTCTCTATTGAATGTTTCAACTTTCTGAAGGTACGTTCGAAGATCTATAAATCGTTCATTGATAGTTTTGGATAGTTCACCGTTTAGCCATTGGGTAAGTCCCTGCAGTGCAGTTTCTTGGTTTTGATCAACTGTCAGTATTCTGCCCATTTCAGTCAGCCTTAAGAACGCTGGATAATCAATGTTGGTATTGAGAATTTTGTCTCTTT
Source organism: Siderastrea radians (assembly GCA_964017195.1). Taxonomy (NCBI): domain Eukaryota; kingdom Metazoa; phylum Cnidaria; class Anthozoa; order Scleractinia; family Rhizangiidae; genus Siderastrea; species Siderastrea radians. The sequence goes on from OZ024899.1 coordinate 24,639,110, forward strand.
TCCACTTTTCGGAGGAACTTTTGATCGGAAGTAGGCCTTTATCTGGATGATAGCTTGCCAGAACATGCACTCGTTCTTCTTCACGTTGCTAGGAAGGTTCCATGAAGTATTACAAGGCAATTTAATGGTCTTTAAATCTGGCATTACGGGCATCAAATTATCTTTCAATTCACTCGTTTGTCCCTTGACAATCTTCGTGAAGACTTCCTCCGAGTTATTGACAATGAGCTGGCTGACTTGTTCAGCTCTTGTTGGGTATACTTCCTGAAATTCTTCTGGTTAGTTATGCTTTAGCATAACAAAATGCAAAAGATAGGCTTGCCATTTAGCACTTGTTTCTCTCTCCGCTTTAACAGCTTCATAAACATCAACCAATTTGACAACATCTGGTAAAGACGAACAGAATATTCTGTTACCAGATTCGTTTTCACAGAGTTTCTGTATCTCATTTCTAAGGAATTCTGCCCTTTCCTCATAAAGAACGTAAACAAAAGGATTGCTTCCACCTCTCGCTTCTGATAATCCTTTGGCAAGCCTAGTCTTTGCGTCATTACTTTTCAGGTCTTTGCTCAGAAAGGAAAAGCACCGTCGCAGCAAGGGATGCAATAGCCAAATGTCCAAGTAAATTCCAAGCATATTGTTATTGCTAATAGCATCCAAACTTGGACTTAGAAATTCGTTCACAATATCGACATAAAACGAGTACACGCATTCTGGATCGAAATACTTGAAGGGATCAACCGCGCAACGTTTTATAGCGTCACGTATGGTATAATTCTCTGATATAATTCCAATTTCCTGAAGTGCTACATTAAGATGACCCAGATCTGCTAAAATTGCCAGCAATCCCAAAAATGACGTCGAGCGCAGTCCGTCAAAATGAATGCAGAATCTTTTAAAACTGATCTCATTCTGGCCGGAGCTTTCGCCTTGAGCTGTTGAAGACTGAACTAGGAGCACCACCCACACAACAAAAAAAATTATTGTCTTCATCGCCCACGTTTAACCTTAAAAATATAAACATAACAGAGGTTTAGTAATGTGTCCCACAATCAAGTCAGACCCCCGAACAAAACCACCCCTCTTTGACAAATTCATTGAGCGTGACTATAAGTGCCATCGGATGTCTAAGTTTGATTATTATTTCACATAAAATTGACCTTTTTATTGATTTGATCACTTTTTATCAAATTGGTATTTTTTGGTCTTTTCATCTTTACTTCAGTGAGATATGTGGCATTATGGCAGAATCCTCTTTGTCATGTTTATTAGTGATGAGGAAAGTTCAAGCTTGCTTTCCCCCTTCTAAAGAGTCCCACGTTCAGAAAATTTAGTTGCTGACTTAATTAGAGTCTCACTGAGATCCTCTTCAGCCATTATTTGTTAGTCCCGCTGCTATTGATGTTTCCTTTTCTTTGTGAGTTTGGTAATTAATTATTTTAAGCTTTCTACCGAGGCAATCTTGTACTGCGAGCCTGCCCGTCTGGTACCTCGGGTTGGGAAGGGCATCGCATTCTGTTTCAGTCTTTACGAATAAAACTATGCTCATAATCAATATTATAAACTTCTCCCAAGCGTCTGGAATCATACTGCCATGGTTATGAAGCTTGTGCTTCGAGTATCACACATGCCTCAAACAAAAACGAAAGATTATAAAAACTTATCACAGTGCAGAAAGGTCATTTTCTTGTACGATCTTCTTTATACTCACGAAAAACATACAGCTGCAAATTATCCTATGAATGTCCTCTTAGTATAGATAAGCATTAATTAAGCTAAACCTAATTAAATTATCACCGCATCAGTGCAGAACTGGGTCAAACATAAACAAGTCTAGTCTTAATAAAGTTTAAAAAAAAGACAGGTTAAGTATCCCCTTTACAATTGTGCCATGATTCTCGTGTGCTAGTAGTAGTAGTAGTAGTAGTAGTAGTAGTAGTAGTAGTAGTAGTAGTAGTAGTAGTAGTAGTAGTAGTAGTAGTAGTAGTAAAACTTTATTTAAACACGGAAAATCATCAGTTAATTAAGTAAATAACTAAAACTAATTACAACCGCTTTACATGATTGCCGTGTGGGAATCCGATATATCAGCTATCTTCTTAATAATTTGCTTAAAATTATTAACAGATACAGCATTTTTTAGGCATAAACAGAGTGACGCTGAGAGAAAAGACTTTGAAGATAATCTGGGGCAAGTCCATTCATAGTTTTAAACATCATCAAGGCTTTCTGTTTCTTTCGTCGAAGAAATAGCCTCTCCCAGTCGAGGGTGGACAGAAGGTGGTTTGAGCTTGTATCAAAGGGTGATTTAGTAATAACTCTGGCTGCACGATTCTGTAATTTTTGGAGCTTTTCACTCAAGTAACCACTCAAACAGTCCCAGACAGGGCTGCAGTAATCAAAATGTGGTATAATTAAAGCGTTATAAATTTGGATTGCAGTTTCTTTCGATATAAAGGGCCGCACTCGTTTAAGGGCACCTATAGCCGAAGAGACTTTCTTGCAAATCTCTTCAACGTGTTTACACCAAGAGAGATGAGCATCAATGAAAAGACCCAAAGATTTAGTATGATCAACTCTCTCGATAATTTGGTCATCAATTCTGATTTCTACGTCGTCACATTGAGCAGATAGTCTTTGCCTTGATCCAACAATCATTAACTCTGTTTTGGCAACATTTAAACTGAGCTTGTTAGCTTTCAGCCAACAACTAAGGTTATTTAATTCAGGGGCTAAAGCCAGCTTAAGCTCTGTTAACGTCTTAACAGATAACGTAAGATTGGTATCATCGGCAAACATTCTTGGTACAGCGTTCTGCAGGGAGTTCGGGAGATCGTTAATGTAAATTAAAAATAGCAAAGGACCCAATATGCTGCCCTGAGGCACGCCGCAACTGAGGGTACGAGCAGTTGATAGTTTGCCGTTGACACTACATCTTTGGGTTCGGCCACTTAAGTACGATGAGAACCACTTTATAGCTGCCTGATCGACACCCAAGTATGACATCTTACGCAAGATAATCTCATGATCAATGGTGTCGAATGCCTTAGTAAGGTCAATAAAGACAACGCCATTTAGAAGGCCATTGTCGATGTTTACTGACCAAGCATCTGTTGCCTCAAGCAAAGCCGTGAGCGTACTATGTAGGGAACGGAACCCGGATTGGCAACCTAATAACAATTTATTGTCATCTAGATAATGGTAAAGTTGATTGTAAACAATTTTTTCCAAGACTTTCGAAACTACTGGGATTACAGATATTGGCCTATAATTGTTAGGATCCGATTTTAAGCCCTTTTTGAAAAGTGGAGTTACTTTGGCCGCTTTCCAGTCGTTTGGATATATCCCCGTGAGAATAGACTTTGAGAAAATGGAGGTAAGAGAAGGTGCGACGATACTAGCAGCCATTTTTAACAAATTACTCGGAATCCTATCAAGACCAGTGGCTTTCTTTTCATCAATTTTCGACAAAAAGCTAAAAACAGTATTTACACTCAGAATTTGCAGAGAAAACAAACTATCAGTGGGTTCCAGGTAAGACTCGGGATTTACATCGACAACAGGGATATCTTGGGCTAATACTTGCGCAACGTTTGAGAAATGTTCGTTAATAGCTTCCGCTATGTCCATCGGGCTACTTACTATTCTATTATCTGCTTTGATCTCCAAAATATTAGCCGACTTACCACTGTTACGTGAAGTTAGCTCGTTAATAACTTTCCATGTTTTGCGCGAGTTACCTTTGTTGGCTTTCAGGTTGTCAGAAACATAGCGCATATAGCCTGAGTATCAGGCTTTCCGGGGGGAGGGGAGAAGGGGAAAGGAAAGCCTGACACAACAGCCCAGTTTTGAGCCTTCTGCCCCCTTGAAATACGATACGCTTCTCTTAAATAAGCAGCCAATCAGAATTATTTCCGGTCGCACGCCATGTCAATAAACTGTCTGTAATGTGTGTACTTGCGCGAAATGAAGGTCACGGCTAAGATTGGTATGTTTTCTGACTTCTGTCGAGTTGTTCGCATGGGTTCTGAGCGAAAATTCTGCAGAATTTGCCGAGAAAACGTACTCACTAAATTCGGCTCTTGTGCGGCTTCCGCATCCCTATTTTTAGAGACATCTAACAAAAATTTTCACGTGTTTTCGGTGGAAAACAAGTCGTATTGGGAAAGTTGTTGCAGAGTATTGGAGTATTTGCTGTCCCCGGTTTATCGTGAACCTGTTTGCAGGAAATACATTCGAATGGTTGTAAACTGTTAATGAATACAAGTAGGGCCTGATACTCAGGCTATTCCAGGAACTGCGAGTTGTCTCGGTTACTCGGTGGAAAATCCTTCTGCCGTCCCCAAAACTCCTGAGAAGTCTGTGACGGTAACAACTGATGAGAATCGTAAGATTCGAAACCGCGGTCTTGCTTGTAAACTTATATTTAGCTACATATATTCTGTAGTGGCACAAAGAAGCCAGTCGCTTGATTGGTAAACAAAATATATGCTTATGGATTTCAAATATCGGGCTTTTCTATACTCTCCAGTTGTCAATAACTGCTATGAAGCTATATTAACCTACATCAAAACGCACTGAATATCTATCAAAAACTCGTAAGGGGATTTTATTCATGCTTCTACCAGTGAGACTGGATATCATTACACAATGCACGCTGCGTGAAGCAAAACATCGTGCTCTGAAATCGCGTAAATCACAACTGTACGGAGTTTAAAAAGCAGATACCAGAGATCACAGCGGATACGGAAAGATATTATTGCTTTTACTAACCCGAAATGGCAGGTATATTAAGCAGACGTACCTTACAAAACTGACGAGAAATTCTGCAGGACACGCTGAAATAAAATTGTCTGTCGCATATTACCGGTAAAGGTGCTAAACTTACACATATTTTTCCTCCGCTGAATACAAACTGTACCGAGCCGTTTTTTGCCCGCTACAAATAAGCTATAACAACGAGAATATAACTACCTTTCGTACATTTTAACAGTGTAAAATCCCTGAAGAGAACTACTCTCAAGCGCAATATATGTAAAAGGCTACGCGGCTTTCAAAGGTCTCACAAAGAGAAAATTCAAATTGTGTCTAAATTTCCAGACTCTGGCGTGACCCACGTGATGCGCTCCTTTGTCTTTTGGCCAATCAGCGTAACATCCAGATTCTGGATGTTGAACATGAGCCAATCAATGGCTTTGTGTCAGGCCCTCTTCCCCTATCCATCTCCCCCTCCCCCTCCCCCTTAAGAGGGCCTGATACTCAGGCTATAGCGCATATGTTTCAGGTTGTCAGAAACATAGATCTCAAATACGCTGCATGTCTTGAATTCAGAGGCACTACAGCAAGTTGCATAAAACTTAACGTCCGGCGTAGCTTTTAACCATGGTCAGACGTTCACTCCAGTCAAAGTCACTATTTTAACGTCTGACGTTAGCAGGTCTTGCGGTAAATGCCAAGGTCGCAGGCCGACATCAAAAATGAAGAGCGAAGACGGTTCTATCTGATCGACAGTCAGAATAAAGTAATTCTATAAAAAAATTATTAACGATAGCGATCTCACCAAGAATGATAAAAAATAAATGTGGAAAAAAATATACACTGTTATCAGTTCGAAAACGGGTATGGTGCTCAAAGTAACTTTAGATGAAAATGAAACGTTATTAGCACAGAACTCATTCGAAAAATAATAAATAGATTCGAATTAAATACAGTTTAGACATTGCAGAAGGCACCAAACAAGAAAGTAAAAACAAATAAATAGATTTGTTTTGTTCACCGTTTGTTATAGGCTCGATTCATTCCAGCTGCTTTGTGGACCCGCATTTCTTCGCGAAAATACTTGGGCGCGCAAAGCTTACCAATCTCGTACCCAGAGCTCTCAGGCTTCTTGGTTAGCCAGTGGTCGCCAGGTGGGCCTCTGGAGTATGAAAAAAAAATGCCTGTTTACTGCAACAACGAAGAAAAGGTAGTAAGGAGACGGAAGCGCAGGATTCCTGTAGTAAAAAATTCAGTACCCTAGAATCTCTCCCGGCGACTACCCGCTGACCAAGAAGCCTGAGGACTCTGAGTACGAGATTGACAAGGTGGCTGGACATCAAGCCTACGTTTGTTACTGCGAATACATGTTTCTACTTATTATACATTTACACAAGCGAACAATTGACCTGCTCTCCACTACTTGTACTTTTTGTACTCTGTCTTGTGGGCCCACCCAAGACCTCTTACCCTGATATGCCGGCGCCCAACTGGTCGTCATTTGATTCATGACCGAGCAAGTAGGGGCATGGGTCTATTCCTGAAATGACGTCACAAACTGTTTTGCATGGCGGTTGTTCTTTGAAAATAGCGATGCAAAGCAGTTTGTGACGTCATGTCAGGAATAGACCCAGGCCCCTCACCTAAACTCACTAGCTCGGTCGTGGATCAAATATCCGTAAGTTTGGTAGCTTTTACAGCCCAATAAAAGTGTAATATCCGGAAGAAAAAGGCAAAATGTAGTTGAGACAGGAGCAGAGATTTATTCTAGCCCCCAAAAAGGTTTTGAGGGCAAGTGCATCTTAAATATTTTTTGGTGTAAAAGAACTACGGATACGTACCAATTATTAGTACGAAAATCTTGAAAACCAGTATTGCTAAATTTCCGCATCTTGATGAAAACCACTCGTATACAGTAATTACGAATCAAAAAAGACAGGATAATCGACGAAAAGCTTCTCCAGCCAAAACTTGTATCCAAATAAACAATACATTTGCTTTTAGAAGCGAAAAACTTGCGACAGTATTGCGTGCGTGGCCACACACATATACTTTCTTAGAGTCACTTGGGCTCTGCCTAAAGCGATTGCTTGATTCTTATACCTAATCGTACCTTTTTGTTACGCTTCGGCGGCATATCAGGCTAGTTTGGTCGAGCCATGCTTTGTATTTTGGCGAGACGCAGTCGAACCAAAATACCCATGGTGAGACCAAACTAGCCTGATATGCTGCCAAAGCGTACCAAAAAGGTAAGATTAGGTATTTACCGTACCCAAATTCGTCGTAAGACCCAGCGATATTTTTCAGTTACCGTGAATCAGTCAGGAGTTCTTGTCATATAGCGCGTAAACCGTGAGAAGAATAGTGCGTCAATACTCTTCTCTAACTTCTCATCTGTCATTTTTATAATTCTTTTGTTTGGAGTTTCATTTTCGGAATCTTGGAAGTCCAAATTAAGAGAGAAATCTGAAAAATGCGGCTCCATTTTGAAGTGAAAAAGTTCGAGCGCTGTCCGTAAACGTACACGCGAGCGCCGGCCAGTGTAGCCGCGTCCAATTTTGCCGCGAAATTGAATTTTTTTTTCTTTGTTAGCGTTAACAAATAACTTTCTCGTTTAACAAATGTAATAGTTTTGCGTTTCGTTGTATTTCTGTTGTAATTTTCATCTCTAAAGTCTGCCAAAAAGTGCGAGTTTTAGAAACTGTCCATGATATCGTAGGATATCAGGTCAGTGACTTGATATCGTAGAAAATCATGACAGTAAACAAGGCTTCTGATTGGCTAATTCACAATTTGGGTACGGTAAAAAATAGAAGGGGTTTAAGAACCAGATTACAGAAGCCATCCGATTTTTCCTCAAATGACCAGTTAAACAATTGGTAAAAAGCAAAACAACGTTTACTGTACTAAACATTAACATTTACCGTACCGTAACTGTAGCGTTTTCCCGTGTCTTGTAAAATCGATTTGAAGTCCACGGTTGCGTTTTAATATTTTTGAGCGCAATGCAAGTTGTACCTTGAAAGTCGAAAGAATCCTCTCGCAAAACGGCTTTGAATCACTTCCAAAAAGTTTATTCGATCGACCGAGCGACAGACCGTGGAAACAGGGTTGCCAAATTTCTTCCTTCTCTATCACTCGTTTCATCGCTACGCGTCTTCCACGAGTTAAAAATGTTCATCTAGTCTTAATTAAAAAATTATGCAAAAAAAAAAAAATAGGGATGAACTTCACTGACAAGGATTGCACCTCGTCTTACCCTATAAAAAGGATTTAAATTTCCTGAAATATCGCCGAAAAGTTCTTTGAGCCAAACAACAATCAGTTAACTTGCCTTTAAATTGCACGAAATACAAAAACTTAAAAGGTCAAAAAGGAGAGAATTTCTGGGGAGATTTTCTTTGTAAACATCAGCTCACACGCCAGTATTCGCAAGCAGTGTGCACCCATGGGCAATTAGTAAATGAGTAATTAGCCAATCAGAACGTGCGTTTTGCTTAAGTCACTTTTTTGTTTATGTTTAATTCACAATATCGATTTTTCTCAAAGAAATTACAACAGTCGATGTGAAAAGGTATATTTTCAAAAAAAGCGGAGAAAAAAAGACATTTTACTCATCATTCATTCCAATGTTTTCTTGTTTTCGAGCAGTCAGCTTCTACATACATAAAGGTAAAGTTCGCCTTCCCAAAATATACCCTGTAAAAGTTTAATTCTGACCCTGTAAAACCACAAATTAGTAAGTGTACTCAAATGGTGACGAGTGAAATTAGGAAATAATTTCACGTGCGTTTTGTCAAAATTCTAATAATTTCCCGAGCCTTTAGGCGAGGGAAATTATTAAAATTTTGACAAAACGCAAGTGAAATTATTTCCTAATTTCACGAGTATACATTTGATTACCTATTAATATCATGGGTGACAAATTACACTCACAATCGTGGGGTTTTGACTTGTTTATCGCATCGAGAACTCCTTGAGCATTGAAACGGCTTAACGGCTAAAGTTCACATTTTTCTGAATGAAATAATGAAAAAATCTTGTGACAAGTTTTTACCACGCTTTGACGATTTCGTGTTTTTTGTATCGGACAGCAAAATACACCAGACTCTGAATTTTTACTTGAAAAGTACCAAAGCAAATCGCTTTGCAAAGGTTATCCGCGTTTTATTCGGCAAATTCACTGAATCGTGCACCACGTTGTTCCATCGAGCAAGGCTCAGAAGGCTTCATGATCACAAATGCATTCAAAATACGCACAGCAAACTTGTTTCAACGAAAGTAAACTTCGGAAGCAAATTTGTATTTAAAAACTGACCTTTATTCCATTCGAAGCGGTGCCGAAATTCACTGAATTACTTCTCTGAGTTCGCGGTCAATCACTCAATCGCTGCAACTGGCTCGCCGTTCGAAAGTTTTCGCTGTCACACTATCAAAAATAATCTCTTCTTTTTAACTCGCAGGTGATTTCTGAGAAGTTCAGTCAATTAAAAGTCAAAATTTACAGATTACCAATTGTGTCCTCAATGAATATTTCCAGAATTACTGAAGTTCTGCACAAAACATCTCCATCATTAACCTCAACGCCATCTTGGCGCTGAGCTATAGACCCGTTGCCATGGCAATTTTGTAATTTCACATGTGAAATTATAAATAAACGCTGAAATTTCGCGCCAAAATTAAGGAATAATTTGTCACCCATGATATTATATCCTTTATCATGCAATTAAAGCATCAATTTTTACGTTATCATTGCAAACTCTTGATAAAGCTATTAGAAAAATGTTTTCAAACATGTTAGAGAAACATTAAAGGTTCATGGAGTTCACTCAAATTCTTTGGTAGCGTTTGAACCCAACACGCAACAAAAATTGCAATGGTGTATTAGTAACCATTTGTGCTCTGAGATCTGATTCTAAAGAAAACATTCAATTTTACAGAAACTGGAAATATATACGAGATTTGAAATAACTTACCACCAGCTCTGAAGTGATCTCTTCATTGACTGCAGAACCACTGAATGACTCTCCATGTCTTGTGTACCACAGCTTAATGACTTAATGTATTTTACTAATTTGTTTGACCAGTGAAGTGAGACAATTATTTGATAACAAAAGTATTTCAGCAGTAAATAATGACCTCATGAAATATAGATCCCTTTCAGCAGGTCAAAATGAAAGAAGCAACCCAACCCTATCGCCCGAAGAATGAGAAAAATGCGAAATGTACGTTCTCGTACACACTTAACCAGGCAGCTGTTTGTTTTGTACTTAAACAATGTGTGTGTGTGTGCTATATTACCGGAATCCCAACAGCATCGGTTAAAACACAGAGAATGTGGAGACTGTAGGGATTCCAGTATGGTTTCTATTGTTTTAACAAGATCGGATAGTCTTTTGTAAAACAGGTGGCATGGGCAGCTGGCACTGTCACTACGCGTGTGGTACCAACACGTGATTAGTGACCTTGGGGATAAGGTATTGATACACTGGTTAAACGCTCACTGGGCTCAGTGAAGCAAAACCAAAGCAACGTGAATTACTTTCCGAACTGGCCGAGAACTCTTGTCCTTAATTTATTGCGCTTAACAAAAACTTTACTGAACCAATTTGTTTTTCATGAGCTAAGATACCAATAGTACACAGCGTTTTATAATAATATAATATTTTTATAATAATCATTTAGATCAGAAACGTTGCTGGCAAGAATTATATGTGAGACAGTCACAGGTTTAGTTGTTTCATGAGCCCTTTTCTCAATAAAATCGGTTCAATGTCAGATTAAAAACTTGTTTCGTATCTGAAAAGTAATTGAATTACAAATAACACGGCAACTAACGTGCTGCTGTTTGAGTGATTGGCTGTTTCAAAACAATTTAAGTTAGACAAAATATATCTTAGTTCTGTTTGGTTACTTTATGTTTGTTTAATGTCCATGGTAGGTTTGAACACGGTAATCGGCTCTCCATGAAGATTTATCGAGTTCACTGAACAAAGGACCTAATGCCCGTGACGGATGTCTTTTGTTTTACAAAAGACGTTTGTACACAAAGACAGCCAGATCCAGGAGCAGATCAAATATCAGGAGTACGACCTATTAATCGTGGAATTTGGTTACAATAACTATGAAAATTTATTTACTATAATCAACTAAGATTGACTGTTGGGTGTGTCTTCTTCAATGATGCTTTCATGATTCTGTAGTATTTATTTTCACCAGGTTAGCTTTTCAAATAAAACACAAAATTTTGGATTTAGCAAATGAGTTGATAAGGTTAATTGGCCACCGTTTAAGAGATTAAAAGCTGACGTTTCGTTAGCCCTTCGTCGGGGCGAATCAAGGAACTGTGGGTTGCACTTCGTTTATTTGGAGAGTGGTGGAGCTTAGCTATTGGTAGGAACATGGCAACGTGAAAAACAAGAATAAATTAGTTGAATAAAAAGGGTTCGTTGATACCGTGGAGATTAAGTGTGCCGATGTGAAAAATGAATATTTGTCCTAGATTTTTACGGCTTTCCGTGAAGAGCAACCCACAATTCCCTGATTCGCTCTGACGAAGGGCTAACGCTCGAAACGTCAGCTTTCAATCTCTTTACGGTGGCCAATTTACCTTATCAATGTCCCCACCGACGCAGCACCACAGTTTCTTTAGAAACTAACCCACTTGCTTGTTTTCAAATAAAACGTTGCTGCAAAACAGGCGTCAAAGTTGACATTTTCGCCTTCAAACAGATCGCCGCGACAAGTACCATGTATTCAGTGGTGAATGTCATTTCTGTTGTGCTTTATTTCACGCTAAGTTTACACTAGAGGAGAGCTATCCGGATTCGTGAAAGTATCCGGATTCATCCCATCTTAAGTGTTCGGATTCGGCGTAATGCGTTTACATTACATTTCTGTAATTTATTTCGGTATCCGAATTCCTTATAGTTTACACTACACTACGAGTCTGGAGATAAGTAATTGCTTCACAAAGCGATCGTGGACTTAAATGTGATAAACATTGTCAGTTCAGATTCTGATTGAAAGTGTAATATAGGCAAAGTCGAGGGAAACTTCTTGTGCTCATATCAGCTTATCAGCTTACATTGAAAACAAAAGCAAAAGGTCGGAATAAGATTACGAACAACAACAAATTGACATTCGTCACCCAGTCAGCGATCCAGTTTATCAACCAACATACCAAATATAGTGAAAATCAGTTTTTGTGGTACTGGAAAAGCTTGCTAATAAATGTACGATGCCAAGACGCAAAGGCCGTAAAAGCCGTGGAAAGTTTTCGGACTCACTGGAAAACCCGTTTACACAACAAAAGATTCCGGATTTGAAAGTTTTCGGATACAAATACTTTTTGCATTGTACTTTTTGTACTTTTTTTGTATTTGTATACAAATACTTTTTGTATTGTATTCAAAGTTTTCGGATTCGTGACGCAATCCGGGTACTTTCTACCCCGGACTCGTCCTTTTGTGTGTAAACGCGAAAGCGAATCCGGCACCAAAATTCACCAGATTGTGCTGTAGTTTAAACCTAGTAGCCTCAGTGTATTCCTGGATTTTATAACAGCAATGCTTTTTCCCTTGCAGGCCATTTACTGCAATATTAAAAATATGTTTTAACTTCCCTGTATGGAAAGAAAGTGACACATCCAGGCCTTATAATTACAAAAGAGAATCGATTTCCTGTCATCAGTGCAACTAATAATTTATAATATCTTGAATTGTAAATGAACTTTGATTGGTAGGCTTCTTTCCTTCCTCTGGTGGTATTCCTTTTAGCTGTCGTGTGATATTTTTAACTACTAAGGTACTGCCCAGTGTTCGCCTTGTTTTTTCACCTGGCTTTCATCCTCTTTACTTATTTTCTTTGCTTGCTTTACAAGTCGTGTCTACAACCCTTACCCGCTTCTGCGAATTTCCACCTGTTCCTGTTGTTGGTATCACGTTTTGTAAAGAGCAGCCGCACATATAATTTTAATAATTGCACCTTTGTCGACATTTTAATCCTGGAAATGCTTTTAAAACATTATAATTTTTGGCATTTTTGGAGACAAGGTTTGAGAGAGATTTTATCTTCTTTTCTCGTTTAATAATTTGCTTGTAATATATTTACTTTTAATCACCTAAAAATGGTAAACAAAAGACAGCGAAATAATAGGTTTATTTATGTTCTTTTCAGCGTTTGCAATTTTCAAAACCTCTCTTTGTTTCAGTTTTTGGCTCAGGCGTATGCTATCACTTGTAGAAATACAAGCGAATGTAGCCAAAGAAAATCCAGTTTAAACAAAAAAGTCAGCCATTGTAACAAAACATTTATTTAGTTCAGGCCAAGATGGTATACTCATATTAATATCGGACAAATTTAACATCATTTCCATTAACAGATTAAAATCAGCCCCTTATATATCCATCGGTGTTTTACAAACTACGATGACCTTTATCGGTAAAATTTCCTTTAAGCTGTAGTACAGGAATGAACATCGAGTCCAAGGAATGATCTTTTTTAAAATTCTTTTCTGAGATGCAGAATTCTTGTTTCTTGCCCATGGAAACGGTATCTTCTACTTCTGCGACGCTGAGTAATTTTACTTTTCTTGTTTATTTTATGACTGATGTCACTTACCCCTTTTTTTTTGGGAGGGGGGGGAGCTGTTTCTGCTTTTTAGTTTCCCTTTTGTGTTTTATAGGTACCCATTAACATTGCAACTACGAAACATATTTATCACATTTCTAATGGTTTAGTAATTCGTTGATTCAATTGGAGAGATTTTGATTGTCAAATGTCTTGGCAGAATGAAGGTCAGCCAGCTTAAAATAACGTCACAAACCTTTCTTTCCACCTGTTTAATGATATTGTTCGTTTGGCCCGTCTTCTGACACGAACAAGAAAAATTTCTGTAATTATTCACTAAGAGAACTAGCTCTCAAAAAAGAAAACCTTAAAAAATCTATTTTTGATTTGTAAAACGTAATAAGCCCCTAAAAATAACCGTTACACAGGTGTTCAAATACTGCACCGTCGAAGCCCAGGCTAGGGGTGTCTTGTATTTTTTTTTCATTTTTTTCTTGGGGTGGTTTTTGGAACGCATATAAGGAGAAGTTGTAGAATGTAAAAGGCCTTTTACATTAGCTATTGTCAGCGTATGCATGTCGAACTTTAGAGAATCACAGGCGAGAATCTATGACCTCTACTCAAATTACTAAAATCGTAGGATGAATCAGAGCTGCTTTACCATTTGCTCACGAGAGCTTGTACCTGATGCTGGAAGATAAACGTTTGGTTTGATACGTGACACACAGTTCATTCGATTCTACTATGCGAATTGATAAATTTCAACAATCTGCGTGAATAATCCCAATGTCAGTCCATGCACCATCTAGGGACATACTATTCACATAACTCAACCAATTCGAGAATTGCCTGAGTGCAATCGAATAAATTAGGATCGCCATACAATTTTTGTGCAACAGCGTTAACAAAACAGTTACCTCAGATCTGACATCAAAAGGTTTTAGACCAAATTAAATCAGCATTCAGCAGCTGTAGTAAGCTATTCATTATTTTGTTATAACCAATCATGCAACCAAAAACTAAATATAGATTGTTTTTAAATTTGTGCTTTTACTGTGCTATATTGTGTGCTATATTCTATGCTAGTAAAGCTATATTAGGGACGATTCCTTCGATACAGAAGTTAACTGAAGGGTTATTCTTCTGTGGTTACTCCTCTTTTTTAACACACTCATAAAGCGTCTTCGTATTAGTCCAGGGGCGTTCCTAGACATTTTTTGGCAGTACGCACAAAGTCAGGTTGAAACTTAGCCTTCCTAAGGTCAGAAAATTTTTTTTCCATTTCAATCGTATTCTCGTGCTCACATATAAACTAAGGCTAAATGCGCCTTCCAGCAATGTTTAAATTTCCTGTTTGCTACAGTAGCATGCACTACAGTTAGTTTGTGGTACTTCTGATGGGATCGTTGCATAATCCTCTAATGTCTGGTTGTGGATACAAGAAACCACGACTTCATTTTGACGACTTTGCAATTGCGATAACGATATTTCCTGATGTTTGTTTTACAGCAGTCTTTTCTGTATCGTAATAGTGTTTATGTTCTCTTATTTTTAGGTAACTCGAGAAAATTAGACATATACGATGGAGATATAATTCAAAAGCTGTTTTTCTTCCTGTTCTTCTTAGCGCAAAAGACCCAAACAACACTTTCGGTGTCAATCTATAAGCTTGCATAAGCCGTCAAAGAAGAGAGCTGCTTAGTTCTTCTGGCTGACCGCATGTAGGTCTTGACACTGTACAAGGTACTACTATGGGGGGGCAGTAGACATATGCAGGCTTTGTAAGGAGAATAGTGAGAACTCTGTTGTTACATTTGGGTACAAAGTAATCCAAGTAAAGAAGAACGACAAATAGTCGAGAATTATGGAAGGTAAAGGATGAAAGTCAAAAGAATGGAGTCGACATAGAGATAAAAGATTGCACAAAGAAAATTTAAATTTTGTTTTCCTTTACTGACATTTTCGTCACCTGTGATATCAAGGGATTTGAAACAAACACCGGATTCCTCCTTGCCGTATATTTAGCTTTTCATCGTGTTATCTTGTTTTCTGGAAATACTAGTGTCTGTTAGTGCAGATAGTAGCCTGCGTAGCCGGCGGGATTGTTTGTGCGGAGTTTAAGCGGCGGAGCCGCAAAGCGAATGGGGAGAAGAGATTTTGTATTTCTCCGCGGCTTACGCCGTTCATGGCGGCTCCACCGCCAAAACTTTATCTTCATGCGCAGACAACGCCGCCAACTCAGTACGGAAGCTATGCAGATACAAAAGGCTGTTGAGACGTATATCCCATGCAGTAGCAGAAATCTTTGTGATTTTGAATTTTTTAAACGGTTTCCAATGAATTTTCACTAACAATAATCAGCCATGGTCTTACAACATAAAGCGGTTTCTTGGACTGAAAGAGATAACACAACTCCCCAGGTGCATTTTTCCACGACAGAGCTGAAGAAAATACCTATACTAAAACTGCACAGCCTTAGCTTATCAACTCACTGTATGACTTTTTAGTTCCTTTTGTTTCTGTATTATACACCGTCAAACAAAGAAAAATCATTTAAGGGCAATAAAATTCTATTACGCACTTGCGTATTTCGCGTAAAGGCAGGAACGCTTGTAATTTACAACCAACTGGAATATCAAACTTTATCTTTTCGTCTCTTATAAAAGTACGCTGAAATTATTCAATTCGTTAAGATGATCCTTTGTTTTTGTCTCTCTTGAATAACAACCACCACTCAAAAGATGCTCCCCCCCCCTGAAAATTTCTGAATGCTATGTTACAGAGATGCGATTTCTTTCATTCTGGGCGAGCAACTGTCGTATTTAAAGCTGTGACGGTGAGCATATCGAACGATCAGCGTGAGACTTTGTGTGAATGACGTGGTTGCGTGAGATTGGGTCGAAAAGCATGAGTCTCATGCCAAAACCGTGAGACTTGGTACTCTGCCGTAAGGATCAGTTTTGAATAGACTTTTTGCATGGTCCGAAAACGTTAGGCGAACTGGCGAAAAAGATTGTGAGTGTATTTCGGTTGGCGCCATAAAATTGGACTTGGCGTGACTGATAGGCGTGACGTGGGCGTATAAACTTAGACAAATAAGATCGAAATTCAAAAATTGTCAGGCATTGGTATTGATTACTGTCAGATTTATGCATTTCGTCTAATTCGGCACATCACGATTTTCTTCAAGTCTGGACGACAATGCCAGCAATCCTGGGATACTGGAACGTGCGAGGGGTAATTATTATATTTTATAAATCCTTGAATACCCAAAGTGAAGTTTCTTCCTACATTTCCACTTGGGAGTAGATTAAGCGAACGGCATCACGGAAAGTGATACTCAGAAGCTTTATGCCACATTCAACTCGATGTATGGGAGTTCGAACCAAAGGGGTGACACTGAGAGAAAATTCACTGAAAAATGGCCTCAGATTGTTTGGTTGGGTGTCAACTTAACCGATGCAGACATCTAGAATACATTTATACATTTATATTCTAGAATATAATTTTTGGACGTTATGGGACCGTTTATGAAATAAATAATCACATGTAATTCCCGAGACAGGGCACGACCTCTTCTGGGCTTTCTTTTGCAGTTCAACACTGTGAATATGTGCTACAGCGCCTGAGCAAAAACAAAATTTAAACTGTTTTTCCTTCATCGTTTCCCAATCAAGAGCTCGAAACGGAAATGGCTTGTCGAAAGTAACAGCTAAGACATCTTCAGTCGGGTGCACGTAACGTAATTTAGTCGTTGAGTCTGTGGTCGAAATCCTATGGTGTGACTATTCAAATGAAATCGATTCCAGTACCTTCCAAGAGCACTGTTTATTATGCTGCACAAGGAGGTTCTAAAGTTTGAGTCTTGGTTTGGTCGACTATCAACCGACCTGTCGGCCGATAGCATCGACCGACAGCACCTCCTGCCTGATTACACATGATTCTGAATTCCTAAAGTTTACCGCTATTCAAATGAAAGTCAGCTTAGCAGTATACGGTCTTTCCTGTGGTACTGGTTATTACGAGGCCTTGTTAAGTCAAATAGTTGAGTAGGTGGCATCTATTTGTTATCTATTCTATTCAAATGAGAATGAATATATGAAATAAACATATATGTGAACGGCTTATGAAATACGAAATGACGATGATCCTCTAAGTTAAAGATTTCAACTTATGTAGTGGATAAAAGAACAACCTGAAAAAATTCAAGCCTGAGTTTTTTCAGGTTGTTCTTTTATCTACTGCTAAAAATGATATCTTTAACTGCGAGAATCATCATCACATCCTATTCTATTCAACTATATTGCATTCGACTCGATTCCATTTCCCTCCATTCCATTTTCTCTTTTCCTATTCCATTCGTTTCATTCCATTTCACTCCACTCCACTCTGCTCTACTCCATTCCGTGCCATTAATTCCATTCCTGATTCTATTCGATTCTATTTTATTCTATTCGATTCTCAGTTCTGTTCTATTGACTCTCGATCTTAGGCTTTCTATTACCTGCTATTACCGTACTCGGCAGACTGAATAATGCTTGCTAATCATAGAAGGGAAAGATTTGGAAGGTACTTAAATTACCATATCGCCACATTAAAAAATGAAAATAATAATGATAGTTATCTTTGGTGTGAGACGTTGCCAATTATTTTCGTCGTCTTCGTCTAGCCGTGTGTTTCACTAGATAGCGGCAATTGGAAATTGAGAATTTATCTTGTTTTGTGTTTTAATTATTACCTTTTATTTCATTTTACTTTCAGTAGCCTCATATCCCCACGAACTTTGAAACGTAGTTATATTCTTGTTACCCAGCTGAATACTCAGAGAGTATTATGATATCTTGTCAATATACTTATTCTCTATTGAAAAAAACAACAACAACAACAACAACAACAAAACCCAAAAACAAAAACAAGCAAAATTCGCCAACCATTACACTGTTCACGGAGCGCAATCCATTCTTGTGAATGCTTGCTAACTAGCTTTTTTTCTCATATTTTGTAGCTTGCAGAACCCATTCGTTATCTGTTGGCCTACACTGGAACCAAGTGCCAGTATTGTGATTATGTGACAGGAGACGGTAAGTAACATTACTTTTTTTACTGCTAGAATACCAGTAGTCCCTCGTTTTTTTTTTAGGATAGTCAAGCGATAACAAAGCGCCATTTTGATGTAAGAGATGAGGAAAAGAACTAAAGGGGCCGGATTATGATTATACCTTGGGAAATATACCCCGGGAGTCACCCAGGCTGATAAGCGACGGGGAGGTGAGAAGACCTTTTTGGGGTTTCAAATCAAGGTTAGATGTCCACAATTAGTAGAGGGGACTTTTCCCCTCAGCTACTACAGTTTTTTGACACGTTAATAAAGTTATTATTATTATTATTATTATTATTATTATTATTATTATTATATAAATTGGCGATTTGGGACTTCTTTGGGTTGGAAAATTTCTGGTGGACTGTTTTTGGTTTTGAAGATTTTGGCAAAACTTTTTTGGGGTCGAAATAAAAGCGTGCGTAGCTCAGAGTTCTCACTTTTTATCAAACAATCGTGCCTGTTCCGTTTCTTTAACAGAGAGAATTCTGTTTCTTGCGCCTGTCAAATCCATGATAAATAAAGATAGGCAAGAGCATAAACTCTCTTGAACTCTCTTAGGTTGTTTTTAATGCGGCTGAAAATGACTTCCTTGAGGTCACGTTCTGGGCCATTGGACTTTTCTGGGTTTAGTTTTAGCCTAATGGACTTATTTTAGGTATGAAAATTTAGCCTCATTAGCACCTCTCCTTCACTAACTGTATCTGAATACCCCCTGGTAATATACATGGGATGGATGGCATGTTCTGATATTAGGTTATGGATCTAAACCTTAACTAAATGGAAGCTCTCATTAACTCTCTCAGAGAATCTCGTTCTAGTTTGGTCCAGACTAACGGTACTTTCTGTATGTTGACTCTCTCTAGCTCCTAATTATGACAAGAGTTGCTGGCTTTCTGTTAAAGAAACTTTGGGACTTCCTTTCCCTAACGTAAGTACAATAATTCGTCTTTCGCAATGGTCCCTCAAAAAAAGTTTTTCATTTATCAGAAAGCCTCACTTAAGCAAAAGACACATTGCTATTTATAATGGTTTCTATTTGATCGCCCAAGATCGAAAGCCTTGAACACAGCACGATATGTTTTTTTGTGATCGTTCGACTACGTTCGTGGATGCTTTCTTAAGTCTAACATTGGTCAAATGAAAACACAATTGAATGTAACTTTGAAAATGCAAGCGCACGTGGACATACTAGATAGACGTCAGTTAAAAAACAAAAGGCCTTTTGCAGCACTGCGAACTCTATGTTCTGCCCTATGTTTGAGGTGTTTGCAGATGACTGCAAAGGATGGAACAGTGATTTAGCAGTCATCCGTCGTTGGAGACTTAGGGAAACCAGCCGGCTTGAATATAAATAGATTATATTACACGGCGACTCGAAGACATGAATTCTATTTTCGAGTGGTAAACAATATTTTACCACGGGAAAATAAAATTCATATCTTTAAGCCGCCGTGTAATTTCCTTTTTATTATATAGACAAGAGTAGTTTTGCACAAACAAAAGTGTAAAAGCGGGAAATGACGTCATCGATATCCTCACTGGTGAGGATATAGAAAATACACCACTCGAGTCCCGGATGCAGTTTCATGTGAACTTTACGAGTGGTCTATTTTCCACTAATACACTCTTGTCTATATATAATAATAGGTAGTAGGTACCTCAGTAATGGGGAACCTTTCATTTGTGTTTCAGTTGCCCTACTATATTGATGGAGATGTGAAGCTGACTCAAACCTTAGCAGTATGTATTTTAACCGAATTCTGATGATTTGCTCCCGTAACTTTCCGTCGTTTTAGACACAAACTGGACTAACAAGTCTGAGATGAGAAACTCGTGGGAGGATTGAGGGGCGGGAATCCGGGTAAAAAAGGGGCGGAAAGTGTAGAGGGGAAAAGAGGGGGCTGGAAGGGGGAGAAATGAGAAAATTAT
Organism: Siderastrea radians; assembly: GCA_964017195.1. Classification (NCBI taxonomy): domain Eukaryota; kingdom Metazoa; phylum Cnidaria; class Anthozoa; order Scleractinia; family Rhizangiidae; genus Siderastrea; species Siderastrea radians. The sequence continues at coordinate 24,659,466 of OZ024899.1, forward strand.
GCAACATTTCGTAATATTTTGTAATCGAAAAGGGCAATAAAGCGAGGTCAAACTGGGGCAAGAACAGGTATTAAGGGATAAGGGAAGCGGGAAGTTTGAAACGCCCTCTCCCCCCTCAAACTCTGATAAATATTACTCGAGTTTTCCGAAGTTACGGAAACAAATTTACGGTTCATTTGGGCCAATTCATTTAGAACTTTTAGAAGAAATCAGTCTTTCGGGGAGTCGCTGGCTTCTTCCTTTTTTTGGTCAAGTCAAGTAGTCACACTGTTTACACTTATTAAAAAAGAAAAATAGTTTTGAAAATCCAAAAATATATTGAATAGTCCCATGTGTTTTGAATAAGCATTTCTGAACTTTCCGTCCAAATTCCTCCAGAATTCCTGACTGCTGGGTATTACTCAGCCTATAAAGCCTATTGCAGCCTATCAACCAAGCCTATTAAGACCCTTCCCGACTGCCGGTTTGTAGTCAACGAGAATAACCATTGCACTTTGTCACTACCTGACAACACAAATTATCTAACGTTTAAGTGTGAAATCCGGTATGCATTTTGCCCTTCCAGATTCTTCGGTACATAGCTCGCAAGCACAATCTTTGTAAGTATACTGTCAGGTGTATCAGTCAGACTGTTTTATTGTTTTTATTCTTTGCAAAGTCCGTTTAAAATATAGATATTGTCTGTGTCACAGGGAAAGCACTGTATATTTTTTTTGATAAAAGCTAGTCTAGGCCAAACTTTGTCGCAGAAGAGTTTTTGAGACCTTTTTTCTGTCATTTTGTTAGCTGTCGTGTCCCCTGAGTAAGAGTGCTTTCGTTCCTTTTCCTTTCTTCCACCTTGGCCAAAAGAGATAAATCCCTGGTAAAATCACAGGTTCGAGCACGGGAGGTGCAAAATGCTGGTCAATATTTTTGAGGGTGGGATGCAGTCGAAGAATCTTGACAGAAAGTAACACACTTAAAATTTTTATGTAGGATACGCGAGAAAGTATTGGAATCTATTTTGAGAAAAGTCTAGGTATGAAAAAACTACCAACAAGCGCTTAATGCACGTGAAAACCTAAAAGTTTAACCCAAAAAAGATATAACTAAGTTGCCATGGAAAAATCAAATTCCTTTTAACAATGACATGTCACATCTTACCACTACCACATGAATTTTAGGAAAATTCAGAAAGTTTTGGGGCATTTGCTTTGATTTTAAAAAGGTTATAAGCCTTCAAAAATCGTGCAGACACATTGATCAGCCCCAACGGCCCCACCTCGCCTCCCTCTATTTTGGTCTGAATAGGATTTAGCAGCCATTCTTCAATCTTTAATAAGTTCAATCATTATTAAAGACAACACCACAGACATTTGTGGAGATACGATGTTTCTCCGAGACCAACACAAAAATGTCCGACCATTTTCCGAAAATATCCGAAAATTAATTGTTACTGCACCACCAGGTTCTCCAAACTAGTACATGTATTGTAAGAAATGTGTTGAGATTTGGTTGGGAGACTTAACATTGCGATATCTTGAAGGTGGAACCACGGAGGAGGAAATGCAGAGAGTGGATGTTATTGAGGGCGAGGTAAGCAAACTTAGGCAACCCTAATAATGTCTAGCTGATTGAAACAATTCTTCCAACGTGCGCCATAAGAAAAATATCGAGGCAAGTGCGGGGAAGGTTCTTGTTGATATTAGAGCTGAAGGGATTATAAGAGCGTGTCAACGAGAAAGGCGGGCAAGGCTAGACAGAAGGTGGTAATACTCAAGTCACAGATTTGGCTCATCTTGGCCGACAGGTGGAGTACCATGAGTCAAAAGATGCTGTTGCCCATACTCTACGTATGGATTCTCTTTTAGAATTGATGAATTCCAGTGGTATGAATTGGAAGTCTGTGAGTTTGTTTATCTTGGTACCGATGACAGCTGCTGGTAACCCTGTGCATGAACTGGCCGGGCGTCCAATTCAGGGGCGACTGTGCAGCAATACTCCTATTTGCTGCATCCTAGAGAAACCAGAACTAAGCGTCTGCGACCTCATCGTGTGTGAACTGAATACCGCATTTTTTTAAATTTTACAACAGGCAATGGATTTCATTACTGGATTTATAAAATTTACCTACTTCAGTCCAGACTTCGTAAGTAAAACTTTGATATTTTACTACCTAATACAGTGTATGTACTCTTAATCCGCTCCTGACGACACAAAAGAGCTCCCACATTTATCGAACACAGTAGGCCATTTCCGAATTGCTTTCAGCCTCCCTATCAAAGCGAGGCTAGGTGCACAACCTTTCATATGGAAACGAGTTTTCTTTTACATGCAAATAAAACCAATTTTCATTTGAAAGGACGTGCACTTAGCCTTGCTTTGATGGGGAGGCTAAAAGCAATTTGGAAATTGTTTGTTCACTTGCCTCAATTGTCAATTTTTTTTTCGAGCTAGTAAATTTAACCATTTGTGTGAATGAATGCACGAAGTAACGGCGAAATTTTGTGAAATAATCTCCCTGGGAGCTGTCCCTAGACATGTGAATTAAGATACTACAGCTCTCCTACTCAAGCAATAATATGCACCTAGTTTCAGGAGTCTAGCACCAAATAAAACTGATTACTTTTCTTTCATCGTTTTTACACCCAGGAAGGAGGAAGGGCTGCCTATTTAAATTCATGCCGATGCTTTCTTCAGCGACATTCTGATTTCCTGTCTAGTTATCCGTATTTTTCTGGATATAACGTAAGTAAACGTATTTCCTTTCAATTCTTAAACACTATTCTGGAAGATTAGTTTGGCTTGTGACGTTGATGTGAAGGCATAGTTGTTACAAAGAATTTGGTTCCACAGTCTGAGTTTGTACTGTTTCTCTTTCGACTCACTTCAAATTGTTAAGTAATTTCGTTCTACTAATAAAACCTTAAAAAGAGATCGTTTTATCGAAGTGGCTTGAGCATTATTTTCTTTAGCCAAATTATAACACTCTTTTTATTTTATAAGAGGCTGAGATGTGCCCCAAAATTTAAGAAAATGTATGGGCTAAAATTAGAACATCCTCAAGCTCAGCCAAATTGTGCGCGTTCTTTTTAAAAAGAAGAGTGTAGTGTTCTCATATTTAAGATCTTTGAGCGAGTACAAAAGAAACTGCTGAGGATTCAAAGAGCACGAGCGTAAAGAAATGAGGTATAGGGTAAGAAAAAATAAATATTTTTCAATGTCACTCTTGATTTCTTGTACTTAAATCAAAAGAGCCCTAAACCAAAGAAGAGATGATGATTTATTCGTCTGATCTAACGTCAAACTAAAATACAAACGGCGAAATTAATCTTAGGAACGGAATCGAAACGCGAATACATTAAACAAGACTAAAGTTAGGTACAAAACTAATTGCAACAAGAGGGTAAGGGAAATCAAATACAAAGCATCTTACCGATTATTCTCCTAAGCACTTGTAACAACGGCGAAACAAATCCAAAGCAATGATACGTTCGCAACGCAACTGTATTCGCACTATATTCTCCCACTACTAGTTAGATCTCAATGAGTCAAAAGGGGCCGTATCCGGTTATCTATCGAAGCTCGCGTGATGCTGTAACAAAAGTATGAACTAACGACAGGTTAATAGTCGACTAGCAGTTACACTTTAGCCTCGGTAAATTAAATCTGATTAATTGGCCGTATTATCTTAGAGGACGTCAAGGTCGTCTAAGATGTCAATGTCGTCTTACACGTCTTAGCCGTTTAGTATAAATACGGGTTTTAGGTAGACGAGTTAGACGTCCAGACGTCTCTGACGTCTCTGTCGCTTTAGTTTGCAACAAACGCCCTTAGCACACGTCTTTGTCGTCTACGATATCAAAGCCGTCCTTATACGGACGGCCTTGTTCAAAAAATCTCCTCCAACATCAACATCAATTCGACTTCGCGCTATCTCATACCTAGTCCTATCAATTTAGAAAAAAACTGCTCGGCTGAATCTACTGTTCTAGTTGGACATCGCTGGACATCGTTAAACGTAGTTGGGCGTCGCTGGACACTAGACGTTCTTTTGAACAGACGTCAAAGCCGTCTTGAGTCTTTGACCTTTCTTAAGACCCGGCCATTGATTGACTAATGAGTATAAGACTTTCATTCTGGTTTCTCTCAGGTAAGCTTTGCCGACTTTATGATGTACGATTTCTTGGATCAGTTGCGCACATTTGAGCCTCCGTCTCTGGACCCTTTCCAGAACATAAAGGACTTTATGGAAAGGATTGAGGTACTAATAATGGTGATAATGATGATGATGATGATGATGATAACAACCTCACATACCAGTGAGAAGATGAACTATTCACAATTCTGTCTGCTGTTTTACTTTAGAATTCAGCATTCTCCTGCTTGTATTTGTGCATAATTTACTTTAGATTGAGACTAACCCAAAATAAATGCGTCTCTAGTATTGTTATTCAGCGGTCTTGGTGAACTCGAAACTGTACTATTATCAGTAGTCCAGTTTTGATAAGGCGGCGGTCGTGCACACACGCATGTCGCGCCGACTCGTAAAATGGACGTTTTTTGTTTTTCATTTTCGTCGTCGTCGTCCGTCAGTTCACTTAGTCTTCTTGGGGTTCGCGCGGCCTCTGAACAATGGCCTTGCTGTTATAATGATGTAAACAGATAAATACCGGACATTCTCCTCGTGAATAAACAATAACATGACCTTTGCTGATACAGTGTTCGTAGTATAGTGTTATCGATAAACGTAATTTGTATTTCGTGCACGTGATTCGGATTATATTTAGTCCCGCTCGGCCAACAGACACAACTGCACATCATAACTCGTTTTGCTAGCTTTCAATCTTCAAGACAATATTCTCTTTTTATTATAGTGTCCATTTTCTCGATTTCGGAAAAGAAGTCACTGCATACCCGTGAATATCTGAATTTCGCTGCCTTCAGTGATGAGGCTAATTAAATATTGAAAATGAAAATTGACCTTTGAACTACAATTGGATCGCTGTTATAAAATTAGATTGTAAGTAGCCTGCACTCGTGTCGTTAGGATGCAAATGGAGCCCTTGCCTGAAGGCTCAAACATTTGTCGTGAATTCCTAGGGGCCGTACTTCACGATATCACGGTTTAAGAACGATTTATTTCTCCAGGTAAAGCCACAGGGTTTCTCTCTCTCTCTCTGAAAAGTGTCTCGCTAGAACTCGTACAGAGGTCACTGATTACAACCGAGAAACAAACAAAACAAAGTTCTCATGTTGCTATTGATTTTATCAGTTAACCAATCTGTCAAATGCCGGACATTCACGAATAGTCATCTGTCACCGGTAATATGTTTACATTTAATTCCTTAGATACCGGAAGTGCAAATTGTTCATAACAGGTCACCGGAAACCACGAACTACTAAAGTTTTTTTTTTTTTAAAGAAACCTTTTTTTCCTTAGGAAAAGGGGAAGGGGGGGGGGGTGAGAGACTACCCGACACCCGTAAATTCTTCAGAATTTCTTGTTTAACCAAAATCGCTGAACCAATCTGAAGTAAAATATTGACAAATGCCATCATGAAGATGAAGCATTAGAACACTATGTGCCTGCCATTTCGTCTATGATATTTTATTTCACTTCGCGGCAAAAAGGTGTAAAAATGCATCTTTAGCTTTCGTGTTCAGGGGCTACTGTGTATTACAAAGTAGAAAATCTCTAGCATAACATAATAATAACGTACATCAACGAAACAGAATCATAAGAGTAGCTTCATTCTGTAAGCTCATTAATAATAGTAAGTCCTTTTGAAAAAGTCTCAAGGTTCAGCAATTTGTCCAGAGGAAGGGGTGGCAACCGAATCAAAATTATTGTGGAAATCAATCAATTATGTAGCTTATGTAGCATGTAAGAACATGTCAGAACATGTCAAAATTCTTATTCTTAACAAATTTGATGACGTTTGCTTGAACAACGTTGAAAGTACAATTTTTTTATAAAATTAAGACAATCTGGTACAAATTTATCCATTTTGAAACGTCCGTCCCCCGTTACCAAACAACCCTAATCCGGTAACCATTTCTTCATACTTGGTACAATTGCTAAATGCCAGTCCCTTCATATATTTAACTACCGATAACTCATGCTCTGTAGCAAGTCAAGCGTTTTATATTTCCTTTTCTTTTTGTTGTACAAACACCAGGCTATTCCTGCTATCAAGGAATTCTTGGATTCAGAGGAATTTCGTAACCGACCAATAAGCAACAAGATGGCTCACTGGGGAACCAAGTCTTTGCCTCGGCAATAACGTCAGTGACGTCTGATCACAAGCATCTTTTGCATGCGCCCGCTGTCACTATGTGCCTTGAGCTCGCTTTTCAATGATGATTGTTATCAGTGCTAATTTGTTGCTGTGAATAAACAAAGAAGAATTCAGTTTTGTCGTATTTGTGAGGCCTCCTGGTTTGACTGAAAGGAGCGCTACGCTTATAGAGTGGAAACATTGGGAGTAAAATATCAATTAGTAGTTTGTAAATTTGGAAAAGAGACCTCCTAATGGTAAAATGGAAATTAGGTCACACAGTGTTTATATGGAAAAAAAATCGAAATCCAATGTCAAACAATTTTCCTTGTGAACTGTAAACTAAGATAACAGGCAAAAGATTTTTCTGGTAAAGAGTGAGTGATGTAGCTGGACTAGAAAACAAATAATCAATGCATTTGTCTGCAGTCTGTTTCTCGCCGCTTTCAACACCGTTTTATAGACAAATGTATGGAAAAAAAACGCCATTACATGTTTTCTAGCCTAGCTATATCCCTGCGCGCTCAAGTTTCAAGGTAGTAACTATTTACCCGGTATTTTCATTTTTACATTCACAATTTAGCCACATTTCAAATTATAGCGAAATTATCAGATTGTCAGTTGACATCGGATTTCGGTTTTTATTATAGAAACGATGTATGCCGTGCCGAGTTTGCTCCATTTCCAGGATGGCGGATTTAACCGCCAAAAGGTACAATGTGACTGTAATAACGAATTAATGAAAAATAAACGAAATTAAAAATTTAAAGAACAGAATGATAATCCAATTTAAAAAAGATTTGAAAAATTTGTGTGGTTTATAAAGAAAAAAATTTTTCATTATTATTTTTTTTATTCCTCGCGAAGCGAGGAGGGCCGAAGGCCCTCCGAACGTAGCGAGGTTTATAAATTTGTCGCGTGGGGATCGCGCGAGGATTGCTAAGGGCGGTCAAATCTCGATCTGCCCGTATATATTTCGATAGTGTCCGCACAGTTGCCTAGCAACAAAACCAAATCGCGACCGCTGACAGTTGCGCACTCTCATGTTTCTTCGGCGTGTTTCTTCATTTCTTGCCTGCTTCGCTACGTACATTTACGTGCTGCTATTTTTATTCATCGTCTGTGAACAAGTAATTAGACAGCAACCCCTAGTTTAACAAGTGGCTCAAAATCCATTCCGGGGTAGATTTACAACTGAAACTGAGCGTGAACGCCGACTTGAAATTCAGCGCGAGCAACGAAGGCGAAAGAGTCGACGACAAGAAAGCACGGCTAGGAGAACATCGTTTACCGGTAATAGTCTAGCAAGACTAAAGCCGTCAGCAGGACACAAACAGGAGACTGGAATATTACAGGCGAGAAATCTTGGAACATACACAACGTAGCTTAAATTTAGCTTGATAGCACAGCGCTGCCACAAAACGAGATTCCCCAACAACACCAGAATCGATACAAGGTCTTCGAAATTATAACTCAGCCACACCAATTGAATAATGACAATGAACTCAGCGGCTACAAACTCTTCGAGAAAATGTATGCTGAAACCGATCAGGACCGGCGACACCGACTAGAAGTGCTTCGACAAAAGGATTTTGTTATAGAAGCAACGACAGGCGACAAAAAATGCACGATCATCAAAATACTTTTGCTAGAAATTTACCTTTCCAACGGACGGTGACTGAACAGGTTGGCTCAAAATTATTTCCTCTCTCTACCATTATCTTTACTCTTGATGTACTAGTAATTATTATCAACATGTAATTACTTTTCCAAGTATGATCAAAATTACAGATTACACAAGAGAAATGAAATTATTTCACAAAATAGGTTTCAGTTTCCACAACAATTTGCATATTTGTGTATGAGCAGTATTAAAAAAGAATTTAAATTCTAAGTTTAGGACGTTCCCGAAAAATATTTGAAAGAAATAATTCATATTGAATCAGTAAGAATTTATAAAAGTTTATGTTTTCCGTTATGGATATTGACCCTATTAATAGTTTAAAAATAATATTCAGATGGATCAGAAAGGACAATTTCTGTTCACAATTTGGTTTGGAAATGCACTTACAAGTACTGCTCTGCCTAGCAATTACCACTTTAAAATGTGTAGCGGGTATAGGAACATACATGCATGTATTTGATGTGAAACAAAAATTACTGCTTAACATTAATTATTGACAATAATTTCCTGCTACATACAGTGACCAGCATCACAGGTCTCCTCGCAGTGCACAAGCAAGCACCAAAATCAGGGGAATTGAGATCCTGATCACCTTCAGCATGATCTGTCTATGTGAAAGTTTACTTACTTCTGAAGGTTTCACATGCTATAATCTACATTCACCCTTTCCCTTAATTAGCTACTCTTGCTTTCCATACCAACTGACCTCCCTAAGCCCCAATGTAAGCCTGCAGATTCTCCTTACTGGTCTTTATACATTTCTTGTAGTACTAGTGCAGAGAACTTCTTTCTACTGAAATTAACACTATTCATGTTTGGTGATCAATTCCTTAATTCTGATGACCTAATTAAAGCATTGCCATTGTAGGGAGATGCTGGTAACTGGGGATTCAAGGGTTAACTTATTATTTTATTGTGACAATAATGAAGAGCCCGGTGGAAAAAGGGCGTAAGTGACGATTTGAGGTTAAAATCGAAATTGTTCCTATTTAGCTGAACATTGGCACACAGGCTGGTTTTCATGTGAGGAACACTGTTGCGCACTTATTTCTTGACCTGAGATCTAAAATTTGAAGAATTAGCGTATTACTTTTGCTTAAAACTGACACAAAGAAAACAACAGGACCGCGGATTCTAGGTTGAATTCCTTTGTTTTAGTTCAGGCAGAGAACAAAAGAAATCTTTCACGCATCACTTGAGCGAGTTCAGTTCAACAAAACTTTTCACGCAAAAGTAGCACGCTAATTCTTCAAATTTTAGATCTCAGTTCAAGAAATAAGTGCGCAACAGCTTTCCTCACATGAAAACCAGCCTGTGTGCCAATGTTCAGCTAAATAGGAGCAATTTCGATTTTAACCCCAAATCGTCACTTACGCCCTTTTTCCACCGGGCCCTCAATTATCTAATCCAATTTTTATAGTGTGTTGGGGGGAATGAATAAACATGCTACCTCATCAATATGAAACTCTGTGCTTTGCTTGCCATTATTCTGTATTATTCTTATTTCAATTTTTGGGTAAAAATGGATAATTTTTTTTAATACACCGCATCACTCTTCAGGTAGACTCCTGCTACAGAATCTCAACCATTCAAGGGAAATAATGAATTGTGTTAGCTATTGACACTTGTCAATACCCAGTAAAGGAAATGGCTGGGTACATGTTGGAGATAACAAGTTCCAAGTTGGAATTTGAACTGCATTTCTGATAAACCTATACTCTCACCCAACCAAAATAAACAGAAACACCACACATTGGCCCTGACAACAGGTCCACAGCAATACTATATACATCCTCTCTAGAGAGCAATTTACCTTATGTCAGAATGAAGAGAAGTGGGGGGGGGGGGGGGCTGAACGTATTTTCTTATACATGACAGAGGATTGGATGCAAGTTACATGGAAACGACTGGGAACCAGAATGTTGATCTTAACTCACAATTCGGGACCATTGTGGCCACCCATCCACACCTCCAGTTAAACCGAAATTCTATCCTCTCCCGACCCCCATCAATCAATTTTGTGGTGCACCCGTGCCTGAGCTTCGCGAGGTTCTGCGAGTCACGTATTTCTAGTATCTTTTGAAAAGAGAAATACGAATTTCGAGACACATCACCTTCTCATCTCCCTTTACTATAAAGTAAATTTGATTTTGAGACGACATTACGGCTTTATAATGACGGCGTTGGGCGGAGTCGCGAAGCGACGGAGCCCAATACGGAATATAAAAGGCCAGAGCAATAATTTCTGTTGATCAAAATAGAAATTCTTCCTCGTCGTGAAGATTTGCACGCGATGTACTTGCTTGAAAACAGTTTTGGTTTGCAGCAAACTGTTTGAATTCGCCGCTTTTTCAACCCAAAATTGCTCTGTGAAACAAAATAAACTCTTGCAGGGCATCAACATAAATTTTTTCAAACGACGGGGATCGACAAAATAATAGAATAACGTGACAATGAATTTCTTTTCCAGACTAAAACTGGAACACAATTGATAAAGCAATACAGCGCGCGCATCGCGAAATAAAAACTGAAAAACAAACTGTTTTAAAGAAAAAAACAGTTTTAAAGCTTTAGCACTCATATTTTCGGCAATCTGTCAAGGTAGGTGCTTGTAGGGATAAATCACAATGTAATAAAGGTTTTCCAACTATATTACTGAGCAAAATTTAAACTTTTGCCGGTGGTTTTGTGAAGAAAAGTTTTGAAGTTTGACCTTGGTCACGTTGTCACGACAGTTTTAAAGCCAATCACAAGCCAGCATTTTGAGACGACATCGCAAAATATGGCCGTCTCAAACGCAGTCACAACTGTCCACTGGATCGCGATAACTGTTTTAACGTTTCATTCCATTGCACGCGAATAATCCAGAGAGAGTGAGAATGGGAGTGAGAATGGGAGTGGGGAGGGGAGGAGAGGGGAGGAGAGGGGAGGAGAGGGTAATTGGGTTTCAAAGTCATGGAGAGACCTGAAGGGTATTGGGAGGAAGGGTCAAAATGTTTCCAATAATTTTTTTAATTGTAAAAATTTTCGGTGATTTCCTGAAGTCGATCGTAACAACAGCATATCAGCAAAAACGTTTATTTCAACTAAAACGCCTCTTATACGATACAATTATACAAAGCACAGCAATAAATAATAACTTAGCGGTGGTGATCACTCTAAGGTGGTTCAATCGCATTTATAGGTTAATAAGTCATTTTCTTATGAATTCGAGCTACATTGAAGGTACCTTTCAAGTGTGTCAAATAAAAGTTACGTCATTGAAAAACACTGTGATACACTATCATGTACCACATACTGTTAGACTTAAGGTGATTCCATCGAAAAAGAAGTTGTAATGAGAATTCGTTGAAACTTTGCACAGTTATTAATTACACCTAGTACATTAAAAAAGTAAAATAAAAAGAGGGGGTCACCGTGTCTGATTTCACGCTACGGGGCTGTAGTATATAGGTACTTTGCTATCTTTAGACAGCAATATTAAAAAAAACCTATCCTTGTACTAGAGACACCCATTACTTCAACAAAGTTATAACTAGCAATGAAATATAAGCATTATTCTTATGATAGAAGTACAATGTTACAGTAAAACGTCTTAAAATTGCCGTAACAATGAAACTAATTTGAAATAATAGGTAAATCGAGCGTCCGCACGGTTCCAGTGAAACGCCTAAAATCTGGCTGTGATAGTGAATCAACCGGAATATTTCAAAATTGAATAATGAAAAGTTCTTCAAATTTGAATATATCATGTAAAGTCGTACTTTCCTTAAATAAATGGAATAAAAAAGTGGGGTCACCGAGTTCGTTTAGGAGAAAACGACCATCGATTTCTCTGAACAGCTCAGCTTCCATATAAAACCTATCAAATTCCGAACGAGCGCGCGCTCGTGCGCGCGCTAATCACGCAAAAAATGACGCGGAGAAAGGATGCGCAATGCAATTGAATGGAATCACCTTAAGAACGGTGGCCCCTATTGCTAACGCGCACATTTTCTGCGCATCGCGCGTTCATCCCGCGCGATCGCGCGATTCCTGTATGTGCAGTGGTGCGAAAATAAAATTTTAGGTGTATTGAGTTGTTGTTTTTGTATTTCGCTTCCGCTGTGGGAGTGTTGACCCGCAAATGGGGAACGGGAAACCATAAACGAAATGGTAGGTTAATGAAAGAATCCGGGCCGTCGAAGCGCCAGCGCTTGCACGACAAAAAAAAAACATCGACACCGGCTTCCCACAACAAGTGAAACAAGGAAAGTAGCGCAGAAGGGACGAAGTTGACTTGGCGAGAAGGTGGACGAACAGTGGATCTCGGCGTGTTAGCTGAACAGACTTGTTTTTCAGAGGATATCTGGAAAGCGACCTTCTGAAGAGACCACGAGAGCGTCAACCTTTCGGTTAAATTCTCAAATACTTCGCTTCTACTTCCACGGTAAAGAAAATTACCAATTTGATTGTGGATTTACATATTATAAGAATTGTTTAATTGAGAGACTTCCTATTTTGAAAATGATATTCTTAAGATGTTAAAGCGAATGATCGAATGGAATTGCTTCCGAGTAATTTTTTAAATCTTTGGAACAAAATAATACAGCAACTGATCGCGACTTAAATCACTTTGCCGAATAACACTTCGCAGGCGGAAAACTTGTGCCATTTTCCTCCATAATTTACATGTGCTTGGAAGCTTTCAAAAACCTTTTCTCGGTAATTTTTGCCGGTAAACTGCCAGATGCCGCCGGTAGCAATACTATTTATTTTAGCAAAGTTGTTTGATGGTTGTCAGAACTTAACAGCCAGCAGGATGCATACGAATCAGTAAGAAATTCGTTTTTACATTGACAAATCTATGAAGTCGCCACCGGCAGCAAGTTAAAATGGCATTATTAGAGCAACTGCAGTTTCACGAGTAGTCTCCTTGAAGTTAATTAGATTTCCAACGAATGCTGGAAGAAGAGCTGCCCGTGAAAGTTGTGCTGAAGTCTTGTTTTTGAAGAAAAATAGGTCAACTTCACTGTTTCCTCAGCGGTCCGCATTCTGTTTTTGCCTTTATGTTTTCCCATTGTCGTTTTTCATCTTTTGGCGAATAACGACTGAAATGTACTGTATTTTAGGGGCCAATGAGTTGAGAAGAATCTTTACAAACCACAAATGCACTCCAGTGTATGAGTGTTTAGCTTGATCAGGATAAAAACGCAAAACAATTAGTAGAAAAGTCCGAAGTTTTATGATGGCATGGCCTTCTTCTCTCTCTTTTAGAATGCTTTTAAAACAGTGTTTCAAAATGAAAGTCGTAAAAAGAACTGTCTAGAGGACAAATTTGAAGCAAACTACTTGTCTAGATTGAAACTGTGTCTCACCTAACGCGAAAACCGAAAGTTTCAGACACTTACGAGCAGTATTAATTGTATTTCAGATCTTTTGCAGTGAAATAATCACTCCTATTTTTAAGGTACTAACATGTTGTCATTTCCACGTGTGGCATTTTCTTAGCAGAGGGAAAGGAAACGTATCTAAGGCTTACATCTGATGAAAAATCTTTCCATTTGTAATTTGTTCGTAAGAGGTTAGAAAGAGTCAAAAGCGTAAACAAATTGTGAAGCAACTTCTTGAAAGAAAATCAAAAGTGGCACCTAACTGACCCGCCCGATAGTCTATGAAATATTAAAAGAAAACCTACCTCCTCTCGGTCTGGAAAAATGTCGATAGCTGTTATAAACTGCAGCAACCGATGGAATGAAATCAGGTTGACCTGCTGAAGTAGACGAGTAGCCGATTTTGATAACTCCACCGAGCGATCTAGCCGAATGAGAAGGAACAAATCGAAAACTTGACGAGAAATTTCAACTTTTGATTACAGCTAGGTTAGTTCGCTTCAGAGCTACAGATTCCGATTTAGTGGCATTTCGTGTTTAATTAATATTTGTCAAGATCCGAACACGATGAAAACCCAAAACAATAAGTTATATTTAGCTGCTGTAGATAAGCGACGTTTCCAGTTCATTCAAACAAACAGCCAAAAAGTCTGAGATGATTTGACACGCCTTGACAGTTAAATGACAGAATATTGAAACATTGTAAAAACCAAGGAACACGGCGCAAGAAGAAGAAAATATTTCATGCAGACAGTTTGAAGCTCGAAATAAATTAATAACAACAGTAGTGTGACTTTCGAGTTCGGATTGTTGTGAAGCAATTCGCGGGAAAATTTTGCTAAAATTTGCGGCGTTGTGCAAACACTTTCGAAAGAACATCGCGCCCGAAACTAGCCTCGCAAAAATTTTGGGCCCGAAGAGTTTTCGGGTTTTTTGAGAAACGAACACCAGCTTATTTATGGGAGCTCCAGGGTTTGGCTAGCTAGCCTAGCTATATATATATAACAGGCTTGGTCTGACCCCGATGACAATTTGCAGTAGCCTTCTAGAACTTCCAAGCATGTAAACAGCAATCAAGATTCTCGCTGCACAACATTCGTTGAACAATGAAATCGCCTAACGGTACTCCGTTATAGTATGTTCTTTGATAAGGCAATTGTAAAATCCCCATACAGTTGGCAGAGATAAAATCAATCGATGTTTTACGGGGATTTTGCTTTGCTGCATCCTTTCACCGCGCGTCCGCTCCCCCATCTTCGATTCCCAGCATCCATCACTTCGACTTACATTTTATTCCCCACCGGGGAGGAGAGCGTCAAGAAAATCGTCACTGATGGAAAACATGTCGTGCGTGAGTTAGGAAAAAGTGAAGTTAACTTTTTAAAATGCACGGTTACCCCTAGTTTTTATTTAATCAATCAAAAGCAGGACAACTGTTCGGTATTGTGAAATACTTTTTTTCAGAAGAAAAACCGTCTGTCAAAAGTAATTTTACAAAACGTTCCAATCTGCTGGGTCAAATAATGGCCCGCCAAGAACAGGAAATTCGCATATAGAATTCGGCAGCATGTTGAGAATTGTATCTTTGTTATTCATTACAAAGCACCTATCAGTTTAGACCTCTTCATCTCCTTCTTAAGTCAAATAATGGCTATCTTTTATTTGAAAAAGTTATTTTTCCTAATTTTTTAAAAATGCTCAATCAGCACTTTTTTTACCATATTTGGGCCTAATTATCTCTGAAAAATGCACGGTAACCCCCCATTTTCTTTTTGGATTTTGACAGCCTTAGGTACGAGGAACAAATCCCACATGGGGACAAATAAGAAAAAATGCCTTCTTATTAGGGGCCACCGTCCGTCGATGCTACTTACATGATGTATTTTATTTAGGCTTTCGCTAGTTTTGGCAGTCAGTTCAATTGCTTGGTTGTGGAGGTCCGAAGAAAATCTAAATTGTTGCATTAGAGTGATTTGAAGCACATCCAGAATTTAAGTATGTAAACACATAATTTCTGAAGCAGTCAGCGTATCATTTGGGTCGAATATCTTCGAATTTATAATTAACTGTGATGAAAAACTAGATTTTTCAGTCGTCTGCGAATTTTCGTTACATGGTAAAATAAATCCCTTTTGTTTTCGAAGAGTAAGAAAACGTCGCTTTGGGTGGGATTCTAAGTTAGGAAAGACAATAACAATTCGTAGAATCAAGATTTCGTCTTCTAAAATGTTTTTGTTACTCAATTGTTAAGCTGCAGAATCCTAGCAGAAACTACGTTATACTTTATAAAATTCTTTTAAAAGTCCCCCCCCCTCCCGAAGTTTAGCGAAAACAGAAAAACGAAATTTTTGGACTTTGCTTAAACCAGCGACACACAAAAGAATTGTATACACTCGCCGCAGCCAATTTTGATCGTCAGGGAAAATCACCAACTGTCCCCGTTCCAGCGACGGTGATTTTGCCAGTGATTTTAATCGCCGCGACGAGCGATCCAAAATTGCCGAAATTGCCGATAACTGACATGTCAGATATGGGTGATTAAAATTCCCCTCGATTCTGCGAAAATCAGCGCCAATCGCCTAGTGAATTCGCTCCCGCGAAAATCGCTAAAACGACCGTCGGCGATCGATCTCGCCGCAACGAGCGTATTTTCGGTGTGTCGCTGACTTTAAGGATCCTCGTTGAATGTCCCTGAAAATCTCTCACCCATAGATGAAATGCAAAACTATTCACAGAAAATTATCGGCCGTTTTGATCAGATCCCCAGCTCCAGCTGGGAAACATTTTTGCTTCGCTCTTGCAATATGGAGTAAATGTCAAGTGGTTTGAAAATGTCTTCGTACAGCAATCGACATTGCTCTTCAGTGAGTTCATTAGCTGCCTCAGTTAATTGTATTCCTCTATTTGATATAAACTGAGCATATTTGTTACTGCATGGCTCACTTTCAACACGTTTGCGTTGCTGCTCTTTACCTCTTTCTGTACTCTTCTTCCTCTCCGATTTGATTCTTCGGGGCTTGCTCGGATGACCACGGCGTGGCTCGTCCTCTGGTGGTACTTCAGATATATCTGGAGGAAAGATGAAAATTTCGGACACAACACTTCTTCCTTTTTTGAAACACAGTCCCTCATTCCTCTGAGACAGCTCTTGTCCCTTCGGTGACAATTTCGCAACACCGGGTGAAAGTTGGTCAGATCCATGGAACGTCATGGCAATATTCGAACGCACTCCTTCGGTTTGTTTGGTAAGTTCCTTCATCTTTGAGGGCATTTTAGTAACTTGGGAGGAACAGAGCTCGTCTTGTTTTGGAGATGACAGTCCAATCTTTGATTTTTCGTGGGTCTCCAATTTCGGCGACAATCCAGGAAAAGACGACATGAGCTTGCTTAGTTGAATCTTCGGAGAGAATTGCCGGCCAGTCGCTGAAAACAGCTTAGATACTTGATTTGATAAAAGGCAGTTGTATTTTCTTGTTGTGCTCTTGTTTTGCAGCCATTGTGAGCGTTCAAGTTAACTGACGGCTTTGTTTTTATAGGGAAACTAAGTGCAAACCTTTCAGTGGTTCTGCAATTATTCAGTGACCAACTAAAAGGATAGGGGGAGAGTTTTTGTTTGCTCTTTATATATGTTAGAAAGTCTATTGTTTCTTCCTCGAAATCGACAAGTTTCCTTGACGCAATAATGCAATTAAAGGAATAAACTGTTCTGCTGTTAACAAATGTTAACGCAATTAAAGGATTAGCTAAAACAGCTTTGTTAATTGAGGTAATTACCTTCTTAACAGCTTAGAAGTTAATTACTAAACTAGGAGAACAAATAATGAAAAATTAAAAGAAACAGATACGTCCTACTATTAAAAACATTTGATTGAATACACTTCTACATTATATACTCAGAATCAGGCAACGAAATGATGTGATTGAAAAGATAAAATGTAACACCCAAAACAAGACAAAAACAACAGAAAATGTTATCAAGAATGATGCAAACAAATGTTAATATAATAATTGGGATACCATCTCACTGGCATTTTCATAACACTGAGACAAATCAAGTGACAATGTAAAGAAAAAATGTAATACGCAAATCATGACAAACAACTGCATGATGATTTCATTGAAACCAGGAAAACAAATCACATATAATAATTAAAAGAGCAAATAACTAAAAGAAGACAAAAGAAGTGATACTTTAAAAAGTAAAACATGACAATGTAATTAAAGGAATAACGTAATACCCAAACCAAGTCAAGCAACTGTTATTATATTTAAAAATTAAAGGTGTTAAATTGTTATGTTTTAATTACAGAGATACGAATTTTTAAACCACACCAAAACACATTAAACCAAACATACTAAACTGATAGTCTTCAAAACTTGACGGTGTTAAGTTTGGAATGTAATAATTACAGGGATAAAAGATATACCTAAAACAAGACAAACGGATAATGAATAACGTCAATAGCTTATTGTCACACTAATACCTCAAATGAATGACGTATAAAGCTTATTTTCACACTGATACTTTGAGTGAATGAGACAAATAGCTAATTGTCACACTAATTCTTCACTGAATAACACAAGTATTTTATTGTCCTACTAATACCTTTACTGAATAAGGTAAATATCTTATTGTCACACTAACACCTTTACCTTATATATATCTTTTTTTTCACACTAATTGATTATTGTCACACTAATACCTTAAATGAATGACGCACATAGCTTATTGTCACATTAACACTTTTGATGAATGATGTAAATACAGCTAATTGTCACACTAACACCTTTACCTTATTGTCACACTAATACCTCAAATGAATGACGTTACTAAATTATTGCCACACTAATACCTCTTGCTAATAACGTAATTACTTATTGTCACTTAAATACCTTTAATAAATGACGTAAATACCTTATTGCAAATGATGTAACTATCTTTGTGTTACTTTAATACCTCAGAAGACCAAAATATCTTTTTGTCACACTAACTGATTATTATCACGCTAATACCTTAAATAAATGACGCACATAGCTTATTGTCACACTAATACTTTTAATGTAAATACAACTAACTGTCACACTAATACCTATAATTAACATTGTCGATAGGTTGTTGTCACACTTACACCTTTACCCTATTGTCACACTAATACCTCAAATGAATGACGTTACTAAATTATTGCCACACTAATACCTCTTGCTAATAACGTAATTACTTATTGTTACTCTAATCTCTTTAATTTATGACGTAAATAGGTAATCGTCGCACTAATACCTTTTAATTAGTGAATGGTGTATATAGTGTATTGTCACTTTAAAACCTTTAATGAATGACGAAAATATCTCATTGTCACTAATACCTTAACTGACGAAAATATCTCATTGTCACTCCAATACCTCAAATGACAAAAAATGTCTCAACCACACTTATACCTTAAATGAATGACGCATGTAGCAAATTGTCACACTAAATACTTTAAATGAATGTTATAAAGGGCTAATTGTCACACTAATACCTATTCTTATACATTGTAGTCACTATCTGTCTTTTCATTGGCTAAGAGCGTACAGTTAAGTCTGGGAATCAGCGCAACCTACAGATTATTGACTAATCTGCTAGCAGATTATTCACTAATCTGTAGATTGCGCGCGCAATGCATGATTCCCAAGAGCAATGTGGGAGGCATCTGGCTTCGGCTGATAACAGTTACCTCGACCTTGATTATTCCGGATATCGCAAAAACCTCATCCAATAATTGTTAATAATCACTAACTCCTCAATAAACGTCGTATACAGCTAATTGTTATGCAAGTCGTGACTTTGCGAAAATGCTAATTTTTAACGCAAGTTATAACTTTGCGGAAAGAGGAAAATGCGGAATGTAGAAAATTCAAATGCTGAAAAACTACCTGTCAAAATATGGTGGCCATGGCAGAAAGGTGAGGTAAAGTTGCACGAGCCAAGGGAGCCACACAGTCGGAGCTTATCCCAGTCTCTGTAGCATGAAGCAACTGAGAGTATTGCTGTTCCCCCCTGGATGGGATGCTAGTCCATCGCAGGGTTACCCCCAGCAGTTCACACTAGTAGGGCAGACCCCATTTTTATAAGTACGCTCGAATTCGGAAAGCGTTGTTTGAAAACCTCCGTTTGCAGTTAAAATGTTCCCCGTTGTACAACCCCAGGACAGGTGGTTTTGACTGCAAGGATATTTTTCTCATCAGTTTTTCTTTATTTCACCATGACAAAGTGTGGTAGTGGTAGTCGTAGTCGCAGTCGCAGTCACAGTCGCAGTAACAGCGAAAAAGTATCAGCTAAAAGGACAGGAAGAGAGAGTTTTTGTTTTCTCTTCATTTGTGTTACAAAACGTATTGTTTGCTCCGCGAAATAGACAATTTTCCTTGATGTAATAATGCAATTACAGGAAAAAAACTGTTCCGCGAAAAAAAATGTTTCTGCAATTAAAGGATTAGCTAAAACAGCTTTGTTAATCAAGGTAATTACCTTCTAAATGCTTAGAATGTAATTACCAAACGTAGTCGTAGTCGCAGTCGCAGTCACAGTCGCAGTCGCAGTATTTAGTGGTAGTAGCAGTAGCAGCAGTAGTAGTAGAAGTATTATTATTATTAGTAGTATTAGTAGTAGTAGTAGCAGTAGCAGCAGTAGTAGTAGAAGTATTATTATAATTATTATTATTATTATTATTAGTAGTAGTAGTAGTAGTAGTAGTAGTAGTAGAAGTAGTAGTAGTAGTAGTAGCAGTTGTAGTAGTAGTAGTATTAAACCTTTGTTGAAACAGGGTGACCTGAAGAACTCAGCCTTGTAATCGACAAGACAAGACTGAAACATTGATTGAAAAGAAGCGATTTGATGTATACTGTGATTCTCTGCATAAATATTGACGCGCACCCTTGTCCATAGTAAACTTCCCTTATTTTTTCTTGTAAGTACGACCCTATATCGTTGTTTTATGATTGCACTCATTTAGTTGTTACCTATAAAAATTACCCTAAACGTTGGCGTTTTCCATGGGCAAAAGTCAACTTGGCTAAGCATTATCCACATACTCTTAAGGCCTGTTCACCAGGAGGTTAGGTAAACCTTTTGCCATAGTTACCCTAGCCCTCACGTGTTTCTTTTTTTTTTTTTTTTTCACCCGGCAGTGCAAGGGTTACCTCAGCCGCGTGCTAAGGTTATCCTAGGAGGCAGGATAAGTCTTTCCTTGTAAACGCGTCAGGAGGGACAACTCGTCTACCCGAAACAACTTATTGCTCTTTGTCAGAAGTGAAAAAAGTCTGAACTTGATACAGACAAAAAATGGGTAAATCACGTAAATCTTCATACAAGTACCTCATAAATTGAAAACTGAATTAATATCTCTTATAGAGATTAAGACGGAATCCATTAGGAAACTGAGTAATTTTAATTTTCAGTGGACAAAAATCTTGTACCAGAATAATTTAAAGCATATCGCATTCTTTTTTACATTTTTTGAGAGCTATGGATGTAATTTGTTATCTGTAATAACCCCAAAGACAATTTCTTATGGGAGCCCGAGAAAAGTAAACTTCAAATTTCACAAAATGGAATCTTACGCATAAAAATTTACCTATTTTACCCGTGTTTACACAATTTCTGTGAAATTTCAAATTTAATTTCACGGGCTCTCATAAGAAATTTCCTTTGGTGTTATTACAGATAACTAATTACGTCTATAGCTATTAAAAAGTGTAAAAAAGAACGCGATAAACTTTAAATTATTCTGGTACAAGGTTTTTGTCCACTGATTACTCAATTTCCTGATGGATTCCGTCTTAATGTTTTTTGGAATAACAGAATACTTCCATAAAATTCGGGCTTTTAAGCAAAAAATTTATGTTGCAAAATGACTGGTAATAGATATTTTCTATTTGGTCGCCTAATGCCTTTGAAACTTCCTGAAAAGTCTGTCTTCATATTGTTCGTTGATTTGTAAATTGAAATAAAAACCTCTATAGGCTGATGGCTTGAACTGTACAAATATAAAGCGGCTTTGATGCTGAAATACTTTTCCGTTGCGAGTTTTATTTATCCATTCAACTAAGTCGAGTTTTCTCTGCTAGTAGACCCGGGAGAACTTCTTTTTCGGCTGCTAGGGAAACCCTAGCGCTAGCGGTACCCTACCCTCTTGTAAACAGACGCTTACTATGTTTTCATAGTCTTAAACTACAGATGAAACAAATGGTTTCCCCTAACAGACTATTTAGTGGTCCCTTCCCAGCCACAATACTGATTTGCCCTGTACATCCCTATCGTAACTACTCAGCTTGGCGCATTAAAAGTATAATACGGCTTGAGATCAACTTCTCATGCAACTGTTCCTTCGTTCATTTTTCCATTGGTTTGTTCGTTCATTCGTTTATTCATTTCCGCTCAACTTCGCCAGCACAACATCAAGTTTCTTCTCCAAGCTTCTGTTAACCTCGACAAGTTGAGATTTTACCTCGGCAAGTTCAGATTTTACCTGGGCAAGTTGAGCTTCAAGGTCAGATTTCACTTCTTGCAGTTGTAAGCCTTGATGATCAAAATCCGCCCTCGAGCACATCTAAAAAACAATTTTTGGAAATGCTTGAGAATAATAATTATTTATTTTTTTCTCAGCGCGTGAGCGGGCAAGATGAACCAAATCCTGCAATCTGATTGGTTCCGGGAGCGGGCGGAATTTTCCGATCTTGACCGCGGTCAACGGAACGGAATTTGTAATGAGTTTTTAAAACCTTTAAAATCTTTAAAACGTTCTCCGAAACTTAGAATTCTTTCTTTCCAAAATTTCTTGTTAAAATACCGAAGGTTGTACAATGTAAATCGCCTCTTCCCTTTCGACAAACATTTGAGTAAATCGAGCAGGAGTTAGCTACATGTATCGAAATTTGGGAAAATAAAGGGGTTTCTTTTAGTTATATTGCTTCCTGTGATTTCTGAGTTTTAACAGAGTAAAAAAGCGTATTTTGCTGCTCTGGTGTCACAAACGGCTTCGTTTCATGGTTCATTTTACGCGCGCTTGCAAAACGTTGCTTTCCGAAAACAACAAGACACGTTTAACTTTTGAAAAACAACAAGAAAAAAATAAAAATATTATTTGCCGGCCTTGGTCGGTCCGTATTGAGAAAAACTGTGCCCTCGGTCTTGAGCACGGCCCTCGGCCTGCGGCCTCGGGCCGTACTCAAGACCTCTGGCACAGTTTTTCTCAATACGGACCTCCCGGCCGGCAAATAATATATATATCTCGTCCGCTCATTACTCACAAAACATTTTCCAGTGTCTAAGACTCTTTTTCACCTCACTATGCAGTCCAAACGTGAAGCACATCGATAATAAAGTTTCTTTCTTCTCTGAGCAAAAGGTTCATAAACAAACCCTTTTCCAACTGGAATATAATTTGTTGCCGGTATGGTGAACTACAACTGCGCGTGCATGTGTGGGTTGACAAGGGAGAAAGTGTGATTTTGCCTATATTTTACAAACCCTTGGATTTACAAGCAAAATCATGATTTTATCGTGGTATAACGACTGGAAGAGAGGGGATAGTTGTCAGATTCCTTTTCTTCCATATATTTTTGCTGTTGCGCCGCGGTCGCATGACGTCATCCCCTCCCCTTATACACCCAAGTTATGATTTGTAACTGAATGTATGCATCACTCTCGTTAGTATGCTTCCCAGTATTAGCCCCTCAGGTTTGTTACACTGGTATTGCCGGAACAGCGAGTCTGCGAGGGTTCATTTTCGCATGATTATTTAGTCCCCCGGTCTTTTAGGGGCATATTTGTTACTACTAATTGAGCTGAACTGAAACAGTTAAACAAAGATGGCGTCTAAGACTAAAGAACTTCTAGAAAAGCGGTTCTGAGAGCCTAAAAAATAACTTTAATCGTAAGCTAAGCAATCCACTACTCTTGTAAAACTTCATAACAGCTCCTGATACGAGCAATGCAAATCCGAAAAGCTTTATGTTGGAAAAGAACAGTGAGTAAAAGAAGAGGTCACCTTTTGGAAGAACACCAGTTGTTCAAGGAACTGATTATTTCGATCATTTTTGTTTTATTTTCCTAGCCCATACGACACTAGTACTTTCCCAAAGTTTTGAAAGTTTTCGAACCCCGAGCGTATTAGGAGACTACAAATGAATAAATAATAAATAAATAAATAAATAAATAAATAAATGCGTACATACTATTGAATATTTTACCGACACTTTTCGTTAGTTTCTGTATTTTGAAACAGGAAAAAAAATTACGACATAAAGTCAATAGTTGCTGAAAATGCAAATTAATAGCTCCTAAACTATGCGAATCAATCACAAAGGTAATCTATTGTTTCCCTTTTGTTTTATTACAACAAAGAACTCGGTTTCTTCCGCAGACGATCGCGAACGCTCGTGGACTAGCTGCTCAGCGAAAGCATTTTAACGAGCCCGACGGGAAAGTACCGTGGAGCACACTACATTGGCCTTTAACTCAAAGAAAGCTTTGTGGAACTTGTGTGACGATCGAGGGACAGCAAAATAAAAACTTCTCAATATCAAAAGGCAAGCTAACATAATGCAAAATCTTGCCAAAATGTAAGAATAATTGTTTATTTTGAACATGAAATGAAGTGTGCATTGGCATTAAAGCCAGTCATTTGTTAACGTTTCATAATAGGCCCCGGACAATCGTATACAACATTTCCATTCGACAACATTCAAATTATTGAATTCAACATGTCAAGCCCTGCCCGAACGGAGTCGCAAGTTATCGCAAGTTGAAAATTTAAGGTAACTTGCGATTCCGTTTAGCAACGTAGCAACGGTTTTTAACCGTTTGTCCAACCAACGCAAGTCGACGCAAGCTGCCTTCAGCTTTGTTGTCCTTAGAACGGGCTCACGCGCAAGGCGGCACTGAAATGGCTTTCTTGCTACTTGCGTTGAACTTGCGTCTACTTGTGAGTCCGTTTGGCCACCCATCGTACTTCTGTGTTCGCAAGCTCACATTTCCTAACTTGCGTTTGGCCCTTTGGCCAGGGCTTTACACATTTTTGCCCACCGTGTGGAAATGATATTGAATGGTGGTGAATGATGTTGGGTGGCGTTGTACGAAATTTCATAGCCATAACATGTTGAAGTCAAAAATGCTGAACGTTGTTGTATAAAAAGGTTGCATCCGTTTGCCTGGGGAGGCCATAGACGTTTTCATATCAGTTTATTGTATGGAACTTATTTAACAAATATTGTTACCTTAGCCATTGTGGTAGTCTTGCCCTGAAAATCTATGTAAGGGTAAACAAAGAGTGGTTTGTCCGGGGTGTGCTCTATATTCACGTCATCTCCTTGATATATCCTGCTCCCATTCAAGGTAAACTCAACTGGAACTTGAACTTTTCCATCTTTCTCTTGCTTATCTTCAAATCGAACGGTACATCGAACCACATCTCCTCGACGGATTGCAGCAGGGTCTACATAGGCAACACATATTGTTACATTCACCGTTGCAATGGTTGAAAACGCATTTTTTGTACTTATTTTAACCCGGTTTTCTTAAATTCCTGATTCCGGATTGGAGTTAAATTCTGAAAAGCCAGTCTTGCGCTTGTTCGAAAGACATGCCATCACATTAACTAAAAACACCTGGCACCTGGTGCTCGAATGTACTTTCATTTTATTGTCAGTGTGAAATTGACAAGGGAATAAAACTTCTACTAACAGGCGACAAGCTACATTATGCTTTAACAACTTTAAATTAAAATTAATCCCTATTTGTGTAAATATAAATTTCAACAAAATATACAGCTAGATTACACTAATAAAAACAAGTGTTGCAGAGGGAACAGTACATGTGATTGAACTATTTTTTGACAGTTCGTCAAATCCACCAATTTCACCAATTGGCCATTTCCTTCAAATCTAGCGTTTTCTTTGGGCCCTCAATGCATTAACTCATCGAGTTTTGTCGAAACCCTTGGTAAAATCGGGTCAAATCTGCTATTTTTCCAAATGAACTTTTTTTTATCGTTTTTCTTTGGCCCTTGTAGCTAACTCATTTCTGATAAATGAGTTGGCTTTAAAAGAAAACAATTTTTCTTTTACCAAGGTTCTAAAGTTTCCATTCGGAAAGACATGATGGTGGAACAAACCCGTTATTTTGGTTTAGGAGAAATTCCTTTCGGAAATTAACACGAATTTCCATCAGGAACTTTCAGCACGAAAACGAGTCTACCCTACCAGACATCCCGTCGTTTCGGAAGTTTTCCAGTGGAACTGACTGAAACTGTGCACTCGATTTACCTCTCAACTGAGGAGGAATTGTTTGGTAAATGGTAAACAACCAATTTTAATTACCATACCAGTTGTGATAGCTCGACCCATAACACCATCATCTCGAACGACGCAAACAGCCATCCAATCGATATAGTATCCCACAGATCCTTTCTTCCAGCCTGATGGCAACCGATCTTTGTCTTCGTCACCAAACATCACTCCCATGCCGAGCAACTTTTTCTCTCCACTTTCGAGAATCATGATCTTAAAATACAAAACAGAAAAAAGCAAACAAACAAATTAGTCAAGTCCGTCCAAGCTGTAACTGTTTTACTGAGAGTAAAACTTAATTGATATTCCACTGAAAATGAAAGCTCTCTGTCTCTGGAAATGTACAACAAACTGGCATGCAGGTTTGCCGGGTTCAGCTTTAATAGTCCTACGATTTCTTCTGGTGCCAATAGTTCACTGAATAGAGCGGCTAAAATGGTTGTCAAGCCACGCATGAAGCAGAAGAAACAGAGACCAAATTGCTTTGCAAGCGGTACATTGGGCCCACAGTAATTGGTTCTTACTGTTGTGGTGTCCCTGCCTGGTTTTGTAATTGTCTTCAATGTTTTTTATATACGTAACTCCCAGGTGAAGCAAAATAAATAAATAAATAAATAAATAAATAAAAAGAAATAAATAAATAAAACATGTCATAGTGGTTTCCTCATCTATCACAAAGGGGAGTAGTTTTGACTTATAGTATATGCTGTAACGCATTTGTCGCCTAAGTAGTTTACTTAATTGAAAGAAATAGTCATTGCACCTTTATCGGAAAAAATGTTTTGTTTTAACCAAAAAATCGCTTGTAAGTGGACAGGCAGGAGAAGTAGACTATCCTGTCTAACCGATGGGTAATGCACGGAAAATTTTTAGACGGAAACTCCAGACTCAGACTTATGCAAACAGCGTATTACTCAGTGGTCTCCGCGATTACATTTTATTCTTGATTGTCCGATATTTTCATTTAAAGTTTTAGTTTTAAAGAATCCAAATGCCCCTCAAACGGGCTTCTTAAAGAATTTTCCAAACTGAATCACGTTGACAGTAGACCAGTCAAGGTTTGGTTCAACAATAAATGCCAAAGAGAGGGATAAGAGCCTTAGGTCATACCAGGATGAGTAAGTAATACGTGCAGTCGATGACTAATTGATAGTAATAGTTTTATTAAAATACTTTGTGACCTATCGATCAGTCATCGATTACTCATTGACTATCAGCAATAATCAATGACTAATCAACTGATTACTCATTGATTACCTATTGATTATTCATGTCATTGATTTCATCGATTAATTATACCTGATAAATTTAGGAAATTCTTTTCATTGCGAGGCTTCACTGGTTCGTTAATGAGTACGAATGCACTTATTACTGCCACTGACCACCCCAGTGTCGGATTTGGGCAGCCTATTGGTTCACAGCGGTCAAATGTTCGACGCGTGTACAGTTTCTGCCATAACTTTGCAAAGAAAAATACAGACGATTGCGGAAAGTCTCCGGCACTCAAACGCAAAACTTAACGCCGTTTCTGAAAACGTAAGCTTTTTGCGTTGAGTATGTTTTCAAAATGAATTACCTGTCATCCACAAATTTCGGTTTGTCCGGTCATTTTATCAATCGCTTTCGTACGAACTTCACGCTCGTAAACATTTGAAGTGCTGAGAAAAAGAGATGACGGAGCTATATGTGTTTGCTCGCTGTGAATACTATTGGTACCTAAAAGACTGAACCTGTAACCGAAACTGAAGACAATTTAGATCATACTGAGAGATTTAAAATTTCAAGCTCAGGTTCATCAGCATCAAATAAGCCAGTAAAGTTGAGATCACCAAACTTACGTCATTGAATCTGTTCAGTTATAATAGAACATATTTTTATACTTTTGCTCCTCTGCTAGATAACCAATCATCATTTGGACCAAGCAGCAAAAACTGAAATCCTTTGATTGTTTCACGGGTGTTCATTCCTCAGCAATTGAAGTTATGGACTAACAAAAAGGTGTCTTGCTATGACCCTTTTACGGGCGCGTTCCGTCTTTAAGTTGTTGTCTTGTGACCAAAATAGAAGTTAAGGCCTGGAAAAATTATTCACTTTTCAGCAATCGAGCCGATGTTATTCCTACCACATCCTACCAAATTAGCTACGTATTTAGCTGGAACCGCTTCATGGCTCTTGTCATGGGCATAATGAATCAAAATTGTCAGAACATGCACATGTATTGGACACCTGTCTGCAATTACCAGAAGCGAGAATTGGATAAGTTGTTTTGTTTTCCTTAGAACGGATGCGCGTGCAAGGCTGTACTAAAATGGCTTTTTTGCTACCTCCTTGTACATAAAGATACATTTTTATTCTTTTTATTCTTTGGCAGGTCAGCATTTTATGCTATAAAGCATTATTCATATTGTTACTTACCTCAAAATGAGGAAACCTGCTTGAAAAGGGAGTGTTGTAAACGGCGCCACATACTTTGGATGAAGGTGGTTGACACGTTAAAAGGTTATCTACAATTGTTATGGCCTCATCGTGATTAGGCCACGCCTGGAAATTTAAAAGAAATACATTAAATACAATTTCGGACGACAAGTAATGAAACTTTGGAAACTATCGCAATATTAAGTAAGTGGAAAATTTTGTCAAGCAGCCTAGCAACAATAACCATTGCATTAAAGCGCGGGACTGGGGACGAGCACCGTTATTTTCCGTCTTCTAGAAAAAAAGAAAGGAAATTCAGGTGAAAGGTTTTCTAAATTTTGGTAGCTTTGTCCAGTATGAATGCATTCAGAAGTAAAATGACTAAATGAGGCGTGCGAAACATCGAGAAAAAATAAGAGAGTTTATGGCCTAGGAGACAGGTCAAGGAATCGACTAAGGTTTGCATTAACTGTATTACTTTTTTACAGGCTTGCAATCGCTATTTCGTTTCTTTTTAGCCAGAGAATATCGAACTTGGTTGAATGACTATCATTAGGCAATATTTCTCCAGTCCTCTGATAATTTTTTAATAGGCTATGGAAAATTAAAGGTGTAAAAGTGGTTCGGCTCTGTTTCAAATTATGGCATATAACTGAGTGCATCTTTAATTTTCGATGACAAAAGTTGTAGGTGGTGGAAAGTTGCAACTTAAGCTTGTGAGAAAGATGGGCGCTAACAAAGCTGCTTCCAATAAAATTGTATGTATGTACCATAATCGACAAAAGTGCATGTTTTGACAAAGCAGGTTTACAACAGAATGAGCGTTCGCCACGAAGCAGTGATTTAATGTTCTTTTCTGTTAGTTTCCCTCTGTTGGCTGTGATAGCCGTTTTTGAAAAAACTTCCATCGTTTTACTTCCTCTTTCGACTAGAATTTATAAACTTAACTTATCAGATTTCCAGTCACCATATCGACGAATTTTCCCAGATTCTGCTCCGAACGTTAGAGCTCTCACAAATGTAAATCATTCTCCAGGGGAGAAAGGGGAAAAAACTGCAGCAAACAGACTCAAAAAGCAGATATCTTGCAAACGAAATATCGCATGAATACATTTTTGGCAAACTTCCTTTTCGCTAGTTGGGGGGGGGGGGGGAGGGGTTGATCCGTGACATATATCATTTTAACTAGTCCTAAGATCACAATTAACTGTTATGAGCAATACCTTTGGACCAGTTGGCAGGTGACAGCCTTCCTTATTTGTGAAGGATTTGTAAAGAACTTGATTCACCATGCTTTTTGTATCCTCTGCGTCGTCAAACACTTGATCGAGTTTATCTATAAGTGAGATATATTGCTCAGATCTTAATTATAGGGTTTTTTGAGTCGCTATTACTAATGAATGTTGAACTGTACATTCTGACTGCTTTGGGTTTACTTACTTTTGTGTATTGAAATGTTTTACTTGGGTTACGTCGAACTGGATGAAGCAACTTTTACGTCACTTGGTTACTTTGCCCTTTCCACTTTCCACTTTCAAACGAATGCTTGGTGAGCTGCTCAGGGCAGTTTCCGATCAAGCATTTGACCATAACATTGCGAGTTGTGTATCAAGTGGACTGAATAAGAAAACGGCAGAAATTCATTCTCTTTCCAAAGGGCTAAACAGTTTGCCAGTGCTCTCGTCGGGTTTACATAAGTCCTGCGATGGGGATGAATATTTCCCCCAGTAGCTTTAGAGAACTATTTCACTGGATTAGACTATAAAGGTCTTTACTGTTTTGCTAGCTAAGAACACCTGAGCTTCGAAGGGGAAGAGGACTTACGTCGATTTCCGCTCAACGTTCGAGCAGTAAGTGCAAAAATTAAGTTACCAAAAAAATACTTGCAGCACTGTCACATTTTGAGAACAGATAAGAAGAACTTATCGTTACTTTTGCTCCCAAGCTGACCCCGCGAGAGAAAATTGGATTTGAAGTTATCAATATTTCAATTAAAAAGGCGCTTCATGTCAGTTCAAAACAAAATGGCGCCCGTTTTTAGCATACTTTTACGAGATTTGAAATTAATTTTCTTGAGAATGCTTGAGAGTTTCATCGCGGGGTCACTTGGGCAAGTGAACTAGAGTGAGATGTTTCAAATAGCATTTAAAATGTTACCGTGCTATGAGTAGTTTTTTGGTAAATATTTTTTGCACTTATTGCTCGAACGTTGAGCGGAATCCGTCTTAAAAGGATTCTTTAACTCCTTCTTTCTGAGTCTCACAAACTATTCCGTGAAGAGATTTTGCAGTGTGAACGTTTGGGTGCCTTTTTTATTTTATTTATAATTAATGGCCAGTTATTTAGCAGTGATTCCACTAGTGCTTGCTGGATTTGAAGTAATAAATAATGACCTCGTACAACAACAAACGCGAATGAAACAATAGCCCTTGTCACAGTTAACTTTTCTCATTTAAATTATAATATGCATTTGAACTTGGATGTGAGGCAATCTCGTGCAAAAAGTGCAAAATTGTCCAAACTTGCCTCACATCCATCCGTGCCCTCGTCTAAATCACACCAACATTCAGCCTTACACCCGATCTAAATGTCTAGGCTAATCATTTAATAATCGGCCCCGGAGCGTGAAATGTGTAACGACATACTTATACTTGCCTGTATCGGGAAAGTAATTGCCATATTTCATCCTGTACTTATACACAAGACCTGTTACGTCCAGCTGAAGAGAAATATTATGTAATGGAACAATTTAGACTGGGCTTCCCAGGATTTGTATTTTGGAGACAGTTCATTTGTCGCTTTTTAGCCTATTGTCAAACAAAATTTATCATCTAAGGCATAAGTAGAACTCTCTCCTCAGTCAGGTGTTTCTCGGCGGGGGGTGGGGGGTGGGGGGTGGGAGAGATTGCTTATTAAGCGTTTTTTTCTGGGAATTTCATAAATGCAAACAATTGTCTGTGGCCGTTGATATGTTTCCTACTGCTGTCCAGTTTTCTCACATTTCACTGTTTTATTACTGCAAATCGAGTGAAATACTTTCAAGATAGCATTTCCAACATGTTTGGGTACAAGACCACCTGAATATATGTCCTGGTAACAGTCTAATATTTTGGTACAAGAGGAATGCAAAATTTAATTGTTCTATATCTACTTTCCTCAGAGTTTTGTTTTAGGTAGTTTTTATCAATTGTGACTATAGCCGTTGCTATGTTTCCTACTGCTGTTCAGTTTTCTCACATTTCACTGTTTTAATACTGAAAATCGAGAGTGGATTACTTTCGAGATAGCATTCCCAAGGGCTTTGTCTAATTTTTTGGTACAAGAGGAATGAAAAATGCAATTGTTCTATGTCTACTTACCTCGGAGTTTTGTTTTTTGTAGTTTTTGTCTTCTCCCTTTCTCCTAAAGCACTCATATATTTTCATGGCGACAATAGAGATAATATTATGAGGTACTGGTATAGGGTTATAGTTGTAATACGTCTGAATTGTAATAGCCTTTTTAAATGCCCATTCCTTCCGTGAATTATCCTGTTGAGAAAGCAATTTTTGATTTCATTTGTGAACCATTTTTCTTGCAATCTTTATCCTTATCAGCAACCAACAAACAAACAGGGCACAATTTGTTTTTGTGAAAACCTTCAGTTGCGGTACTTGCATGTAAATGAGAATTGAAGAGTAACATCGTTTTAAAACAAAACAAAAATTTACAACCCAGGTACAGTGAAAACCTTATTTTTAAGCTTAGGACTAATTGATTTCTTCTTTAGTTACGTTATGTGAAATTCCAGTTGCATTTCAAACCGCCATATGGTTTTACTGAGTCCAATTATCTAAACCTATTTTTTACAGCACGATGCAACATAACTTTCTATGCTTATGGTTAGCGGTGCCCATGGCTTGTTTTGACGTTGAGCTGACTT
Organism: Siderastrea radians; assembly: GCA_964017195.1. Classification (NCBI taxonomy): domain Eukaryota; kingdom Metazoa; phylum Cnidaria; class Anthozoa; order Scleractinia; family Rhizangiidae; genus Siderastrea; species Siderastrea radians. The sequence continues at coordinate 24,691,443 of OZ024899.1, forward strand.
GGCCATAAAACTGAAAGGTGAAATGTGTTGAGAGTAACTAGTGACAAACAATGCAATTCACATTTCACTGAGAAGGAGCCTTTATTACCCCAACTCTGGGCTTTAACAAAGCGCTGTGTCTAGAAACCTGACAGCGGGGAACAGTTTTGAAAAATACTAATTAATAAAGTGCCCGGCAGTCTATAATTTTGTATGATGGTGGTTTTCATAATCGTTTTTCCAAAGCTAAACCACAGATGCTTTGTTTATTGAGGCCTAAGTGAATGTCAAGCTTTTTCGCTGATTTTATAGACTTTTTTCGGAGAAATCAGAGGTTAATGAAAACTCGATCTGCAGCTGACCTTTCTTGTTTCTAATTACAAAGCCGTAAGGCAGCACACCAATAAAGCGGCACTTTACCTGCCTCGATTCGAAGGATATAGATGCTTTCTTATCAAATGTTCTTTAACTTCAGGAACGGTCGCTTGAAATACTACATGCTCAGAAATCCATAGTACTGATGGTAGTCTGTTTATGGCTACGTTTACACTAGAGGAAAAGTATTCGTTTTCGTAAATGTTTCCAGATTCACCACTTTTCAGTCGGCTTCGGATCCGCGTAAGTGTTTACCTAGTCTGCGTAACAAGCGTTTCCGTAGGGCTTTCTGCGGTTTTCAAGCATTTTTTCGCTTCTTGAACGCCCGAAAATTGGGGCAAGCACAGTGTTGCACTCGCCCCAATTTTCGCGCCCCCAAAAAGCGAAAAATGTCTCGAACGGGCGGAACCCTTAAGGAAACGCTCGCTACGCACACTTGTGTTTACCATAAAGGGTATTCGACCTCCTAACAGTTTACACTACACTATGTATCCGGAGATGAGCAAATGTTTCATAGACACGATAGACGTAGATTAACTTATGTGAAAAACTTTGTTTAGATTCTGACAGTAAGTGTTAATAAAGCAAAGAAGTGTTACACGTCTACACAGGAGTAGTTTGCAGGTTGCGATAAGACTAAAAAAGACCACAACAGACTTACATCTGGCAACCTTTCGGCGAATTCGTCGGCCAATGTACCAAAGAAGGCTAAAACCATTTCCTATAATACTGAAAGTTCTCTCCTAATACAATTCATTATTTGAGGGCGCGAAGGCCGGAATCCTTAGAATAGATTCGGATTCACCGAAAAACCCGTGAGTCTTTCTCCACAATAAAAGTGTGAGTAGTTTTCTCATAACAAGAGAATGACTGAGATCCGACAAGAAGACGCCGCGGGAAACATACCACTTTAGCGTCTTTAGTTCCCAGTCTCCTGTTGCTCAGTGGTGAGGTGAAAAATCTAAACTTTGGATAATTTTTTAAGCCAAAAAAATTTGGGGGGTTATAGGCACTTTAACCATGTTCAAAAGAAGAACCAATTGACCGAAAAGTTTTTACAGATCAAAAGTATTGCACTACCTCTTGCAACCCGTCTGCCTTCTGATTCGGAACATGAAAAATCTATTTTGTATAGTTTCTCGTAACATATAAAGGTAGGCAAAATTTCTCTCGAGTTTCTATAACAAAATGATTACTTTTGTTAATGTTTCTTTTACTAGAATTTCAACTGACCTGCCGATCGAGTGCTTTTTTTGTATGTTATTATTTCGCCATTCTACAAGATTATGGACTCCCGGCCGGCGGGACATCTAGACACAGCGTTACCAAAGAATAGTTTGAAAGCCGTTTCTGCTGTCGAATAAACCAAAAGTACAAGTTTTTAGAAAATAATGAGAAAAATTCTTCACAGTGTTCTATTTTGAAGAATATGGCCACATAAACTCTGTAATTGTCTATTTTAAAAAATCATTTATTCATTTTCTATTCAAGCCATTATTACCAAACTCTGCAAAATTATCATTTTGACGTGTTTTAATAAATGCTGGACAAAATTATCAATAAGCTGAATTTAACTTTCACTTCGTGCCAGTCCTTTGCACCTTTCTAATGCGGTGTATTATTGACATTCATTCAGAGCTCCTTGAAATGTACCTGGAACTTCTTATTGGCATAAATGCCACAAGTTACAGCTAGGAACAACAAGCAACATTATCGTTACCTCCACTCGCTGATAAGTGTTGGAAAGCAAAGCGATGAGCATGTTGATGAGAAGGATGAGTGCCACGACGAGATAAGCGGCATATAAAAGATGAGCAAGAGTTTCCGTAAAAGAATCCTCTGCTTTGAAGAAATCCAACCCATCAGATAAATCCAGCAACGACCAGCCAAGTTGAGTCGTTATCTTCCACCAACTGAAAAAGAAAGAAAGAAAGAAAGAAAGAAGTAAGAAAGAAAGAGAGAAAGAAAGAAAAAAGAAAATGCGATTAAATTTTTGTCATTCATCCCTTGTTGTGCGGCTTCTGTTTATTTGGATTTTTTTGACATAGCTGTCAAAACGGACCTTTTGGATACGGTGCTATAACATGATACAAACCATTCTTTTCTTGTTCATTGAATTTTGATTAGGCTAGTACAAGTAACTCGAATTGAAGTGGAAGATTCTGGAAAAAAAATGGAAAGGCTTCTGTTGCCTCATCAGTTGGCTTACAATTAAAGCTTTTAAGAACAGGTTAATATGCTTTTGCCCACATGCCTACATGCTTTCAATATAGCAATATTGTGTACGATTACAGATTAAACACGTGAAGAGCCGAGGTTCACTATGAAACTTTGTTTTTATAAAATAAATAAATAAATAAATAAATGAATAAATAAATAAATAAATAAATAAATAAAAATAATTACGGACAGGACCTCAGCCGTACGTAATAGCAAGTGGAGTGTCTGTAAAGCGTGAGTTAAATATATTTCTTTTCTTTTCTGAAAAAATTAAATGAATATACTTTCTTACGAGTTTACAACATGTATTCTCTAAATTTAACAAAATGAGCATCTGCTTTGCTGATAAGAGATTGGAGTTCCCTTCTTAGCTTATCATATCCTTAACAGTACATCAAGAAATGATGTTCCTTGTCTTTGTAATTTTTCTTGCAAATTAAGTATGTTCTTGATTCCAAAATTGATTGTTCTTGATTCAAAAAATGAGCATCTGCTTTGCTGATAAGAGATTGGAGTTCCCTTCTTAGCTTATCATATCCTTGACAGTACATCAAGAAATGATGTTCCTTGTCTTTGTAATTTTTCTTGCAAATTAAGTATGTTCTTGATTCAACTGGTATCGATGACCCTTTATTTTCGTGATTTTCCTGTTTGTATCCGTAATGAATGAAATCCTAGTCGTACCTTTGTAATACTAACTCTATCTGCCGGATTTCTGATTTTGTTAAGGTCCTCTTCTAGTTGATACTCTGTTTTAATTTCCTTGTGAATAAATAGAAGAACCAATGTAACCGAGTCTGAGCTAGCCGCTCTTGCAGCAAGTAATGATATTGACCTTTTCATCTTTTTAATTGTGTCCGTAGTTGTGATACTGCGTAAAAGGCGTGGCCATCTTATGAAAATGCAACCTTCTGAGGTACTGTTTTTAACAAAACGATGTTACCTTTCCCCCTGAATCTGTTAATCGGAACGCTTATTTTAGAAACAGATGGCTCTAACGTTTCTACAGATAGTCTTAAGAAATTAATAGCGGAGCCAGCGCGCTAGCGCGTCAGCGGAGCTCCATTGCCAAGGAAATTTGGCAACCTATCAAGCCAAAAAATTTTGGTAGTGACGAAATAGTCACGTGACCGTCCGTCCGTAGGTCCGTACATCTGTACGTCCGTCCGTCCGCACCAGAGGGCTACCAATACACTTCCTACACTGGATATAACCCTGTGCTGAATCCCGTGTGTTTTCGGCGCGAAATCGCATGTTGACCCGCGTTGTAGCAAAACAAGCAAAGACAACAAAAGTCTAAAACAAATTTGTTAATGGAAAAAAAAGTTCAAAAGAACACTCAGTTGTCTTTTTGGTGGAAGGGGAAAAGTTCAATTTAGGCGAAAGAAATTAGGCGATAAAGTTCAGGCAAAAAGTTCAAATTTGCCTCGTCGGTTCTGTTCAAACTCGGTCGGCACACCGCTTGAGTTCGCAGCTTTTCGCAGCAGTTTCGACGCCAAATATAGCAGAGCTAGTGCTTTTTGGTTTTTTCTGTCCACAACCATGGTTTTTACGGCGTTTCGAACACATTTTGCCAGAAAAAACACCAGCATTTTCGTGCTGATAGCCAGCTTGTCACGAAGAAAGAAATAAGTATTAAAATTAACTATTAACATAACGATAAACGAACATGGCCTAGTGGACTAGTCACCGGCTTCTCACGCCGACGAGCCGGGTTCAACACTCAGCGGGAGCAAGAATTATCTTTCTTTTTTTCGTTGTTTTTTTTTTTTAATTTAACGACTTGAATGAGAGTATTTTCACAAATTAATAACTGCCAGCAAAAACAAAACAAAAAACAAAAAACAAAACAAAAACAAAAAACAGACAAAACAAAAAGGGGGGCTCCGCTCTTAGGCTTGGCTAAATCTATATATTACAATACTTCTGCTCATGTGTTGATAAATCTTAGCTTGGTAGCGTCTTGCACTGACGTTTACGCTAAAATATATTACTGTCATTAATTTTTTAATTGAGATCAACAAAGAATACAGCAACTGAAAAAAGATCAGTGTTTTATTTCCTAAGTAGACAAACAGTTAAAGCGGGCAATAAGAGTACTTAAGGTGTATCAGGCAAACTCTCCCCCCCCCCCTAAAAAAACAAAAAACAAACAAAAAACAAACAACAAACAAAAAATGAAACAAACAGGCAAACACAGAAACAAAATAATAAACAAAACAAGACCAATTTAAAGCAAAACAAGACCAAAAAACAAGAGGTAGAAACACTTGTCAAAAATGTCTGGCAGCACCAACCAAGTACTCCTCCAAACCATCCATCCTTATATCTTTTTTATTGTCACAGATACTTTTGATGCCTAAATCAAAGTTTATTTACCAAAATCCTCTTCTTTCACGAGGTCGCTAATATGAGCAGTTGACTTTTTTTTCTGAAGCCTCACACTGGTTATCATACCACATATCGGAGACCTACTTACCGATTCTAAAAAACCTGTCACAAAATGTGTTTTAGGGGTAGAAAAATAGCTACTGTTACCCTGCGAGCAGAGGCCCTTCGATCTTCCTAGATAAGTCGCGAAGAGGAAGAGACCTCTGCCAGCCGCCGCGACTTTCTTTGATTTGCCGCTCATCCACCAAAACGGATGAGTCAGTCCGGTTTGAAACCTGTTTTTCCCGTTTTTGCTCAGTGCGCATGTGCCTTGTTAGAAATTGCTGACTAAATACGCGCCCACGGTACGTTCGGTGCGCTCGTGAAGTTCACAGCAGCGGACGTTTCTCTTTCGAAAGATGTCTTCGATAAAGCCGTGAAAAGTGCACTGGGAAGAGTGAATACTCATGGAATAAGCAATCTCACACAACACCAGTCGAAGGCCTTGCTTTATTTTCTGTGTGATAAAGTCTTTTGTCTGTTTGCCAACCGGCCATGGCAAATCGCTAATTTACTAACTGGAACAAAAGAATCTGGGTTGCGGTTGCTTTCGGACCAAAACATTTTACTTTTGGATTGAGCGGGAATCGATGCGAAGGGCTACGCGAATGAGCACTTTAACGCTTATTTTTATGGCGAAATGACATTTATCTTGGTCAACGGCGAGACAAGCAAACGGCAAGAGAAACAATTATTTGCCGACTGGCGGCCGGTAATTTTGACGACGAAACGGTCTCAGCACAAAATATAATTTACCGCATAACGGCCGAGAAGTTTAAATACGAAACAAACTAGTCCAGTTGTGGCTCCTCTCTCTGTTACGCAACGCTCCGCTCTCGCAGAGAGAGGGTCCAGGAACAATTGTCTGCGCATGCTCCCGATAAACCAATCAGAGCGGATCAGAGGGCAGGATGTTGATTTCACGCAACTGAAAATATATTTGTGGCGAGTGAGGTTGGCAACACTCGGAAAACTTTTCAAGCTTAGTTCAAGATTAACTTGGCGGATTGGAACGTCTGTGGCATGTCTGCACTTTCATTAGTTTTATTTCTTCAAGAGAGAAAAGGAATAGAGTTTTGAAACGAATTTAGGCAAGTTTCGAGGGTAGAATGAAGAAGGCAAGAAAGCTCATTAAATATGCCCGATGCAAATGAGATTGTTTCACAACACCCGGGCACAACATCTGCCACTTCGCTCAAGGAGTAGTTTTCCCCGGAAGGTTTCGACAATATTTTGGCGCATTTAAATTTTCTTTGCCTTACTTTTGGTTCTGGAAACAACATAGTATGGATGCGAATTTTGCGAGTTTCGAGAGGTGAGCGAAGAAACTATAGAGAGCTAATTAAATATGCGCGTTCGTCTCCAACGCCGATGGAAAACACTCTGAAGCCTATGTTCGATAGCCCTTAACCAGGCCTTTCATTACTGATGCAAAGGCACAACAATTACAACTGTATAACGTTCTGAAAGTTTCATATATATTCTTCTTTAACTAACCTATAAAGAAGCAGTTGGAAGACTGCCAGTTGGTAAAATTCCAAAAACATTTAGGTTTTTAGTTACAGCGTTACAAAAAAGATTGAGAAAAATGTTTTGATCAACAGCAAATACCACAAAATTGGCAGTTAGTCCTCGTAATTACTCAAGCTTTAGCCTTCTCTCGGCTCCCGTATCCAGTGTTTTTGAGTTGACCACAACTCCTCTGTTTCTCAGTACTTCAAGAATTCATGTAACGCTCGCAGCAACTGTTTCTTCTCAAAAAATAATCTGAACTGCAAGAGGAAATCGCTCAGTGCAACTAACCAAACATGGAGCAAACACGATCGAATTCGGGAAATATTATTTTCTTTTTGCCGACCGCACAGAAAAATCGTCCGCCAGCGCTTCCCTTCCCTTCTCTGTTTTCTTATTCGTCTTATCTCGTTGTACGTGCGCAGTAGCGATTAGCTAGGAAACTAGCTAAAATTACGAGCATGCGCAGACAATTGTCCCTGGACCCTCTCTCTGCGAGAACGGAGCGTTGCGTGACAGAGAGAGGGGCCAGAACTGGACTAGAAACAAACTCGACACAAATGTGTTTTGTTGAATGAAAGCCGAGAATGTTGCGGACGAAAGAGTCTCAACACGAAAATACTTCTGAATGACAGGGACAAACAGAGGGACAAAACAAAATAAATATCTCGAAGACCAAGATTTCTATGCGAGCTTTCCGTGACTCGCTAATTGGAAATCACTGGACTGTAACAACATGTTGACAGTCGACAAATCGCAGTTTCTTGATCAGCAAAAATATTTCGAGGCTGACAAGTTTTCAAACTGTGACATAAATTCGAACAGAATTATTCTCAGCCTTACGGTTTAATTAAAGCTTTCCTCAAATCTCTCGTGTTTAATACGACCGAAGTCAGAATAGTTTGTTGTGGACGCAGCTGTCATTCAGTAAACATGTCAATTGAAGCGAGGCCGACAAGGCTCGGTTACATTTGAATTCAGCGCATGCTCAACAGGGAAAGTCGCGGCGGCTGGCAGAGGTCCCTTCCCTTTCCAGACTTATCTAGGAAGATCGAAGGGCCTCTGCTCGCAGGGTAAGCTACTGTAAGCCTCGCAATTAACAAATTGGAATAAAGCGGTAACTAGGTAAGGAAAAGTTAGACAACCTTAAGGCGAAATTGGTTTAGATTGTTTTGTTTGGGTCTGCTGTGATTGTTGATGGTGGTTACGACACTCAATTGAAAACCGCACTATGAGGTAATTAGTGATAACAAAATAAGAAGAAAGTTAAAAGCTTTTAAACTCACCAAACTATTCCGGTGCCGTTGCACATGCTGAAACATAAGTTACAACTTTACATTAATATATCATTGCGCCTCAAAGCATTAAGCCAACAGCTAAGACCGGGTTTTGTTTTGCTTAGTTTCAACTTCACCAGTTTGGGTTTTGCATTTGTTGTTTACGATACTTTTACATTTAGTACGATCACCCTTAAAATTTTGTGTTATAATTATATAATTCCTGTAAAGAGGTGCAAAGAATGTATGATAATTAAATTAGGTATTAAATTAAAAAATGCCACCAATTTATAGTGTTAATTTTTAAAAGACGTCAAAAGACGTTGTATTGATGGATACCCGAAATAATGGTCCTGTTATGTTTAAAACTACTCTACTAGTTCACTGAAACTACGAATAAGTGCCTCTGGCCACGAATAGTCAGGATGGAAACGGATTGCCAACTTGAAAAAAGTCGTTTCGAGCCCTTGGATTGATTTGAAAAAATATCGACCCCAATACATAAAAAACCCGTGACATAGCCCTTTTAAACGGAAGAACATTGGAACAACACGTCCTAAAATATGATTTGGTATCAGAATGTAGTAATTCTCTCTATATCTGCTCTCCGTGTGATGTCTAACGGTACTTTGCCGTCATTGTTTTTGTTGGGGTTGTTTTATCTGCTGTTGTATTTTTCAGTGTTCACTGTGACGAATAATTTAAACCACTGGCACTTGGGACAAGAAAAGCAGAAACAACAGGATTCCCTCAGCTTCAGTAGTAATCAGAAGAAAAAACATCTACAATCACAAGGAAATTGTAGAAAACAATGTTAAAATTAAAGTTTGAATTTCCAGACTTACCGATTACTTGGAGTTTCAGCCACAAATAACTTAGTTATTGTGCCCGAAAATGCCAAAGACACGGCAAAGAAGTGAAGTACTACTACAGCCACGTCTCTGATGATGCGAAACAAGGCGATCTGAATGGTTCCCACTCCCTCGAATGTCTCCAAAATGGAACCGAAAGCTCTGAAAGTGAGAAGCATCGTGTTGAAGCCATAAAGATACTCAGCTATGTCCAGGGCTCGGTTGTTTTTGACTGATTCTGTCAACGCCCATGTGAAGATTCTTAGTGGAAATATGACAAAGAAAAATATGACCAGGATGACGATATCGAAAATGTTCCACCGATCTCTGCAAGAAAAAAGTCAATACGTCTTTTTAGAAGCCCCGAAAAACTGAAAAACTGAAAAAGTAAACTGTTATTCATTCCCAAATTCTTACGCCAAGTGGTTTGCTTTTAATCTGACAGAACAATGTAACTGTCAAGGGGGAGGGGAAGGAGGGAAGGTTGAAGGGAGGGATTGTGTCACAACTTTCGAAACTTAAGTCGTTTTACACAAGGGCTCATTTCAAATCCTCAGGCTGGGGGGCCGGATGATCGAGGAAAATTTCATCATTTAAATAAAAAAGTCATTATTATTGGGAAAATAACGATTAGTCCCTTTGCTATGTTTGCTCATCACCTGAAAAGAATCATACCATTCACAGATAACTTTACAAATTATGTATTTTGTGGTTTAAATTTCTTCCTGTTTCTCCTCCTGTTTATTTTTCGTATTCGAGATATGGTAATTATATTAAATATACTTATACATTTAGGAAAATAAAACTCTGACTGCAAATGTATTTAAATCGCAACAGTGTGATGGAAACTGCTATTTAAAATAATGGTAACATATCGTCATAACATCAGCGGCGTTCTTTATGAGTATCATTGAAAGGTGGATGGATATTATTATTATTATTATTATTATTATTATTAGGTGCGTTAGCATCATTTGGGTAGAAGTTAAAAGAAAAAAAAAACATTTCACCTGAAATTTCTGAAATAACTGTTTTTACCGTTCACTTATTAGCAACATTGTTAAGTATACATTGTATCCAGCTGGATTCGGCCTGTGTATGGAATCTGATCGTTGAGTGACTGAATGATTAATGATTTATTTTATTATTTAATGGTTGATTGTTGGATTGATTGATTAATTGGTGGATCGAATACCGTTTTGATGGGTAAACTGGTTGCCTAATCAACTGAATGGTTGATTGAGTGATTGACTAGGTGATTGTTTGAATATTAATGCTGAACTAGTATGTTGCTCATGTTCATATCATTACAATAACAGCAAGTCAGGACGTACCCAAGATAATTGCACAGTGCCTTTAGTCGGCTCCTCTTCTCACTCTCAGTACGTTTTTTTGCCATTTCTTCATACTGCGTGATCTCCGTAAAAAGGCGACCCGTCATAAAAACCAAAATAGCCCACTCTAGACCACTAAATGGTAGTTGCGAAGGCTCGAAACAGATTGCAAAGTGAAGTCCAAGGAGGATCAGATAGCTCTGAGTATCCCGAAGAAAAATGATGTAGGGAATCATGAAATGTTTCTTGTATTGCTTATACCTGCCTGTGGAAAGATTTGGCGAAAAGGGAGTTAAAACGAAGACGTCAGCGCTAAGTTCATGCTAGACATTCAACAGGACCCGTTTCCCGTTTCCCACCTTCTTCCTCTCGAGAAGGCGACGATTCAAAAACGCGGATAAGGAGTCACAACTGAGGTTGTTTGGTAGCATCTTAAATAATCTTGTTTTAAATCGCCAAACATAAGACATTTGCGTGATGTTTCGGCTGATCGCCAACTTGAATCATTTAGTGCCTTATTCGAATAAAATTTTGGCATGAATGGACTCTCGCAGCGACTGAAAGACACAACCATTGAATGGCATGTCTGGTTTATATTTTTCTAGTGTGAGAGTTTTGTCGAGATCAGGGAGTTTTGTTTCAGAGGAAGTTTTTTGTTTCAGAGGAGTCATGCTTCGAACGATTAAAAATTGTCTGGCTTGCACGTTGTTCTGTTGTGAATAATTGATGATTTCAGTATGGTTAGTAGGCGGATTGGCTTAGTTGGCATAGATAAGTTTCAGTAGGGTATTACAAAGGAAGAGCCCGTCCGTGCACGGCTGCATAATTGTACTCTTACCGCAAAAGGCTTTTGGAGTATGTGGTGGTTAAAATGAAAACGGAATCAATTTTTAAAGTAGCAAAAAATGCCACTCATACAGGGGAAACGTTCCGTGAAAAATATTAGGAAAAGTCATGAAATGTGATGTTAAGGTAACGTTTGCAATCAGTGCGGTTACTTCATTCCACCCCTCCGCCTCCCCCTTTCCCGTACTCACAGTAAGTAGAAATAATGCACCTTTAATCATCTCCAAGCTGTATATAAAGGGGAATATTTATTTACTACCCGGCCTTGGTATGGTGACGGAAAGAAATGAGGCCAAGAACTTTGGTCAAGGAACTAATAAAAATCAACATAGGCTGGAGCTGCATTTACAAAATGGATGTTTGGAAAGGAAACTCTGCCCTCCTGTTTGCATGGTTTTCGTTCTAATAGACTGTAGGTACCGTAAGTGGGAAGCAGTTTTGTAACTACGAAATATCTTGCAAGGCCAGTGGCCACAATCTGACTCCTTACAGAAGTAACCTGGCCTGAACAATCAAGGGGTAGTCTTTGAAGCAAACCAGTTGTCGGTTTAAAGCTATTTTATCCTAAAAGCTTCCGAAAACAGTTGTGTGCTTTCCTCAAAGCGCCTAAATTTATATACTTCGCAGCCGCTAAACTTATGCCCTAGTTTCAAGCATGTTTGGTGTTTGTCTTGTTTTCAATCTCGGTGGTCTCTAGTTAAAGAACGAAATATAAAAATTATTTAAGAGACTATAAGCGAGGCGGTTGTCGGTTAAAAGCCATTTTATTCTAAAAGCTCCCAAAAACAGTTCTGTGCATTCCTCAAAGTGCCTGAATTTATACACTTCACGGCGGGGCCGGAAGAATTATGTCTTAGTTTTGTGCTTGTTTTGGTTTGTCTTGTTTTCATTCTCGATGGTCTATAGTTAGAGATCGAAATATAAATTATTCAGGTAACTATGAGAGAAGCAATTTTTCGGTTTCAAGGTATTTTATCCAATAAGCTTTCGCAAACAGTTCTGTGTGTTCCTCAACGAGCCCGAATTCATAGCGGAGCCTGCGGGCAAAGCCCGCCAGCGGAGCTCCATTGCTAAGGAAATTTGGTAACCTATCAAGCCGAGAAATTTTGGTTGTGACGTAATAGTCACGTGACCGTCCGTCCGTACGTCCGTACGTCCGTCCGTCTGCACAGTCTCTGGGAGGGGGAGGGGAGTGCCAAGACAACCCGACGGGGGTAGAGAATGCCATCTTTTTTTGGCGGGAAATCGCGCGGTGCTTTTGGGCAACCCGCGTTTTTCTTGGCGGGAAATCGCATGACCATCGTCGCTTTTGAAAAAGAGGTTTCTTTAAAAGCTTAAGCTTCTTAGGCATTTAACGATTGTTCGAGAGTACTGAAGTTTTATACTTGACAAAAAAGACATCTAATATCTATAAATGGAAAGAAAAAGTTCAAAAGAATACTGGTAGAAGGCGAAAAGTTCAAGTTACGAAAGCTGCCTTCAAAGGACTTCATGGCTTTGTTTTCTTCACGGCGGAGAGTTTGCCCTGTTCTGAAACACAACCGAGTAAGTGAAGTTTTTAAAGGGTCTAAGGTACATGATTCGAGTATTACGGTGAAAGAAATTACGTTTTGAAATGGAAATTTGATTTATGCCATTAGAAATGTGTCATTTACTTTTGACTTTAAAAAATTATTAGAAAACGCGCTCAGATTTGTGACAGATTCTTGAATATTTTTCCATGCTCAGCCGATTTCACTAGTGTGGACTGACCTACGATTTTGGAAGTGTAACGCGAATTGCATTTAAGTATAAACGTACGGGTTTTCGAATAAACTTTTTTCAAAAATGATTTCTCTGTCCATTATTTTGTGTTTGTTTATTCATAACAGTAGGTCTAAGCACAGTCGCAAGACAACTGCACAAGCTTTGCTTTCAATTTTGACTGTCCGGTCCATCTGTTTGTGCAACTGTCGATTTTCTTGTCCTACAAGTTTTCAATAGTAATAATTTTTTAAGCGAAGCAGTTGTCGGTTTAAAGCTATTTTATTCCAAAAGCTTGCGAAAACAGTTTTGTGCGTTCCTCAAAGCGCCTAACTTTATATAGGCTTACTTCGCATCCGCAAAACTTATGCCGGCATAATTTAATTAAAGTGTGTTTGGTGTTTCTTTGTTTTGAATCTTCATGGTCTCTAGTTAGAGAACGAAATATAACAGTTATTTGAAAACTATAAGCGAAGCAGTTGTCGGTTTAAACCTGTTACATCCGAAAAGCTTCCAAAAACAGTTCTGTGCATTTTTAAAAGCGCTCTAATTTCAGACAATTTGCAGCCGCAAAACTTATGCCACAGAGTTAAGAATGTTTGGACGGTGTTTGTTTGTTTGTTTCCAATCTCGATGGTCTCAAGTTAGAGAACGAAATATAAGGGTTACTTAAGTAACTATAAGCGAAGTAGTTTTGAGTTTAAAGCTATTTTATCCGGTAAGTAATGTGTGTTCCTCAAAGTGCTTGAATTTTTTCGCGGCTGCTAAAACCTACGCGACATTTCTTCGATAAGTTTATTACAGGTGCTTCGAAGCTCCCCAGATCTTTTCTTTCGGGTAATCCCAGTAAAATGCCGGTGAAATGTCAGTAGAAATTTTTGACCAGAGTAATATTTTTATTTAGTGGCAGTTCATGTTATTTGTTAACATCCGAACGCGATGAATACAACCCATTTAAACAGTTGAATAATTTTTATTTTGTTTTTGTAAATGAGCGCGTTTCAAGTTCATTCAAACGAACAGCCAATAATCCAAGGAGATTTGACAAGCCTTGACAGTTAATGACAGGATATGGAAACATTACAAACACCAAGCAACACGGTTCGTGAGTAAAATGTGTTCAGTTTGATGCCCGAAAAAAAAAATCAAGCTGTGCTCAGCCTCGGAACACTTTTAGGCTTTTTGAGAAACACTTTTCGAAAGCGAATGAGCCAAAAAAAAGCCCCGAAATATATTTCAGACCGAAAAGTTTCAGGACTATTTTTGAGAAACGAACACCAGTTTATTCCTTCGCGGCTCCGCTTTTAGGCTTGGCTAAATCTATTTATTATTCAACAAATTGTCACTATGCCCATATATGGTAAAGAAGCCCTCAATATCTGTCATCCTACATGACAGCTATCCTGCGATATACGTAAATGACCATATTTGGAAGTGCACGGCAGATGTTCTTTCATTGCTTGTTTGGCGGCCATTTTCAAAAGCGAGGCAGTTTTAGCAGTGTTCTCCGTAAATTTTAACTCTCTGGAAGAAACTTTCCACGATTAAATGCTCTCAAAAAGTCAACAAGTATTTGCTTCAGCTCACAAAGATTTCCAGAGGTTGACTTGGAATTTTCATAGTGAGAACTCAACCAAGAAAATGCTATTGCGAACGAAGCAGCACACTTGCTCACGGAAAGTTGTAAAGACTAAAGTTGAAAAGATTTTAATTCACAGGAAGAGGACTTATTCTCGGTAAGGTAGCAATATTTTTTCCTTTGTCTTGTCATTTCCAAACATGAGTTTGTAAATAAGTCTGTAAGTAATTCTTTGTAAGTAAGTAAACTTCGATTTCTTGAAGTTCTGTTTTGATTTTTATTAAGCTTATGTGTTGCTAGCTTTTAGCGTTTTTTTCATAGAGCCGTAGTTTTTCTCGTTCTGAAAATGGTAGGCGATGGGAATTTGTTGAATAATAAAACAATTATCCTGCTCAATCTTGCGGAATATCCCCTGATTTAGCCAACTCGGCCTACGGCCTCGTCGGCTAAGTATCAGGTGATATTCCGCGCCATTTCGCAGGATAATTGTTAAATATTATACTCTGCAGCCGTCAAACTTACGCGATATTTCCTCGATAATTTACAGGTGCTTGGAAGCTCCAAAGACCCTTTCTTTCGGGTAATTTTTCTCCCCAGCAAAATGCCAGTGAAATGACAGTATAAATTTTTAACTGGACTATTCGTGGTAGTTCGTGTTATTTGTTAACACCCGAACACGATGAAAACACAAAAAGATGACCCATTTACTTCAGAATAAGTTACATTTTTGTTGTTGTAAATGAGCAACGTTTCAAGTTCATTTAAGCAAACAGCCAATAATCCAAGGAGATTTGACAAACCTTGACAGTTAAATGACAGGATATGGAAACATTGCAAAAATTAAACAAGCAATACCGCTTGTGAGTAAAATATGTACTGAACACTGTTCAGTTTGATGTCCGAAAAAGAATGATAATAAAGCTGTGCTCTGGAATGACCTTTCGAGCTCGGATTCACAGAACAGGTCCCCGAAGTATTGGAGGACAATTCGGAACACTTTTGGGCTTTTTGAGAAACACTTCTTTAAAGAGAACAAGCCAAAAAAAGCCCCGAAATATATTTGAGACCGAAACGTTTCAGGGGTATTTTTGAGAATAGAACTCCAGCCTATTCCTTGGGAGCTCTGCTTTAAGGCGTGGTTAAATCTATATATTATAGTTTTGCGCGGAAGTGACAAGATTACAAGAAAAGAACATATTCACAGAACTGAACGGTTAAAACCGATGGCAATTGATAACAATCGATGAGGATAGCAACATTTTCATGTGATTACCAATTGGTCATCGATCGATCTATACCAATAGATATCAAATGTCTTATGGCTATCGATTGGTTTTGCAGTGATCGACTTCTACGACTGTTCACGCCAGACTCCAAACTAAAGGCAGTAAACGATATCCCACAAATGTAACTGAGGCCAGATGCATGTAAATTAAACTATAAAAAAATATATAGAGAAGTATATCGCATTTTTCAGCATTTAAATTAACTAAGGTTCGACATTACCTAGAACAAAAGCCAAGAAGAATGGAAGTGGGAAAAGCAGGAAGTCAAAAAGACACCATATGTTGAGAAGTAACAACCAAAGTGGTTTTGATGAACTGAGATAATTCTGACCACCATACCATTTCCTCGTCATAAGGCCAATAATGATAGGATGGTCAAAAAACTGCAAAATCAAAAAAAGGTGAGAACATAGATGTTTAAAAATTTCAAAATGGTAAAAACGTATATGTGGATTACAACCTCTGGAATTTTCCTATCGCGGAGGCGGTGGCTTTTTCGCGTGCGAGAATCTCTGACACTAACGTGAATCTCAAGTTTATTTGCACTCAACACTGATGTTTCGTAGCCTGTGTAGCAGGCGTAAACGGGGAAGGGGAAGGGGAACGAGAACGCGGGAGAAAAATGGGGTCCTGGTAGCTAGGGACGAGGGAACGCCTGCAACAAAGACCCCATTTTTTGATCTACGCCAACCGATTTTCAGGTAATCCAATTAAGTTAACTGTTAATGCAATCACCAATCAGAAACAGGCGCGCGCTTTTCTGCTTGACTGACTGCACGGCAAGCAGGAATTCAATGAAGTGTCTAAAAATAAAGTTAGGAACTTATTTTGACCAACACTCAATTGCACTTATTTTCGAAATAAGAGACACGACGCTTTTCAAAATAAAAAGATTAAGATAAACCCCTCTTTGCTTCTGAAAACTCAACGCGTTCAAGTTTCGCTTCTAGAGAAAGTAAACTTATTTTAA
The DNA here is from genome assembly GCA_964017195.1 of Siderastrea radians. Taxonomy (NCBI): domain Eukaryota; kingdom Metazoa; phylum Cnidaria; class Anthozoa; order Scleractinia; family Rhizangiidae; genus Siderastrea; species Siderastrea radians. The sequence continues at coordinate 24,707,845 of OZ024899.1, forward strand.
AACACGCAAGCCAAGAACCGCGATACATTTTGAACGGCATTTAAGACTTATTGACCAAACTGCACGTTTTTCAAAAGTCACGCGAAAGCCGTAACATCAAAAATCGGACAATTCAAATAAATATTTTAATACAAATTTACAATCAAAAATGTAATTTACTTTACCACGGATTCCCTACAAAGTCAACGGCTTGAGCGATGTCTTACAACGGCAGATTTCTCTTTAAAACAACTGTCTGTTCTCAAAGAATAATTTCTTCGCTTGTAGTTCTCTGAATACCAATGTTTAAGGTGTCGAGCGTTTCTTAAGGCTTCTTCTTCCGAGTCTTCATTCCGATAACGGGATATTTACACTGCCTTCAAATTCACGTGTGAAACGGTGTAAGAAGTTTCTGAAATCTTCTCTGACAATGACAAAATCTCTTATTTCTAGGACCGTATCCCGTTGGCAAAACCGCTAAAACATCTCTTCCCTTTAGAAGAGCTCTAACTGCCGTTTCTCGCTCTGGTTTGAAGACAATTTCGCTACCTGACCACCAAGTCCAAATCTTCTAACAGCACATCCTCGTCAAATTACGTCATTCCCGTAGGACTTACTGTCAAAAATTAACCAATCAGAATTTTGCAGCCGCTGGCGGCCGCAGAAATGAAAAAATGGGGGTCTTTGTAGCAGGCTTTCCCTCGTCCCTAGGCCCCAGTCCGCCATTTTTCTCCATCGTTCTTGTTCCCCTTCCCCTTCCCCGTTTACGCCTGCTACGCAGGCTAATGTTTGGGGACTGACTCTGAGAAGTGATTTTGTTTTCTCATCAACAGGCAAACTCGCGCCAAGCGACCTCTCCTTCGCTCAGAGATAGCCAATCAGAGTGCTGCAAAAAACACTGTTTGCTTATGTAGTATATCTTAACGATCAAGACTTAGGAAGATGAGGGGAAGAAGGGAGGGGGGTGGGGGAGGAAGTAATTATTACCTTTTTCTGTTCTAGCTTGATCGCAGTCTCCAAGATAATATCTGTTTCAGGCTTACTGGAAAACGATTCACGAGCATATGAATCATGTTTCAAAGGATCCAGGAGACGCAATGTGAACTCTTCCACGCGATTGGCCAGATCAATGAAGTCAGCTTTCTCTTGCTCATTCCTTCCCGCCCGATCATGAAGTTTTTCAATGACCTTACAAGATGCAAGAAAATCACAGTAAAACAAATGTCACCTGTGTATGCTTGTGTCACGCTGAGTATTACATCATACTTATTTCATGACTGAGCTTGAAATTGACCACTGCATTTTTTATCTTCACACATTGCTGATCCTAGCAGTATGCAGATATTGTGTCACAAAAAACCTAGCAAATATTGACCTACTTTAGTTCGTCACGAGTCTCTGAGGAGCTTAGTGGTTAGAGCATCCGACCCGTGAGTGGGAGGTCATGGGCCCAACTCCCGTTGGGGGACTAGGATTTTTCTTTGTCCCATTCTTTGACTTGCTGAATGTTACATCTGAGCTGAGATTTTACCATCTTTCTTTGTGTATAATCTGCTTTCTCTGTGTTGTGCTGCAAAGAGTGTTTTCTTGAGATTGCTGACTAGGTTCAAGTTTACCGCTCAATTTTGCTGAAAACATGGTAAACCGATCAAGATACAAGAAAACCTTCCACTAGTTTCGCCTCGGTTTTATGATTTCTCTTTCAGCTGTTCTCGTTATTTTCAGTCAGCGAGGAGTTCTTCATTGGAGGCCGAAAACTTTGTAAAATATCGGTAATTATCTGTCTTTGAACGGACAAGTTTGCCTTTCCCGAAAAACTTTCCTTAAAATGTTATTAATGTTTAATAACTGATGATAACTTTATTTGTTCAGGACTTTTAAAGACAGTTTACTACTAAAGGAAAAGATGTTCAAACTATTGATTAAGGTGCTGAAAGTACTTGGGACACTCTGCAAAAATCATAATAAAAATACAAAAAGCGGCTTAATTGACACTCTTTTGATTTAATGGCATTTCACATGTATTAGAGTTATGTTACTTGTTGGCATATTAAATGCCAGTCTGACTACCAGTCACTTTATTTAGGTCTCGTCATACTGCATTGTAATTTGGCCCCCTCTGGGAATTAGAAAAGAAAGCACACCGTTTAGCTGAGCATTGTAGTGTCGTCGTAGGAGTTTTGCGGCGGGCTCGCAAAGCTGTTTCGTGATTATCCTTGTTCGCTAAAAACAAGCCTCAAACGTACGTTCAACGAGTGTGCCGTGGTTTTCATTGACAAATCCATCCCCACACAGACTTCTTTGCACTTATGCATTTACTATAAAAAATAGATTTATTCCTAGCTACGGCCTGCTAAAAGAAATGGGAAAAGTCATGAAGCAAAATTCGTGCAAATCATAGCGGCTCATCCGAAACAATTTACAGCGGATAGCTGCAAATTTTTGATCAGCAAGTATTACAGTAAATTAGGCCGCATGATTCTTGTTTCCTCTGACAGAAAGAAGAAGAAGGAGGAGGAGGAGGAGAAGAAGAAGAAGAATAAGAAGAAGAAGAAGTAGTAGTAGTAGTAGTAGAATAAGAAGAAGAAGAAGAAGAAGAAGAAGAAGTAGTAGTAGTAGAAGAAGAAGAAGAAGAAGAAGAAGAAGTAGTAGTAGTAGAAGAAGAAGAAGAAGAAGAAGAAGAAGAAGAAGAAGTAGTAGTAGTAGAATAAGAAGAAGAAGAAGAAGAAGAAGAAGAAGAAGAAGAAGAAGAAGAAGTAGTAGTAGTAGAATAATAAGAAGAAGAAGAAGAAGAAGAAGAAGACGACGACGACGACGACGACGAGCGGAACGCAGAACTTTCAATCAAGTCACATTAATCTCGACAAATCTTAAGGTATCAGATGATGCAGAAGCCAATAAATCAGTTGATCTATATCGGAATCATCCGTAGATAAGCGAACGAAATTCGAAATGATTTTAGCTGTGAATTTCACCAAACAAAGAATTTCCATTTAAGCCACGTTTACTTTGAGCTGTAAGAAACTTGAACATTTAGAACATATAGATGAGTTTTTCGAAACTCAGTAAACCTCGGCGCATCCTCGCTCACTTTAAACCTTTTGAATTCTTTGTTCTAACCCAGTACTAAATGATGTTAAACTTTGCTTTCTTAATTTCAAACTGGTAATTTCTTTCGCTACAAACTTTCATCAAGAATTTCATTTTTTTGTGTAAGCAAAAAAAAAAAAACCACACAAACAAAAAACAAACAAACAAACAAGCAAACGAACAAAAACCTGAACCTAATCGAACATTCCTGAGGGAGTCTTTTACTACAACTTGTGAAAAACAATTTAGATTGTAAAATTGCGATAAATACAGGTTGTAATCTGCGATCAGGCCGAGTCTTAGCATCGCTCTCATATTCTCTTATGCTCTGGTCGCTCGCTAAAATAGGGCCTAATACAATCTCTCACAGGACCTTGTGCCGGCGGCCAAATTTTGGCCGCGGGAATCTCGCAATCTGATTGGTCCTTTAACAATAAAGCTGTCAACGGAAGTAGATTGTTGCAAGACTCGTTCACACATTTCAATGCGACCGCCATCGCCAAGGAACAAGTCTCCCGAAAAGATATTCTTGTCGTTCTAGGAGAATTGTCATCATTTCTTTCTCTCCTGAGAATGGCGTTCGGTTTGACGCAAGCTGTCTCTCACTTGGAGCAGAGAAGTACAGCAAGAGTGAAGTATGTATCCCATTTTATCGCATCGTGTCTCGAAGTTTTCATTTGAAGGCTTTCAGCTAGTATTGAAAAGATAAACAGAGTAGTGGTTGTTGCGATTTTTACGAAACAAAACGAACAGCAGAGGGACTAGTATCTTTCGCCAAGAAACATCAACAAGGCAACCGATAATTCAGTTAAACATAACTGTAAACTGATGTTTAGCGAGAGCCGCATTCAGCGAGATGCTGTATTTGTTTTTACCTTAGTAATAAAGATTTTCAGTTTATTCATTCAGTGTTACTAATGTCGTTTTATTGATCTCTGCCATCGATATCAAAGAATCTGACTAGTTTCATAACAAATGTTCTTTGTTTTAAAATTCGCTGCTGTTTAGAGATATAATTCGCTGCTGAACTCAAATACCTATCACTTCTTTGTATCGAAACGACCGGATACCCTTCTGGAACTAAATTAAATTATAAAATACTCGTTTGATTATAAACGGTTTTATTTATATCTTTATTCTAAAGAATGAAATTGAAGATATTTCTCTTAATTTCCCGAGTTTTTTATGCAGAAAATCGGTGACAAATGCGTACTGAGAATATACCACCTGAAATGAAAGGATTCAAGCATGCCGCGGCATATTTTGGTACATGACAACCTCGTGTTCTGAATGTTCATTCAGTTTCAGCTGAGACAGAGGAACCATGTACAATAACGGAACCTTCAAGTTAGCAATCCTGTAAATTTGAGCGCTGTGCCTAGAAGATATATCGTAGCCTGTGATTTTCTTACTAGTATTTTTGCCAACGTTTGCGCGACGTTTTGCGAATTGCCGTTATGGGAAATTTGCATACCGAGGATCGTGCAAGCAGAAGAAATTTTGATTAGCTGTTTCGTTGAATGTCAATCAATCAAAAAAGTGGGCGGTAGACGTTCCGTAGAAGAATTCTATCAGGCTCTATTTTTCGTTTCGCCCTTCCCGCCTGAATGTTTCACCGAGCGAAACGAAAATAGAGCCTGATCGCAGGTTATACAGGTTGGAAATTAGTAAACTTCACTTGTACACTTGTATGTAAATATCATACAACATTACTAGTAAATCTTGCTTCTAAAAGCCAACATTAAACTGAACGTTCTGGATCTGTTGTAGTCCGATTTCAAAAGAAGCCGTCTCCCAACATACAGAGCAAAAAGCAAATTGAAAGCATTATCGTCTTCTAGAAAGAAGAACAATAAAACAATATAAAAGGCCTTACTTACGTACCTTTATCGCTAATAACAGGGCGCTCTCTTTGTATTCCATTAAAGCCTTTGCTGTCAACATCCCTTGGACCTCGTGATAGTCTTCATATTCTATCGCCTCAAATAATAATGTTGTATCTCCACTGGTACTCGAAGCCTCTGTGCATATTAAAATATTAAAAACAAAGCTTTATAAACGATTTATGTCTAAAGCTGACTCATCTTCGAGGCTCAAGTTTTGCGGTTAGATGAAATACATAGTAGAAACTCTTAAGGCAAGGATTTTTCATTTTCATTCTTAAATAAAATATCATCGGTACCCCGTGTTATTCAACATACGACATAACTCAGGTCGTAACTGTGCGAGCAAAGTCATATCCCTACAATGCACGTGGTACAAGAGGTAGCTTTTGTCGCGTAATAATAATTTTAAACAGGTTTTACTAAGACGTGGACTAAATCCGCATTAATTTTAATACTTATACTACTGTTAATTGATCGCAGCTGCATCGAGAGGAACACATGTACACGGGTGTTTTTCCCGGGAAAAAGTGTTCGTACCACCGCAAAAACCATGGTTGTGAACAGAAAAAAAGGCACTAGCTCTGCTATATTGGGCGTCGGAACCGGTGCCAAATGCTGCAAATTCAAGCGATGTGCTGACCGAGTTCGCAGCAGAACACCGTGACAAAGAAGAAGTCGAAGGCAAATTTCGTAGCTTGAACTATTCGCCTTCCACCAAGGAGACAATTGAGTATTCTTTTGAGCTGTTTCTTTCCTTCCTGAAGTACAAAACCTCAATCAGTACTCTCGAACAATCATTTTGCTAAATAAGCTTAAGCTTTTAAAGAAACCTCTTTCAAGAGCGACCATGGTCGCGAAATCAATTCCCGCCAAGAAAACGCTACCCTCCCCTCCCCCAGAGTGTCTGTACGGGCGGACGGGCGGGTGTGCGCTGACGTCAGGACCAAAATTTCTCGGATCAATAGGTTACCAAATTTGCTTACCCTTGGTGCGCCGCTCTAAGGCGTTCGGCCGCAAAGGAGCTCCGCTATTATGGAAAATAAGCGAAAATGAAAACAATGTTTGCCATTCGTTCACCGATTGATACATATATGCTTACCGGTATCTGAATCACCGCTTTCCTCTTCGCCATCTGAATCATCACTTTCTTGTCCACAATCTGCATCACCACTTTCTCTTCCAGGTACTAGATCTCTCAGTTCAATGATCATTACTTCATTACCTTCTTCCCCATTAATTTCAGGACCGCTATATTCTCTTTCACCACTCTCAGAATCATCATATTCCCCTCCGTCACCTGGGACAAGTGATACAAATTCACCTTCTTCTTGAGGGCCACTGTATTAAAAAAAGGCAAAAGGAAGAAAAAACATTCTACCTGTCTTATCTTTTTCAAAGTAAAACTGTTTCAAGTGCATTTCGAATTAAATCACTAAAAGCACTTTGCACTCAGCAGAAACAAACAAACCCCCCAAAAATAAAAATGAATAATTAAATAAATTTATGACTGAATGAGTGGATCAGTGAATGAATGAATGAATGAACGAATGAACGAATGAATGAATGAATGAATGACTGAATGAATGAATGAGTGAGTGAATGAGTGAGTGAGTGAGTGAGTGAGTGAGTGAGTGAATGAATGAATGAATGAATGAATGAATGAACGAATGAATGAATGTAAGCAATGTCAGGAAGGTGAGCAATGCGAACATCACCCATATTATTGATTCACTGCTTCGTTTGTTCATCCATCTAAGGGTAAGGTAGGTGGAATAAATCAAAATTTATCGCTTATTTTATAAAAGTATGCTTTGAGTACTTTTAGTTGTTTTACCATTTTCAATTTATTTTCACTTACTCGTCACTCTCCCTATTTGTTTCGTCTCCTATGGCGCCAGAAGGTATTGCTGAGAAGAATGAACAAGCATAAAATAATAATAAGCAATTTCTGATTCGTCTAAAACAGTCATTTACTCACAAATTCACTCACTCGTTAGTTCGTTCGTTATTTCGTTTATTCGACCATTGGCAATTAATTGTTCATTCGGTCAATTCGTTCACTACGCGGTCATTGGTTCACCCGTTCATTCTGTCTTGGTGTCATTGAGTAATTCGGACATTTGTTCACCCCATATTGTTTTCTTTTTGCCTCTTAACTCTCTCCGTTACTTTCTGTCATGTACTTACCGGTGTCTTCGCCATCTCTTATTCTTAGGATTACTTGATCTTCTTTGCCATCCGCCATATCTAATCTGGACATAGTGTGTCAACAATAATGTTAGTAAAGACGTTCATCGATACCTTATTTTCAGTTTTTAAAATGTACACCATTTTAGTATTTTAGTATTCGGCTGAATCAATTAAAGTAATTTTCTAGGATGGTAGAAAGATCCATGTTGAATGCAGTTGCCCTGCGTAAACCACCACAATATTGAAATGACCAAGCATGTAATTATCCCTAAAATCATTGTTTTATAGACAGGGACATCCCATATCTCTATAATTATTTTGCACGTTATCCGTTATCCCTTAAACCCCTAACAGTTCTGTTCTCATTGATTGACAATACACTGTGTCTTCAAATTACAAATCAAATTTTTTTAAACACTCAAGTCCATTCTCTCGCTTGACAGACGACGATGATGATGAATCTTATATCATAGAGGGAAAATTACTGACTGCTGATTGGTTGAAACAGAGAGTAATTTTTCTTAACGTTCTTTCTAACTAGGGCCAAATTACTGACTCTTGATTGGCCAAGCACCATGCATTGCTTGCATTGCTTGCATTAGATTGGCTGAGCGCGAGAGCGCGCCATTCGCATTTTACAAGCGTCTTGAACGGATTCTGAGTTGTTCAACACAAGAATCGCTTCGGAGTTTGACTTTTAATGGTAAAAGTGGTATGTAAATGGAGTGTTAGCTTGAAGAGAAATTCCAAAAGGTGAACGTGAATGTTTTACGAGAAACAGCAAATGGTTATTTGTTTTAAACTACTGAAAACCGTGGAGTGACTAGTGAATCATGGCGGCGAACCTTATCTAGTTAAGTTTAATTACTTCGCTTCACTACGGCTTCATGTAATCTGAAGAAAAGAGGAATTCACTCAGAGACAAAGTCAAATTCAGTAGGATACTTCACTGTGCATGCAAATTTGTTTGGACTTATCGTGATGTGTCATAATTTTTTTTCTAGCGAGGGTAAGCTTCGCAACTCAGCTGAATAAAGTTTACTTAGTTTGAGTCTTAAGTGTGTTTTTTAGATGAACTAGAATTGTATTTATCTCTTAAGATAAACGTAATAGTCTTTCTTGTTCTGCACGCTGAGCAACAGTTAAACTGCTTGTGTGGTGAATTGTTTACGAGAGGTACTTTTGTTCCGAGGGCCGGCTGATTGTGTTTCGGCGTGGATGGAAAGTTTTCCGAAAATTTTGCCCTCTGTGTTGTAAACAAGTAATCGGATTGAGTCCTGGTAGAAATAAGGATAACGTTTCACTTGTATTTTGAAAGTTTTCACAAATTGCCCTCGTTGCACAATTTTTTGAAAAACTTTGGAAGCACCGTATTTTCTTCATTAAAAACCGGAGGCGTTTATTTAAAACTAGAGCTCGTAGACCCGGCGTTTGATTTGAAACCGCGGCGTTCTGATTCGAGGCCTGGCGTTTAATTGAGGAAATACGGTACGTGTAAAAACTTGTTCGTAGTTCTACTCGGCCTCATGCATTACATATACAAATAACAGGAATGAAAAGTAGGAATCAAAAACATTATTCAGAAACATTTTAATTAAAATTACAAATATATTCAAAGTAACTTGGAAACCACAAAAATACTGGAAATAAGACTTGTCGATATTTCGTCTTTATTAGTAAAAGACTTCGTCAGGGCAACTGATCTAGCGGATAGGGCCGTTGCAATGTATACGCTTGTTGGTAACGTAAGACGCTCAACAGTAAAAATACGCAAGCACATGTGGGCGCATACAACCGTTACAATATTCGCACTAAATAAAATAAACGTAATTTGGATGTATACATGTATTAGCAAACAGTTTTCGTTTTTTTCTCCTAGTCACAAACGTGGAGGAAGCTATGGCAGTTTTTGTGCATTCAATGAATTTTTATTCTGACTTACCTTATCATAGGAAATTAAGGCTCCATGAAATAAACGCAAATTGTAAAAATTCGCGTTAATTTAAGTCGCGTTAATTTCTGTGAGCGTTAATTTCCGCGTTGTTAATTAAGTGGAGCGTTAATTTCCGCGGCCTTAATTTCCATCATTTTAATCCCATATTCTGGATACAGTCCAGTCATTCTTGACATCCACAAAACATTAGCTTTCCTACATTTAGGCAGAATTTAACGCACATTGTCAGTATAGAAATTGCCTCACACACACCTGTTTTGACCTGTTTTGTTCGTGATTTTTATATTCAGTCAGAAATAAATTTGTTCCAGTTGTGAGCACAAGGCGTTGCTTTGTGCTAATCGCGTTAAGATGGAATCCACCAGGAAATTGAGTAATTAGTGGACAAAAACCTTGTACCAGAATAATTTAAAGTATATCGCATTCTTTTTTACACTTCTTAAGAGATATAGATATAATTTGTTATCTGTAATAACCCCAAAGACTATTTCTTATGGGAGCCCGTGAAATTTAATTTCAAATTTAACAGGAATTGTGTAAACACAGGTAAAATAGGTAAATTTTTATGCGTAAGATTTCATTTTGTGAAATTTGAAATTCATTTTCTCGGGCTCCCATAAGAAATTGTCTTTGGGGTTGTTACAGATAACAAATTACATCCATGGCTCTCAAAAAATGTAAAAAAGAATGCGATATGCTTTAAATTATTCTGGTACAAGGTTTTTGTCCACTGAAAATTGAAATTACTCAATTTCCTAATGGATTCCGTCTTAATTTCCCTCATTTTGAAACTTTACTCCTTCTTTCGCGTTAATTTCCTTTATTGGGGAGTAATTTTCCCTTCAATTCGCATTAATTTAAGTCGCGTTAATTTCAAATACCTTAATTAACACAAGCGTTAATTTCCTATAATGTATTTCATCACTACATTTCATCACTATTTTCAAACGGTCTATCCACCAAAGGTCTTTCGGTTGATAGTTGTCCCACGGAAATTTAATGGAACAGCAGATTCCCAAGGGGAAATTAATAGACGGATAGTCCCGAGACAAAAACATTTTGTTCCTGAACAATGAAAGCAATAATTTTTTTTCCGCCAAAACTACCATTTCGACTTTCAGCGCACCAAGTTTGAGTTTTTAGGTGAACAGATGATAATAGAGAAGAAAAATAATACAGAAAAGGAGGCAAAATGAATAGAAAGAAAACTAGACAAAACATAAGGAGAAAGTATAAGATGTCCAACTTAATGCAAAAGAAGTTTACTTATGTGTGTAGTCCAAAAAATTCATAACTCGTATTGGCTAAAAACACTGCTGACAGAATTCATATGAGCAGTGGACTTAACTAGATATTTCTTAAAAACATAAACAAAAATGTAATTTCCTGTAAACAGTGGGCCTGATTGTAGCATAAATGAGTGGTTTCTTGTGGATGAATCCAGGCAATTATCTGTTATCTGTGCGAAAATTACCCACGATTAAATCTTTTAGGAACTCTCTTTGGAAGAGAATTTTTAAAGAACAGCAGCTTTTAAATCATTTTATTCTGTAATTTAGTTACACTTTTTACCCTTTTTACCCTTTTAATATTTTATCTCGTATTCCTTGTATTTTTATTCGTTATATCGTCTCATTGTTTATCCATAGTTGTAATATTCGTATTCTAGTACATTTTTATATTTTATTGTAAATAATTTTAGAGGGCCACTGGTTTGTTAGTATTTTTCATGCTATTTTAGTGCTACCCTCGTTAAATAAAGACTTTACTTACTTTCTTACTTACTTACTTACTAATTCATCCGGGTGTTTTGTCGGAGGGACACTTTTTAGTTCCTGACACTTTCAGCTTTCCTCCACGGAGGAGCACTATTTCGTCACGTATTTAATTTCATCCAATCAGAATCGGAGAAACATTAAAACTTGAAATTGTATTAAGATTTTAAAATGTTAGGTTGGCCACCCTTTATTTAATTAGTATGTAGGAATTTGGCATGTGTTCAAATTCTGTCCTCAGTCATTAAAATGGCGACTTTTCCCAATATTGCAGACAGGAAACTGTGGTTTAACATCCATTTTTGAATATCAACACTTCCATGATCATTTCTTGCAGAACAAAGGGATAGCTTATCCCCTCTAGGAGAAGAAATACTTGATGCAATCATGAACAACACATGATTTTCACGTTTCACGTTTTTGCCTGACTATGTTTCATTTTTGCAATTAAGAATTTAAGATAGATATCATGGTAGGATTTAATTTTTGTATGGCAGAAATTCCCCCGTTTCAAAGGCATTTGCTCCATAAATGCAAGCAGCAAATTTGTAAAAAAAAAAAAAAGGAAAACCATTGCCCATTTAATTGTCAATGAATTTAGTAACTTCCACATTTACAGTTAAGTCAACCTAACTGAAGTAAAAGACGCATGAATTAAATCGTTGCTTGTCTAAGAGGTCCATCTTAGATCAATTACTTGTCTTTATTGAAAATAAATACAAGGAAAGAACTTCAAAAAAGAGAGACATTTGATAGCTTACCATTAGTGAACAATTTTGGAGCGTTTCCGCTTCGAGTTCCTCAGGCATAAAATAAGTATAATACCTCAACTCTTTCACTTGCAGCAAATCGACCTTCTTCCCGAAAAGAAAGTATAATTGGTAAAAAAAAAAAGAAACTCTAAATGGTTTAATACTTGCTTAAAAAATTTTCTTGGACTTCTACGTCAAGTTACCAAATAAGGAAAAGGGAACAAACACAATATCAGCGATAATTTCACACTGTACGTTTCCCTTTTACATCCGGTGTTGTCCCGGTGTAATTGGTTCCAACATCCACTTTGACGAAATTAATGAAAGAGCTTCATTCCTAGGGAATTAATATTATACAACAGGCAGGTAAAAAAAAAAAAAAAAAAGAACGTCAAATGACTGACTGACTGGTTGGGTTTCTATTGTAAATATTCTACGGACATTTCCAAGAAACATTTAAGGACTTTTAATTGGTGTACTAGTAGTTTTGTTTTATTTTTGTTTGCTCGTTGCTTGTTTTAAATGTTTTAAACTCATATTTCAGCATCGTGAAGCGTTTTGAACTGCTTTTTCTCTCTCAGGCTCGACGGGTCGATGCCAAGCCCGACCAGCGATCCATGTCACAAATTCATTCTGTAGCCTCGTGTGCAAACGTAGACAAGAAAGCAGGGGAGTGTTTCTCGTGTTTTGCTCATACTGAATCGTACTTGATTGCATTGTCCAACAAAAGTTAACACATTCTTATTAATTATAAGTGGCAGCCATATTGATTAGCCGTTCTCCAAGTTATTTTTTCTTATCCAAATGTATTGTTCTTGTGCATACAGCTTTACGAAGATCATTGTCTCATATCAAAAAATAAATTAGCATTCAATGCTAATACCGTATTTACTCGAATAAGCACCGCCCCCGAATAAGCGCGGCCCTCGAATAAGCGCCGCATTTGGGACAAAAAAAATTAATAACCGCCGCGGTCCCGAGGCGGCGTTTATTTGAGGAATTCCGTAAAACTAACAAACCACTACAAAGCAACTCTAAAACAGCATTGGAAATTTCCTTTCATCAAAAGCGGTGTCCTTCAGTTCATTGTGATTATATTTTGCCGCTCGCCCATTCAGTTCTCTATCCAGAATTCTTGCAATACGTGGTTTTGTTGTGAAGGCCGTGAACTTAGTCGGCACAACAAGCCCAACTTCTCTCTTCCTTTTTCCAGTTACTTGTGCAAGTAGTCTGTTTTCAGCGTTTGCTTCGAGAAAGTTCTGTAACAAGCGTGACAGTTCTATCGGAACATTCCAATTTTTAAATAAGTGCCGCTCTCAAATAAGCGCCACCCTTGAATAAGCGCCGCATTTGAGGCTCGAAAAATTTAATAAGCGTCGCGGCACTTATTCGAGTAAATACGGTAGGGCCTTTTCTGCCATATAATTCATGGGAGGGGTTACCAAAAATACGCTCCTGTAATGCCCTTATGTATCCTTGATGGTAAGGGGACTATACAGGAGACTATGGGCCGGTTACTTAAACAAAGTTTGGACGAGCTTTATCAAAATCACGGTCTAAATCGATGTCAATCTGCATACCCAAATATGTAAGCCTTTTTTACCATAATAAATGTCAAGCAGGCATGTAGCACAGACTACTACCACATTTATTTCTTATTATGAAATAACTGAGATACTACGAGCGCTCTGATTGGCTGAGAGGTGTGTTAATTCATGATAACCTACTTGTAAACAGATGTAGAGGTTTATTTGTTGCTTTAAACCACGGTCTAAGTTACACTTCGTTCAAATAATCGGCCTTATATGTTTGGTAATCCTACCATGAATTACATACCCCTTTTCGTCTCTTTAGAATATCTTTGTTTGCAAGTCTTTTCAGTGAACTTGCTTTGAATACTGTACTAACCACTGGCAAAGCATACATCTTATACTGCGCGTTTTCCAAAAAAGCTATGTCTGTATGCTTTATTTACAATTCCCTGACGAAACAGCAGCTGGATAAAATAATTAGAAAATTTCCGCAGTTCAGTAATTAAAATAAAATATATTAAGGAAGTCATCAATGATTTGGGCTGATATTAATACGTGCTGTTGCTCTTTTCGTATTTCTAAGTTCATTTTTGTTGTCTAGCTCGGCTGTTCAGTCCAGACCACGTCTCAACTTGTATGATTATACAAAAGTTTGTCCATCCTTTATTCGTCACCGCTGAAACAAAATTTTCTGGTAGTCGAATCTAAACGGAAAACTGCACAATTGTGGGGTGTTTCACTTATTTCTCATCGTACTTGCGGTTTTCAGGTGGGTTCATTCTGAAAGTCATCTGCTGAAGGGTTACGAATTAACTGAGTTGTTGTGTCCCTTTTTTTTTAGCAAATTGACGAACTGCGTACGTTTATGTTTTGCCAAGTCAGAATCGACGCTAAGATAGTTAAGTCAACATGTTTTGGCGAAATAGTTGGTGTACGTTGGGATCTTGATATAATCTTTTTAGCATTGTTAGCATTGTTAAAATCTAACATCAAGTGACACGCCAGTCAGGCACGCCCTCGTTATCGTTTAAATATATATTCTGTATACATTAAATATTGTCAAACGCAGGAAGCAAACGCTCAGAGCTGTGAAATATTCTGAAACTCGCTCTATCAAGACGCTGTGATCACTCCGAAGCACATTTACCTTACGAGTGTACATCACAAATTGTTGATTTATGTAAAGTTTATTCATGACCGTTGATGCATTAGTGCAGTGTTTCACGTACCTCGTTAAGCTAAAGCTTCCCGCGTAGCTGCCTGGAAATCCGGAAGTTCATACTCCTATAAAAGACAAATGAAAAGTTTCCCCCCTGTCATTTTCATTGCGTCACAAATCAGATTCAAAGTAATTGCTAGATTTTAGGCAGCTGCTCACGTTTTCTCTTCTCCAAGACAAACCGCCGGGACAACAATGACCGATTAATTTGCATGTCATATCAATTTTAAATCTATTTAATTTCAGTTCTCTCCAGATTAGGTTTTTGTATACTGTAATTGTTAACTATGTGTAAACCGCCCTAAGGAAATGATTATACACTAAGCTTTAATTAAGATGATTCCATCAAAATAGAAGGGATATTTAAAATTTTCTAAGACTTGGTCCAGCTGGTAAATATGTTTGGAACATTTCAAAAATGTAATAAAAAATAGGGGTCACCGAATTTGCACAACGTGGATAGCCATTGATAGCAAGTATGCGACCCATAAGGTATTTCTTTGAATGCTAGTAATCGGAAATGAGAACCATAATTGCTTTAAAAAGTCATTGTTTGTACTGAAATATTGGAGCAGTTCAACAAAATAGACCTTTATATTTCATGGTATAAAATTTTAGTTGAACACTTATTAAGGATATGCCATTTGAAGTTATGTATTAAGAAATGGGGACCACTGAGCTCGTTTAGGAAAAAACGAGCTGTTATTTCTCTGGTTTGCTGCCCTCTCTTTAAGGTGATTCCCTTCAATTGCATGGCGCATGCTTTCTGCGCATCATTTCTTGCGTGATTAGCGCGGGCACGAGCGCGCGCACCTTCGGAACTTGATAGGTTTTCTATGAAAGCTTAGCAGTTCAGAGAAATAACTGGTCGTTTTCTCCTAAAAGAGCTCGGTTACCCCCATTTTTTAATACATAAATTCAAACCGCACACGGTCGAGTGAGTTGAGATATTGTTATTTAAATGCCAATAAGAACACGTCTTAAGGTGGCTCACTATAGTTTTATGACCGCGCGCGCGCTGATGTCGTGAGCTGTAGTAATCTTCGCGCGCTCACATAAAATCGTAGGTTTTTCCTGATATTCATGACGTCAGCATAGCCAAAAAAACCAAAGTTAACAGTAAATTTTCTCGCGTTTCCTTCCGTGAATTTTTTTTAAATGTTGCACAATTTGAGATACTAACGCTATCTTTCACGTATTATTTTTTTTTGGAAAAATTCTGTCAGAGCAATCCAGTTTAATGGTTAAAAATAAGAAATCACGTGATATCGGTGAATCCGTCTGAACGATCCCATATTTTTCCCTGCAAAATGTTAGTCGAAATCATTTTCATAAAATAGGAAAGTTTAAAAAAATGTCACCAAGGGAAAATCAAAATATTTAAGAAAAAAGACAATGGCAAATATATGTCATTCTTGAGAAGTTTTGTTGCCATGACAACGGCCTATGCCTAAGAAGCAAAACCTGATAAATAAGGGTAATTATGTTGGTAACCTTACTAGTAAAATTCAGCGTTTCTCAGGAAAACTTTGCAGGCCATATAGTTGCTATCAATGGCTATCCATGTTGTGTCAAAACTAGCTCGGTGACCCCTATTTTTTATTGCAGTTTTGAAATGTCCTAGACATAATTACCAATTGAATCAAGTCAAATTTTAAATGTCCCTTCTAATTCGATGGAATCACCTTAATGAATAATTAGGCTGATCGAAACTACGCATTGTTGATTGAAATTCTGCTCTCAATCAAAGCGCTTTTTAATTTGACATTTCAGAATATGCGACCTTTCTCAAGATTACAAACGGGATGTTACAGTTTAAGGTCCTCTATAATGACACGACACTAACGTTTACCTTTCTTTAGTGTTCCTTTTTATTTGTTTATTTTTTAATAACAATTTTATCTCGTAAACAGTGAACTAAGAGGCACTACAATTAAGGGTGTTGTTTGTTACAGGTCAATACAGAATAGCAAACAGGCAACTAAAATAAGAAAAATACAAAATATTGCAAATAGCGGAAGGTAAGTGGTTAACTTCTGTAAAATTCAAGGATAAAATTTCAATTCTCGTCCTTTTACTTGCTCGTAATAGCTTTTAACGTCTTAAGAAAAGTACAAAGAAGGGTGTTGATTTCCTCTTAACTGGACGAAATGATTTAAAGAATTGGTCGAGATATAATTTTTGCGATTAAAAAATTAAGAATGCTTGTTTATGATGCAATTGAATTGTCTCCCGTTCAGTAAGGCTTTGGCATCTAATTGAATGAAAATTAACAATTCTTCACAGATGATTTTCGCGAATGCCATTGAAGCTTTGATGGTTAAACTAAACTCACTTTCATAATAGTACCGCAAACTGAGACAAAGTGGGTAACATGGAAGTGATATTCGTTCACTAGTTAAAGTTTCTATATTAGGATTAGGTATTAGATATCTGTGGGGTTGATATTCTTGGCTTCAAGATTAAGATCTTATTTTAATTTCGAGTAATATGGAAAGCAATTCAAAATATTCCGTAGACTATCTGAGGGGCGTATTGTTACTTGGGCATGAAGAGAAAATGTGGGGTAACACAGAAAATAGTAGCAAGGATGAGTTAATGACTCACTTAGTGTGCTTAGTACGTTTTTAGTACACTAATACTGTGAATACTAATTATTTGCAAAACTAATTAGGACAGAATTATCATATCTATTCTACAATAATTTACCTGGCTACCTTAGAATATGAAAACAAAGAGGCTACCAAGAACTGAGAATTCTGCCCTCAGATTTTACTATGTAATTATCTGTACACGTTATTCCAATCACCAACTTGAATACAGTCCTGTAACGGATATATTTAGTTTTAATAAAAGCAGGATATTGACCGAAGCAAGGAATAACATTTAGGTTTGATTTATTTAGCGAATCTCTCTGTATGTAACGAGGATTTACGGTAATGAATATACTGCGACATATCGTATGGCAGGTAAAAGACAGGCCGATATTTGAAAAGTATACATATTCTTTCTAAACCTACAGAGTGACATCGCTGTTCTTGATTCGATTTGTTGTCAAACACATATGGGTTTTTTCCTTAGTTTAATATTCCGCATGTCAGTTCAGCTGCGTCTAATTAAATCGATCTCCTTTCTAACCTACAAAGGATATTTATTTTGTTTTGCTCACCTGCCACTTTCCCCACTTGTCACGTACCTTGAGTCGTCGAAAACTTCAGCTGTTAGAGAAATGGCGAGGAAGAAAAGTAAGGCTGACACAAATTATCGTGGGGTGTTGGCGGGTAGGGGGCTATTTTGGGTCGAAGTGTTGCCCTGCAAAAACTGTTGAGTCGAAGTGTTTACTAGGCCTCCGCGGACGAACATGTCCATTCAACACGGTTCAACGTTATTGAATTCAACACATCACACATGTTTGGCCACAATATTGAACGATGTTGGTTGATGATGGATGACATTAAATGCTGTTGAACGAAGTTTATTTTGCCATCAATCATTCGATCCAACATCTTTCAGCATTTATTTTGTTCTCAGATGTGAACGGCAGCGATGGGCACGGTAGGAGTGTTCAGTTCAGTATTACCGTTGTAAATTAACCCAGCCGGGTATCTAAATAATAACAAGCTAGGAAAGACGATATTTACAAGTGGCTTTATTTTACATTCAATGTTGGTTGTTCGGGTGATGCGGTAAATTCAAAGAGATTGAACAACAGTGTAAACCAAAAGTTATAGGAAGTGTAACACCCAATGTAAAAAGCTGAGCCTTTTAATTCTACCAAATCATTACGTACATCCGGGTTACCATGAGATGCGCACGCACTGCCGCAGGTCAGTGCACCAAGCGATTCAGACGTGTTGTTCGTCGTTCTTGCGTTTTTCAGTTATTCGACCGTTGTTGACTAGGTAAGTTACCTGTTCTTTGTTGTTTTGTATTCTCTTTGCAGTGGACGTGTCCACCATTTGTTTAGGTCTTTCGACCTGAATTTTTTCGGGTTTTGTGACGTGTCACATTGCTCGATTCGACAAACTTGTCGAACGTACAGACTGCAGGACGTGTCCTCAGTCTAAACTGCAAGGTATAACGCGATTTATACCTATTCTTCTTTATAAATCTATTATTTATTTCCGTTACAACGAGTTTGTAAGCGGAGTAAAGTCGTATATTTAAGTCGGCTTCAAACCACGTGGTGGACGTGTCCGCCATTTTGATTTTTAGAGAATCTTTTCTTACATCGCCTCGTTCTGTATTACAGGCGATGGGTGATGAGGCCAAGGATAAGCCAGGCCATTCTGCTCTACCAGGGACGGCAGATCTGAAGGCCATGTTTTCCGAACTTCTTAACGACGCCAAAAAAGATATTTTGGCTCAAGTCAAAGAATCCATTGACCAAGTTTATATGGATTTTGACAGTGTTGAAGTGGAGGCTGAGGATCCTCAGTCCGGTGCTGGGGCTAACCCAGAAGACAGCCAAGATGCTGCCGTTGCAGGGAAAATCGAGGAGTTCATTCAGCCTAAGAATCTTGATGAAGACAAGGGAAACAGTGACTCATTTAAGTCTCTTGCTGAGGAGTTCAGTGTCATTGAGACAACATCCCCTGCCATCAACGCTAACTTGGCGGGGATAGTCAAAAGTCTTATCAATGAAAAGCTTTCGAAGGAGAAGCTAAGCGAGGTACAGGCCAAATACCTCAGGCCGGAAAATTGCACTGATCTGGTGGCTCCCAAAATTAACAAGCAGATTTGGCAGCAGTTACGTCAGGAAACAAGGAACTCTGACTCTGCTTTTCAGAAGACACAGTCCCAACTTATTTCGGGCCTTTATGCGATTCTCCAGCTGTGTAATGATTCAAGTGGGGAACAAAAGAATATTTTAACTCATGCAGCGGTCCTTTTGTTGTCAGCAAACAGAGATCTCAACCTGAAACGTAGAGATCTTATTCGTCTTGACCTAAACAAGCAATATGCTTCATTGTGTAACCCCTCCACCACCATTTCAACCTTTCTGTTTGGTGATGACCTAAACAAGGAAGTGGAAGAACTGACTAGATCAAACAAGCTCAGTAATAAGGTGACTCCCAAGCAGCGCGTGGAACCAGACAAGGTCCCAGGGGGTAGAAGTATGCGAGGTCGTGGCCGTTTTACCCATAATTCTGGTAGGGGAAGAGACTCCAAGTCCACTAGTTCTTTTTTAGTGCGAGGCCGGGGCCAAGCGAGGCCCCATCAACACCCCAAGCCATCGTCAACCAAGACCCAGTAGGATCATCTGAGGGGGTAAGTCAAAGTTTTATTGCCTCTATTATTGCAAATCAGACACCCTTTAAGGCGGGGGGTTTGCAAGATTTTCTCTATATGTGGGAGAAAATCACTTCTGATCCATTTATCTTGGATGCAGTTACTCACTGTCATATTGAATTTAACTTTGTTCCTGAGCCTCATTTTAGTGCTACCAGACCGCATTCCCCATTTACTGAAATTGAACAAGCTATAATTGACAATGAGATAGAGAAGCTCCTTCAGAAAGGAATAATTAGGCGTTCTTCATTTGAAGATGGCCAGGTGATATCACCTATTTTCACACGGCCCAAGAAAGATGGGTCACATAGGGTTATTTTTAACCTTAAGAGATTGAATGAGTCAGTGTCTTATCACCATTTTAAGATGGACACATTGGAAACAGCCATCAAACTTATTAGGCCTTCTTGCTATATGACATCTATTGATCTTAAGGATGCCTATTATTCTATCCCTGTTGCATTAGAACACCAGAAATTTTTGAAATTTATTTGGAGAGACCAGTTGTATGCTTTCTCTTGTTTACCTATGGGCTTGTCTAGTAGTCCTAGGATTTTCACCAAAGTCATGAAACCTGTCTTTGCTTATCTAAGAAGTCAGTTTGGCCACACTTGTCTAGGCTATATTGACGATTCTTTCTATCTTGAAGACAGTTATACGGAATGTGAGTTAGCCACTTTACGTGCTGTGCAGCTCATTATCAGCTTAGGTTTTAAAGTTCATCCTGAAAAATCGGTTATCATACCTACGCAGACTTTAGAGTTTCTAGGTTTTGTTTTGGATTCTATTCGTATGATAGTTACCTTGACATCTAAGAAAGTTGATAAAATCTTGCAGTTGTGTGAAAAGTTTTCTCACCCCAATAAGCAGTTCAGTATTCGTGAGGTTGCATCTTTTCTTGGGACCCTAGTCTCAAGTTTCCCGGGCATACAGTTTGGCCCTCTTCATTATCGCCAGATTGAGGTTGATAAAGAGAGAAATTTAAAATTGAATCAGGGAAATTTTGATGCTCTTATGTCACTGTCTAGTGATAGTTTGGGTGAGGTTTGTTGGTGGTTCTCTAATATTCAGTCAGCTTCTAAGAAAATCCACCAACCCAGCCCAGATGTAGTAATTTATACTGATGCATCTAAAACAGGCTGGGGGGCACAAATTGAACAAGGTATTAACACCTGTGGCATATGGTCTAAATCAGAATCGACCAGGCATATTAATTACTTAGAGCTTTTAGCTGTTGATCTTGCTTTGTCATCTTTGTTTAACAACAGAAGTGACATTCATATTAGGGTCATGTCTGATAATACTACTGCTGTTTCTTATATCAATGCCATGGCGGGGTGCAAGTCGTTAGAATGCAACGCCCTTACTCAGAAGGTTTGGAATTGGGCTATTGTTAGAAACATTTGGTTATCAGCAGCCCATATTCCAGGCTCTAGCAATGTTGATGCTGATCAACTCTCCCGAGATTTGAAATTAGACCTTGAATGGATGCTATCGGGTCGTGTATTTAAGAGGATTGTTACTCTGTTTGGGCAACCAGACATAGATCTTTTTGCTAGTAGACTTAATGCACAAGTGGAGACCTATGTCTCGTGGAAACCGCATCCAATGGCAAAGTTTGTGGATGCTTTCACTGTTGACTGGTCACAGTTTTTCTTTTATGCATTTCCCCCTTTTTTGTCTTATTTCCAGATGTGTGCAGAAAATCATTCTAGACCGGGCAACAGGAATTCTAATAATCCCGAAGTGGACAACTCAGCCTTACTTAACAGTTGTGCTGGGCCTTCTGATAGACACACCACGGGTTCTGAGGGCTTCTGCTCAGAAGCTGGTTCATCCAACTCTGGCCGGTCCTCATCCACTCCATCACCGACTGGAGTTGCTGGTATGCAAATTATCAGGCAGTCCTTGCAAAAATCAGAGTTTTCGCCAGACATTGTCGAGATTATCATGCATTCCTGGAGAGATAGCACACACAAACAATACAAAGTGTATATCAACAAGTGGCTACAATTTTGTAGTGAAGGATCACATGATCCCTTGTGTCCCGCTGTGAGGCCCGTGCTGTTGTTCCTGCATAGTCTCTTCGAGAAAGGCTTAAGTTATTCGGCTCTGAATACAGCCCGCTCAGCAGTCTCCAACATAGACATGAATAGCGATGGTGATCCAGACCACACACCAGTGGGGAAGCATTTCCTTGTGTGCAGATATCTTAAAGGGGTGTTTAATAAACTCAAGCCTGTCCCGAAGTACAATAAC
The DNA here is from genome assembly GCA_964017195.1 of Siderastrea radians. Taxonomy (NCBI): domain Eukaryota; kingdom Metazoa; phylum Cnidaria; class Anthozoa; order Scleractinia; family Rhizangiidae; genus Siderastrea; species Siderastrea radians. The sequence goes on from OZ024899.1 coordinate 24,729,773, forward strand.
ATTTGGTCCGTGGACACTGTTCTTGATTATCTGAGTTTATATTGGCCTTTGGATCAGATTACTTTGAAGGAACTCACGTTGAAATTAGTCATGTTAATTGCATTGACTACAGGTCAAAGGTGTCAAACTTTGACATTTTTGGACATGTCAGAGAGGTACATGCAGAGGAATGGAGAGTGCTTCAATTTTGCCTTAACGGATCATCTTAAGCAGGACAGACCTGGAAAGGTTTTTGGGAATGTCCGTCTGTTCAAGTATCCTGTCAAGGAACTGTGCGTGTATGAAACATTAGATTACTACCTTAAGGCTAATGAGAATTTAAGAAATTCAACTAGATTGCTTGTGTCATACATCAAACCATATACACCCTTTTAATAAGTCGCGGCGCCATTTTGAATCTTTAATTAATGACGTCATTCGCGGAGAGCTTTCAGCCGCCATCTTGAATGATCTCATCACGCCTCATCGCACCATGTCAACAGAAGAGACAAAGAAAGGTCAGTCTCAATTGCTGTATCCCGTTCCTATTGTTTTAATTCGCTAATAGGATTATATCCTTTTGATAGGCTCTAATAATCACAACTGTGCTGTTCCTCTGTGCAAATCGTACGGGGATGTGTTCGATAACAATCGCAACAGATACGTGACCTACCACAAAATACCAAGCAATCAAGAAGTGAAGCAGGCTTGGGTGCAAAGAATTAGAAGGGAGGAAAACTCAGCGTTTAAAGTATGTAAGTGATTTCTATGAAAGTGCAAATCTTTCCTGTTTCGCAGCTGATCGTCTTTTCGGTGCTCTTTCTAGGTCCAGAAGCACACAGTTGTCTGCTCGCTTCATTTCAGGGATGAGGACTTAGAATATTCGAACTTTAGTGGTCGGTGGTTTGTCAAGACTGGTTGTCTTCCCTCAGTGTTTAAATGTTGGGAGCACAAGCCATATCTCATTCCTAAGTCCCAGAAGAAGAGGAAGTTGAATAAGATTCAGCTTCAATCGAGCGAAACAAGTTGTAAAAGGCAACAAAGTGATCAAAATTACACTGAATGCACACCTGAACCAGCCGAAGTTTCCGTTGAGTCTTACTGTGATGAGGACTTGGATGAGACAGAGGCTGAAAAATCTGAAAGGCTAAAAGCTGAAATTTTATCACTAAGGGAGCAGATAAAAATTGCCAACACAAAAATCCAGCAGCTCGAGCAAACTGTGCAAGAAATGGAGTTCTGCATTGAAAATATTGAAGACAAAGATATATGTTTTTACACTGGATTCCCGAATCGTGAAGTCTACAAAGCAGTGTTAACTTATCTTAACGCAGGTCCCAATGGTGAAAACTTGGTGTACACCCGAAATGATTCAAGGCCTGACATAGAGTCTACCCCGTTGCGAAAAATTGGACGACCCAGAAAACTGACTCCTACAAATCAATTCTTTCTATTCCTCTGCAGGGTGAGGGTTGGGCTTTTTGAACGTGATCTCGCTTATAGATTTAACATTTCTGTTGGAACTGTAAGTAACATTATTGTCTCGTGGGTAAATTTCCTATATCTTAGACTTGGATCATTAAGCATTTGGCCCAGTAAAGAGAAAATAGTAGAGACAATGCCTGATTCATTTAAATCTAAATACAAAGAAACCAGGGTGATTATTGATTGTACCGAGATCAAGGTTGAAATGCCTTCTTCGCTAGTTTTGAAGTCCCAGACTTACTCAAATTACAAGAGTGCTAACACATTGAAGGGGCTTGTGGGAATCTCCCCAAGTGGTAGCCTAACGTTTATCAGCCAATTATACACGGGTTCAGTCTCAGACAGGGAAATCACTGAACGCTGTGGTATTCTCAAAATGCCATTTCAAGCTGGCGACACTGTGATGGCAGACAAAGGGTTTGACATTCAAGATCTGCTGGATCCAATTAGTGTCAAGTTAAACATGCCACCATTTCTGCACATGCAAGACCAAATGCCCGCTCAAGATGTTGTGGAGACACAGCAAATAGCTGCTGAAAGAATACATGTTGAGAGGGCCATCAATAAAATAAAAAATTTTCATATATTTGATCAGATTATTCCCTTATCTCTGGCTGGTTCTATCAACCAGATATGGACAGTTTGTGGATTACTGACTCTGTTTCAAAACCCTATCATTTCATAATGTATTAATATTGCTTGTTTGCTTGTATTAATATAGATAAATAATGCTTAAGATTGCTATTGTTATGTCAGAGAATTTTCTTTTCTCTGTCTCTTGAATGGGAGGCCTGTTCACAGCCGGGCTAAAAGTGACCGAGAGAAAGCAGTCTAGAAAATGCAAGTACACTGTGTTGTTGCATGAAAGCTGACAACAATGACATTCTTTATTTTAATATCATAACACAAAGTAATATCAAACATACGTTTCTATCGCAAAATCTATGAATTACAACATTTAAGCTTGTAGTTTTAACATCTTTATGTTAAGTAAACACATGAATGGAGATTTAACATACTTAGAAATAAACCTCTTGGATTGGCTTGTGCAATCTCAATTTCAACTTCTTGTATTATCAAGTTAAAGCTTCATGGCCTCTCGCATTACATGTAGTTGGTAAAAATCTGTCAGTTTGACAATCATTGACTTCCAAAATAACTCATCAAACTTTATTCGCTGTACAATAAGGCCTTTCTGGAAATACACCACAAAGTCACACCATTTCAATCCTGAGAGACCCAATTGACCTTGTACTTGATAGTAATAATGGTGGTCTTTTTTAAGTTCAGGCTTCCCATCAATAAGGTGACAGTAAAAACTTGGGTCAGAGCATGCCTCCTCTGGTGTCAAATTTCTTAGGGTAAAAGGACATTTGATCTCCACTAAGCCATAACCAAATTCCTTATCTATAACCCTTCTGTCTGGTGAAGCAGCTAGCCATGGCATTGCGTTTGAAATAATAACGCCACACTCTAATACCTGAATATTATTACCAATATCTTTCATGTATTCAGCATATCTGTTTGCTGCTTTTGATTCATTTGACACACCATATCTGATAGCAGCTACATTGGAAAGATCCTTCTCAGACAAAAGATTATTCTGGACAAATTTCGTTTGAGAGAGATTGAGTTTCCGTTTGCACACTAGTCCAAAATTGCTGCTAGTTAACCTGAATCTTCTGATTTGGAACCATAATGGGTTGTTGCTTTGCCCTCTGGTTTCTTGTTCAGTTAAAGATGGATCAGGGACTTTTAATTGACTGATAAATTGATCCTCCTGATTAGTAAGAGGCCCTTGCAATCCCACAACTGGTGTTTCTCTAACAAGGGGGAGGTCAGGGAAGGAGTCATCAACAGCTCTGGGTCTTTGTAGAGCAGGAAAATTGGTCATTACATTAAAATTCCCCTCTGTCAGAGCAAGCTGATAGCTCAGCACACTCCCACGTGGAAACTTGTGTCCACTTAATTTAGTGGGAATTGTTGGTGGTTCCTGCTTATACACTGTGCAGAATCCTAAAGAAGGATTAATTTGCTTAAGTGACTCGAACAGATTATTTGCCCCATCATTATTTTGAACAGTGGGTTGTCTGGCTTCATACAAGGTACATCTTAAACCCTCTGAACATTTCTCTCTGTATTTAGGGTTGATAACCTTATATCCCATGATAGGTTCTGGGTTTATGCCCTGGGTTCTAGGTTTGTGCCACTGTTGTGGATTATCTGTGCATGTCCCAAATTTGGGGAACTCAGGGGCCTTTAACTTGATGACATGGTCAATTAGATATAATAAGCCCATGGTATGGTTGCAGTAGCCATTTGCTCCTGCTGCACAAGAACATTTAGCATTCTTTACATTTCCAGTTACTGACAGTGTAACTGTAACATTGTGGGGTCTTTCATTTTTTCTCTGGGATCTGAAACACTTCCCTTTTACATGTATTTCATTGTCGTTAAACCGACAACAGACATCATGACAGTAATTTTCATAGAAAAACTTGTATCCCTTTTCAAGGGGTTTTTCAACATAGCTTTTTGCATCTCTTCCAGTTTTTTTAGCATGTTCAACAATGTTCAGGTAAGAAAACTGTTTTGGAAGAACTGATGTATCACTGCTCCAGTCCTCCTCCATGTCTGTAACTGGGTCCTCGGGTTGCTGGTTATCTGGATTAGTCAGCTGTGTATCCACAGTGCAGAAATTGCATTTTGCTTTCTTTGAACGTGTGTATGCTTTCCCAGGATCAGGATCAACCAGAGTAAGATTTTTATCCAAGTTCTGCCTTACCCTAAAATCCACAATAAATATAGATATGGCAAAAAAGAGTAAACAAAGATAAATTCGCAATGGCACGAAATGGCACACATCAACCACATTTTCGTTTTTAAAAAGAAAATTTACCGGCAAACAAGTTCAGCCCTTGTGTCTGCAGACTTGAAACGTAGTCCTCGACAGCTCAACCAGAACTTTAACTCGTTCTTCTTGCATTTGTGTAAATCTGCTCTCGATATTATAGAGCCAGGGATATCTTCGCAGGAAAGCTGGAATAAATCCCGGAAATAAATTACGTACAAGACAGGTTATATTACGATTACAAATAGGAATAATAAAACAAACAAGTCCTCTAGATAGATTTTCAAAACATACCTCTGCACAAGAACAAACTGGCCGTTCGACAGAGCTTTCCTCTGAGCTCGAGCACGCCATGTTGGCCGCGAGCAAACAGGTCATGCAAAGATGGTGGCTGAAATCTATCCGCGAATGACGTCATTGATTAAAAATTCAAAATGGCGCCGCGACTTATTAAAAGGGTGTATAGGGCAGTAACCTCGTCCACTGTTGGGCGCTGGATCAAAACCATGTTAGGCCAGGCAGGCATTAATACAGAGCAGTTTTCTGCCCATAGCACTAGGTGTGCTTCAACAAGTAAAGCTATTGCATCTGTTTCCACTGATGTTATTCTTGCTACGGCTGGTTGGACTGAAGAGTCCACATTTCGTAAGTTTTACAACAAGCCAGTTGCTGTCACAAACCAGATGAGTTTGTCAGTTCTTGAGTAGATAAGTACTTTGTCCTTCATTGTATTTTGCTGCTGTGTGGGATTAAATATTTGTTCTTAGCTGGTTTCTCCAGCTTGCTCCATTGGGTGCTTTGTCATTTTGTGCTCACTGCTTTAAAATCTCATGGTAACCCGGATGTACGTAATGATTTGGTAGAATTGAAAATTAAACAAGACTTACTTGTAAGTTGAAGTTTGATTGTAATTCTGCCAAATCATTCGGAGTACAGAAGGGTTAACATGCCCATAGCACCCTTAGAGGTACCCACCCTGCATATTTTCCTTTGTTGGTCACGCTCTGCTAGGTGATCACAAAATGTCTTTAAAAACTGACCTGCGGCAGTGCGTGCGCATCTCATGGTAACCCTTCTGTACTCCGAATGATTTGGCAGAATTACAATCAAACTTCAACTTACAAGTAAGTCTTGTTTAATTTTCAATTCTGATGAGAACAGTCATCCACTTGAGATATCTCAAATAAATCAAGCTGCTTCAACATAATTATGGACCTCTTTTCGATAAAAATCGTCCGTCTTAACCACCTGCAAAATTAAATTGCCTGATTGCATTTACGGGAATAGTCCCTCAAGTAAGATATCAATAATGATCATAAATATAATCATAGTCATTGTAGACTTGTAGAGTGACATTTCCTTCGGGCGTACGAGGAGGGAGCGGAGTAGGCAGACGGGGGGGGGGGGGTGGTTTGGATACATTTCTTCACGTTTTTTTTCCCAAGAGGATGTCTTATTAACACTTTTCAGTTGATATACGTTTATACCTTATTATGCTTATAATGTTCTTATTAATTCATTTGTTATTTCACAGGGCCCACACTGATAGCAGTTGCATAACTGAAGTGGTTACCCTGTATAAATAATTTAAATTATTATTATTATTATTATTATTATTATTATTACTATACCTTGGACACATGTTGGGAAGATTTCGTGATAATTGGTTGGTATGATTGCAAGCTATGCAATCATACGTAGTATGAGGTCAAGCCATTTTTTAATTAAAATGTGTTTTTCACATTTTTCGTTGAAAAAATATAAAATACTAACAAAAAGCAGCAAATTGTTTTATTATATATCATATTCTACATGTCTAGAAGAAAATTTTTATTTTCCGAGGTTTTTGGATAATTTCTATACTGGCCATCTTGACCACCAATTTAAATGATGTCATATTCCCAGCAGCGCCACAATCCACGATGTTTACGTCATCTTGTAAAGCATCCCACGGGGTCCATCATCACCCTCACCCCCGTGCCTTGGAGGAGGTATGGGTTTCAGTGAGGGTTAAATTGATAAAAATTTAAAAAAAATTAACTGATTGAGGATTAAATTGACAAAAGTGGATGAAAAAATATTTTAAAAAATCAGTAGTTTACCCGGTAATGCCTATAGCCTACGCGTAGCCGTACCCTCCCCCCGCCGAGGAGAAAACGCCCCGTTTTCTCCTCGGCGGGGGGAGGGTACGGCTACGCGTAGGCTATAATGCCTAGGAATTGAACAACTGAATTAAAAATTAACCATTTAAATACGTCTGTTTAAAAAGCCAAGTTTTAAGTCAGGCTTTTGAATAACCTATGGAGGTAGTGTTCCTTAAACCAAGCGGGAGCGCGTTCCGTCTTTTGAAAAGCCAGTATCGTCAACAAATACAGTGGCCACAAGCAAACCACCTTTCTTCGTTGAAAAAAAAACATTATACTGAGCTACGTCTTACCATGCAATGGGATTTCTCTATCACATGGAGCCTTGAGAATTGAAGTGACTCTATCCGAGAGCTCAGATTGAATCCTGTCAGTGACCTATTTGCACGAGAACTAAAATTTCTGTTTCTTTTTCAACCTGCTTCCGGCAGTGGTATCCCTCCTGAATAAAAGACGTCATTTCTACCACCTGCATATATAAATTGCTTTGTTTATTTATTCGAACGGTCGTCACTCAAGATGTATAGCTGATCTTACGAAAAGCGTATGGACAGGAACACAGTGGCCACTGGCAAACCACCTGTCTTTTCTGACAAAATGCATTCTACAGAGTTTCATGTTACCCATCAAACTGAGTCTTGAGAATTGCACAGGCTATAGCCGAGTGTTCCTGTCACTGCCCTGGTTGTAAGAGAAAACTTAAAAAAGTATCTATTGTTACAAGTAACCTTACCATCCTTGACAAATCAGCCATCTCCCTCCCTGGCTTCACTCTGCCTCCTGATCATTCTCGGAGACCCTGCGGCAGCTAGTCGGGACGACGGGATTTTCATGGGCGAAAGTTTACAACAAGAGTGGGAGAGCCCCTGGGCACTTACTCTTACCGATCCAGTTCCAGAAGCGTTTGAATTCTCTCCTTCTGATTGGCCAGAAAAATATTTTTCTGGCCAATCAGCGAAGAGGAACAGCCGGGCGACACTCATGTCTTCTTACACGAGGTTGTTTTCCTCATCGAACGCTGTAGTAGCGTGGCCCGTTCAACGGGAACATTTTTGAGGAGAGCTTCAGAAAAAAATAAAATAAAATAATAAATAAACGAAGTCGAGGAAATCGCAAACTATAACGTGGCCGCAAGAAAACAACACTCACAGGGAATTTTTCACGGCGGACTTATCGAAGGTATCGCAAATTTTTAGAGCTAGCGACTTCACCTTTCTCAAGTGTTGCATGAGGCTAATAGCTACTCGAGTAAACGATGTTACTAATTAGTTCTCCTTGTTCGTTGAACTGCGTCTGAAACTTTCCACGGGAATCTCCGATGCACGGGCCACGCAACTATGTCGATCGAGCGTGGGAACCACAGTTAACCAAAGCGTAATATGAGTGTTTGTATGGAGCTGAAATTTGATCGAAAATAATCGGCGGTTTTCCGTTGAAAATGCATTAAAATGGAAATACAGTTTGAAAAACATTACCTGCTGTGTGTTTGCTGTGTCTTTATTGCTTTTCCGAGCTTCTGGAGGCCGATCTGGGCGATTTTCTGCTTAACAGTCGATGCAACGTCATGCCACGTACTAGAGAGAACTAGTTCTCTCTAGTACGTGACATGGCACGCTCGATCAACATAGTTGCGTGGCCCGTGCATCAGAGATGTAAGGGTTAGACAATGAACGCGAGTGTTCTATGGGATATAGTGTCCCGAGCAAAGATAGAATGCCACGAGGCCGCAGGCCGAGTGGCATTCTATCTTGCGAGGGACGCTATATCCCATAGGACACGAGCGTTCATTGTCTAACCGTCTTAGAACATGGTCACACCAACGAAGAATTTCATTTTTGCGTGCAGATTGTATTTTTGCATTTTAATTTTTTAGTTCTCACCTTGAAATCACGTTGCTATTTTGTTTACGATATTTTCGCTATTGTACGCATGCCTTTGAGGTGCAATGTTTTAGAGTGCTTCACCGCGCGGTTTATCATAGGAAGCCCAAGCATAATATTTGAATATCATTAAAAATGGCGTTTCAAAATATAAGACTTTGTATGGGATTTCGAAGCGAACATTTTGAGCAATACATAACAACGAACTAACTGAATAAAGTTCATGAAACATTACATGGTGTTGTTTGCTATCCTTACAAAGCATTTTGAGCAGTTTTAGGTCCATTTACGTAACTGTGTTAGTACGTGTATAATACATTGACAAGGAAGGAGTCATTTGGCCCGATTTAGCCACTATCACCGCTCGACACGTTTCGGAATTCGCTCGAATTTACCCACAAATATAGTTCGGGCTCCCATTCTGACTTAGCGACGTGACAAAAGGAAGACATACAAGTGATTTTCTCAAAACCAATTGCACATACCTCGTGTCCCAAAAGAATTATCCACTGCACAAAATCATAATAGCATCTCAAAATAGGCCGCCAGGGATGCGTGAGGATCCCGATAGCCCCGTTTGACCGCGGTCGGCACTGGACACCAGTCAAATCATGCCCTTATCGGGAGGGCCACTCTCGTTTTGGTCGTGTTACAATTGTAGTAACTATGACCCGGTACGGACACAAAATTGTCGCTCCAACGTAGTCTGGTTCGCGCGAGAAAGGTGGAATCGCTGCGCGGGACTCCGTGACCTTATGGAGAGAATTAAGTTATCGAAAGAAATTAAAACGGTCTTGGCTGTTAGAAACTGAAAACGAGTCAAGAAAAAGAGAAAGTGAACCGTGTTTCTCCTTCCTCCTATGTTTCTATTCATGCGTGGTAAATTGAACATATTTGCGTTGGTGTACAAAACGTTTGTAATACAGGTCAGTCTACTGCGTTAATTTTAAATACGTACTCTGCGTGAATTGAATGTGTTCAATTTTTTGGAATCCTCGATAGGTTTTATATACCAGGTATATTTTTTCGAACCGAAGTTGGCAAATTCATTTAAATTCATATCCTCACGCGCGTGAAAATGTTATTTTAAAATTGTTATAATTGTATATACAATATCTATTTCTATATTTGCATGAAGCCGGTCAGGTAACCTACTTATTAGAAAAAACAAGAAAATATACACCCTGAAAATGGATATAAATTCAGAAATGGGAATGATTTATTTTTGCTATCCGCTTGTAACACGCAGCGATTTTCTCACGCGAACCAGACTACGTTGGAGCGACAATTTTGTGTCCGTACCGGGTCATAGTTACTACAATTGTAACACGACCAAAACGAGCGTGGCCCTCCCGATAAGGGCATGATTTGACTGGTGTCCAGTGCCGACCGCGGTCAAACGGGGCTATCGGGATCCTCACGCATCCCTGGCGGCCTATTTTGAGATGCTATTATGATTTTGTGCAGTGGATAATTCTTTTGGGACACGAGGTATGTGCAATTGGTTTTGAGAAAATCACTTGTATGTCTTCCTTTTGTCACGTCGCTAAGTCAGAATGGGAGCCCGAACTATATTTGTGGGTAAATTCGAGCGAATTCCGAAACGTGTCGAGCGGTGATAGTGGCTAAATCGGGCCAAATGACTCCTTCCTTGTCAATGTATTATACACGTACTAACACAGTTACGTAAATGGACCTAAAACTGCTCAAAATGCTTTGTAAGGATAGCAAACAACACCATGTAATGTTTCATGAACTTTATTCAGTTAGTTCGTTGTTATGTATTGCTCAAAATGTTCGCTTCGAAATCCCATACAAAGTCTTATATTTTGAAACGCCATTTTTAATGATATTCAAATATTATGCTTGGGCTTCCTATGGGTTTATCGCAGTTGGTGTGTAAACAGCCATGAGCCAATACACGGAAATTTGGAACTCGAGGCAGTGATCGCCGCTAAAGATTTTCTAGATTTACACTGGTGAAAGCAGTCTTCGAGGCGCTACAACCACCTACACCAGCAAGTGGGGAACCCGCAGGAAACTCCAAGAGGCCAAATTAAGTCAAGTTCAAGTACAACACTCGTAGTCTGGCAAACACGGAGAAACAAGTCTGTCCTTCCGTTTCAATTAAGGTCTGAACAGTTCCTTTTTTCATGTAGAATAATCGTTTTTCTTTCGATTTGCTTTTTGCCTATGCTATTATACCGTAAGATTGCATTTTTTTGTTAAAACGCAAAAAACAATGAGCGTTTCTAGCCGATGAAGCTGTTGATTTTATCGATTTAGTTATAAATATTCACAGAGAATTTGTGCATTCATTAGTAGTTTCTACTTAGTCATTAGTATGCTCTATATAGAGCATACTAATGAGGCTTCCAAACAAAGGAAAACAATGCCTCATTAGTATGCTCTATATAGAACCACTAATGATGCAGAAATTTCCCTGTGCTTCAAAGCCCCCGCCACTTTACATAATTCAAGACAGTTTATGGAATATAGAGCATCGAAATGCTGGACACTGATTGGCTGAGTGGGTGTGACCATGTTCTAAGGAAAGTTTCAGGCGAAGATCAACGAAGAAGGAGAAATAATTAGTTACATTGGAGAAAGGGGAAGTCGCTAGCTCTAAAAATTTGCGATACCTTTGATAAGTCCGCCGTGAAAAATTCCCTGTGAGTGTTGTTTTTTTTCGGCCACGTTATAGTTTGCGATTTCCTCGACTTCGTTTATTTATTATTTTATTTTATTTTTTTTCTGAAGCTCTCCTCAAAAACGTTCCCGTTGAACGGGCCACGCTACTACAGCGTTCGATGAGGAAAACAACCTCGTGTAAGAAGACATGAGTGTCGCCCGGCTGTTCCTTTCCGCTGATTGGCCAGAAAAATATCTGAAGGAGAGAATTCAAACGCTTCTGGAACTGGATCGGTAAGAGTGAGTGCCCAGGGGCTCTCCCGCTCTTGTTGTAAACTTTCGCCCATGAAAATCCCGTCGTCCCGACTAGCTGCCCCAGGGTCTCCGAGGATACCTCCTGATGTACGAGCTAGTCGACAGCACGCCAATTCATTACAAAACAAATTGTACTCCTGTTTGCATCTTGTAAATCTCAATTTATTCATACCCTCAAGCACTGCTTCCAGCACTGACATCACGTTGCAGTAAAAAGTGCCTTCACAATAACATGCAAAATATCTAAAGTGCCTCTTCCATCAAATTTATAACATCCAAGAGCCGCCTTCAAAGGCTACAGTGGGTAACGGGTACGCTTTGTGTTTTGCATGTTTCGCAACACAAGGAAACTTCAGAGGGACCAAGAAAAAGAGTGAGAAAAAGAGAGAGAGAGAGAGAGAGAGAGAGAGAGAGAGAGAGAGAGAGAGAGAGAGCCAGAGGAAAGGGCACTTTTGTAACGAAAAAAGGGAACTTTTGTAACGAAAAAAGGGAACTTTTGTAACGTCGGGAACTTTTGTAACGAAAAAAGGGAACTTTTGTAACGATTGATGGGGAAATTTTGTAACGACAGGGAACTTTGGTAACGGCAAGGAACTTTTGTAACGTAGAAACAGGGAACTTTAGTAACGAGTGTAGAGACAGTGTCGCACAGTCACCTATTTAATCAACCTAGAAAAATGGGGATTGTTCCAATAGTCAAATCTCTTTGCTGATCTCGTCAAAATACATCGTTACAACCCGCTGTTAACGATTTCTTAACAAAACCAGCTGGATCACCTTCAGCGTCCGTACGGAATTTAAGCGGCAAAATTCCACACGTTTGTCCATACTATTTACCAACCAGTCAGTTTTTTTTTTTTAGTTTTTGCCAAGCCTAAGCTGCATGTCAAAAATATGACAAAAATTTTTCATGCTGGCAGAATTCCTATAGATTATACCCACTAAGGAGCTCTATCGCTTTTCCGGACAAAAAATAATTTTCCAATCTTTTTCCAGGTTGGATAACCTGAAATGATTGGTATACTGCATTTAGTTGAAACTGCGACTACGACATTTGTTGGAACTCAATGCACATATAAACCCTCAATTTAAACTACCTTTTAGTCAATTTTTTGCTCTAAAAGCAAGTTGCAATGAACGGTCATTTTACATAAGAAAAGAACCGTCTTGTTCCAACAAATGTAAGTGTTGTTACACAAAAATCAAAAACTGAAAATAGGGAAAACTACAAGGGTTTTTGGGTTATTACAACAATTAAAAGAACATCATATAATTAGAAAACATAACAAACAAGCGCAAGCGAGCTGGTTTGGGTATCACTAGGTGTCAGTGGATTCTGTGGAAGGGAGAAAGCCTTCTGACAAATAATACAACAATTAAGAAAAGGCAGGAGCAAGAAGTGAAATTTACGATTTGTGATTGTTACGGGCCGGTGATAGGTTGGAAAAGAAATAACAGAAACATCTACCTGTGTTTTCTATCTCACACCAACTGTGACTAAGACATGCGACGTTTATGTACAAAAATGTTTGAACGGTCTAGCTCCTGTGTACTTCCAGAGCTTGTTTACCTTGAGGTGTGGTATTCACAGCCTTAACACCTGGCGTAATAATTAGTCGCAGGTCCCAAGTGTAGGGTTGCCCTCGCACAAGATGCCTCGCAATTTGATTTATGCGCACGTTAGTTTTTTTTTTATGTAAATCAAATTTTTCTTATTTTAATTTTATTTTTTTCTTCACTGTAATTATAAGTTATTACAGTCAAGAAACGTTGCAAATTGGTTTTCAAAATCCTCAGGAGAAAATCAATAAATGTACTTGTAATTTCATTCTATCCCGCGTTCCGCTAAGGCAGTGTTCACCTTGCGCTCTTATTGCGTAGGCCCACAAATTGCTATGGAACTTCAACGTTCATGTAACATAAAATAGACGCTTATCCAATCTCAACTACGCTTTTCATCTCAGCTACCTATTAATTCAAAAGATGAAGGATAAAAGACTTCTTGGAACTTATGGCCAGCTAACAAGTAGTGGCTCCTATAAGGTTCTTATGTGACTTTCCTCAGTAATTTGTAACTAATCACTTCCCTACCCTGCGTGTAGCTAAATAGGCAAGGACTTTTCATGGACGCCTATGTAACGGTATAGATCGGGTAACAGTCTTACAGCTGATGACTTTAAACCCTATTTAGCTTGAGAGGTGGGGGGACACCTATATCACCCTCGAGATTTTCGTGTCAAGGCTTTAATACTCTCGGAGTTGGATTCAATTTTTGTCCTCACAATTCTTAACCTTGGAAGTACAAGGGATGGGGGGTTGGGGGGGGGGGTTGGAGGGGGTGCCAGCCCTTATAAGGTTTTTCTTGAATTTTCCTAATATGATTCTCCATCAGCGCCTGTCATTTTCAGTAGCTGTACGCATATCCCTTACACACATTTTGACCTGAGTTTGGTGAGAATCATTTACTACGGTTACGAGATATGACGTCATAAGTAGCAGGTGGTCAAGCCATTTTTGAGTAAAAATGTGTGTTGTTAGGTGATAAAAGATAAAGAAGCAAAGTGCTTAATTATGTCATTTTCTACTTGTCTAGCATTAAAAATGGCAATTTCCGCCTTTTTATGAGAACTTCTACAATGATGGTGGCGTCACAGGCCCCCAGCAGCGTCACAACCCATAATATATAACTCATCTTGTAGAGCACATCACAGACTAAAGGCAAAATCTTTTCAAAACATGGTAACATATAAGAAACCCAAGAGGGGTTCCATCACCCACTCCTCCCATTGTACCACGCTGCGGGTATGACTTTTCGCGTGCCTCCGAGGGTCACGCCTTCGCTCAAAAAAAGCTTCATGCTATATGTTACATTTTAAGATCATTTTGATCATTCATTTATTGGTTTGAATTACTTTTAGGCCAATTTTGGTGGTTTTCAGAGGTTTTGACAAAAACATGAAATCTTAGATGACGGATTCAAGATGGCCGTCATTTTGGCAATAATGACGTATTACCCACATCATGTGACGTCATCAGGTCATGTTGCGAACTTCAAAAGAAAGATTTTTGGACGTGCTATCGAAGTTTCGTTGTCGTAGCTTAAACTTTCTTGGAGTTAAGAAGGCGGCATTTTGTGCCTCCTTTAAACGCGGGAACAAAAAAAGCCCAAGTTGAATAGGATTAAGAGTGGACCCTGTAACCGTTAAAAGTGGAATTTTTAGCAACTTTTAACTGTTACTGCCGTTTATTTGAACAGATGATATTGAATGGCGCGAAATAACTTGAAAATACCGTTCACCACTACAATGTACGTAAATAGTAAAAAAAATTAAAGCCACTGACATTAAGACCCCATTTGGAACCTCTAGCTAATTAAGTGCAATGATATACAAAGATATCAATCAAGGATAAGTTAAAAACATTAAAAAAAGTCAAATGAAAGCAGAGAAGTATGTAAAAAGTTTCCTGCAGACCAGTAAATAGTTCAAAAGGCTGTCCTAACTTTGCGCTACAAATCAGACCGCGTGAAGGCTTGAACTACAAGTTTAGTGGGTGATACTCAATCATCATCATCTTGTTTATCATTCTTTTGTTCATCTTCTTTTTACTTGAAGTAAAAGGTACACGTTCTTCGTAAATACTTTTACTACTAAATGCACTCCTCTGCAATATTTTATTTGAAGTTGTCCAGGAGCTACGCCCTCTTTCTTGTACGACAAAACGATGTTTGTCTCGGGTACTGTATAAAACTTCACCGTTTTGTACATTGCTTTGGAAATGTTTCTAAGCAACAGAATAGCTCACAGGCAGTCAGTTGTATATTACACAATTAGTATTACTCGTTTTTACTATAATTCAACGATTCATTGAGCCGTATATACAGTACCTGCAACCATACACCCTTACCGCCATTACCGCGAAAAGCGCCAAAGTAGAATAAATACATTTTCACAGCTCTAACTCCTCTTCCTTTTTTAGGACAAAGTTCAATTTTTGGTCAACTATTTCTGTTATACTAAAGTTTAACTTGATTGCATTAAACTTTACAACTCTCAAGAAATTATTGTGAAACCACCTTCTGGAACTTCTAGCAAATAGGGAACTTTTGTAACATCGCCGCTTTTTTGACATTAGTAACTTGAAATCTCCATAAAAAAATAAGGGTTTATCTGATTCACTCCAAGTTTTCTTTGTTGCATCGGCAAAAGATAGCTTCAACTTCCCCTAAAATTATAGCGCGATTGACCGACTTAAATTGCCAAACTCATTTGTTCAAATTCGTGATGTAAAAAACGGGCTTTTTCCGAATCGTGATTCTTTTCATGGACATGAAAAGTCAAACACATACACGGCAAATTTTTGTGAGCCAAAATAACTCAGATTTAAAGTGCTGTGGTAATTGAGAGAATCGTTTGGCGCATAAATGGTAAGGCAATAGCTACAATTTAGCACAGAAATGGATTTTATTGCTTTTAAACAAACAGTTTCCACAACATAGGGCACTTTCGTAACCTCTCGAGGACACATTAGAGCCTAATACCTGCAGATTTGTGTGGTATTAACTGACTACTTGCATGCAGTGGGTTTACAGCAGTAAGTATTCCCATGATTTTATTTAGTTTTTTCTGCAAAGATCTAAGCATAGCTATCATCAAGAGAGATAAAAGTTACAAAAGTGCCTGACTTTTCTTCTGGAGAGGGAGAGAGAGAGAGAGAGAAAGAGAAAGAGAGGGGCGTCAATGCATTTTAAATGCATAGAGGAAAGTACATTGTAAGCTAAAAGTAAACATCTTTCTAGTGGTTAATTTTCAAACAAGCCAGTTTCCAAAAAATCTTTCTTAACATTTAGGTTCTAATTAGAGAAACCCAGTATATAAAAGATTAAGAATGAAAAATAATACTTGAAATGCAAAATACAAAAAATTACCAATTTTATTTTGGTTTTGGACCACTTGTTTAAATTCGTCTGTTTTACATTGTTTGAGACATTAAGCGAAAACCATGTGTGTTGTTTTCCAGAAATGGAATTAGAAAGGAAAGGCAAGTGAAAGGAAAAAATTTTATATCGTTCAAAAGTTAATTGCGAACTCAAGATGAACTGTTTGCGTTAGTTTCTTAAAGATTAACATGGAGTATTTATTACATAGTAGGCAATAGACCTCTCTTAAAGTTCAGACGAAACTACATCCGGGACTCGAGTGGCGTATTTTTCCGATCCTCACATGTGCGGATATTGATGACGTTATTTCCCAGCTTTACACTGTTGTTTGCGATAAGTTTCTAATTGGAGTCTTTTTGCCTGAAATGATAAAACGTTCCTGCAAAACTAAGAAAACTAACACGGCGGCTTAAGATTTCTCTCCTGCCTGGGGCCCGTTTCTCAAAACTTCCGATAACTTTCCGGGCCCGAAAACTATTTTAGGTGCACAATGTTCTCGAGTAGCTATATAATTTTTATTGATTTTGAAAGCTAAATTTTGATCTTTATAATTTCGTGAAGCATATCGCTAAGTTTGAGCCAATAATTACCATTAGCTGACGAAAAAATACTTACCGGGCCCGAAAGGTTATCGGGAGTTTCGAGGAACAGGCCCTTGGTAAAAAAAAAAGCATTTTACTCACTCGCTGCGCCCTTTGAAAAATATATTTTTTATCACTAGAAAAAGTTCTATACTTGTGGCCGCCGTGTGGCATCTTCTTTATATAAATGATATCAGACTAGATGCTCAACACTGACTTCATTCGAAGGTTAAAAACATCCTTGTAAAAGAAGGATTCCATACGCTTTCAAAACCACCTTTTCAGAGTGCGTCCTTTTGGAATTCATTTCTTTCTTTTCTTTGATTGTGCGACTCTTTTTTGAAGACCATTCCGTTTCAAACACAGAGATAGTCTTATTCCCTCTGGAATCGTTCCTCCTCATTTCATTCCCACAGAGGACAAATTCATTTTGCTCCTTCCTGGCCACTGGAACAATTCCGTAGGCTTCTAGAACACTGTATTTGTATTGTTTTGCTGAAGTGGTTGAATGGAAATCTATCGCAGGATGATCCTGTGTTTTCTCGTTCGCCTTGTCTTTTTCTGTGCATCCATAGTTGTTTGAATCGTTGCTGGATGAAAAATAGTCAATGCACAGGTCTCCGTCCTGGCATGAACAAACCATGTTCAGCATTTCCATGAATGAATCTTGAAATCCTTCTGGTAAGGTAGATTTGCTGGTTAAAAATATTTGTTCCGCTGCCTTTGGGCGGTTTGATACAGATTTATTTCATTTTCAAAACCAGTTAAAGACTTAAGTGAAGCTCTTCCAGATCACAATTTCTCACCACGCCCATACAAGCCCTACGTTGTTATAAGTTAATTGTATAGCGTTGTGCTGGTTGTTCGTTTTTACATGTACGTGTTTCTTTCGGCCGCAAATATGTTATCCCTAGTTTTTAACTCCTATAGATCGTGTGGAGGGGACGAAACAAAATCCACCGTCAGTAGGGTACATACATGTCATGATGTGCAGCATAGGCTGCATTCTAGAGATATACATTGCAAAAAATGTGATCAGACCTTGTCAACAAAGGAAGGAAATGTTTTGGAGGGTTTCAAATTGTCACCTATCCCAAATTTCTATTGCCAGGTTTAACCTTAGCGCACCATAACAAAGAGGTTTAACTTGGCTGTGGTTCGTCAAGTCCAGAAAAACTATATTTGGCAATTATCATGACACAATCCTTTTTTGCACTTGCTTTTGCAAGTAACATCCGCTTCACGTTTGGTTGTGTGCGATGAAAAGAATTTAGGAACGACTAATTTAAGAAGTAGGAAGTTTAACCTTAAATTCTCGTTTTTAGAAAGCATCCATTTTTTTCATGGTATTCCTTCTGGGAGTACTTAAAATCAATGTTGCCTACCTCCTACACGATTTTTTTCAACCCAAGCGTTAATTTGTTTGGTGACGTCGCTGGGACGAACGGCACGTGAAACTAATGCTTTTGTTTGTGAATCCCGGCAAATGACGGTGACCTAGAAACTAGGCAAACATAAACGCGTTTTCTCTGATTACACGCGACTTCATATCTATAGCTTCTAAGGTGAAAGAATAATATATAGATTTAACCAAGCTTAAAAGCGGAGCCACCAAGGAATAAACTGGTGTTTGTTTCTCAAATATAGTCCAAAAACTTTCGGTCTGAAATATATTTCGGGACTTTTTTTGGCTCGTTCACTTTCGAAAAGTGTTTCTCAAAAAGCCCGAAAGTGCTCCGAATTGTCCTCCAATACTTAAGCCCAAAGCTGCTTCGCTTATAGTTACTAGTAACCCTTACATCGCGTTCTCTAACTTGAGACCGTCAAGATTGAAAACAAACAAACACCAAACATGCTTAACTCTATGGCATAAGTTTTGCGGCTGCGATTTGTTTGAAATTCAGGCGCTTTTAGAAATGGACAGAACTGAACTGTTTTGGGAAGCTTTTCGGATAAAATAAATTTAAGCCGACAACCGCTTTGCTTATAGTTTCTTCAATAACTTATATTTCTTTTTGTAACTGGAGACCATCAAGATTGAAATCGAAAACAGAACAAACTGACAAAACACGCTCTAAATTATGGCATAAGTTTTTTTTTTTTGTATTTTATTTCTTTTTTTCTTTTACAGGTATAGATCAAGAAACATACAGAAAAAAAAATTACAAAATTTACAACAATTACCTTACTTACAAACTACAAAGAAAGAAAAAGAACTACACTGCACTACACTATACAAGGAATACATATTCAACTTAAACTTAAAATTAAAGAGATGATTTCGGGAATCCTAGAAAAACGAGGATGAGATAGCAGCTACTGTTGTATTAATGGAAGTAAAGGTTTCCATTTTTTGTCATGGAAATGGATTTTGTTGTTTTTTTTCGCGATAAAACGTTCGGTTTGAAACCCGAACGTTCAGCGAAAGAGTTTTAAACTTTAGGTTGTTAGAATCCATTGAAATTTGCATACATATCGAAAAAGGTCAAAAACAGTAGCTGTTATTCCCAGAAGGGTCACTGTTACCAGAACAATTAACGCATTCCCGACTTTGTTAATTGCATAGTGAATAAACATAGAATAACATACATAACAAAACAAAGGAAACGAGATGAAAAACGTAGCCAGTGTGAATAATCAAACTGTTAAAGCTACGCTTGGACGAGATCAAGTGTTAGACTTTTGTTTAACTCGAAAATCAAAAAAGAACTTAGGAATATGCTAATCGATAGCTCCTAATAGAAACGAAAAAAATAAAGGGTGAACTACTTCCTGCGAATTCTATAAATAAACAACCTGGAACATTTTTTAAAAGCTTGAAGCTTAGTAGATGTTTACTAATCAGCTCGTGAGCTTAGTGTCGAGAGGTCGGCCTCACCTAAGATAGTTAAAGGAAAGAGTCTTATGCTTATCACTATTTTACCTCCACGCCGTCAATAAAGAGTTTGTAAGGTTCTATTCTGCTGAAGGCTGCTCGTTTGCCATCTTTTCTTGCTTGCACCATCTTAGGAATAAGCCTCTTCCTCATATCAATCACCTGCTTAGGTAGATCTGGGCCAATACCGAAATTCGACTCGCTATTGATGTTGCGTAGGCAAGAAAAGAGGTTTTCTCGATCTTTAAAGCGAAGACAGCGTGCTATGATGGCCCTGGGTTTTCCTGTGTTTCGATCCCTTTTACCGACGCGGTGAACCCTTTGGAACTCCATATATTGGGTGTTTTCCACATTTAACTCTTTCTCCAAGAAGGCTTTCAAAACGGCTTCAGTGTTCTCTTCCTCGTCGGTTTCTGGAATACCGTAGAAGCGAAGATTTTCGCGGCGGCTGTACACTTCGTAATTTAAGAGTTGGAGGCGTAAGTCTTCCATCTTCTGTCGTGACTTCTCTTCGTCATCTCGGAGTTTTTTCTTACTGGCTTCCGCTTCGTCATTCAGGAATTTTACGCTTGTCTGAAGCGTATTTGTTTCGTCGACTGTTTTTCGTACATCTTCCTTCAAGCGGTAATATTCACTTTGAAGGTTTGCGACCGTTTGATTTATTCGATCCACCAAGTCTTGTAATGTATTTATTTGTGTGCCGATATTTTCCAGTTGGCTAAGCTTTGATATTAGTAGGTCCACTCTGGAAGCAAAATCCTGTGCCATATCGAGGGCTGACAGAACTACGTCTTCAGAATCGGTCTTCGTCTTTGGCGGCGATTCAATGGCGGGTGGAGCGTTCGCTTGGTGTTCTTTCACACTCTCTATCAACCGCTTCGTTTCGGGGGAAATGGACTCGCTGGTCGGTGAAATGCTTCCTCTCGTTTTCCGTTTAAACAAATATGAAAGCGGCGATGAAAATTCCATAAAAAGTATCAAAACGCATGGAAGAGTATAACAAAAGTTACGGAGCTATCAAACTCGCGTCCTTACTCAGTCATGCTCAGTCTCAGTCTCCATTATGGGGACTTTTTTTGGCTCGTTCACTTTCGAAAAGTGTTTCTCAAAAAGCCCGAAAGTGCTCCGAATTGTCCTCCAATACTTAAGCCCAAAGCTGCTTCGCTTATAGTTACTTAAGTAACCCTTACATCGCGTTCTCTAACTTGAGACCATCAAGATTGAAAACAAACAAACACCAAACATGCTTAACTCTATGGCATAAGTTTTGCGGCTGCGATTTGTTTGAAATTCAGGCGCTTTTAGAAATGGACAGAACTGTTTTTGGAAGCTTTTCGGATAAAATAAATTTAAGCCGACAACCGCTTTGCTTATAGTTTCTTCAATAACTTATATTTCTTTTTGTAACTGGAGACCATCAAGATTGAAATCGAAAACAGAACAAACTGACAAAACACGCTCTAAATTATGGCATAAGTTTTGCGGAACAAGGTTAGGCAAGCTTTTGTGAAACAAAGTTAGCCACTTTGAGGAATGCACCAAACTGTTTTCGGAAGCTTTTCGGATAAGATAGTTTAAACCGACAACTGCTTGGCTTAAAAAGTTATTACTACTGAAAACTTCTAGGACAAGAAAATCGACTGAGTTGCACAAAGAGATGGACCTGACAGCCAAAATTGAAAGCAATTATTCACCGTAATCTCACTGAGTGAGTGTGCAGTTGTCTTGCGACTGTGCTTTGACCTACTGTTATGAATAAACAAAAACAAAATATTGCACAGAGAAATCATTTTTGAAAAACGTCATTCGAAAACCCGTAGGTTTATACCTAAACGCAATTCGCGTTACACTTCCAGCAACGTGGGTAGTCGTCCACGCGAGTGAAATCGGCTGAGCATGGCAAAATATTCAAGACTACATCTGTCACAAATCTGAGCGCATTTTCTAAAAGTAAATGACACATTTCTAATGACAATTTAAATTTCCATTTCAAAACGTAACTTTGACCATATTACTCTGAATCATGTACCTTAAACCCTTTAAAAACTTCACTTACTCGGTTGTGTTTCAGAACAGGGCAAGCAAAACAAAGCGATGAAGTCCTTTGAAGGCAGCTTTCGTATCTTGAACTTTTTGCCTTCTACCAGCATTCTTTTGAACTTTTTCTTTCCACTTATAGATATTAGATATTTTTTCTCAGGTTAAAAACTTCAGTACTGTCGAACAATCGTTTTGCTAAATAAACTTAAGCTTTGTAAAGAAACATCTTTTTAAAAAGCGATGATGGTCATGCGAATTCCCGCCAAGAAAAACGCCGGTTGCACAAAAGCACCGTGCGATTTACCACCAAGAAAAGATGGCATTCTCCACCCCCGTCGGGTTGTCTTGGGACTCCCTCCCCCAGAGTCTGTACGGACGGGTGGGCGTACGCTGACGTCACAACCAAAATTTCTCAGATCGATAGGTTACCAAATTTGGTTAAAAATGGAGCTCCGCTATTGATAAATAAAATACTTTCCGCTGGAATTTTCTTGTTTTCTTTCTTCCTTTCTTTATAGCGGAGCCTGCGGGCGAAGCCCGCCGGCGAAGCTCCATTGCTAAGGAAATATATCAATCCGAGAAATTTTGGTTGTGACGTAATAGTCACGTGACCGTCCGTCCGTACGTCCGTACATCCGTACGTCCGTCCGTCCGTCCGCACACTCTGTGGGAGGGGGAGGGGAGTCCCAAGACAACCCGACGGGGGCAGAGAATGCCATCTTTTCTTGGCGGGAAATTGCACGGTGCTTTAGGGTAACCGGCATTTTTCTTGGCGGGAAATCGCATGACCATCGTCGCTTTTGAAAATAAAGAAGTTTCTTTAAAAGCTTAAGCTTCTTTAGCATTTAACGATTGCTCGAGAGTACTGAAGTTTTATACTTGACAAAAAAACATCTAATATATATAAATGGAAAGAAAAAGTTCAAAAGAATACTGGTAGAAGGCGAAAAGTTCAAGTTACGAAAGCTGCATTCAAAGGACTTCATCGCTTTGTTTTCTTCACGGCGGAGAGTTTGCCCTGTTCTGAAACACAACCGAGTAAGTGAAGTTTTTAAAAGGTCTAAGGTACATGATTTCGAGTATTACGATGAAAGAAATTACGTTTTGAAATGTAAATTTGATTTATGCCATTAGAAATGTGTTATTTACTTTTGACTTTAAAAAATTATTAGAAAACGCGCTCAGATTTGTGACAGATTCTTGAATATTTTGCCATGCTGAGCCGATTTCACTCGCGTGGACCGACCTACGATTTTGGAAGTGTAACGCGAATTGCATTTAAGTATAAACTTAGGGGTTTTCGAATAAATGTTTTTCAAAAATGATTTCTCTGTCCATTATTTTGTGTTTGTTTATTCATAACAGTAGGTCTAAGCACAGCCGAAAGACAACTGCACAAGCTTTGCTTTTAATTTTCACCGTCCGGTCCATCTCTTTGTGCAACTGTCGATTTTCTTGTCCTAGAAGTTTTCAATAGTAATAATCTTTTAAGCGAAGCAGTTGTCGGTTTAAAGCTATTTTATCCGAAAAGCTTCCGAAAACAGTTTTGTGCGTTCCTCAAAGCGCCTAACTTATATAGGCTTACTTCGCATCCGCAAAACTTATGCCGGCATAATAACAATTCTACCTCGTTACCATGCCAGGAGATCCCATGAGATTGCTTGCGCATGCGCATGATCAGTGCTTTGTATGCTTCGATCAGAGGAAGACGACATTGATATTTTGGCTGCAAAATAGGGTTTCTGTTGCCTTCAGGTCATAGTATTACAACCCCTACTGCAGTAAAAAACACGAAAGGGTCGTGGTCTAAGTACCTTGACACCTTTTTTATCTCGTATTTACTTGTTGGAGTGGGAAAAAATCGACAACAGAACGACGCCGCTCACAACAAGCACATGGTGAATCCTGTGAGTTCGAAAAACTCCACTCTGTCAAATCTCGAAGAGAATCTCTTCAGTATGATGGACGAGAATACTAGTCTCCTAAGTGAGACAACAACCAGACAGCGAACTGCTGAACACCAAGTAAATGACGAGATTATTTCTGAAGCGGTCACTGGTGATGGCGCCAAAACCGCCATTGAATGCGTCACGGCCGGTGTTCATCGTCGCGTTTCCCCTTCGGTGGAAAAGAAGAGGGGAGAAGTCAAGGCAGCCGTTGCAGAAAAGAGACCAAAACAGGTCTTGACTCAGTCAGGAAAAACGGCAAATAAGCCAACGAATAAGAAAGGCGCTAAAGTCGCTCCCAACACGAGTCCAGCGCAGAAAACTGTTCGCACTGAAAAAGGCGGGAAAACCGCTAGAGCATCGCCATCATCTACTGCAGAAACTGTTACCATCACACAGTTATCAGATATTTTACAATCGTCGCTTTCCACTGTTTTCTCTGGACTAACAGAGTCAATGAAGACAGGCTTTGCCGATTTAGGAAAGCTGATACAGGACACAAGAACAACTGAAGACAAGGAGATCGGTTCTGAGTCCGAGCTCTCGGACGATGAAGGCTCTGACAAAAGCGAGCCCGACGAGCCATCAGCTAAACGTCAGAAAACAGCCAACTCTAACCCGGCTATAATCGAGAAGCTCACAAAAGATCTTGCTCTTGAGGATGAGAAAGGACCAGACATCAATACACAATTGGCAGGGCTTGTGCACAAACTTCTTCGTGAAGCAAAACCAAATGAAACAAAACTAAACGAGCTCAAGAAGCAGTATATCCCTCCAAGCAATTGTGAAAGTCTGTCTGAAACAAGGGTGAACTCTAATATTTGGAACAACCTAGGCGAAACAGCAAGATCAAATGATCTGAAACTTCAAAAGGTCCAAAAATATCTTATCAAAGGTATGACTGCTGTTGTTACAGTCATTGATTCACTCATTAAAGACGAGCCAAACTCGTCCAAAGAGGATAACATTGGAAAATTAATGGATGCTGTTATTCTGTTAGCCAATGCTAATACTGAAGTGAATTTGCGTCGGAGAGAAAGGCTCAAGCCTGAATTACATCCAAGTTATCGGCATTTGTGCAATCCTTCTAACACCATAACTTCCCAATTATTTGGGGACGACCTCCCAAAAGCTGTCAAGGACATTGCTGAGGCTAATAGGATAAGTTCCAAGATACATGGTGATAGGAGATCAGCAGACAGAAGGGACAAGAGGCAAAGATCAAGGCATTTTGCAGGCTCCAACAGCCGTACTCCTTACAGATCAAATTCTTACTATACATCAGGGTCAAAAAACTACCATCGCCCCCCTTTCTCGAACAGGAAAGAGGGGGCCAAGAAGAGGCAGCAACAGCAACAGGAGAAAACCCAGTGAAGGAACCTTTATCTAAATCATCACCTGAAAAAGATCAGGTGAGTTTAACTACATTTCAAGCTACTGTCATAGCTGGCAGAACAAAATATTTTATTCCTGCTTGGCAGGAGATCACTGCAGACAGACAAATACTGGAGATGGTACAGGGCTGTCCCATTGAATTCATAAGTATGCCAAAGCAACTCTCCAGTGCTTATCCATTTTCACATAACCCCGTTGAACGAGAAATTATAAGCAAAGAGGTTGACAAGCTTCTAATTAAAGGGGTTATTGAAGAGACCACCCATTTAGAGGGTGAATTCATTTCTAGTATATTTGTTAGGAAAAAGAAAGACAACACTTACAGAATGATTTTAAATCTTAAAGATTTAAATTACAACATTGAAAAGAAACATTTTAAGATGGATACTTTCTTATCTGCAGTGAATCTTGTCAAGCAAAACTGCTACATGGCATCTGTTGATTTGCGGGATGCCTACTATACAATCCCAATAAGTATAAAATACAGAAAATATTTAAGATTTGAATGGCAAGGGAAACTATACCAATACACTTGCTTGCCAAATGGGTTGTCATCTGCCCCTCGATCCTTTACAAAGATCCTAAAACCAGTTTACAGCTCACTTCGTAGTAAAGGCCATGTTAATGTTGGCTACATAGACGATTCATATCTCCAAGGAGATACTTATGAGGAATGTAAACACAATGTTCAGGATAGCGTGAATCTTTTTTGAAAAATTGGGTTTTCTGCCTCATCCTGAAAAGTCAGTCTTTGAGCCCACTCAAATAATAACTTTTCTCGGTTTTGTGATAAACTCAGTCACCATGACAATAACTCTTACCCCTGAAAAGGCTCTCAAAGTCAGCATGGCATGTAAAAAGCTGTTAGCTAAATCAGAATGCTCAATTGTAGAGGTGTCACAAGTGATAGGTCTACTGGTGGCCAGTTTACCAGCTGTTCAGTATGGGCAGCTACACTACAGGCATCTTGAAATAGACAAGAACATTGCCCTTAAGATTGCTAAGGGAAATTACCAGGACATAATGTGCTTATCCCCAGCTGCCAAAGCAGACCTGGGCTGGTGGGTAGACAATGTCTTGCAGTCCAATAATCCGATTTCACATGGTAAAATTGATATTGAAATTACATGTGATGCTTCCAAAAAAGGCTGGGGAGCAGTTTGCAATAAGATTAGTACCCAAGGCCTTTGGACTACTAGAGAGCAGTCAAAACACATTAATGAGTTGGAACTTCTTGCAATTAAGTTTGCCCTGAAAGTTTTTGAATCACAATTGTCTGGGAAACATGTGAAAGTCCTTTCTGATAACACTACAGCTGTCTGTTATATAAACTCCAAAGGTGGGACTAAATCTCCATCGTGCAACGACATCACCTGTGATATTTGGTCTTGGTGCATTAATAACAACACATGGCTAACTGCCGCACACATCCCTGGGGTCCAGAATACGGATGCAGACCGAGAGAGTAGAATTTTTAATGAACGCACCGAATGGCAGTTGAACCCTGAAGTTTTTAGTCAAATCCAAGACTTATGGGTTACCCCTGAAATTGATCTCTTTGCCACCCGGGCAAACAGACAGCTAGCTATGTTTGCTTCATGGAAGCCAGTCCCAGAGGCTACCCATATTGATGCATTTACAATTGACTGGAGCAAATACAAGTTTTATTGCTTTCCACCTTTCTCTCTTATTTCTAGATGTTTAAGGAAAGTAGCAATGGACAAAGCAGAAGGGATTCTGATTGCACCCATATGGCCAACACAAGTTTGGTGGCCCCGGATGTTGAGATTGTTGATAAGACATCCAGTTGCTCTTCCACAACAAAAAAGACTGCTGACGCTACCCAACATGACCAAACTTCACCCGCTTCACGCAGAAATGGTACTGATGGCCTGCTACATATCAGGAGATCCTATGAAACAAGAGGAATTTCAGAATCAGCTTGTAACCTCCTCATGGCCTCCTGGAGACCTGGTACCCAGAAACAATATCAAGTTTATATCCAGAAATGGTCTAACTTTTGTGCTCAAAGGAAAATTAATCATAATCAACCAACTGTAGAGCAGGCTTTGGAATTCTTGACACATCTTTATGAACAGGGACTCACTTACAGTGCCATTAAAACAGCACGGAGTGCCTTATCTTCATATATTGTATTAGAAGATGGTACAAGTCTGGGTCAGCATCGCTTAGTGTCACGTTTACTGAAAGGCATTTTTCAGAGCAATCCTCCCTCGCCAAGGTATTCAGAGACTTGGGATGTCAGCATTGTTTTACATTACCTTCAAGGCTTGTCGCCTGTTGGAACATTGACTCTTAAGGAACTGACACTTAAACTAGTGACTTTAATATTGTTAGTTTCTGGCCAAAGGGGGCAAACTGTTCACTTGTTAAATTTATCAAACATGAGGGTGTCTGTTGACAGTTACACGTTTTTGTTTTCCAAGTTGTTAAAGCAAACCAGACCTGGTTTCCCTAATCCCACAGTAACCTTAACTGCTTTCAGGGATAGTAGATTGTGTGTAGTTACTACTCTTAAAGAGTACATCAGCAGAACAGAACCGTTACGAGGATCAGAATCCCAACTTTTTGTGAGCTACACTAAGCCGCACAAAGCAGTTAGTAGGGATACAATTGGTAGGTGGGTAAAAACTGTTTTGTCCTCTGCTGGCATTGACACAAAGAAGTTTAAACCTCATAGTACTAGAGCTGCTGCAGTGTCAGCAGCAAGCAACGCCTCAGTGTCCCTAGATGAGATAATGAGTACTGCAGGTTGGTCATCAGAATCCACTTTTGCCAAATTCTACAACAAACCTGTAGTTAGAGAGTCACAATTTGCATCCAGTGTACTTGGATCAGCTGAAGGTTAAACACCTAACTTCACGTTATAATTTCTACATTCAATAAAGTATGTTGAGTTGAGACAACTATTATCTTTGGACCATTTTTTCTTCGTTACTTGTCGCGCGTGGTTGGCTTTGAAATCTCATGGGATCTCCTGGCATGGTAACGAGGTAGAATTGGAAAATTAAATGAGACTTACCTGGAAGTTGAAGTTTGATTGAAATTCTACCGAGTTACATAATGCCAGGGGATCACATGCCCTACCCACCCACCCTTGTGGTTACTACACGTTATTTACACCACGCGCACCAAGTCTTCTAAGACTGATCATGCGCATGCGCAAGCAATCTCATGTGATCCCCTGGCATTATGTAACTCGGTAGAATTTCAATCAAACTTCAACTTCCAGGTAAGTCTCATTTAATTTTCCAATTTAATTAAAGCGTGTTTGGCTTTTCTTTGTTTTGAATCTTGATTGTCTCTAGTTAGAGAACGAAATATAACAGTTATTTGAAAAACTATAAGCGAAGCAATTGTCGGTTTAAATCTATTATGCCCGAAAAGCTTCCAAAAACAGTTCGGTGCATTTCTTAAAGCGCTCGAATTTCAGACAATTTGCAGCCGCAAAACTTATGCAACAGAGTTAAGAATGTTTGGACGGTGTTTGTTCGTTTGTTCGTTTGTTCGTTTGTTCGTTTGTTCGATGGTCTCAAGTTAGAGAACGAAATATAAGCGAAGCAGTTTTGAGTTTAAAGCTATTTTATCCCGTAAGTAATGTGTGTTCCTCAAAGTGCTTGAATTTCTTCGCGGCTGCTAAAACCTACGCGACATTTCTTCGATAAGTTTATTACAAGTGCTTCGAAGCTCCCCAGATCCTTTATTTCGGGTAATCCCAGTAAAATGCCGGTGAAATGTCAGTATAAATTTTTGCCAGACTAATATTTTTATTTAGTGGCAGTTCATGTTATTTGTTAACATCCGAACGCGATGAAGATAACCCATTTAAACAGTCGAATGATTTTTATTTTGTTTTTGTAAATGAGCGCCGTTTCAAGTTCATTCAAGCGAACAGCCAATAAACCAAGAAGATTTGACAAGCCTTCACAGTTAATGACAGGATATGGAAACATTGCAAACACCAAGCTGGACGGCTCGTGAGTAAAATAATCAAGCTGTGCTCAGCCTCTAGAACGACCTTTCGAGCTTGGTTTTACAGAACAGATCCCCAAAATATTGAAGGACAATTCGGAACACTTTCAGGCTTTTTGAGAAACACTTTTCGAAAGCGAACGAGCCAAAAAAAGACCCGAAATGTATTTCAGACCGAAAAGTTTCAGGACTATTTTTGAGAAACGAACACCAGTTTATTCCTTCGCGGCTCCGCTTTTAGGCTTGGCTAAATCTATATATTATTTGTAAGGATGAAGTTGTGATGGTGTCGAATTTGTAACGAGAGATAACGTTTTCGGTGCGACGGTAGGAATAGTAAACTGGCCAAGCCAAGGATGCTTTTACTAAATAATTTCACTGTTATCGAATTTCTATCTTTCTCGTTGGCCCACTGCCACAAGTTATTGAATAGCGAATTACAGCGCTATTCGAAGTTATCGAATAGCGCTGATTTTTGCCTTATAAGGAAATAGGGGAATTGGATGTCACGCCAGGTGCCGCGACTTTTTCAAGCGGTCACATCGCAGGACAGTATGCAGAATTTCAGCTTAATTTCGAGACAAAATGTTACTTTAGCAACGAAATAATTGAAATTCACAGTTGTATTTGTGTGCTGGTAATAAATAGACTTAGCCAAGCCTAAAAATGGATTTTCAACTTTTTTTAATTGTTGAAACTTAGTCATTTTTATAGTACTTCCCCCCCCCTCCAAAAAAGACAAAAACAAAAACAAAAACAAAAAGAAGAAACAAAGAAAAAGAATTTTAAAAAAAGATTGCTCCCTCTGGGATTCGAACCCACTGCTGCCAATACCGTTGGAGTGCAAGGGGATCGCGCTAATTAATTGAACAACCTGCAATGTCGTCATAAGAAGTTTTCATTTTAATTCTTAAACAGCTGTTTATTGATTGCAGCTCTGTCGACTGAAGAGGGGGGTGTTTTTCTGGGAAAATGTGTTTGGACCGCCACAAAAACCATGGTTGTGGACAGAAAAAAACAAAAAGCCACTAGCTCTGCGAACTCAAGCATATAGTGCCGATCGAGTTGGAAACAGAACCGACAACGAAGTCCTTGAAGGCAAACTTCGTAACTTGAACTTTTCTCCTTCCCTCAGAAAGACAACTGAGTATTCTTTTGAACTTTTTCTTTCTTTTTATAGATATTTGATATTTTTTCTCAAGTTTTAACCTTCACTTCTGTCGAACTGAATCGTTTTGTTAAACAAGCTAAGCTTTCAAAAAAAACCCTTTTTCAAAAGCGACGGTGGTCATGCAATTTCCCGCCAAGAAAAACGCCGGTTGCCCAAAATGACCACGCGATTTCCTTCCGAGAAAAAACGGTATTCTCCACCCCACGAAGGGTTGTCTTGGGACTCCCCTCCCCCTCCCCCAGAGTCTGTACAGGCGGGAGGACGCACACTGACGTCACAACCAAATTTTCTCGCATCGATAGGTTACCAAATCTGCTTAGCAGTAGTGCTCCGCATGCGCGCTACGCGCGTAGGCTCCGCTATGAAATTCGTTGTTTTGAGTGGCCCTGATTAAGGACGGTGCCTCCTTTTGTTACTGGGCATTAACGTTCAGCGCATCTCCGGTCTGTTCCGAGATATTCGGGTTTCTCAAGAAATTTTCCTACTAACACAACGGTATTTTTTTGTTCTGAATATGTGCAAAAGCAGATCTTAGCAAGGGGTATCAGAATCCAAAACGAAAATTGGTAAATTGGGTAATCACGCCTATTTCAGAGATAGTGAACCTAAATTTGAAAGAAAACGCGATAAGTTCTTTGTTTTTTAAAGCTTTTCGCAACCTCTGTATTAGAAAGCACCGTCCTTAACGTAGTGGCTCTCTAACTTTGTACTTATTTTGCTGTTTACTTCTGTACTTGACCATTCAGATGAATAATGTATTTATTTTGTTGAGCAGCAGTTTCGGCTGTATTGATAATAGTGGTAGAGATGCGAATGGCATTTGGAGGCCTTAAAAAATCTTATACAGCAGTTGTAACTGTACCACCAACATAATCAACATCATTTCAAACGTGTGGAAAGATTCATAGTGGCTTTATAGAAGTGCACATACTTACAAGTGCCAATGATTTCTATGAAAACTGTTTGGTAGTTTTACAATGTGGGGGAATGAGATTTATCAGCTCAGAGTGGAATCATCTTCAAAACTGCCAAGTCTGTGATATGCAGTCTCCATTTTTCTGGGCGCGCGCGGGGGGGTGGGGTGGGGAAGGAACTGGGATCCTGGAGGAAGCAAAATATATAAGGACAAATTTACGACATTGCATAATACTTTGTCATCGAGAAAGTGGAATCGAGGAGAAAAGGAGTAAATAGTAGAGGAAGAAAAGGGAGTTCAGATCCTCTTCGCCCCAACGCCTCACCCTCCTACCTCCATCCTCACAGACACACAGACACACATATTTTTTTTTTCCAGATGTCTGAAAAAAATACTGTAATTGATATCGATTTATTCATCTTCATGTTCATTCACTGTTTCGCTCCTCTCTTGAGCTGGAATTACGGAATTATTGTCTCTTTTCTGACATATTTTCAACAGTTATTTATTCATTTCACTAACCAAATAAATAGCTTTTAAGCTGCTTGTATCTGCTGATAAGTACAAAACAGCTGTTCGTTTTGCATCAAGATCCGCTATCAAGCTTTCGTCGTTATAGTAAGCCACGTGAAGAAAACGAATTAAGAAGCATAAGGTGGAAAACCTATTAAATAGATAACTATACGAAATGTTTTCGTAAATAAAATGCTGTAAATTTCCCTACGCCAAAATAATTTTTTATAGTAACCTCAACCAAGCTGATTAACAATTAAAGTTAAGCAGGTGCTATTAATTTAGCACAGTTAAGTACTGAATAGAAGTTTCATTGCATAAACACATCTACGATTTGTCTTTTTTTTGTATGAAGACTTTTTTTCGTGATGTTGAACCTAAGGAAGAAAAAGGAACAAAAAATTCATTAAAGGCTTTAATGGTGATAACTAAACTCAAACTCTGTGGATTATATGATCGACCGGTTAGTGTATTTTGCGCACTACATACTACTGATTAGTATCTGTTGTTAGGCATATTATTAACAGTTATTTATTCATATCACGAACCAAATAAATAGCTTTTAAGCAGCTTATATCCGGTGATATTTTACAAAACACGGTTGTGCTGAAAGATCCACTATCACGCTTTCGTCGTTAAGGTAAGCTATGTAGAGAAAACGAATTGAAAAATGTGAGGTACAGAAGCAATTAAATAACAGATAACTCTAAGTTTTCCAAGGCATTCATCTTAAATGAAATGTCATTATTTTCCTTAGGCCAGAACAAAGTTTTTTAGAACGAGCTTTAAGAAGCTGGCAAACAGTCATAGTTTACTCACAGCAAGTTACATGATAATACGGTGCAAACGAGCGACATCCTTACTGTGCAGTTAAGAATTGTCTTTCTTATGAAGACCTTTTTTCGTGATGTTGAACTAAATTAGCGGAAGAAAAGAAAAAAATGGTTTGAAGGTTTTAATGGTCATAATGTAATTGAAACTTTCTGGTACAATATGATGGACAAATTAATGTGCTTTGGGCTGCATACTAATTATTTTCTTTTGTTTGATATGTTATCAACAGTTATGTATTTATATCACAAACCTAGTAAATAGCTTTTAAGGAGCTTGGATCTGGTGATATTTTACAGAATAGTTTTGCACAAGGAGCCACTATCAAGCTATCGTCATTAAGGTAAGCTATGTAAAGCGAAATTCAAAGAACATTCTGTAAAGGAGCAATTTCGCTTCCATTTACAGCCGGTAGAGAGTGTAACTCATGTTACACGTCCAATAAGATTTTTTCTTTGAAGAAGAAAAGCTCATCGACTGCATTGTAGCTTCCGCAACAAAGATGTTACCTCGTTCAGTAAACGAAGCATGGAGGCATTTCAAATAACTGTCACACCATCAAAGAGACGAAATTAATTGGATAGACCTTTTCGTAGAAAAAAGTCTTAGTATGCCATAGGTGTAACATTTAACATTTACCGAAGAAACATTTCTTTATTCAGTCCCAAAAACACTGATGTTGACAAAGTAACAAGAAGTGAAACCAATATTACAATTTTTTGTAGTGGCCCGCGGGTATTTATTGGGCCGATTGAGCTCATTTTTAAATGGTGTTTTAGAACAGAGATACTTTAAAAGGAATTTCTGAGAATTTTCAGAATCTGACAGAAACACCTTAGAATAATAGATAACCCTATTAGATGTTTTTCAATGCCTTCTTCTTAAATGAAGTGTCATTATTTTCCGCAAGCCAAAAAGATTCTTTTATAATGACCTCAATCAAGCTGGTAAACAGTCAAAGTTTACGCGGAATACGATACATGTTGATACGGACCAAACGAGTGATTTCTTAATTGCGCTCTTACCACTTTTCTGTTCTTGCGTCTGTCTCGACTGCCGCATAAATGTGATACATATACTCACCCAGTAATCGCCCTTTTGGAGGCTGCTGTCTTAAAGCTTTCCAGAAGAAGTCGAAACCACCAAAGACTTACATCAGACTTGAGAAATCGGTGAAGGTGGATAGTGCTATGCCGAAAGTTTGAAAATCAAATCAATTATAGTTTTCAACTTATCAAAAATTTGTTCATTTGTAATCATAACTTTCAAGCAGAAGTTGTGAGAATCAAATGCCTTGATCATATTCTAGATAGCTCTTGCAATATTTGCGAAAAATTCATTCAATCGTGTAAATGTTTTAGTTGCCTGGTTCCCAGCATAAACAAATGGACGATTTATCTTTTGTTTTTTTGGTGACTTTCTTCGTTGCGTTAAACAAAATAAAGGCCAGAACATAAAAGGAAAAGAAAAAAGAAAACTTGATTAATGACTAAAGGGTCGTAATTTAATCAAACTCTATGGCACAATATGATCAACAAATTCTGTGTTGTGCTCTGAAAACTACGTAATACTAATTATTGTCTTTTGTTTGACACATCAACAGTTATTTATTCACATCACCAAGCAAATGAATAGCTTTTAAGCAGTTTGTATCCGGTCATATTTTACAAAACAGTTTTGCACAAAGATCCATTATCAAGCTGTCGTCATTAAGGTAAGCCATGTAAAGAATGAAAAATAGTCTAAAAACATATGTTGAAGAAGCAATTTAACTATCCGTGTACAGCCAGTATAGGGTGTAACTCATGCTACACGACAAATAAGAAGGTATTTTCTTGAAGAAAATGTCCGTCGACTGAAAAGTAGCTTCCATAACAAAGACGTTACCTCTTTCAGTAGAAGAAGCACAACTGAGGTATTCTTTAAATAACTACTATATCTCCCGAAATCGAAAAAAAAAGATCATTAATTGAATGAATCTTTTCTATGCCATGGGTATAACATTTGTGGTGAATGGTTACATTTGCTTCAGTCAGTCTCAAAAAACTGATCTCGACAAACAAACAAGAAGCAAGAGCAAACTTTCACAGGTGACCTGTGGGTATTTTTCAGACGGATGGTACCCATTTTTAAAATTGTGTTTTAGAACAGGCAAAATTGAAGTGATTTTAGAGAACTTTCAGAATCTGTGTAGTATGTTTTTTAAAACCTTCTTCTTAAATAAAATTCCATACACCAAAACATTTTTTAATGACCTCAAATGAACAGACTGGCAAACAGTTACTCGTAGCACGTTACATGGAGATGCACCTTCGGTCCGGCTCTTACAGCTTCAGAGGTAAAATTTCAAGGTCATTTACAGGAAATGGGCAGAGCAAATTCTAGCAAACACATTGTCACACGCCTACGCTAATGAAGAACCTGCTAGGGAAGGTGATCCCGTACGATTAACGTACTCGCTCATGAGACACGCCCTTGCAGATCCTGTTATGCAGCAGGTGGCTGTTTTTTTTCCTATCCAGTATTGACCAGTAAAGCTTAAGAGTGTACCCACGGTAGAAAAACCGTGTTGCTTTCCTGTTTTCCTGAAAACTGTGATCCCACAAACTTTGCGCAAAGAATACAACCAAAAACTCCAAAAGGGGTTATCCTGGGGCATTTACTACCAAGAAGAGAGTACGAGAGATTGTGGGTTGACATTCAATGATGTTTAACATTGATTCTGCACTATCCTTGTGCAAGCATGCAAATCACTACCAGCCCTGAAAATGCTTTTCATCGTGCTCTAGAAATTTATATGTAATGTGTTAATTCATTGAAAGAGTTGAAATCGATTTCTTTGTCGACCCGATTGGCAGATAGCATGGCACATCCTTATTGGCAAAAACGCGCACATATACATATATACGTAGAATTTGAGCCAAAATTGAAACTTCAGACACACGGGTAACCTTCGTGCCCAACCTTCGTGTTTTTGTTTCACCCGAAAACGCAAATATTTCACTCTCCGGCGGGGAAGATGAGGTGTAATCCGAACAAAAGCAAACAAAAACATGAACAACCACAAATAAACAAAAACGGTACAGACCTCATATGTTTGTTGATAATTAGACAGAAAATTAACTGTAGCAAGATTGCAACGTTTTGAACCCTAGATAAGGCAGGCTTATATAAGCGAAATGAATTCGGGGTAATAATGAGATAAATTTTGCAAAATCTCATCTTGCATAAAATTTTACAAAATGTTTCATTACCGCATGTGAATATAACTGGTGATATTATAAAAATGAAAAAGGCATGTTAGATTACTCGGTTATTGCCTATATATATGTGGCGAAAAAAACCCGATCTCAGGTTGCACGCTTTTAGTGCCAGCATGCATTATTGAACTTGGGGATCCGTTGCTAAAAAATTAACAAATTTTGTCTATTGGAGTATACGTAAATTGCAGTAAAGATGGCCTCCACAATCGTCACCAAATTTGCATTAAAGACTTCCTGTGCAAACGGCCTTAAGGCGGTGTCATAAATTGACAACCCTGCTTTCTGACAAAAAAGCCTACCCTGAATTGCTTGCGCCTGTAATTAACGCTCATCGAACAGTCCCCGGTTAACTCGAGAAATCGTTCTACTAAAAGACGCAGTTGATAAATGAACTAGAAATGAGAGGCGTTGTTTATTTTGGAGTTGAAAAATACGAGAAAATTGGAATTTCTCTGTCAGTGCAAACGTCTTGGTTCTTTCACCGCATAATCAGATGAAGACAAGCAGATGCTACTTAATAACAATTCTGATTATATTTTGGATAGAATGGATTTAAAAAAGCCAGGACTGAATAGTGTGGCAGCTGAAAAGGGGAAGCTATTAAAGTTAAAGAACACGGGTGTTTCATTGGTTTTCATAATCCATCACTATTAAAAATGTTTTGGACACGTTACGAGCAAATCCCAATATTAGACAGGAACAAATTGGTATTCTTACTACTCCTAATTAATTCTCAATTCCTTACACTAATTTTTCCGTGCAACCTCCGATCTTACCTCAGCTTCTTCGGAAGCGATTTGTGCTTTCGATCAAATTGACACTGTGGCGACTATTTACCTGTGAAGTTCTGTGAAATTTCGTATTAATAACGTAATCGTTTGAAAAAAAAAAGATTGCTCTCCTACTGTTTCTAGTACTGAGTTTAATTCCTGTTTATTGAACGGAATCGCGAATTTGGAAATCCTACGATTATTATTTTTGTAATAGATTCGCGTGTACGTTTTCTCACCGAGTGTGTTTTCCAGTCTCCGTCCACTTATCGCGAGGTTGTCATTTTTCGTCAGAAACGAATTCGTACTTAAGAGCCACTCTTTCCAAAGATTTAGTGTTGTCCTTGCTTTTTTATGTCTTTTATCGCGTGTGCTCGCCTTCCTGTTTTTGTTGGATGTGGACTTTTCAAGATAACGAGAAGGTAGGTTAAACTGTTTTTCGAAAACTTCTTTGTTTAAGGCGACTTAAATAGCAAAGTTTCACCTAGATTTGCAGGTTTTCTGCTTCATGGGATGTTACTAATTCTAAAACGAGAAATGGGGAATGGAAAAATTAGAAATGAAAAAATTGAAATGGGAGAGGAAAAATCACGACAGTCTAATAAGATTTAGAAGATAGTGAGGCCAGTGTTAATTATCAAAACTCCTTTAATTTCTGACTGACCTAAGGGATGTAAAATATATTCGCGGCCGGGTTTTTCGGAGTCTGAAATCACTTTGAGGCAAGGTACGGAGTGAGAAGTCTCTGGCAGTGGTAAGTGTTTAAAAGATTCCCGAGTTTGTTGCCCCTTTTGGACGTGATTACATTTTGATGGGATAAAAACGAATGATAATATGCAAGGAACGAGGAGAATGGTAGTGGAAATAATGAGACTTTTTCAGTGAGTCACAAGCTTTAGAATTGCTCTTGAGCAGTCCCCGCCAACAGTTATGCAACTTATGGTCTGGGAATGTTCTGGTGTCTGTGACAAATAAGGTCCGAACACGAAGGCGAATGTAGCTTAAAAATTTGATTTAGTAAACTGGTTTTAAACTCAAGACGTCTTGGTTGGCGATAGAACGGAAAAGTCCAGTGATAGTTGGGATTCTGAACAACATTAACCTATGCCACTTTCCACATTTGGAACCAAAATGCCGGCTAAAAATTTAATTTTCTTCCGGGGAATGAAATACATGTTTCGGTTGAATCCCAGGCTATCACATCGAACGAACTTTAATTCAAACTTAAGTGAACTCCATCAGACTTAATACATGTCTTAATCGAACGATCGAATTCGATTTTGTTCGGTCATAGAACGGATCTGAACAGAATTTTTTTGTGAGTGCGACTTCCGACCAAATCGTCTATCTTCGTGCAATCAGTTCGTGCGAAAATCGAATGCAGAAGACCAAAATCCAAATTAAAGAGTGTCAAGTCTGGTGAACTTGAGAACCTCTAATCTGTTCTCACAGAAACGCTAAATTTTGAGAGAGAAGATGCCCATCTTTACTTTTCTTTACTTTTTTTTAACCGTAACTTTGTTGTTATTCAGGCACTCTTCGGCTCCTCGTTTACACAGTAGCACCTTTCAAACCACAGATAAATGCTGACTGCACCGAGGCTGGAATAAGGTTACTCACTATGACACAAGCAGCGGCCAACAAATTTTATAATTAGGAGAAAAAAGGAGAAATATAATCATTAACAAGCCGTAGTTAAACCGTAGGAGTGAAATCGTTCTAGATGATGATGATGTAATAAGAAGAAACTCAGAATATGGAAATATAGTAAACACAGCTTCATATGGTCATACAATTTTTCTGGATTTGAGATAGAATCAACCCTGGTAATATAGATTTAGCCAAGCCTAAAAGCGGAGCCGCCAAGGAATAAACTGGAGATCGTTTCTCAAAGATAGTCTTGGATCTTTTCGGTCAGAAATATCTTTTGGCCTTTCTTTGGATCGTTGGCTTTCGAAAAGTGTTTCCTAAAAAACCCGAAAGTGTTCCGAATTGTCTTCCAATATTTTGGGGGATCTGTTGTGTAAAACCATGCTTGAAAGGTTATTCTAGAGGCTAAGAACAGCTTGATTTTTTTTTCGGGCATCAAACTGAACACATATTTTACTCACGAGCCGTCTTGTTTGGTTTTTTGCAATGTTTCCATATACTGTCATTTAACTGTCAAGGCTTGTCAAATCTCCTTGCTTTTGGATTATTGGCGTTTGCTTGAATGTAATTGAAACGGCGCTCATCTACAACAACAAAATAAAACTTATTCTGAAGTAAATCGGTCATCTTCATTGCGTTCGAATGTTAAAAAATATCTTGAATTGTCGCTATTAGTCTAGTCAAAACTTTATACTGGTATTTCACCGGCATTTTACTCGGGTTACCCGAAAGAAACTATTTGGGAAGCTTGCAAGAACCTGTAATAGAATTATCGATGAAATGTCGCGTAAGTTTTTGCGGCTGCGAAGAAATTCGAGCACTTTGAGGCACACACATTACTTACGGGATAACATAGCTTTAAACCCAAAACTGCTTCGCTTATAGTTACTTCAGCAACTTTTTTATTTCGTTCTCTAGCTTGAGACCATCGAGATTGAAAACAAACAAACACCAAATATGCTTAACTCTATGGCATAAGTTTTGCGGCTGCAAATTGTTTAAAATTCGGGCGCTTTTAGAAATGCACAAAACTGTTTTTGGAAGCTTTTCGGATAAAATAGGTTTAAGCCAACAACTGCTTCGCTAAAGGTTTTTTAAATAATTTTTATATTTCGTTCTCTAACTAGAGACCATCAAGATTGAAAACAAACAAACAACGGCAAACACGCTTTAAATTATGGCATAAGTTTGCGGATGCGAAGTAAGCCTATTTTATAAAGTTAGGCGCTTTGAGGAACGCACAAATCTGTTTTCAGAAGCTTTTTGGATAAAGGTTTTCGAAAACCCGTAATTTTATACTTAAGGTGATTCCATCGAAAAACAATTTGTAATGAGAATTTCTTGAAACTTTGCACAGTTATTGCTTAAACCTAGTACATTAAAAAAATAAAATAAAAAGAGGGGGTCACCGTGTCTGATTTCACGCTAAAGGGCTGTAGTATATAGGTACTTTGCCAGCTTTCGACAGCAATATTAAAACACCTATGCTTGTACCAGAGACACTCATTACTTTAACAAAGTTATTACTAGCAAAGAAATATAAGCATTATTCTTATGATAGAAGAACAATAGTACAGTGAAACGTCTTAAAACTGCCGCAAAAATGAAACCAATGAAATAATGGACAAACCGAGCGTCTGCACGGTTCCGGTGAGACACCTAAAATCTGACTGTAAATGGTGAATTAACCGGAATATTTCAAAATTGAATAATGAAAAAGTCTTCAAGTTTAAATATATCACGTAAAGTCGTATTTTACTTAAATAAATGGAATAAAAAAGTGGGGTCACCGAGTTCGTTTGGGAGAAAGCGACCATTTATGTCTCTGAACAGCTGCACTTTCATAGAAAACCTATCAAGTTCCGAACGCGCGCGCGCTCGTGCGCGCGCTAATCCCGCAAAAAATGATGCGCAGAAAGGATGCGCAATGCAATTGAATGGAATCACCTTAAATGCAATTCGCGTTACACTTCTAGCATCGTGGGCCGTCCACGCCAGTAAAATCGGCTGAGCATGGCAAAATATTCAAGACTAAATCTGTCACAAATCTGAGCGCGTCTTCTAATAATTTTTTAAAGTCAAAAGTAAATGACACATTTCTAATGACATAAATTAAATTTCCATTTCAATACGTAACTAGAAATACGTGATTCGCATAACCTCGCGAAGCTCGGGAAAGGGTGCACCACAAAATTGAGCGATGAGGGTGGGGAGGGGATAGAATTTCGGTTTAACTGGAGGTGTGGATGGGTGGCCACAATGGTCCCGAATTGGGAGTCCAGACCGACATTCTGGTTCCCAGTCGCTTCCATGTAACTTGCATCCGATCCCCTGTCATCTTAACATCTTATACATAGGAACTTGGTACGAGTTTGCAGGTTTAATTTGAGCTAACCGGTGCATGCGACTGGATACGAAAATACGTTTCTAATCCATCTGAATACTATTTGTTTCACTATTAACAGGGTCAATATCCGAAACGGAAAACATAAACTGTTATAAATTCTTAGTGATCCAATAATTTTTTTTCGAGAACGTCCTAAACTTAAAATTTAAATTCTTTTTACTGCTTATACACAAATATGCATTGTTTGGGGAGCTGAAAGCTATTTTGGGAAATAATTTAATTTCTCTTGTGTAATCTGTGGTTTTGATCATACTTGGAAAAATAATTATATGATAGTACAATTCAAGAGTAAAGATAATGGTAGGGCGAGGAAATAATTTCGAGCCAATCTGTTCAGTTACTATCCGTTGGAAAGGTATTCTAGCAAAAGTAATTTGATGATCGTGAATTTTTTTGTCGCCTCTCGTTGCTTGTAACAAAATCATTTTGTCGAAGCACTTCTAGTCGGTGTCGCCGGTCCTGATCGGTTTCAGCACACATTTTCTCGAAGAGTTTGTAGCCGCTGAGTTCATTTTCATCATTCAGTCGATGTGACTGAGTGATAATTTTGAAGACATTGTATCGATTCTCGCGTTCTTGGGGAATCTCGTTTTGTAGTTGCGCTGTGCTATTAAGCTAAATTTAAACTACGTTGTCGACGTTCTAAGATTTCTCGCCTGTGATATTGTTTCCTGCTGACGGCTTTAGTCTTCACTAGGCTATTACCGGTAAACGATGTTCTCTACCCGTGCTTTCTTGTCGTCGACTCTTTCGCCTTCGTCGTTCGCGCTGAATTTAAGTCGGCGTTCACGCTGAGTTTCAGTGGTAAATCTCCCCCGGAATGGATTTCCAGCAACTTGCTAAATGAGACGTTTCTTTCTTTGCTCGTGTCCCTCATTTGCAACAGAACTTAGTCCAGTAACTTGTTCACAGACGATGAATTATAAACATGTCAGACGCAGAAGTTTAAAACTTCAGTACTGTCGGACAATCGTTTTGCTAAATGAATTAAGATTTAAAAAGAAACATCTTTTTCAAAAGCGACGAAGGTCAACTGATTTCCCGCCAAGAAAAGTGCCGGTTGCCCAAAAGCACCGCGCGATTTCCCGCCAAGAAAAGGTGGCATTCTCCACCCCCGGCGGGTTGTCTTGGGACTTCCCTCCCCTTCCCCCAGAGTCTGTACGGACGGGCGGGCGTACGCTGAAGACACAACCAAAATTTCTCGGGTCGATAGGTTACCGGATTTGTTTACCCATGGTGCTCCGCGAGCTTTAACTGTTTGGAACTTTCTATCTCTGTGTTGATTTTTTTTAATCTTTGGATGAAGGTTGCAAATAGTTAGTTTCGATTTTTTTCTCGTTAATTTTCTGTTAAGGAAGGGAGGTGTAAATCGGTTTTGGATAATAGAAAGAGAAATTTAAACTTTCTTTAAAAACCGGTCAGCGGTTCGTCCCGTCAGCGGTAAATCCTGTAACTCCCAACTCGCAAAATCCTACCATTTTCGCGATGGCTTCATTTTACTACATGTGATACAAATCAAACGTCCTAAGCATGTACTAGACATTCATTTTATTGATTATTTTTCCAGAGTTGTAGTTACATTTTCGCGTTACATTTGAATGAAGCGTGAAAAGACATAGGAGTTCAAAATGGACAGGTGGATTTATAGAATGGCTCTCGTTGTGCTCTCCAACTTTAAAGGTCAGTGTCATAATCTTCGGTTTTGCGTTTTCTTTCACTATTTTTTCCAGCAATGGTATTCATTATTAAATTTGAATAATTAGTTCTTGGCTCATATCGTAGGCCACACTGCTTTCCCTAATATATCGACAAATCAAAACATTACCTAAGCAGAGTTAAACTGAGATTTAAAATAAAATTGAGGAATGGTATTGCTATCAGTTCGTGATCATAGCCGAGTATGTAAGGAATGCATATCCATTGTCCGTTTTTCAATTTTTGAAACATAACTATCCCATCTTTT
Source organism: Siderastrea radians (assembly GCA_964017195.1). NCBI lineage: Eukaryota > Metazoa > Cnidaria > Anthozoa > Scleractinia > Rhizangiidae > Siderastrea > Siderastrea radians. Next base: position 24,772,311 of record OZ024899.1, read on the forward strand.
ATTTACAGTTGTGATTTCCACAACTTCAAACCTTTGTAACACCACTGGAATCAACAATGCAAATACAAAAAAAGAAGGTGAGTTTTAATCTGTTTATCTATAGGTCTTCCGGTAGACATGAAAGTCATGAAATTACAGGAAATTAGAACATCCGTATACCAAAGGCTTTGAAGCTTTTATTCACCTTTATTTTCTGCTGTAGGTTTGATAAGAATGTTTCATGGTCCTTGAAATTACATATAGCAGCGAGAGCTCAAAAACTACTGCGATGCCTTAAACGTCCTTCACACGCCATACTAATGTTGGCCAGCTCTTGTTGGGAAAACAGAAATTGGTGTTTGTGAACGACAGACAACATGTTGGCAAGTTGTTGGCGACAAACAGAATTTGTATCTATTCTCGCCAACAGCTTGCCAACATGTTGTTGTGTCGTTCACACACATCAACTTGAGTTTGCCAAGACGAGTTGGCCAACATTAGTTTGACTTGAGAATGCCGCTTTACGCGTCTTTCATTATACATATTGATGCTTTGGAATCAAGCCCTAAAGATCCAAAAGACAATGGCGTGGGGACCATATTGGTGTAACATGACAAAAGGAGCGAATGAGAAACCTTTTGTTTTATGACCACTAATTTAACATGGCGGCGATGACCTAACGTGGAAACCAACAATACTTTGTTACATGACCACACGCTCGACATGTCACCATATCTAACATAATATAAATTTCCCATATCAGATAACAGTCTCAAACACTTTCGTTTTTTTCCTGTTATAGAAATATCGTAATTATTATAAACTATTTTTTAAATTCTAATCCTTTATTATAACATGTTCGAAGGTCAGTGAATACATATCATATTCATTAGATTTGTTCAGATTGATTACATAAATTTCCCTACCTTAATTATTTCTGCATTATCTTCTATTTGCAGATAATCCAAAAATAACTGCTCCTTTTGCGATGGTTCGAACTGTTCCAGAACATTATGTGTGGTGCTTAACCGATGGGAACCTTCCCATCAACATATCTTTGGTCAACGCATCAAACTGTACACCCTTGGCTAGCGGGATCGGAAAAGTGGCGAGCAAAATAAAACAGGAGGGCAACTACACTTGTGTGGCAAAGAATGAAGCTGGCTTTGACGCGAGAGATTTTACAGTTACTGTTACTGGTGATTGTTAACCTACATTCAAATTGTAGTTTTCTTATGATTTGTTTCCTTTTTCACGCTTTTTCCGACACATTTAGTTCCCTATAATCGAAAACACTCTTGTCCTCAAAAATCCCTTTTCTTTTTAATACTAACTTCTTACTAACTGGCGCGAGGGCCGTACTGGGGAATATTGGCCCGAGGTCGTGGTAGTACGGACCGAGCGCAGTGAGGTCCGTACAAAAACGACCGAGGGCCAATATTCCCCAGTACGGTCCCGAGCAAGTGAAGTTGGTAAGTAGTTTATTATATGGCATCAGTTTTCGTACGAAACAACCCTTCCAGTAGTTCATTCAAGTCAATTTCTGGGGCGATGTCACGAGCCAGCGATTTTAATTGGCTTTCGAAAACAGTTTGATGATCGTTGCTGTCGATCGGCGAAAACTTGCGTGGCTCTTGAATGAAAACTACTCCGCTTCTATCATATGTCTCAGTTTTTTGTCGTCCTCTACAACACAATTGCAAGATAGTTATATTTGAAAATACTCCTTCGTTACGGGCGGAGACAACTCGGGAAAAAGAAGAATACTGAAAACGCCGCGATAAAATCTCACAAACGTGCTTCTCAAACTGGAAATTGTGGCAGCGTGTTAGTCTGTAACGTGAACAAAGGAACTCTCCAACTTTAAAAAAGGACACTGAGAATATCTCTTCGTCAAATACTGCAAGTTGTTTGCTTCAGTGGCTTTTTGGAACACTTTGTGGGTGCTGAATGCAAATATTTGTCGCACCTAACAAAGTTGTTTTTATGCGCGAGCTTCAGCAAAAGCGGACTTGTAAAGAAGCCAAAATTATTTCAAGGACGTACACTACAAGAACAAACCCAAACTCTCGCTGAGGAATCAAGGTACACTTTTAGTTTAATAAGTGTAGCGTTAATTTGTTCCTGTGGAAAGCGCTGACTGAAGCGAAGGCATATATAAGCTAGACAAGAAGGTGATCGTTTCCTTTCGATTTACAGTTGCTGATAAAAGCCATTTCCCAGTTTTTTACAAGTTTTCATTTTTTTTCACCGAGAGGTTTTCTTGCGAGAAACGTACTCTTTTGTTGATGCTGAATTTTAATGATTATTGTTCAAGTCTTGGCCAATTTACTCCGCTCTTTATAGCTTACAGTCTATAGCCGTACAAAAAACAATAAACACACACTGAAGAAAGTTGTCCAAGCTTTTTGATTCACTGCTGACCGGTTTTTTGCTTGTGTCAAAAAGTCGCTAAAGTTAATTGAAGAGCGTTTTTCTAAACAGACATGTTCACCTCGTTCATTTGTTTTGTACCAGCTCCAAACTTTTCCTTTTTATCTTCTTACGTTTTCGCAGTTTGAAATTTGCGGGAGTGCGAGAAAAAAATATCCAAAAGGACCGTTTCCATGGTAATGGTCCGTACTGTAAAATCCTGACCGAAAACTAACCAATCAGAGTGCTCCATTTAGCCGTGAGAATCGCTTGCCATATAATAAAAGAGTATAATCGAAGAATCTATGGTTACCTTTTTTCCTGATAGACACTGTTGAAAACTATGTCCGCCGTTCAGATAGAACAATACTAAATCCGACAGTAATGATTCATGCTTGTTCTAATTTTGGTAATTGTTTTGTGGTAGCCTTCAAAATGTCTTTATAACTAACCGTACCGTCGCGCAAGCTAGAGGCTTTAAGGGGGTCACTTCACGAGGATTTTGCTATTTTAGGTCAATTGTGTGCTAAATCACAACCCAGTGCCTTCACACACACAAAGAGCTCCTATAAAACTATGAGGAAGATATTAAATGAATTTTATCAGAGAGAGCTAGCCATATTAATTTTTTTGGGTGATTTTTTAGAACATAGCATTAAACGTGAAAAAATTAGCCCAATTTTTTATAGTTTCGATCCATTTCCATCCTTGCCATCGGTAGCAACAAACGGCAGGAAACAGCTTCATTGTCGTCAGATAGCCTTTAATAACAAAGCTAGACCATCATTTTTGGAATTCAATTAATGTGAAGGCAGTTTTTAGCTTGTTAAAAACATACGAAAATAGTGTGACATGGCCCTTTTAAATCCTATACATCATTAAAACCTATACCGCGTGTGTCCCCAATGCGACGCAAAATGCAAGTGCAAATAAATAGGCTGTCGAATTTTCCACGGTCATGATGCATTTTAATGATCACGGGTTTGCAGTTAGCGGGACATAATAAGTTGGCTAGCACACTGGTTAATCAGAAGTATCACCTCTTTGATGTTGTGCGAGCCTAACAGTGCCTACAGTAGCATCACACTCGTCCGTGTACGTTAAACTAAGGGATATCAGACTAAAGAAGTGTGGATGAACCTTCAGCATACCAGTGAAATCATTTGATTGGCATGTGTTACCCGAAATTGTCAAATTATACGGCTTCACTACTGGACAAAAGGCCATTCCACTCCATCACATTCACTGGCTTGGGATAATTTTCAATAAGTAATTAAGCTTTGCGCTTAAATTGTTTCAGATTGCAGACCTTTCTGTCGCAGCTCAGGTATCATAAGACCACGTATTAGAAACAAGTATGACTGTAGTCGGACAGATTCAGCATCTGAACTGTTTTGGAAATGCGTTCCAACGACGACAACTCACTTGTAAGTATATTTGCTGTTTTCAAACTCGGACTCTGAATAAAGAGCAAACTAATAAAAAATAAACATTTCTTGAATTTGCAAAAGATTTTCGTAATTTTCAACTGAGATCGTCAAACGTTATAAAACCAAAGCTTCCCCTTTGTTCCCTTTGTTTGCATTTAAAAGCGCCCCCCCCCCCCCACCCCCGCTGAGTTTAGGGAAAATATAGACATTTCCAATTGGCAGCATAGGTGTCTCGCTAATATCTGCCGCCACCAAAGGCTAATTACTTATCTTATACACTTCGTACACCCTTAGTGCATTTCAACTAAAGGAAAAGTGCACTTCAGGGAGTATCCCTAGTCTTTAAATGAAGCTTCTTAAAAATATATTCGATAACTTTATGAAGTCATATTTCACCATACAAACAAAATGATGAAAATAGCCCAATTGCGAATTTTTAAAATTCAACTTAAAACAATAGACATCACTACGAGGCTTAGGGGAATAATATAAGGATTTATATGGGTTTTTTCCCCTAAGCCTCGAAATGATGCCTATTGCTTAAGACTGAATTTTAATAATATATCGAAATTGGGCTATTACAGCAACTACAGTACGTCTGAAGGCTTTGCTTTCACGGTAAGATCTGTTAGCTTTGCGGAAGCTTTTTGGGCACGAAAATACACATCTTTCCCATGAATTTATTACCTTGGAGACCCTAACCTCAGACCGTTTGGTAGCATATATGTCCCCACATTTGCCCCCACTTAAGGTCAGTAACTAATCACAGACTTTGCCAACTTTAGGTTTCTTCGAGATAATAAAATAGTTGAACTCCCAGAACGAATATTCGCCCAGCTGACCAACCTGCAATACTTGTAAGTCTATTGAGACTTTATTTCGTATGATATACGCGTTTTATCATTCGTACTATAAATGGTGTTTAACCCTTTACCGTCAGCGTTTTTCCCTTAGAAAAACGCATTTTTTACCGCTAAAGCGGTTTTTGAAGTGCTATGGTCCCGAATGCCACTAAACTTTGCTACAAAAGCGTTTTCTTACATTTTAGCTCAATTTTGAGCCAGCTTCTGTTGAAAATTGTACATTATTTTGGTTTCAGGCATGCGCATAAGCCAAAATTTGGCCTTGTTTTTTTTTTTTTTTTTTTTTGCTGATTCATTTCTCATTTTTTCTCGCTTCTTTTGCTTTCCTTTTTCTCTCCCTTTCTTTTTTCTTTATCTTCTACCCTTTATCACCTTTCTATCCACTGGAAAAGTTTTGGCCTCAGTCCTTCTAAAAACCTGGAAATGGAACATTGATCAACTAGGTGACTTGGCCTATTTTACCACCAACTTTGCAGCCAAAATTGGACACGTTTTTCTGGTATAGCTCTGCCAGGATTTGGTCGATATTCAAAATGGACACACGTATGGATGGATCTGTCCTTGCTGTGCTAGCTGCTTATCAAAACAATCTGGTGACGTCAAAAATGATGACGTCACAAGTGGCTGAATGGTTCCCGACTTCGACGTCGGGAAAATACAACTCTTGACGGAAAAGAGTTAACTAAACAATCGAAAATCGTTAATCATGACAAATCTTACTCGTTTGAGACTGATTTTGGTTGATTTATCAGGTTTAATGCAAAAAAAGAACACATTTGAAACAAAATGTCCTTTTCCTTAACCCTTTACCGTCAGCGTTTTTCCCTTAGAAAAACGCATTTTTTACCGCTAAAGCGGTTTTTGAAGTGCTATGGTCCCGAATGCCACTAAACTTTGCTACAAAAGCGTTTTCTTACATTTTAGCTCAATTTTGAGCCAGCTTCTGTTGAAAATTGTACATTATTTTGGTTTCAGGCATGCGCATAAGCCAAAATTTGGCCTTGTTTTTTTTTTTTTTTTTTTTTTTTGCTGATTCATTTCTCATTTTTTCTCGCTTCTTTTGCTTTCCTTTTTCTCTCCCTTTCTTTTTTCTTTATCTTCTACCCTTTATCACCTTTCTATCCACTGGAAAAGTTTTGGCCTCAGTCCTTCTAAAAACCTGGAAATGGAACATTGATCAACTAGGTGACTTGGCCTATTTTACCACCAACTTTGCAGCCAAAATTGGACACGTTTTTCTGGTATAGCTCTGCCAGGATTTGGTCGATATTCAAAATGGACACACGTATGGATGGATCTGTCCTTGCTGTGCTAGCTGCTTATCAAAACAATCTGGTGACGTCAAAAATGATGACGTCACAAGTGACTGAATGGTTCCCGACTTCGACGTCGGGAAAATACAACTCTTGACGGAAAAGAGTTAAGTTGTTTAGTTATTGTAATCACCATGTTATTGTTGTGCTATGTTCAATGACAACCTGTCAGAATAAGAATAAGTTTCAATTGGTGCGATATCAAATGTAACTGATTATACGTTGTCTACTCTCTTTACGCTTATAAAATGTTTACTTATTAGCTCTTTAGTTTTGGCGTTATCGGAAGCATGTGCTTCAAGTTCTTTAAAGATAGCTTTAAACTTGGGCGCTGTCCTGTTGATGTCACATTTCCGCCATGTAAACAAAAAAGGAAAATAACAATCAGTGTAAGAACGTATAATGAGGCTTCTGCTGTGATAAGATTATCTGGTAGTCTTTTGCAGATTGAAGCTTTTTGTGTTTGATCTTTCCCAGTTGTACTAATCACAAACTTTGCTAACTTTAGGAATCTACACGGTAATAAAATAGTTGAACTCTCTGAACAAGTATTCTCCAAGCTGACCAACCTGGAAATTTTGTAAGTTTGTTGATATCTTGTAAGCTTTATCAGTCATACAATAAGCGTTGTTTAAATTTTTAATTAGGTTGACTATCATATTAGCTTCCTCTTCAGGTGCATGTGTTGTGTTCAATGACAGCGTAACGGAATAAGAAAGCAATTTTCAGATAGGGTGATATCAAATTTAACTGATCATTGATTTCGTCAGTACATTTATAATTAGATTAACCTTCAGTTTCGAAGTTGTGAAAACAGGCAAATCAGGAAGCACTTTATTATCTTTAACGGTAGCCTAAAGATTGTGCGCCAACCCGTTGAGGTCACATTTCCACCATGTAAACAAAACTTAAAAAATAGGTTTTGCTGCCAGTGTAAGTACTTTTAATAAGGCTTTTGAAGTGAGAAGAATATCTGTTAGACTTTGCATAGGCTTTTTTTGCTTGATGGTCAACGTCTTTCCCATGTATTTATTCAAATGAAGTCCTAAACTTCAAACAGCGCGAGGGGAAGCGGGGAAGAGGGGGGGGGGGTTTAAACCTCCCGTTTCCCGTTCCTTTAATCCCGGTTCTCGCCCTGTATTTGTTGGCTCAGCCTCTACATTTTTTCGATTGCAAAATATTACGCAATGTTGCGTAATTTTCCCTTTTCTTCCGCTTCCCACCACCTTGAAAATCTTCCTTCCCGCCCTTCTTATCCCGCCTATTGTACACCTTCCGCCCCCTTTTCTCCAGGTCTCCCGCGCCCCTGTCCTCCTCCACCAAACAATGTGGAAGCATGTCTTGTTGACTTTTACCACCACTTATGCTGATTACTAATCACGAACTTTGCTAACGTTAGGAATCTTCATGGTAATAAAATTGTTGATCTCCAAGAACGAGTATTCGCCCAGCTGACCAACCTGGAAACCTTGTAAGTTTATTGATATCTGATAAGTTTTATCAAACACAAAATCACTGCTGTTTAAGTTGTTTAGTTAGGTTGCTTATCGTATCAATGTCCTCTTCAGGTGAATGTTATGTGTTCAAAGACGACGTAACAGGAATAAGAAAAGAATTTGTCAAGTTGGGTGTTATCAAATAGTACTGATGATACGTTTCGTTGGTACATTCACCTTCAGTTTCAGCGTTGTGGAAACGTACTTCAGGCAGCGTTTCATTGTCTTTAAAAGGTGGCTTTTTGACCCATGTTAGCACTATATATACAAAACTACATAAACAAAAATAACAGCAAAGGTAGTTTTTTTTGTAATATAAAATACGTCTGAGGGCTTTGCTTTGAAAAAAAAATCCTAGTCTTTGCAGAAGCGTTTGTGCTTTGTAGTAACATCTTTTCAACAAACTTATTGAAATAGAATACTTAATTTCAAACCGTTTACTAGTGTAGGTGTTTTGCTAACATTTGCCACCACCAAAAATCTAATTACTAGACAACTCTGCAATTTCTTAAGATTTATTCAAATAAGCAAATAGTCAAACTCCGGGAGGATTAAAATCAAATCTTCAGTTTTGATGTTCTTGGAAATCTGCACTTCAAGTTCCTTAAAGGTAGCAAAAAAAAACTTGGGCGCCGGCCTGTTGAAGCCACATTTCCTCATCCAATGTAAACAATGTAACAACATAGATAGGTTTTGCTGCAAGTGTAGGGACGTCTTATAAGGCTGCTGCTGTGAGAAGAACATGACATTGTGCTAGTCTTGGAAGAAACTTTTTGCGCTTGATGATAAACATCTTTCCTACGAATTTATTCGAATAGAATCCTTTACCTTAGACCGTTCCGTAGCACGGGTGTTCTGTTAAAATTTGCCGCCAGTTAAGGGTAATGACTGTCGCAAACTTTGCCAACCTTAAAATAAGTTCAACGTAATAAAATAATTGAACTCCCTGCGGAATGAGTATTTGCCTAGCTGATCAACCTAGAATAGTTCTGAGTTTATTGTAGTTTCTGAAGTTTTATTACGTTGTTTACTATGTGTAGTTTTCATATTAACTTCGCCACCACGTGGACGTACTCTGTTCCATGGCAACGTCAGGGTAATGAGTAAAGAAATTTTCAACTCGCGTGGTATCAGATTTGTGTATCTGATGACACACAATTTGTCAACTAACTCTTCAGTTTTCAAGTTACGAGGAATCACATTTTTTGTCATATAAACAACAAAATGACAGCAACGGTAGCTTTTGCTGTAAGTAAGAATATCTTACTTGTGAGGGCTTTGCTGGGAGGAGAAGATTGGTAGCCTTTGTCTTAAACCTCAATTCGTTTGGTTGCATAAGTGTCTTGCCGCAATTCAACTAAGACTAATACTAATCGCAAACTTTGCATACCTTAGGTATCTCAGAGGAAATCAAATAGTTGACCTCCCAGGACAAGTATTCGCCCAGCTTACCAACCTAAAGTACCTGTAAGTTTATTGAGATTTTATTTGATATCCGATAGGTTCTATCAATTATACAATCAGCGCTGTTTAAGTAGCTTAGTTAAGTTAACTGTCATATTACGTTCCTCATCGGTGCTTGTGCTGTGCTCAGTGACATTGTGACAATATGAGTTGAGTATTTCAACCCGGATTATATCAGATTTAACTGAAGATACACTTTGTTTTCACGAATTACACCTCAGTTGTCTTCAGTTTTAATGTTGTGGAAAGATGCACTCAGAAGCATTTTTTGTCATTAAATGTAGCTTTTAAGCGTGCACACATCTTTGATGTCATATTTCCGGCATATAAAATAAAAACCAAAAAAAAAAAGCAAAGACAAACAAAGCACAAAGATTTTCTGCAGTAAGTAATAAATTGCGCTTAAGGTTTTGCTGTTATCTTATTTACATACACAGATCCAATGTGTATACATGTTTTACATCAATTAAATTATATTTAATTTAATTAACTTGTTCTTGGTTTTTTAGCCAGCCTAGTTCATCTTTCCTTTTTAGCCTGTCAAACACTTGTATCATGAGCCCCTGGCTTGGGAGATTGGGAAACCACTCCCTGTGTTCTTGACATAAAATAAATTATCTTATCTTATCTTATCTTATATTATCTTATCTTATCTTATCTTATCTTATCTTATCTTATCTTATCTTATCTTATCTTATCTGTGAGACAGAATCTGCTTGTCTTTGCAGAGCCTATTGTGGTCGATGATAGACATGTTTTTAATTCACTTATTTAAATGCAGTCCGTAACTTCAAAACTATTGCTAGTAAAGATGTCCTGATAACATTTGTTGCAACCAAAACCTAAACACTAATTGCAGACTTTTCTGTTTTTAGGAATCTTTTATTTAACAAAATTGTGAAACTCCCGGAACTTGTATTCGCTCAGCTGACCAGCCTGGAACGACTGTAAGTTTATTGATCTATTGATATATTGATCAACTCGGGTGATATTTTAAACTAGATTCGATATTCTGACAACATTAATATAAGGCTCTATTTTAAATGATGGCTAGCTGGGAGGAAATTTATTCCTTACTGTTGTGCCCAATTGTTACGAATTGATTTTGTCCCAACGCCTTCATTACATTGGCGAAATGCATATGTCGTCTCGATATGGAATTAAGTTTTGTATCATGATCCTTGTCTCTTTTGAAGCAAAGTATTTGAATTCGCTGCCTTCTCAGCCCAAATTACTCACAGAAAAAAAAAACAAATTCACTTTTCTTCGACATATTTTCTTTCCAAACGACAAGGCTCAACAACAAATTTAAAAAATAAATAAAAATAAAACAAAACAAAACAAAATAAAATCGAATGATGTGACAATCAACGTCTTTTTTCATTTATTTATTTATTAGCAATATTTAGACAGAGATGCCCAGTTCAACATACGCTGGTTTAACTGGGGCTCTGTAAACTGTCTAACACTACCTAATATAGACAATAATTAAATTAATTAATTAATTAATTAAATAACACAAACAAAGATTTAAAACCCCTACAGAAATCTTAACACAATACGGCGTGCGCATCTCGAAAAACTTTAAAAAGTAACATTCATATTATTAAAGTTAGTTTTAATTTTAGCACTCACATTTACGGCAATCTGTTGAGGGAATGGACCTTGTAGGGGCGAATAAGAGTAATTCAAATTATTTGAACTATTATACTCAGTGAGCAAAACCTTTAACCTTGCCACCGGTTCTGGGAAGAAAGTTTTGAAGTTTGGCCGTGGCTGCGGTACCAGTTTCAGTTTTTTTTTTAAAAATCACAAGCCATCATTTGGAATGGCATTGCAACATAATAATTCCTTAAGTCCACTTCAATTAATTCTTCAGTTATGACCCTGTGAGGAAACCCGCACTTGAAGACGCTTTTTAACATTTTAAATGCAGTTTTAAACTTGAGCTTTAACTAATCTCTTCGACACATTTACCCCATATGAAGAAAATTGTGAAATGAAAAAGCCGGTAACAAAAAAGGCAGGTTTTGCTTTAGTAAGTATATACTACGTCTGAGGGTTAGTTGTCTTTGCAGAAGCTTGTTGGGCGTGGTCATCACTATATTTGCCATTTATTTATCTAGAAGGGGTCGTCACCCTTACACTGTTTGGTAGCAAAAGTGTCTTGTTAATTTTTGCCACCACAAAAGGCTTATCACTAATAGCAAACTTTGAAAATCTTAGGTATCTTCAAGATAATGAAATAGTTCTACTCCCAGAACGAGTTTTCGCTCAGCTGACCAGCCTAAAGCAATTGTAAGTTTACTGAATCTTTTACTGAATCTTTTAAAAATATCTTAACTATCTTAAATATCGTAACTATCACTGAATTAATTTCGTTATCAGGTGTATGTGCTGTGCTCAATGACATTGCAACATGGCAGACTAAGTAAATAAGTGTTTAACTTGTTTGATATCAGATTTATCTGATAAATGTGGCTAACGTTTGACGACATACTTTCGCCTTATAATCAAAATAATGGAACTGGTAACAAACGTGAGCTTTTCAGTAAGTAAAAAAATACGACTGAAGGCGTTGTTGTCACAAGAATATTGCCTAGTGTTCGCGCAAGCTTTTAGTGCTTGTTAACTAAACATCTTTCTAATGTATTTGTTCAAATAGAATCGGTACCTTTAAACCGTTTGCAGCACGGGTGTCTCGTTTGCCTTCACCGAAAGCTAATTACTAATAGCAAACTTTGAAAATGTTAAGGATGCTTTCAGGTAACCAAATAGTTAAACTCCCGGATCTAGTGTTCAGCAAGCTGACCAACCTGGAATACTTGTAAGTATACTAATATCTAATACGTTTAAGCAATCGTACAATCACTACTTTTTGAGTTGCTTAGTTAGGGTGAGTAGTTGAAATCCTATAAGGATTTTACAGGTTTTTTCTAAGATCCTGCTGGATCCTGTATAATTACACGGGATCCTATCCAGAATCCCAAACGGCAATAATCCTAATCATTTTTGATAGGAAAAAGCAGGACTTTAATACTGATGAAATTTTCAGAATAATAGGTTAAAATGCAAGGGAGCCGGAGATATCTTTGTTAAGAGTTCCTCTATTCCAGGAAATTCTGAAAAAGGGTCTTAAAGATAAAGAAATAAACTGTCGACAGTAATTTGACGCTCATTTCCCTAAAGATAGCTATTGTCAAATGAAATTTGTCACATTGAAATTTAAGTTGAATGAGTTTCCTTTTCAGAAAAAAAAACATGTTTTCTGTAAGAACTAGGACTTGTTTTGTCAATTAAAACGCAGACAACATCTCTCCTCTTCTCAGGCAGGTGTTTCTCTAATGGAACACTGACAAAAGTCATTTTTTTGCATTTAAAAAAAGTAAACAATGGTTGCTATGGCCTTTGTTATGAAAAACATTCGTACTGCTGTTTAGATTTCGTCAGTTTTACCGACTTACTGCTGGAAATCAAGTGAAATACTTTCATGGTAGTATTCATAAGTGACTAAAGGCTACAATTTTGCGGTTAAAAAGACACTTTTGCGACCTAAACGTCGAATTCTAGGTACCATTCCACCTTAACTCTATTTAGCCTATGGGGGGGGGGGGGGCACATTGTGCCCGCGCTGAATTTTACGAGTTATAACTTTAAAACGGGTAGACGAATAATCACCAAATCTCGTGAATTTTCCTGTAATTTATCAGAGAAAATTTTCCTGTGTCAATGACGTGTCTATAATGATTGACGTTTCCATAGCAACCGTATACTCAGGCAGCCTTTTTTTTAAGTTTTGTCCCTTCGTTTTAAGAAGAAGATAATCCTTTACTTTTTTTAGCTTGTTTTGATTAAGTATGTTCCTTAGAACAAATTCATATATTTTTCAATGTCGTCATAGTCATTTGTATGACTGCAGTCTGGGGATTCAAATTCAAAATTCAAAATGGCTGGTTTGTGACGTCATTGTGACGTCATGATTCGTCATAATCGACACGACATAAGCCCAATCTGTTTATCTAATGACGTGCTACAAACGTGCTAAGTTTCATTACAAGAGCTTGAATACTTTTTGAGATCTGTAGCCAACCCCCCTCCCCCCCCCCCACCACTCGGACTCAGAAACTCAAAAAAAGACCAGGCAAAATAGGGTTAAGCTGGGATCTTTGCAGGTACCTAAATGATCGACGAAGGAACCTCAAGGATCGTTGAAGGATCCTCAAGGATCTTTGCAAGATTATGTAAGATGCTTGAAGAACTTTCGAGGATTGGAGGTGAAGATCCTTAAGGATCCCCCCCCCCTCCCCTCAAGATGAAAGATTTTTAAAAAGATCCTTCTCCAGGGATGTGTCATGTCGAGTGACAACGTAAAACAATAACTAAAGACAATCTTATCTCTCAGATGACATTTTAAGTTATTGTAACCTCGGTTAGTGGGGAGAAAATATATTCCGTACTAGGCAGGGTTGCGAAGCAACGGAACCCAATTGATAAGTAGTATATTCTCTCCCAACGCCCTCATTATAGAACCGTAATGTCGTCTCAAAATAGAATTCCGTTTTGTGTCGCGATCCGCGTCTCATTCTGTTTTTGTTTTATCAGAAAACTGTTGAGGACGATATAGATTTTTAGTCATCGTGAAGGGTTATACACATTATACTGCAGCAAACTGTTTAAATTCGTCACTTCTTCAGCCCAAATTTCTTTCAGAAAGAAAAATAATTCATTTTTTAAGCAAACTTTTGTTTTGTTTGATTTTTTTTAAACGACGATGCTCCTTAGACCGTTTGGGAGCATAGGTGTTTTGTGAAAAATTTACCACCAACTGAGGGCTTACACTAAACGCAAAATTTTTTAATGGTAGGGATCTTCAACGCAATAAAATAGTTCAACTCCCAGAACGAGTATTCGCCCAGCTGACCAGCCTAAAATACTTGTAAGTCTACTGAGTTTTTTTTTCGTCATATCTTGTACGTTTTATCAATCATACAATCAGCAGTGTACGTTGTTTAGTTGGTTTAACTATTACTGTGCTGTGTCCAATGACAACGTGACAGAGAAAGTAAAGGAAGCCTCAACTTGGGTGATATCAGATGGAACTAACTACACATGTACAATTTGTTTACGCCGTGAAAATTTGAATTTACTCCTCAGTCTTCACGTTGTGGAAGCATGTGAAATGTGACGCTAACATTTCGACGTCACATTTCCACCGTATAAATTAAATCAAATAAATAAATAAATAAGTAAGTAAATAAAAATAACATAACAAAGAGTATTGGTTCTGCTGTAACTAAAAAAAATAGAAAAAGAAAAAATTGTTTAAGAGATTTGTTATGAGAAGAATATCTGTTAATTAAAAAAGAAGTTGTTCTCAAGTCGATTTCATCAGAAAAAAAGAAAAGAAATTTGAGTCCTCCCACGGGCAGTCGAACCTATGACCTTCCAGGTGTCCGTTGGCACATAAAACTATTAGTTCATTTCAGCCTGTCGTCACCCTCACTCATAGTCTTTGCAGAAGTTTCTTTCCCATGTATTTATTGATGTGGAATCTATAACGTCAACCGTAGCTGTCTTGTTAATATTTGCTGCAACCAAAACTGACTTCTAATCGCAAATTTTGCCATTTTTAGGGGTCTTGCAAATAACCAAATAGGTAATCTCCCGGAACTAGTCTTCACTCAGCTGACCAGCTTGGAATCCCTGTCAGTTTATTAATATCTGGATGTTACTAAAACGAGGAATGGGGAATGGAGAATGGGGAATGGGGAATAGGGAATGAGAAATAGTGGTCAGCGGTAATACCTAAAAAAGTAAGTTTGAGTCTGCGCAGTACGGCAAAGAGACGAGGACTGCACGTGGTAAGCGAAAGATGGAAGGTAAGAATGTTTATCTGTCAGTTTTTCCTGAGTTTTTGGAATTACTGAGTTTCTGTTCATGAAAATTAACCAAAAATATTGATTTGCAGGTAATGAGAGTGACAATAATGTTAAGGATCACGAGGGTATCGTTATCGACGAGTTGGTGTAAAAAGATTCGTATCACTTTGGGTAACAGTCGCTTCGAGTGTAACTTAAATGTTCTCTGTATTTTGATGTTTTAGCGACGAACCAGTGACAGAGGATGATTCTATGTTTGCAACTGGCGAAAATGAATCTTTGTTTAAGGTACGATAACGTGGAATACGGCTTGAAAATTTAAACTGAACGCTGCTTAACTGTTAGCACTTGCCATCGAATTTTGAATTGACTTGAATGGCGTTCATATTTGAGTTACAATCTAGATTCATTTATGGTTTACAGAAAGAACTGAGTGAAGTGACTGCAATATTAAGCTGTTCTTCTATTAAAAAGAAAATACCCCAGAGAAGAAGCAAGGAGAATAGTTCAATATTCTAGCTACTTCACTCAGTTCTTTCTGCAAACCACCGATAAATGAATCTAGATTGTAACGACTCTGTAACTCAAATATGAACGCCATTAAATTAAAATCAATTCAAAATTCGATGGCAAGTGCTAAAAATAATTCAGCGCGGTCAGTTTAAATTTTCAAGGCGTATTCTGCGTTTTCATACCTTAAACAACGATTCATTCTCGCCATTTGCAAACACAGAATCATTTTCTGTCGCTGCTTCGTCGCTAAAACGTCAAAATACACAGAACATTTACTCTTAGTTTTGATAATAACACTCGAAGAAACTGTACTCAAAGTGATACGAATCTTTTATTTACACCAACCTGTCGGTAAACGATATAAACCTCGTGATCCATAACATTATCGTCACTCACATTACCTGCAGATCAACAGTTTTGGTTAATTTTGATAAAAAGAAACTCAATAATTCCAAAAACTCCGGAAAAACTGACAGATAAATATTCTTACTTTCCATCTTTTGCTTACCACATCCAGTCCTCGCCTCTTTGCCGTACGGCGCAAACTCCAACTTATTTTTTTAGACATTACCGCTGACCACTATTTCTCATTCCCCATTCCCCATTCCCCATTCTCCGTTTTAGTAACATCCTTAAAGGGGCATAGTCACGAGGATTTCGCTGATTTCTGGTCAAAACAGTGCTAAAATTATCGGTAGCTAACTTTATCCATGCCCAACATTGTGTTTGAACATTTAAAGAAATATATTTAGGTAATTTCAATAAGAGAAAACAAACCACGGCCATTTAATATCGATTTAATGTCAACACGCTAAAAGAATTTGAAAAGTTTAGCCTAATTTTTTCAAATTGCAATCCATTTCCATCCGAGCCATCCGTAGCAACAAACGACAGAAAGTAGTTTCAGTCACGTAATATAGTCTTTGGTAACAAAACTAAACCATTATTTGTGGGTGTTCATTGATGTGAGGACATATTTTTGATTTTTAAAGTTAACTAGAATAGCGTGACTGTGCCCCTTTAATATCTTAGTTTTGTCAACCATACGATGAAATAATCATATCAAAAATTCTTTTTTTTTATAACGCGATGAGCAACATTTTTTAATGTAAAGCTAGTACAAATAGTTCTTGTCTCAACGCAGCGCACTCATCACGAAATATAAAAAGTGACAAGCAAACTTCATAAAGAAACATACACAGCGTTGTACTTTAGTACTCATAGTTACAGCAATCTGTCGGGGGTAAGTGGCTTGTAAGGACCAATAACAGAGTAATTCAAATTATTAGAACTATTTTACTCATTGAGCAAAACCTTGAACTTTGCAACCGCATTTTTGAAAGATGTTTTGAAGTTTGACCATGGCCTTGGTGCTAATTACAGTTTTTGAACCAATTGCAAGCCAGCGCTTGAGATAATATTGCCGCGTAATAATGTCGTCTCAATGTAGCAGTAACGTCTTTTAAATGTAGCTTTAAACTTCGGCGCCAACTTTTCGATGTCACATTTTTGCCGTATAAGCAAAATAACGAAAATCGCAACGATACGTTTTGTTGTTAATAATTTAAATACGTCTGAAGGCTTTGTTTTGAGCTGAGGATCTGCTAGACTTCGCATGAGTTTGACCCGGTGACCGCAGTGCCAATTTCAGCTTTTGAACCAATCACAAGAAAGCATTAAGCTCTTTGTGCTTGATGATAAACTTTCTTCCTACGTATTTATTCAGATGGAGTCCTAAACTGCAACGCATTAGCAGGCATTGTTGTCTGGTCAATACCTGTTTTCATCAAAAGCTAAATACTAATTGTATTTGTCATTTTTAGGATTCTTACAGGAAACCAAATAGTGAAACTCCCGGAACTAGTATTCAACCAACTGTCCCACCTAAAATACTTGTAAGTTTATTCGGATGTTTTTTATCAGTTATCATGAGTTTTTTCGGCGATACAATCGGCGTTCTTTAAGACTGTTTACTAAGTTTAGCTTTATACTTGGGCGCCAACCTAGTTTCCCATATTTCCGCCGGAAGATTTTCATAAAAGGATGAAAATAACAACAAAGATTAGTTTTGCTGTTAGTGTAAGTATGTCTAATAACGCCCTTTTTCTATGAGAATAATATTTGCTAGTCTTTAATTTGTAGAAGATTGGTGTGTTTAATGGTTAACATCATTGCCATGTATTTATTTAAATGGAATTCTCCACCTTAAAACCTTTTGGTACCGCCATAAGTGTGTCGTTAAAATCGCCGCCACCAAAGGCTAATTACTAATAACGAAATTCGCTAACCTTAGGAATCTACAAGGTAACAAAATAGTTGAACTCCCAAAACGAGTATTCAGCCAACTGACCAACCTGAAAAACCTGTAAGTTTGTTGATATCTGATGAGTTTTATCAGTCATAAAAGTACGCTGTTTAAGTTGTTTAGTTAGCGTAACTATCACTGTGCTGTGTTCAATAACAACGTGACAGAAAGAGTATAGGGAGCTTCAACTTGGGTGATATCAGATGTAACTGACTACACAATTTGTTTTGATGTCATGAAAGAATGTGCTTCGAGTCTTTACATGTAGCTTTAACTTAGAAGCCAGCTTTTCGGCGCCACATTTCCACCGTATAAACAAAATAAATTGCTATGAGAAGAATTTCTGTTATTGTTACAATTATACGGCACACGATTCTCAAGGCTAAATACTTTTCGGTCGGGATTTTACAGTACGGACCATTACCTTGGAAACGTTCCTTTTGGATACTTGTTTTCCTCGCGCTCCAGCAGAATTCAAATTGCGACAACGTAAGAAGGTAAAAAAGTAACGGTGGAACAAACGAATGAACGAGGAGAGCATGTCTTTTTTAGAAAAACGCTCTTCACTTAACTTTACCAACTTTTGATCTTAGCAAAAAACTCGTTAGTAGTGAATCAAAAAACATGGCCAACGTTCTTCAGTGTGTGTTTATTGGTTTTTGTACGGCTATAGATTTGTAAGCTGTAAAGATCCGACTAAATAGCCCTTTTCACGGTTACCTTTTCTCATTTGCATTACAATGTTTTTGAACGTGGATGTGAGGCAATTTCGGGCAATGTTGCACTTTTTGCCCGAAATTGCCTCAAGTCCACGTTCAAATATATTGTAATGCAAATGAGAAAAGGTAACTGTGAAAAGGGCTATTGGCCAAGAATTGAACAACAGGGGGGGGGGGGAGGAAAGGGGGGGTCCCACCATAAGGTTTTTCCTGGATTTTTTCAAAGACGAATTATTATATAAGCCGTGTGCATATCCTTTAGACACATTTTGACGCACGTTTAGTGAGAATCAGTTGCTATGGTTACAAGATATGACGTCATAAGTAGCAGTTGGTCATGCCATTTTTGAAAAAGGCCGGTTTTTTACCATTTTAGGGGAAAAATGCAAAAAATGTCAACGCCATGTTTAATTATGCCATATTCTGCATGTCCAGCATCATAAATTTCCATTTCGTTTTTTGACAATTTCTAAGTTTTGGTAAAACCCAAGATGGCCCCCCAATGGCGGCCATCTTGGATGACGTCAAAGGTTCCCAGCAGCGTGGCAACCCATTGTGTGTACAATATCTTGTAGAACACATCACAAGCTTTCTACTTAAGGTGAAATCTTTTCGAAATATTGTAACATAACGAAAACCCAAGGTTGTACCATTGTGGGGGTGTGACTTTGCTTGTACGTCAGAAGGTTAAAGCTACTAGTATGAAACTAAAAGTGTATCTTGATTCCTTAGCGAGATCGTTGCTCTAGAACTGGGCGTCCTTGAAAATAATTTTAGCTTGTTCACAAGTCTGCTTTTGCTGTAGCTCGCGCTAAACACAACCTTGCTAGGTGTGACGAAAATTTGCACTCGGCATCCACAAAGTTCTCCATAAAGCAATTGAAGCAAACAACTTGCAGTTTTCGATGAAAAGATATTTTCACTGTCCTTTTTTTCTAAAGTTCGACAGTTCCTTCATTCACGTAAAGTCTAACACGCTGCCACAATTTCCAGTTTGAAAAGCCTGTTTGTGAGTTTTTATCGCGGCGTTTCCATTATTATTCTTTTTCCCGAGTTGTCTCCGCCCATAACGAAGAAGTATTTTCAAATAAAACTATTTTGGATTGTAGAGGACGACGAAAAACTGACACATACAATAAAAGGAGAGCAGTTTTCATCCAAGAGCCACGCAAGTTTTCGCCGATCGACGACAACGACCATCAAACTGTTTCCGAAAGCTAGTTAAAATTGCTGGTTTCTTTCCTTGTCATCGCCCCGTAAATTGACTTAAACGAACTACCGGAAGTGTTGTTTTGTACCAAAAATGATGCCATATAATAAACTATTTACTAGCTTCACTTGCTCGGGACCGTACTGGGGAATACTGCCTCTTGGTCGTTTTTGTACGGACCTCGCTGTGCTCGGTCCGTACTACCACAACCTCGGGCCAATATTCCCTAGTGCGGCTCTCTCGCTCAGTTAGTAGGAGGTCAGCCTTTGCAGAAGTTCTTAGCTAGTGCTTATTAAGAAAACTCTTTTCCATGTCAGTTTTGACGTTGTGGAAGGAATTGTGCTGCGTGTCTTTACATGTAGCTTTAACTTGGAAGCCAACTTTCGGCGTCACATTTCCACCGTATAAACAAAGAAAAATTGCTATGAGGAGAATATCTGTTAGTCTTTACAGAAGTTTTTAGTGTTTAATAAGAAAACTCTTTTCCATGTATGTATGTATTCATATAGGATCCATAACGCCAACCGTTTGCAACATAGCTGTCTTGTTAAGTATTTGCTGCCACCAAAAGCTAATTTCTAACTGCAAACTTTGCCATCTTAGGAGTCTCACAAATAACCAAATAGGAAATCTCTCAGAACTAGTATTCGCCCAGCTGACCAGCTTGGAATCCTTGTAAGTTGATTTATATCTGATAAGTCAATCATGCAATCAAACAATCATACCAAGAATCCATTTTATAAACAATGTGACAAGTAACATTTTTTCAACGTAAGGCTAGTATAAAGTGGTCTTAACGCAACGCAGCGTGTTCATCGCGAAGAAAAAGTGACAAACAAACTTCATAAAGAAACATACACAGTTTTGACCATTTAGTACTAACATTTACGTCAATCTATCGAGGGTAAGTGACCTGTAGGGACTAATAACAGAGTTAAATTCAAGTTCAAGTTTTAAAACTATTTTACTCAAAGAGCAAAACCTCTAACTCTGCAGCCGCTTCTTTGAAGGAACCTTTTCAAGTTTGAACTTGGCTGCAACGCCAATTACAGTTTTTGAGCCAATCGCAAGTGAGCGTTTGGGATGATATTGCCGCCTAATAACAGACATAATAACGGCACTAACTTTTTGACCTCACATTTTCAAAATATAAGCAAAATAAAAATGGCGACAATAGGTTTTGTTGTTAGTAGTGAAAATACGTCTGAAGGCTTTGTAGTGAGACGAGGACCTGCTTGACTTTGCCGTGACCGTTTGCCAGAGACCGTGCTTGCGGTGCAAATTTCAGTTTTTGAACCAATCACAGGCAAGCATCAAGCTCTTT
The DNA here is from genome assembly GCA_964017195.1 of Siderastrea radians. Classification (NCBI taxonomy): domain Eukaryota; kingdom Metazoa; phylum Cnidaria; class Anthozoa; order Scleractinia; family Rhizangiidae; genus Siderastrea; species Siderastrea radians. The sequence goes on from OZ024899.1 coordinate 24,793,218, forward strand.
TTGCTTGATAATAAACTTCTTTCTTACGTATATATTCAGATGGTGTCCTCAAGTGCTCCGCGTTTGCTAGCATAGTTGTCTGGTTAATATTTGTTGCCATCAAAAGCTAAATACTAATTTTATTTGTCTTTTTTAGGAGTCTTACAGGAAACCGAATAGTTAAACTCCCGGATCTAATATTCAACCAACTGTCCCACCTAAAATACTTGTAAGTTAATGAGATCTTATTTGACGTCTCAAGAGTTTTATGAATCATACGACCAGCGTTCTCTAAGTTGTTTGCGAAGTTTAACTCTTAACTTTGACGCCAACCTATTGTAGTTTCCCACATTTCAGCCGGTTAAAAAAAATGAAAATAACAACGATAAAGAAAACATTAACTTTGCTGCTTTTGTAAGTTACGTCTAATAAAGCTTTTTCTATGAAGAATATTTGCCGGTCTTTGCAGAAGCGTTTTGCTTTAATGGTTAACATCTTTCTCATGTGTTTATTTAAATAGAATCTTGACCTTAATCCGTTTAGTACCACAAGTGTCTCGTTAAAATTTGCCGCCAACGCAGGCTAAATTCTGAACTTTTGTAACCTTAGGAATCTTCACGGTAATAACATAGTTGAACTCCAAGAACGAGTATTCGCCCAGCTGACCAACCTGGAAAAGCTGTAAGTTTGTTGATATCTGATAAGTTTCATCAATCTTTCAATCAGCGCTGTTTATGTTATCAACTCCTTCCTCTGGTAACGGAACGTAGGAACGTAACAGAATAAACAAATACATTTTAAACTTGGGTGTTATCATACTCAAATGAAGATACTATTAGTTTAAGGACTTTGCTATGAGGAGAGGATTTGCAGTCGTTTTTTTATTGCAGAGGCTTTTTGAGCGTAATGATAAACATTTTCGTTGTAAAGGCCAAGAGTTTTGTGCACCTTGTCGTTCGACAACACCGCTTTAGAAGTTCAGATTGTCTTTTGCGCGTATTACCACGCCCTCACGTAACAAAATTTTCTTGTCGCAAAAAGTTGACGTCGCTTCTACTTTTTGCAACATGAAAATATTTTACATGCGTGGGGATACTGCACGGGCAGCAAACAATCTCAACTTGGAAGGTGATATTTGTTTAGCAAGTTGCAAGAAAGGGCGGATGGGGGTGGGGCACTCCCCCCGATTTTTCTTCCATTTTGTCAAGATGAAATTTTGTCAGCACCTGTTGTTTTTAGTAGCTGCACGCTTATTCCTTAGCCACTCTTTGGTAAAGTTTGGAGAGAATTGGTTCCTATGGCTACTAGAAATGGCGTCCTAAGTATCAAGAAGTCAATCATTTTTGAATAAAAATGTATGTTCTTCGCCTTTTTTTAATTTTCGACAGAAATTGTTTAATTACTATCACATTTTATATGTCTAGTATGAAATTTTCTGTACTTTTCGCCGTTTTTAATAATTTCCAATTTATTGGTAAAATACAAGATGGCGGCCATCTTAGCCGCCATTAAAGATGACGCCACGGCCCCCCAGCTGCCCCACAACCGATAATATTTACCTCATCGTCTAGAAGACATCACAAGCTATCTAATGAAGGTAAAACATTTTCAAAATACTGCAACAAAACAAAAACCCAGGTTCCATCAACCCCCCTTTTGTCACCTAATAAAGGCTTAATTACTAACTATAAAACCTTGCTAATCTTAGGTATCTTCGACGAAATAAAATCGTTGATCTCCCAGAACAATTATTCGCCCAGCTGGTCAAGCTGAAATTCTTGTAAGTTTAGTGATATCTGACAAGTTTCATTGATCAAACAATCGGCACCATGCAGTGCTCACAGATATTAACCGTGGTTACACAAATCAACTTTACCTAAGTAAAAATGAGGTTTCCCTGGGGAAAGCTGCATTTTCCTGTGCAACCGGTTTTACGTCGGAAAAAAATTACCCATGTAAATTTTCATGGTTAATTGATTGAGAACAATAGAAAATGCCCCATTAGCAAAACCCTATGTGGATTGAAGGGTCGTTTGGTTTTCCCAGGTAAACCTACCAATAAAAGGCCGAGTTTTGGACACTGCCTGTGCAATGCGTGATCAGCTAGTTGACCGAATTTACATGTTGTGTCCTTGTGTAAAGATTCAAGATGGCTTCTTCTCGACGAATGTTGCGTGCGTCAAATTTTAACGAAACCTGAGGTTTACAGCATCGAAAATTTTTAATTCTCAGGAAACGTAACTGACCAAGGACTTGGTAGCGTATCCGTTGGAAATGGTTTCTTCATCTTCTTATTTGGTTCATAAAGAAAAGCATTACATATGAATGAGCTACGCGTCGCAGTAACAGTAATAACTGCCGGAGCAATACTCAATAATCTTTTAATTGTCCCTGTTTTCTTCCGTGAAACTTTCCCAGCCAGAGGAAACTCCCTGGGTACATGTAACCGTAATTACCCAGGTAAATTAAAAACCCAGTTATCTTACCAAGGGAAATTATACTGGGTAAATCCTGTTTACCTAAGGTGGTGTAACCACGGCTATTTTGACAGAATAAGTAAAGAAATTTTTAACCCGGGTGATATCAGATTTAACTCTTGTACACTTTGTTTACTCGGAGTAGATTTCAATGAACTCAGCCTTCAGTTTTGACATTGTGGAAACATGCGTGTGGTCTTTAAATATAGCTTTAGAGTTGTACGTCAAATTCCCCTCAAATATTCCCCGCATATGAACATTGAAATAATAAATTTACCATGCGGCAGGTTTTTCTGTTGAGATGAGGATTTGCTGGACTATGCAGAAGATTTGTTGTTTGATGTTAAGCATGTTTCCCATGTAATTAACCAATGGGAGTCCTTTACTTCAAACCGTTTGCTAGAATACTTGTCCTGTTAACATTTGTTGCCACCGAAAGCAAAATACTAATTGTCAGCTTTTTCATTTTTAGGAGTCTTTCATTTAACCAAATGTTTAAACTCCCGGAAATAGTATTCGCTCAGCTGACCAACCTGGAATCTTTGTAAGTTTACCGGCTCCCGTGATAAGTTTCATTAGTCATACAATCAGATCTGGTTAAAGTTGTTTAGGTAGGTGAACTGTGCTGTGTTCATAGACATTGTGACAAAATTAGGAAAGAATTTTCAACCGGGGTGAACATTTTTAACTGATGATACACTTTTTACTCATGCTATGTGTATTTCAACTAAGTCTTCAGTTTTGAAGTTGTAAGGAAAGATGCACTTCAATAACCATTTCAGTGTCATGAAATGAGGCCAAGTTTTTTCACGTCACTAATTTTTCACCGTATAAGCAAAATTATGAAAATAACAGCAAAGCTACAATCTTGGCCAATTGGTTTAGGGACACTTTGCCTTTAATTTGGAAAAAGGGCGATAACACCCACCCGTCCAAAAGTATCGTACAAAGTTTTCCCCCCGTTTCCGGAAACAATGTTGAAGTACTTAAACTGTACACGATATCGGAGATGTGTTGGACTCCTGACAGTCAACATTGTTTGGGAAAGGGAGGGGAAGTAGATGTTATTGGTGTTTTCATAAAAAGTTGGCTCAGTGTCCCAAAGTGTCCTAAACGTTTTGGCCACAATTGTAGGTTTTTGCTGCAAGTAATGATATATGCTTGAAGTATTTGCTGTGAGGGAAAGATAAGCAGTCCTGGAAGAAGCCCTTTGGACGTAATGATTAACATGTACCACTACTTATTCCAATGGAGTCTTTAACCCCAAGGTGTTTGATTTCACACGCATCTTATTACAGTTTGTCGCTACCCAATGAAGGCTAATTACTAATCGCAATCCTCATAATGTTAGGTATATTCGACGAAACAGAATTGTTGATCTCCCAGAAGGAGTATTCGTCCGGCTTACCAACCTAAAATACTTGTAAGTTTATTGATATTTCTTACGTTTTGTCAAACATACAATCAGCGACGTACTGTGTTCAGTGTCGTTGCGACAGACACCTCGCTCAAGATCAGAATGTACTGATGATACGCTTTGTTTACACAAAGTACCTTTCAATTAACCCAGTCTTGAGTTAATAGTCGAAACACGCACTTGATAAAGAAATTCATTGTCTTACCTAGGCACCTACTGTTGGAGGTCATATCCTCGGCATATGACAGTTGGTTTTCCTGTTAGTGATCAATCATGTTTGAAGGCTCTGTTGCAGGACAAGGGTCTGCCAGACTTTACAGGAGCATTTTGTGCTTGACGTTACACATATTCCCCATGTATTTCCTCCAATGGGAGTCCTTTACTGGAAACCGGTTGCTAGCAAAGTTGTCTCGTTAACATTTGCTGCTACCAAAAGCTAAATACTAATTACAAACTTCGTCATTCTTAGGAGTCTTTCATATAACCAAATAGATAAACTCCCGGAACTGGTATTCGCCCAACTGAGCAGCCTGGAATTCTTGTAAGTTTACTGATATCTGATAGGTTTTATCAATCATACAATCAGCGCTAGCTCTTTCAGTTGTTTAGTTAGGTTAACTATTGTATCAAGTTTCTTTCAGGAACATGTACTGTGTTGAATGTCGGACACTATGAGAAAATAAGTGACTTGGAATCCTGCTACAGTGTATTCCTCGTCAATAGAGCCTGTTATATCTGTGTTGTTTGTTATTTTTCTTCTCCTGAAATGTTTGTTGCAAAGCCAGCACTCTAATTGGTGCATGTTTTCGCGTGGCAGTACGAAAACAGTGGAGCTTATCACAGAATTCAACATTGAAAGATTATCTTCAGAGTTGGTTACCTAACGAGTCAAGCAAAAGATGTCTATTGGGTTGAAGTACTGGTCAAGCCTGTTCAGTGGTATTTTGCTTCATTGTTGAACGCCCTGTTCACGCGCTGAATAATTTGGTTTTCAAATGTGATCCAGGCTTGCTCTGTAATGCCATTACAGTGAACAACTCTTGGATTGGTCCCATAAACAAATATCTCAAACTACAGTAAAGGAAGGGAAGAGATCACAAGGCCTGTGAAGAGAAAATTTGTATCAAATAAATCCCCTTTATTTGGCATAAAAATCGCAAAAAAGCAAACAAATTTCGGCTTAGCATCACTAAATATATTTTTGCAAGTTGTAGTGTTGACGTTTTGTCACGTTCAATGAGTAATTTGACCGCAAAGTCGAGATAATACACAACAACAAAGGCTTGAAAGACTGGGATCCTTAAATATTATGAGGGATCTTTACTGCTTAAATATATTTCATCACTTGATGTTTTACGCACGTTGAGTTCTTTGTAATGTCCCTTTTAAGATGAAAACTGTGTTATTCCTTGCCCAGCTGGCAGCTTAATGAATAGCGTCCTGATTTTACGTTTTTAAATTCCTGCAGGTATTTGCATGGGAATAAGATTCAGATTCTACCTCCTGACATATTCATCAATCTGTCAAAGTTAACGATGTTGTAAGTTTGACTCGTTTTTTTTTTGTTTTTGTTTTTTTTTTCATGCGAAATAATGAGTTTGTCGTAAGCTTATTAGCTAATAATTCTCTTGATCAGAATTTAGCTCAAGTATCTTGATTTCATTTGATATTCCCAAAGACATACTTTGCCTTCCGTTTTCGAACTATCAAAGTTAACTCGTTCACAGTTACCAGTACCTTCAAACAACATTTGACAGTCACTTTTGCAGAGAAATCGTCAACTTTGTTCTAAAAATACACCAGTTCATCTCCTATTCTTCACTTATGGTATATCATCCAAAGGACTTGACCACAATAAATTTGGTTCATTCGATTAACCAGCACCGAAATCAAATCAAATCAAATCAAAAATCACTTTCAAGTGGTGTATACATGCACACTGTTGTTACTGTAGAAAATGAGGTTAGCTGAAACTGTTTAACATACACAACGTGTTGACTGGTCAGTTTCAACGAACGCTATCGAAGGTGCTTCTCGTGCCCCCCCCCCCCCTCCCCATTTAAAGAACGTCTCTAATCAAATCCTCCACCTTTAATTAACAGCTTTATACGGCGTGTGGAAGAAATAAATGAACATTCCAATATTTCCGGCTGATATGTTTTTAAGTTTTAAAAAAGCTTTCTGCGTTACTCTTTGATTTTATAAACTAATTCGATTTTGAGACGACATTACGGCTTTATAATGACGGCTAGTTGGGAAAAAATATATTCCGTATTGGGCGAAGTCGCGAAGTGACGAAGCCCAACATGGAGTATATTTTCTCTCAACGCCGTCATTATAAGAGGGTCTGGATGGGGGGGTACAAATGTCAGTTGTCAGTTAAATTTTAGGCCATTTGTCAGTTGTCAGTTAAATTTTAGGTCATTTGTCAGTTGTCAGTTAATTCACTGTTAATAATTAACCGTGCAACTAAATTATTTATTTCTGACCCAAAAGCTAGCTCGATTGGCACATATAACGTAAAGTATATCGTTAATTCAAGATTCTTACTTAAAGAACTATTTTTTCTCAGATTTGGAGTTAAATCATTGCAATTGTGTTACTCTTCTTCACACAAACTCCTGCTTTCCCGTGCGCTACGTTCCTTTCTAACCACTTGGGTTAAGTTTAATACTTTCAAACAGTGGAAAAAGATCGTAACATAGGCAGACAAATGCGGGTAAAGATCTAAATTACGATTAATTTGATTGGGTTCGGTTTGGCATTTCCTCGTTGGTGATTGGCTTTTCGGATGAAATAACCGGAAAGTAATTACACTCGGGCTTACAGACATCTGTTTGGAACCGGTACATCAACAAGCAAAATATACTTAAGCTTTTTTTTGTCTAAAATTTAATCAATTCATGAATCAAAGTTGACTACTGAAAGCATACCTTACAAATCTAGGCGGAAATGGGCGCGTATTGGCCGTCCAGATCTTGAAACTGCCATCGGTGCAAAGTCATAGCCCTCAGTATCAGACAAGTCATCTTCTGAGTCCGTTTCATACTCATCTTGCGGAGGCTGCGCTTTAGCAACTGCTACTGCAACTAGACTCTCGTCCACAAAAGTGACTTCTGTCACATCCCCACCTTCAGACGTAGCTTGAAGGAGCTCTTCTTCTTCTGCCATGTCTTCAGGGTTAGGATCAGTTCCCAGTCCAGCCATCAAGTCCTCTTTATTTAAATTCTGTTGGTGTGCGTAGACTGCTGGTGGCAAAGCACCTGCTTTGTCTTTGGTGGTTTCTCCCCGCACTGTCCTTTGCCTCACGGGGCGATATTTTTCCACCAACTCCTTCATAGATGTTTCGATCTCAGGGCTGATCACGTTCGACGGCAAAGGCTGCATAAAATAGACATTGGCAAACTCCATGCTGGTCTGCGGGACGGGATAGTAGGACTTGTCGTGCGTAAAATACTTGGCTCCCCATTTTGTTACTCTCTTCAAAGACTCCTTTGTAATGGTGCCAAAGTCTTGGGAGTATTCCAGTGCGGTAAAGGTCTCGTGCTTAAAATGGGAAACCGCGTGAAGATTCTCTACAACTGTTGTGAGTAACGTGCACAATTCAACGTCCTCAAGATAATCTTTGCTAATGGAATTTATGCTGTCATGTAGCCGGCGCATTCCTTGTTCCAAAAGGTTAAGCGAAACCTGAGTTTTATTGGACACAGTTCCTTCAGGTCCATTTGTTGCTGTGGTTTCTCTCAAACTGTGCCTTTGTTTAACTTCAGAAACGGTCTTCTTAATGTTGTCATTGACATGTGTTACTTTGTTTACTGCATCTTGGAGAGACATTTGTGTTTTCTCTGTACTTTGCGCTCGGATGCCAAAACTGTCATAGAGGCTTCCCAGGGCTTGTAAGAAGGACACAGTACCACTCAGTCCCGAAACTAGTTTGATGGTACCTGCAGCAACATCCGATACGAAAAGAGTATTCTCTAATGAACAGATTCCATGGATCTGTATAAACGAACAGGTTGGTTCGGTTCCATCGCTTGTTCCTTCCTGTCCGGAGCCCAACAGGGTTTTGACCGTTTTCTCAGTGGGGTAAAACAACTTTACCTTTCGGTCTCCTAAGTCAGTGAATGCGATCCCGGTTTCAAATTTACTTAGTCCTTTGATTTCAACACAAGACTCCGAGTTGTTCTTTAGAAGTACCTCAATTTCCAAGCTTGATAGGTTGCACACGTACAGACCACCAACGTCGCCAACAGCTGCAAAGTAAGCCTTTCGTTCTAGAACTTCCATAGACAGAACACTTGTAACGCCAGTCGGATAGTTCACTAGTTTTGTCCCGGTACCCGCAATACCAACTCCATTGTAGTTTAAGCTCAGCTGGAAAATGCTTCTCTGGGTATCGTCTGCGCATAACAGTATATCCTCACTTGCAGCACAGATTGAAGAAGGCTTCTCTAAAGGAGGATTGACCTGTACACACTTCGAATTTCCGATTTCAGCGGATATACGTTGCAAATACACGGTGAGTCGATTTCGCAGAACGGGGACTGTGCCATCAAGTGGCAAACCGAAACGAGTTAGATGTGACAACAGTTCGGCACGAGATTTTAAGCTTCCTGGTTTAACAGTTACCTTTGCTTCAGTGTCAATGAAGCGAATTGAAGAGGAAGCACGTTCAGCGACAAAGACAACACCATTGGAAAAACAAAAGTCTCTCGCATCTTTGAATGTTCCTTCGAGTATTTCAACGTCAACGGGTTGGTGCAGTCGTAATTCTACCAGCCGAGACTCGTGCGAAACGAAATTGTAATCCAAAGCGAGAATTTTGCCTTGGGATCCACGTTTAAGGGCGATGGGTTTCTTGCATAATGAGCTCTGTCCACCTTGGTTTGATTTCCAGAAACGGTATTTTTCTGGTACCACGGTGTGAACCACAAAAGTGACCTCTTTTAAAACATCTAGAACTGCGGATCTAGTAAGGCGTACAATAGGTTCAACTGCCATGCGATCTTTGTTTCGGACACAGTCAAGAGTCAGGAGTTTTCTTAGTTTCCTGCGGATGTCGGGGCTACCACAATCACGTAAGGTGCGTAGTAAGACGAGATTGCTTTTCGCGCTTTCAAGCTCAATATACCAGTTTGCCCAGCTGCATTTGAGACTCTTTCCTAGATGAACCACATCAGGCAAAGTGACAATTAGGGATAATTCTCCAGGTAAGGTTTCATCCTCTGCATTTGAATTGAGTGTTGACAATGCCTTTTTATTACATTCTTCGCAATCAGTAACAACGACCATAACAAGAAACTTGTTGCACTTGACGCCCTCGTCAAGACAGGTATTGCAAGCTCTCAAGGAAGGAATATGCGAGGTGTGGCCTTTTTCTTTACAATTTGGGCATACAGACTTCAACTCTAAACACTCGTCACAGCTGCTCAGGCATTGGGATGTCTCAAATGACACGATATGGTTTGTTGCCGGCTGTTGCTGTTTAAACACCGTTCACAGGTTTGTATTGTTTTGGCAGACTTCTGAATTGACTGTAGCATTTCCTCCCCAGAGACAGATTTTGGTTGATACCAAACTCCAACGGGAATTGAAGCACCGTTATCTAAAGTAGTAGCGTAAATTACCTCGGCGCTTGTTATTAGATTATCCTTTATCTCTTTTGATTCTGGAATCGTGTTCTCGGTAAACATTCTCGGCTCTAATGGATTAACTAGTCCGACGACCTTCTTTTGTCGTCGATCAAACTCAAGGCCTGGTTTCAATGCGGTACCATCAATAGCTTCACACACTGGAATCACTTTAACCTTATTGGTTGAGATAAGTGCTGGCAAATCCGCAGCTGAATTGAAGGCGAATGAGTACAAAGATAGCAGGTGGGGTTTAATTACACCACTGTCTGTTGTATAGCCGGCGTGAAAACGTTTGGAGGAGTTAGATGATGGGCCGCACAGGTTAAAATCTGAAAATGTACGGAATTCCTTTGCTCCGCCCCTACCAGTGCCAACAAAACCGGGGCCTCTCACAAAATTCCGAGTTCTATTACCTCCTAGGTAACTAATAGTATCAAAGAACTCACATACATCTCTGTCCCACGCGAAGTCTGAAGCCAAGTGTGGATTGATTGAGGCAAACGTTGTTGTATTATCAATAAATTTGTAATACAAGCAGTCACTTGGGATCTTTCCTTCTTTGAGAAGATTATTTAACTTTATGGCGACGGGATGTGCATTTTCTAGGCACCTGAAAAAATATGTAAAAACTTGATCTTAATTTTATTCATTAAGGAACTGAACGCGCTTGGCATCTAATTTCGTTCATGTCGATCGAATACGAATCTGAAAGCATAACTAACTAAAGTTACTTTGGCCATTGAAAATGGGGAACAAGCTCAAGAAACATCGGATGGCGAGAGAGAGAAAAACTACAAAACGTGTATTTAGTTTGTAACTCACAGATTAAAGCCAATAAAATCCCTGGAGTCCTCCTTTTCGTTAGCCTCTTCATCTGACGAACCCTCAGACATTTGTTCCATCTCATTGTCAAAGTCATCCTGATGGGCGGAAGGTACGAGTTCTTCCCCTTCACCGTCTGATATTTCCTTTTCGCCAGATGTGAGGTTCAAACAATTATCCAAATCATCTTCACTGCCAATATCCGCATCTATGCCTTCACTTTTGAAGAAAAGACATGGCACGAGTCAGATGTAACGGGAGTGCGAGTTTTTACGCTCGCTAATTTTAATTAGTCGCTCTCTCAGTATTTAAAAACCGATTGGGGTGATGAATTATTTTAAGGAAATAACATTAACAGGAGACGTTTAATTGCTTTCAAAAAACTATCCCCAAAATTGCGCAAACAACCAAACAACTACAGATACAATTTAACACAACAATGGCACGTTTTATTTAATTGACATCATACTTTATATATTTGTTTATTTTTTTTATATGTGGACGATCGGGTGCAAACAACCTTCAAAACTCTTAATCGCCACCTTCATCATAACCGTCACGGTAAATTCCTTTCTCTTAAAACAATACCCTGTGTTAACACATTAAAATATAGAAGTCCGTCATTTACTTGTCTGAAATTATGTCATCGACTCCTTTAAACTCTTCCGTTTGCTCATTGACAATTATGGAATCCGCATCATCCAGCTGCTGACTGTTTGAAGGTAAACCAAAGTAGTTGTCTATGCGCTTGAAACCTTTGATAGATGATTCTCGTCTTTTTACACATCGATCAAAATGAGCTGTAAACAAATAGAAGAGTATCCATTTAAAAGAGTGTTTTAAAGGAAGCTGGGTACTTTTATAAACAGTATACTGCAACCTACCTGTCTTGAAATAGACCACTTTTCCGTTTACTGAGCGGTTAGTGCCAGCAACTCGTAGAGCCTTCGAGCAAATCCCACACTTGAACAACTCTTCATTGTGGGCAATCGAACCTTCCAGCTTTTTGAGTTCTGAAAACAAATTAAACAGTTTTGTGTTGCTTAGTGAAATAACATGACTGTGAAATCTCTTTCTCCCATATGAATATTGCTTATAGCAAATAAAGTTTACTAAGTTTCTTTACTTTACTGGCATCAATCATCGGACGTCGATCTTAATTCCCTTTTCTTAAAATAAAACGTCTTTTTTTTGCCTTCTAGCATTACGGGTGCTGTCATAAAGTTTTTCAATACCTTCATTTAACTGCAGAAACTCGCGTTCCTGTCGCTCATTTCGTTTCAAATTACTGGATTCATTTGGGCCTTCTTTAAATCTTTTTGACAAGGACTTGTCCTCCCTGGCCTCCTCGCGGCTTTTTCTTTTCTTTTTCTCGCCATCGTTTTTGTTGTCTTTCTCTGCACAATGAATTGATGGGCGTTTCTTTTGCTGCTCATCAGCTATTACGATAATTGCTTCTTTATTACTCCAATTGATTTTCTTTTGTACAACGTGAACTGCCAGAAAAAAAAAACAAGCTCAGAATTACATCAACAACCTGAGATAAATATTTAAGCGTTAACTTGCCTACCAATGATCACCTATATCAGTCTAAATCTACCTATTTATCTTCAACACTTTATACTTAAAATAGACCTTAATAAATATCAAGAAGAGTTTACGGAGCAAAATAAAATATCTTAGTGTGAGAATTTGAGTAAAACCGCGAATATCGTATTTTCTCGATTGAAAAAGCTGGCTTCTAATAAACGCCGAGTTTCCACGGTGGGAGTGTGAAAGCCTGTACTGGTCTATAATAAAAAATGTACATTATACTCAAAAATTATGTATAAAGGTCTCCGCACACGTGGGGCCAAGGGACATGTTGCAGCAACACGAAGCAGGGACAAAATCATGTGTTGTTCACACTGAGGGGACATGCAGCAGGGACGATGATATTTGAGCCAGGATGAAAAAGTGTCGAAAATCGAAGGAATTGACCCTGAGAGTTATGATAATCATTAGTGAATTGGTTTGTCCAATGGATTGGTATTACATTTGCAGTGCGAAGTGTTTTCGGTAATATTTTGTTTTTAGCTGTGAATTACCGCTATTTTTAGCCACTGTTTTAATCCTTGAATTACATAATGATCAACTGATACAACTGAAATCTGACATGTATAACCAGATTTCTACCTGAAGCAAAC